>CM055206.1:2292716-2902716 GCA_029224185.1 Karalla daura
GGTCCCATTGGGAAGCTGTTGAGTGCAGTTAGGCGAGGAGTGTCGCCTGTTGGACGGTTTGGGGAGCACTGACGGATCTGTGGACTCATGAAGTATGCGAGCCCCTTGAACGGGTGCGACACCCAGGCGATTCCATTTCATTTCGCCTCTACCTCCGGCGCCTGCAAGTAAACGGTCGACTCCTCCTTCTGAGCGGTATATTTTGTCCCGCGACCCGTCCTGACAAGCGATCCGACAGCGGCCATACATCCCACTCGTTCCGCTCTTCAACGCCTGGGTTTTATGTAACCGGGGTTTATGTAACCTTACGTCGTTTGTGACTTCGCTTTCTCTCTTCCTTTTTCTTTTTCCATGTGCCCGACTTGGTTTTTTCCGAGGCGAAGAGCTTCACGCTCCACTCCTTGTGCCTGCCCTGTCCTACCGGGAGACTTGACCCCCGGTGGGCCCGTTTGAAGATGTGCCATTGTAATGGGTCTGGACGTGCCTCCCTTTGTGTTTGCCCAGGCTCTTTTTTTGTGAAAGCGAGGCTGTGATTAGAAAAGCCGTGGAGGCTATGCAAACACGCCGTCGGATCCGAGTTGAATTGGCTCCTGGGTTGCCTGACGGCCGTTGTCGGGCCTCGGCAAACGCGTTCGCGTACCGTTTTCGATTGAGTCCGGTTACGCCATCGATCCCCCCCCCCCCCCCCCCCCCATGCGCACGCTCTGAGTGTCTCTCCTCTGAAGGCCGAGGCCTTGTGCAGAGAGGGGCTCTTGTCGAGGCTGCTGCATCAAAACTTGCTGTGAAACCTTGGAGGAGTGAGCGGCTGCCGGCTGTCTTGTGAAGCCCGAGGGGGGGATTTGTTCTTCCCGGGGCTTGTCTCGGCCCTTGCATTGTTGGGGGTTGATTGTGCCGTTGCTACGGGCAATGCACACATGGTGCGAGATTCTCTTGTTCCCTCCTCCCTATGTGTGTGTGTGTGTGTGCACCTGCATGACCTGAGGGTGGTGATGGGGGCAACGCGGGGCAGTTATTTACATCCTAACACGGCCATCTATCTGTACACATTAAGAGGAGGGATCAATCCTGCTCCCCCCCGCAGCCGCGGTTTGCCGGGCTCGCTAATGGGCACCTATCAGGCCTCAATCATAATGAGACAAAGGAAATCGCATTAGGGCTTCGGTGCTTCAGCTAACCCGATTGACAGACACAAAGACGCTGTCCTAACCGAGATGAATGGTCCCAACACGCCATCAATTTCCATGTTCCCGCGTCGTTATGGATACCGGTGGGCCACGCAGACCAGGAGGCCACGCTCCAAGCAGAGGAATGGGGCCGTGCGGCTCCGCCGGGGGGGGTGGGGGTGGGTGTGAGGGGGAGTGGGGCGGCGGTGGCGGTGCGGAGCCAGATCGAGCAGCGGGTGGACGGCGAGGTCCACCACGGAGCGCCGAGCTGCCGGCGCCCGGATCTGGCCCCTTGCGAGGGTTAAAAAACCGCAGGGAGACGTCCTCATTGAGCGCGGAGCCTTCCAGCCGTCCGTCCGGAGCGAAGGCGGAGCAAGTCCGCGCACGCCATCCGCCGGCATGTCACGACCGGGGGGGCGGTTTTTGCTTCTGGTTTGCGGTCTAGCCTGAACGTGCACGGTTGTCCGACTCTGGGAGCGAAAACCGGAGTTCGGGGACGCCATGCAAACGCCACACGCAAAGGCCCTCAGTCTGACCCCGGGAGTCAAACTCGGGTCAGGCTCGCGCTCAATGCGCCTTTCTCTCTCCACATGTTTTGTCGGAGCTTCTGAATGTCTGCCGCCGGTTTTGTCCGGAAAACAAGAGCTTTCTCCATTCCCCCTCCCCGTGCTTCATTTTTTCGTATCAATCTCATCTCGGCCCGCAGTCGCCCCCCCCCATGCTGCCCCCGGCCGGGCCAGGAGCCGATGGCCCCCGATTCCCACTTGTCCGCTTTACGCCGTCGAAACGAGCGACAATGCCGCACTAATTATTCAAGCAGCGCTGCATCATCCTGCCACCGTTCACGATTGATTATTTGCCCTGACGCCTCATGCCTCTTCGCTGTGAAAATTCAGTATTTCTCTTCAGATTTTTTTGTCGCTTTGTTTCCTTTCGGACCTTGAGCTCGCCCGTCTTCATTTCGGTGCTTCTTTTATTATTATTTTTTCTAATAACTAATTGCTCCTCATGGGTGATGAATGGTCATTGTCTTTGGGGGGGGGGGGGGGGAGAAAAAGCTGCTGTGGAAACGGCAGTGGAACAAGTGTGGGGATGTAGGTCATTGTCACCATGGTTTTTAATGAAACCTTAAATCAAATCATCTCACTCCTGGAACCTCCCACTTTTTCCTGGTAAAGAATAAACGTTCACTCACTCACTCGCTCACACACGCACACGCGCACACACACACGCCGCTACACACCCAGAGGACCAAACCCAGCGATTGAAGCTCCGGGAGCCTCTCTCTGAGACGTCTGAAGAGAGCGACTCCTCGGCGAGCCGTTCGGCTGGGCTCCGGCAAGTGAACTTTTGAAAGCCCCGCTGACAGCTGATGAACCCCAGCGCCCGCTCCGTGATTCATCCACTCCAGTAGTTGAGGCCGCGCGGCCATGAAACATTCATCACGCTCCGCTCTCTGCCGGTCTGATTTCTTTCTTTTTTTTGTTTTAAGCCGAGGAGCCAGTTGACAGCTGCCTCTCTGAACCGTACCCCCCCTCCCCCCTCCCCCCCCACCTGTCGCGGACAAATCAAAGAGAATTCATGCTCACCCCCTCCTCGTCCGGGCTCCGGCGGAAGGCGATCCCCGGCGCGTCTGGAAGCGCCGCTCGCCTCGGGAGGTCTTCGATGCGTCTCCCCTCTCTCTCTCTCTCTCCTCTCTCTCTCTCTCTCTCTCAGTCCTCTCTCCCTCCCGCGCGTCTCTCTCTCCCGCACGCTCTCACAGCGTCCGCCCCGCGCCCTCCCCCGTCTCCCCCCCCCTCCCGGCCGCCCCCCCTCCGCTCTCCGACGAGGCGAAAAACACACCTTGGTCAAATGCGCGCAGGTCATCGCGCCGTCCCCCATCCTCACCAGTTGCTAAGTGCCAGGCGCGCGGAGGCAAACAGCTTTTCCTTTTTTCTTTTTTCTCTCTATCCTTTTTTTCCTTTTTTTCTCCCGAGCGCTCGCCCTCTGTGTCCGGGCGAAAGGCTTCACCTCCTCGGGGACCTTCGGGTCTGGTCCCCCAAGAGAGAGAGAGAGGATCCCCCCCCACCGGTGGCTGTCTCCTCGGCTCGACGTCTCGGGGGGGGGCAAAGAGAGCGGAAAACTTTAGAGGCGCTCCGCAGGTGATGGAGGGAGGACGGGTCGTCCCCTCAGTGCCGCCCCGTCGCCTGCCGGCCGGACGCGCCTCCTCGCTGCCGGGAGAGATTCCCACATGGCCCGGAAGCCTGGTCCTGTGTCGGAGCACTGAGCAACATGTGAGAGGAATCAGACGAGGTGAGGAGGAGAGGAGGAGAGGAGAGGCGAGGAGGAGGCGGAGGAGGAGGGAGGGGAGGGAGGGAGGGAGGGAGGGAGGGAGGGAGGAGACTGTTTGCACTGCTCGCAGCTGCGTGTCTCGATCGGGAGAGGAAATGTGTTCACACCGCGAGCTGCCCTGACCGGGCGGCGTCCTCTCACGGCAGGCTGAGCGGTGGCTGCCGTGCGCTCCCTGAGTTTCCTCCCCTTTCGCTTTCGGGAAACGTCGACGCGTCCGGCCGCCGCCGCCGCTCCTCCCCGCTCCCCCTGAGCTTGCGGAGAGACCGAAGTCAAATGTGATGCGGGACAAAAAAAACCCCGCAAAGGTGCCCGACCGGTCCGTTCCGAACCCTCTGATCCTTCCGTTATTAACAAAGAAGTTTGAAGTGTTGAAGTGTGTCGCGACGGTTTTTATGCATCTCTCCGTGTCGCTGCAATGTCCAGTTTGCCCCCCCCCACCTTCCTATCCTTCTCGTCCAGAAGTCACACACTGGTCCAGTCGACCAGGGCCACCTCGTCCTGCTTGCGGCTCGATCAGATCGAGCGCCCCCCCCCCCCCCCCCCCCCCCCCCATCTGAAGGCATGTCCTCCGCTCCTATGAATGTATCATGCGTGTTCCCGGGCCGCACTGAGCCCGGGGCGCCTATTGATTATCAGAAACGTAAAGGACAGGAGCCCGTGTCTAATGTGTCCCGCGGGGGGTCGATGTAATGAGGCGCGCGGAAATACCGTCATTGCTCGATTTCCTCTAGGCTCCGCGCGGCCGCCTACGCGGTCGACCCCCCCACACCCCCCCCATCCATGACCCCAGCGCAGTCGAACGCCGCCGCTGCCCTGAATGGAGTTTGATTCGCGCGCGCTCTCGAGCAGCTTCCTCCGCCATGAGGCGAGATCGGTGGTAAGCGGTCTGCGCCGCGCCGGGCAGTTTGTCGTCAAGGAAGTCCAAATCCCCTGGTTCCTTTAGCCCCCGTAGCTCCGAGGTGGGCAGGTTGCCTTTTGGGTGTGTTGAGAAAGTCGTTGACAGATTGACGGAATACAAATGTAAGTGTGTGTGCTGTGGCCCTAATCGATAGGATGTTGGAAGAGGCTATTTTGACCTGTATATACATATATTTATATGTATACATATATATATATATAAATATACATATATTTATATGTATACATATATATATAAATATACATATATATTTATATATATACACACACACATATATATATATGTATATATACATATACATATATATGTGTATATATATATATACATATATATATGGATATATATAAATACACATATATATACATATATATATGTATGTATATATGTGTATATATATATATATATGTGTGTGTATATATGTATATATATATATATAATATATATTTATGTGTGTACATATATATATATATGTATATGTGTATATATATATATATATATATATATATATATGTATATATGAATATATGAAGGAAGCTAGTCAAGATGCTTTTGGACTTCGCATTGATTTCAGGAAATATTTCAGGACTGGTAGGAAAACCCAAGAATCAAACCGGGGCCACTCTTATTACGCGCTTGCCGCCTTCAGAGCTGGACAACGTCGAGGGCTGACCATTGATTTTTATTTTTTTCTCCCCCTCTCTCTCTTTTTTTCGTCGCTCCCTGGCAGACGACGCACAGCCGTGTCAGTCCGGAGTCGGTTCTGAAAAGCGGAGCCAATTATCCGCACGGAGCGCGCTTTTGAAGGGGGGGAAAAAAAACCAAATGATTCGTTTTAATGGCGTGTTCCTCCGGGTCGATCAAAGATAATTGCGCGCGCCTCGCCCCCTCCCGCGCCGCGTCACCTGTCTGCTGGTAAACAACGGGGAGCGGAAGCGCGGACCCGGAGAGCTGCAGGCGAGGAGATTCGCCTCGTTTCCGATCCGGATCGCAGTGCTGGTCGCAGAGTTTGGTTTTTCCTTCGGCGGTTGTAAAAGGAAAAACTCGAGGTGAGAGCTCGAGGAAGTCGGCTTGGTGATTCGTTGGTTTAATCCTAAAAAGTGGTCCAAACAGTCGTGCAAAACGTGGCACTCAGGATCATGGAACACAATGTCCAGGAGAATTCTGAGGAATGTTGGGATTGGATTTCAGGAAAGAATCAATGGAAAATATGGGTGGGGGGGAAAGGTTGGGTCTACTGTGAGCATGTGTGGGAAAAGGTGGTCCTTTGATCGAGGTGGTTGATCAAGGTGGTGCTGTTGATGTCTGTAGATGTCACCATGTTTGGTAAATGAGTGTGGGGAAGTTTGGTAGGTAGGCTGTTGTTTTGCGTGATGTTGAAAACCGCTGAAATCGTAACAGTTTGTGCCCGACATGGCCAAAGCACGGCCGAACCGCCGAACGCTCTCTCTCTCACCCGTCGGGCGACGGGTGAGAGAGAGAGAGAGGTTATTCTCATCGGGGAGTGAGTCACCGAGATTCCCGTGGCAGAAATGATCACCTTTTGCCCATTTCCGAGGCATTCTGTTTACTGTTCGGACAATGGATAGGGAGGGAGAATCCACATCCAACAGCTAATTCCTCTTTATTGTACCGCATTGTATAGAACGTTGTTGTCTGCATTCTATGAACCGAAGCATCCTTAAAGAAGGCACCTCAACCGCGAGTCCTCCGACACAATATTTTAGTCTTCTCATCTCCGCCGAGAGCTCTTGCGCGTCAAGCATTGTGAGCGATCTCCATTCATCCATTCGTGTGTGTGCGCGTGTGTGTGTGTGTGTGTGTTCTGTGTCTCTGAGGCTCAGCCAGGCCGGGACAGCTCTCCTCTTGAGTGTCTGCCGATGAGTCCTGGGTGCTTGGAGCGCCGTGGTGGTGTAAAAAGCCCCCGGGGGGGCCGAGGCCGCTCAGGATCCCGCGTGTGGATCGCGCCTCTCACCGCGTCCGCTCCAGCCTTTCGGGGGGGGTGGGGGGGGGGGGGGGTGCAGACGAGACACAAGTCAGCCAGACTCGGAGAGGAGGAATCGGACCGTGCGGGTTTGCGTCGGGTTTGCGGGAGTAGACGAGCCGGAGGCGGTCCACGCGTGTTTGTGTGGCCGTCGGCGGGCGCGTTGTCCCCCTCCCCTCCCCCCTCCCCCTCCTGAAGCCTGTCGTGCGAGCAGTGGAAAAACGTGGTGCTGCACTTTTCAGAGGAAGCAAACGGCCTTTTCACGGCATCAATTTGCCAGCGCGAAATGCATCGGTTTCGCTCAGATTCCTCACCTTTCTGTCAATTTTGCTCCAACCCCCCCCTCCCCCTCCCCCTCCCCCTCCGCTCGTTGCAAGGCGGGCGTCAATTAGCTGCAGCAGATAAACAACTAAATTGTTATGTTTGTGAGCGTCTGTGTGTGTGTGTGCGTGTGCGCGTGTGTGTGTGTGTGTATTGATTGCATTTGCGGCTGCGTGCCGATCGCCATTGACTGTTTATTTGTCTGCGTGCGGCTCCGCAGCCGGGGCCCCAGGTGTCCCAGAACCCCTGCACCATGCCTCATTCGCTGAGCCGAGCCGAGCTCACACACACACACACACACACACACACGCACACACCCCGTCTCACCCGATCTGCCTCCTGAGAAGCCCCCCACCCCCCCACCCCCTCCCCGATGCCGCTCCAGAGCCGACACTGAAGCCCCTTTGTTGCATAAACGCCATTAGTCGCCATTAGTCGGAGGTGATAATAGCCCGGGAGCGCCCATCGAACCGTCCGTCCTCTTCGGCATTGAATGTTTTTGAGCGATCGTCGTCACGCCGTTCGACAGCAGGGATGTCTTCATTGGCTACTTCGACGTGTGATCGCAGCACGTCCATATTTGAGGGCCGCGCCCGGCCCTGGGAACGCCGCTCACGCTGAAATACCTACACACACACACAACCACACACAGAACGTACGAGCGGTCCCTCTCCTCTGTAGCACGTTCGACGGTCACTCTCCTCTTTCGACGTCGCGTAATCCGAGTTGAATCGGGACGGAGAGTTTTCGTCTCCCAGGTGAACGCCGCCAAGTTCGCGCACGACTTTTTCCGGGAACTGCGGCCGAGCTCGGCCGAGCGGACCCACCAGCTCGGCTCGCCGCAAACAGACCGCCAGCTCGTGTGGGCGAAAACGACGCCGCTATGAATGCTCATCTGTGGGCCTCCTCGGAGCCTTCTTCCCTTTCGGTCTTCCTTCCCCTTCCCGTGCTCAAGCGTACACTTTTATCACGGCTTCGGGGTAATTCTCTGCCGTGTCGACCGAACACCACCTCTCTTCCCATGTGCGCTGTAAAACCCGGAAAGCCTGGATAATTAGCGAGCCTGGAGAGATAAAGCGAAATATCCTGGTAAAACTTGAGTTGTCGTGGGAAGTCATTCCACGCCCCCCTCTCCGCTTCTCTCTCTCCCGTGGGCAAGCGCGGACTGTTTGGAGGTTTGCAAACGCGACGTATGCAAATGAGCCATTAACCCCTCTGACCGTCGAGGAGGTTATCTCATAGATGGGCCTCGCCGCGGACCGGACGCCTTTCGTAACGGGCGTCTTGGGCGAGGCGGTGGAGAGAGCGGGAACGATGTCCGCGCGCGTCCCTCTTCTCTCCGTCACCTTTGACACGATTGATCATCGACCTTCGCGAGGTTGTTAAACTCCACACGGAACGCGCATGGAAGAGGGAAATCAGTGTGTTTGAAATCACCCGTTCGGATGCGATCGATTATCCGGGCCCAGGCTTTGGACCCGCCCCCCCCCCCCGCTCCCACACACACACACACACACACTAACGAGGACGAGGCCTCGGGAGGATCGGTAGCCCGTCCGACGCGACTCTTGACGCGAACGCGGCCGCCCGCCATTAAAAAAAAAAAGCCGGGAGGCAAATCGCCTCCGTGGGCTTCGCCTGTCTCGCCTGGTTCGCTCGGGATTTTAATTGCAATTAGCGCGGGCAGCGATTTGTGGACGCAGCGGGTTTCCGGGGGCCCGTGTGGCGTGAGGCTAATTGCTTGGTTAAAAAGGCGTGACGGGTGGAGAGAGAAGGGGGGGGGGGCGGGGGCGGGGGCCCAGAGAGAACAATCGACTGTACAGATCGCAACACGCGCCGTTTTCCCACGCCTCGCTCCGCTCCAGCGCCGCAGCAAACGGTCAAACAAATCAGCCCGCCGTCGCCAGATCCGCTCCCAAAACGACGTGGGGCCTCTGCTCGGACACAGGCCCTTCGACTGCGACTCCATCGGCCGAGCCCCGGCGTTTGTGCCCCACGCCTTGTCCTCCCCCCGTCTCACCCGAACACTTCCCAGCCTCGTGCCCCCGCACGGTAAGCAGCAGACGCCTTTCAGACGGGCTCCGCCGCGGTTACACTAACACCGGGGGGCGCTTCCTCCTCTCCCCCGGCGGAGCGTCCATCAGTCACCGGTTGCAAACGGAGGAGGAGGCGGAGGAGGAGGAGGAGGAGGAGGAGGAGGGCGGCGGCGCGGGCGGCGTGTGTATCCCCTCCGGCGGTCGGGCCAACGTCAACATTTCAGGCGCAGGCGTCGGCAGAGACTGAGCAGCCGGGGGGGGGGGGGGGGACGACGGCCCCATCCGGGTTGGGCCCGGGCCGCGGAGAGAACTAGAGGCCGGATCTGTGCGCTACGGGGAATTCCTGTCAGATTGCGGCCAAACATGAGGAGTGAAATCAATTGACCTCGTAGAGAGGCACCGAAACGGCCGCGGAATGGCAGGTGTGCTCGCCGCGATGCGCGTAACGATTCAGACGTGACACAATGGCCATTGAACACACAAAAAATTGACTGAGATGTGTCACTTTGCATGGTAAGTTTTTCTTTTCGCGGTCCCAACTCACATACGCAGTTAAACTTTAAGGTAGATGAAGTCATTACATCCAATGGGGCCGAATAAAAGGCTTTAGGAAGGTGATGACGAGACGAAACTTCTGAAGTGCCTTGATGGAAGGAAAACGTGGAGCGGTTCGTCAATGAATCCAGTGATGACTCTCTTTGAGGTTGACCCGGCGAGCCCCTCGGCTGTCAGCTCCGTCCTGTTCTGTCTGAACGGTGAAACAAGTGTGAGTAAAACGAGCAGCAGATCCTCCCTCCCTCCCTCCCTCCCTCCCGAGGATCGATCGAACGCGGCCTTTGGCGCATTGATCTCCCCTCCCCGGCGATTGATCCATCGACCGCTTGCCACAGCTGCGCCTCCGAGTTATTATCTTCCCGCCCGGCTCCTCTCTCTCTCTCTCTCTCCGTGTCTCCTTTTTCGTCCGAGCTGCGGGGTCGGGAGCGGGTGAATTATTCAAACCTAAGATGAAGATGTCGTCTCATGCATCTTTTTATAAACGTCCCCCACGCGTCAGAATCTCCATCGCTCGACTTTCACAGAATTTCACAGGGCGGGGGCTTGAACAAAGCCCGGAGCCGCGCTTTAGTTACAAAGGCAGATTTCACCGTCGATCGGCCGGCCGGTCGAACGACATATCTTGTCTCAAAAGGAAAAGACATTTGGTTTGACTTCGACGTGGAGGGAGGAGAGGAAAAGGAACCCACCGGTAAGCCGAGATGGAGCGGGGCGAGGCGCCTTGACAAAACGCAGGATGAGATGGAGTCGGCTTCCACAAGATTCAAGGCTTGTCGTCGCTGAGCCGTTGCCTGTGCGACGGAATGGGAGCAGCAAGGCCGCCGAGGTGCGAGGTCAGAATGAAGCGCAAAGTACAAATACGCAGAAGAGCACAAGGCTGGCGTGTCATATACAGGGGCTTCATGGATACGAAACAATAAAGCAACACGGGGGTTCAGGAAGAACATTCTCTGGGTAAACCCAGTTTGTAAATGCTTTGATTTTACATCCCGGGAGACAAAGAAATGACTTATAAGCACGTGTGACCCCTGAAGGTGTTGTAAAATGGGCCGAGATTTGCGAACCAGGAAGGGGCTGAAATCCATTCGCTTTCGACGAACCGTGGCTCCGATCCCGCTGACATCTTGGCCCGCGTCGCCTGCGTTCGCTTCCCGCGGCGGCGTGTGATTTAAGCGCACGTCGGAAACCGGCTGTTTCTCGTCGCTCCGCGTGACACGTCGGGGGGGCCGAGCGGCGCTCTTAGGAACGCCGCTCGGCCCGGGAGCGGAGCGGACGGGGGATTTAAGCCTGTTTGGACGAGCGGGAGTGAGGAGTCTGCTGCCTCTCTCGCCCTCATTTGTCTTCATTCCCGTCCTCACACACACACACACACACACACACACACACACACACACACACACACAGACCCTTAACCACCACCTCCTCTTCATCTTCTTCCTCCTCCTCCTCCGCCAATTCTCTCTGTTCCTTTGTGCATCTCCTGGAGCTCTGACAGAAGTTTCTCTCATCCTGGCTGGCAGCCGTTGCCATGGCGGTGCGTCAGCGCCTCCTGAACCGGCCGCCACGGGTCTCTCCACGCTGCCGCAGGGGGGGGGGGGGGTCGGGGTGGCGGGAAGGAGGCAGCTTGCCGCTGTCAGCGCTCCTGCGTGTGGGGACGGGGACGAGGGGGGGGGGGACGCGGGGGGGTCGGATGATATTAAACAGAGAGGAGAAGGAGCCGGAAGCAGGCTGAGGGAGTTTCTCCGCAGCCCCAGCCGAAGGTGACTTCTCCTCCCGTGCTCGGGGTCAAATCCTGTGACGTTGCACACACACACACACACACACACACACGTCCTACAGCTGTTCAGTGTGTGTGCGCGTGTGTGTGTGTGTGTGAGGGAGTGATCGCACACGCAGCGGGACTGTACCGTGATGAATCACACGCGGCGACTGAAACTCTTGGATGCGTCATCGTGTTTTACTCCCAGGTTGACTTGAGTTCGCGCGAAGGAAGCAAGGTACCGTATGCTAGGTCCGCCAATGCAGTTCCTTCAGCCTACAGCCCGCCTTCAGGTACATTTTACCTTTCCGCTATAATATCAGGGATTCCTCCTCCCTTCCTTGCTTCCTGGCTCATGGCAACGTGTCAGGCCGGACGCGGACACGCTCCATGCAGTAGCTGAATCGCTCCAGTTCCCACCTCTTAAGTGCTCGGCAAAGGGGCGTTAGCTCGGACCCTAAGCCTGGTGAGAATCAGCATCCAAAATCGACATCCGAGTTCTCAGCCTGCCTGACAGCCGACGTTTTTCTTTGAGGTGGCTTCTTGTCATTTTTTTCTGCTCCTTTGAATCGCTTTCTGTCCTTGCGCCGATCGAAGGACGGACGCCGCGGGTCCTCGCCCACCTCTCTCCTGCTCTGTCCTTGTTGCCTCTCCCGCTGTCCCTGCCACGACACGATTTCCTATTACCTCGGGTTCAGCCGAACGTCCTGGAAGATTTCCAACAAGTCATCGCTGGTCACATATTACCCGCGGGTGGTGTGTTTCGCCGCGTCTCGGCCGTTTGTAGCCGCGGTGCAAAAGCAGCTGCGAGGCGTTGGCTCAGAGCTCGACATGAAAAAAACCCACAAAAACGATGTATTAAGAAGTATTTATCGTAGTAGTGATTTCTAAAGTCGTTTTAGCCGCGACGTAGCTCACATTGCGCTTCCTGTGAATGTGGCAGTTTGTGCTAGCTAACTAGCTAACAGCTACAGTAGGTACTGTACCAACTGGCTAACGCTGCCACCAGCACTAGCTAACAGTGACAGGCAAAACAGACTCCAAAGCGGCATTAATATGTTTGCAGCTCTGCTTTGACAGAGACATAGAAGGTAGGAGGACGGTCAAAGACGTGTTGCCTCTCCCCTCTCCCTGATCCAGTTAGCATATAAACATTAACCTCCAGAAAACACTTCTGCAGCCTGCTGTCCGAACGCCAGACACACGGTTTTACGCTGTGCTAACAGAATCCTCGGCCCGTGGCCACGTTTCATCATTTTTCAGCGTTGAAAAACGAATAAGATAAACGTTTTTTTTTTTTTCCCTCCGCCCTCAGTTCAACTGAGTTTCTTTGTTATGGACAAACGGACCCCGCCTTTGATCCGCGCTTTACACACACACACACACACACGCACTCCGTCATTATGAAGACTAAACAACTCAGCGGCGTACGGGCAAGTAATTGACATAATAATAGCCTTAGTTAATGGCTCCGCGTGCGGCCGTTTGAATCCAGTTGCTCAGGAGGGGATCAATGGCTTTGAAATGCTCTGCCGGTTGAAGCTCGAGGGTCGCTCGGCTTCTCCGCGGCCATGGCGGCACACAAAGGGGCCCTTTCCTGAGCCGTCACACAAAGCTGCCGTTTCCCGCCCCGTCCCCTCTGCTGCGTCTGCCCGCCAGTCGTTGTAGCAGGGGGGGGGGGGGCGTCTCTGTCCCGTGCCATTCGACGGGACAGAGACGCCCCGCGGCTTCGCCTCCTTGACCCCCGACGCTCTCCGCACGCCGCCGGCAGCCGGGGGACACCTGCAGATGGCGCCGAGGGGCGAAGACTCTGTGATGTGAAGCAGAGGAGCCCCCGCCCCGCCGAGCGTCCATCTGCGCGTGACACGTACACACACGCACACACTCGCGCACCTGTGCCTCGGAGAAGTCGACGCGGGGAGGACGTGCGAGTGACGCCTGCCTCTGAAGCGGATTTTTAATTAGAGGAGAGGTGGAGTGTGAAAACACTTTAGCACCTTTGGCACTGTCGAATAACAACGGGCTATTCCGGGCCACAGACGCACGACAGGCCCGCAAACATCACCGCGTCCCCGTCCACGCGTGCGTTTCAGATACCGACGTTGAGAAGCAGCCAATCGGAGCAAAGGCTGCTAAAGCTCACTGAACTAAGCTAAACCCGATAATAACAACAAACAAATAACAACAAGAAAAGGAAATGCAAACGTATGTGAAACCAAGTTATGCCATGTTTGTACTCTAGCTATTGCTCCTTGCTACAGCAGGAATCGGGCTCCATGTAAAAGAGGCATTTCTTTGCCTTTGTGGTTTTGGGGACCCTCATTAGAAAGAGCTCTGAGTTCTAAACTCAGTGATGCTGTCAAGGCTCTGCTGCTCCTTTGCAACCGTTTGGGCTGGATCCCTTTTATTTATTCAGCACTTCAGCTCATTCGCAGATGTTTCTCTTCAGAGTTTTCACAGCAGAGTCTTGTGTAAAATGAGAGGGAAGCGGCCCCACTCCTTTGTCTCCACCAGGAAGAGGGGGTTTGCCTTTCTGCTTGCCTCGGCTGCTATATTTGAACACTGGCACATCTGTGATTGTTCACAAGCTGTCTGATAGGGATGTGACGAAAACCACGTCCGCAGTGTGAGGAGCTCGTACAGTGGTGCCCCAACTGTGTTCTCAACAGCCCGCCCGCTCCCAGGGGCGATGCCGCGGCAGGTCTGCACTTTGTGTCTTGCTCTGCAGACGCTGAGGAAACTCGCTTGGCCCTCTCACACTCTCTCCATCTCCTCCTCAGGGGACTCCTTCACTCATTTCCGGTTTGCAGAGGAGAAGGACTGGGAGATGGACTCATTTGCGGCCAGTCAGGTAAATCCATGCCCGGCCCGATCGGTGGTGTTTGCCTCTCGCTGTCCATGTCCGTTTCAATTTAGAGCAACTGCCATGGGGAGATGAAGCGCGGGGAAGACAGTCGGCACAAACATGCCTCACCATGCGGGACAAGAAAGGAGTATGGTAGTTAAAAACCATAGAATGTGCAGAGAAAAACTGTAAAACGTTGCTTACTACTACAACTTTACCACATAGGTTCGTGTTCTTATTCATACCTTAACACTGACCTCTATAGTAATGCTAATAATACTAATGTCAGAACAGCCTCGTCCCGTTCATTCATTTCTTATGAGGATGCCGGTGGCGTTAAATTCGATGCTGTGGACATTGTTCACTCAAACCTTGGTGGGAAACCACCAGCCGTGCGAAACGGTGTAAAACCGTCCTCCGGACTTCCAAGGCTGCGGCGCGGGGTTGTTTTATCTCCCGCGCCGCCTTAAAATCGAAGGCGTCGGGGAGCTGGCCCCGGCGGCCCTCCTCCTCCTCCTGCATTCCGCTCCGTTTGTGTCTGTGGATGGTGAAGCACAGCACAGCACGGCACACATTCAGATTACGTAACGGTTCCCGAACCCTCTCTTCCTCCTGCGTGCAGTCAGAGCCACACGGTGTTGCGTTTCGCTCGTACGCGAGAACAAAGGAGCCGCCGGAAGCCCCTCCCGACGATGGGCGGGGATCTAATGGTCTCCGCGCACGCAGGCTTCTCCTGCCGGAGCGAACGATCTGTCCCCCCCCCCCCCCACCTCTCGCGCTCTCTCTCAGTGCTTCTCGGCTTGAAAGGCCTCGCTCTGACCCTGGTCCCTTTCCAGGTGTGCGCCGTGTTCGTGGACCTCCCGGCCCTCGCCCACACCCTCCAGCAGGTGCCCCTCCATCAGCGGCTGAACCTGGAGGCCGAGCTGCTTCAGGTGCCGCAGAACGCGCAGATCTCGCACGTCTCTGGCCCCCCGCTCTCCGGCTTATAACCTGCGTTCCGTCCATTGCCGTTTCAGGTCTCGGCACCAGTGGAGCTGCCCACCATGACCCTCGCCCCTAAAGACGAGAGGCCGAAAACGGCTGCAGCCACACCTCTGACGTCTCTCAGCATCACCAGCCACGTAGCCACCGCGGTCTCGAAGCCGGCTACACCCTCGGACTCGCAGGTCCCCTCCACTGCTACCAAGTCTCCGCAGGTGGACGAAAGAGAAGAAGAAGAAGAAGAGGGAGACGAAGAGTTGGACCAGCTGCTCGGTTTACAAAAACCAGCGTCGGACGACCGGCCTGCTGCTGCCACGGAGGAGCAGAGAGTGGTTCCAGAAGAGGGTGAGCGTGCTCAGCAAGCTTCACTTCTGTGCTGTAACAAAGAGTCCGATACCCTCGGAGATGCGCTTGTTTAGTTTCTGGCAGAAATTTGAGGCTAGCGGATCGGGAAGGCTCACATCCGTGCCATCTCATGCCTGACTGTTTCTCGGTTGCCAGGCGACCAGGATGTTGGCACACTTGCGGTCTGACACATCCACGCCCAGAAAATAACAAATGCGCAAATTACCGTTTAATCTCTGATATTTGCACAGACAAGGAGGATGTGTTTCGCGAGAGCCAGAAGCAAGTGAGCGCATTTCTCAACAAGGAGCCTAATTGAAGTATTGCAGATTACAGTCTGAGGTTTGTCCTCAATCACCAGGTGTGTTTCCATCACCTCTTAGAAATGCACAAAACCTGCATACTGCAGTCAAAAACCTGTAACGAAGTTATTTTCCTGCGAAAAACTGAAACGGTGCTGCCCCGCTTTTGAAGTAAAAACTTTGGAATTCCAATTTCCAAGCGCTAAAACATCGGACGAGCTCCGGCCTTGGATGGGAGATGCGACGCGACTCTCTCCATCATGTCTTGTTCTTTCAATCTGCAGCGTGTGAAGAAGCGAGGACGGAGGCGACGGAGGAGAAGGCGGAGGAGGTGAAAGACGAAGACGCCAGGTCCGCACCTGGAAGGAAGGAGGTGACGGAGGAGGACCTGGAGGACTGGCTGGACAGCATGATCTCCTGACGAACACGCACGCCATTCCCAAGAACAAATCCTGCCCGAGTGCTCACTCTCAAGTTTACACGCTGTACAGACTGGAGGTTTTATCCTCCGCCATAGAGTCGAGTGTTTGTTTCTCTGGTTTTCGGGACTGAATGTGTCCAGAGGCGCGGAGAACAGGACGGTCCGCGAATGTGTCACGGTGTTCCCTCTGTGCTTCCAGTTTCTGAGAAACGATTCCCTGTCCCCTGCGGGACCGGGAAAACGGCTGCCCCACAGAGAGCCCGAGGAGCGGAGAAGGGACGGAGGGCCACACGTTTGGGTTATTGCGTCAATTACTTTATTCATTTCCTCCCCCTTGTCAGAAGAAGTGCAGTTTACCAAAGCTACTACATACATACAAATGGCCAGACAGTAGCAGTTCAACCAGTGTGTCGTCAATAAATCCTGAAACCGAGGCTTGATTTATTTGTTTGCTGTTGTTTTTTTTTTCTTCTTCCGTCTTCATTTTGTTTTCGGGTTCGTCTAACTGTGGAAACGAGTGCAGGCGGGCAGGACACCACAGCTTCAGAAACAAAACCAAAACTAAGCAACATTTACACAAGGATCATCTAGATTTTATACAACAAATGTTTTCTCTCTCTCTCCCTCCCTCTCTCTCATCTTTTCTCAAACGTGTTTAAAAGCCACAAAACTAGCTCGAGCTCGATCTGCTTGTAACTAATCCAGAACTAGAACGCGCAGCCCGTATCGGGAGGAACCGAAAAGAAAAGTTAAGGTTTTTCTTCTTCTTCTTCTTCTTCTTTCTCGTCTTTTGCATAGCTTGTTTTTTTGTTTTTTCCTGTCGTTAAGGCACGTCGGCACTTGATTTGAACGCCTCCAAGCGAGTCGTCCGTGGTCCTGGGAGGACCGTCTTCTGTGGGTCTGCGTTTGGTTTGACGGGCGGTTTGAGAGGCGGACCGGGTCTCGCGCGCCAACCGGACGCTGACGTGGTCGGGGTCGGCGCCGGCGGCGTCCCGGCGGCGTCCCGGCGGGTCGGTTTGGTAACGAGGTGGCACGGACGTCCCGGCGCCGGCGTAGAAATTGTGCATATTCGGACATTCAGTCGTCATGCTGTAACCCTTCACGTGCATCAAATGTCTACGCACAAACAAGTTTGTGCAACAGGCTGGGGGTTAAGCGGGTGAGAAGGCAATGTGATCTTTCTTTTTTTTTTTCTTTTTTTTTCTCTTTTTTTTCTTTTAAAGGAGGAGTTTGCATAAAAGAGGCGCCGCGGCGGAGTGACAATTTTGGCAACGAGGAAGGGGACTTGGACGCGCGAACCCCCCCCCCCACACACACACAAACGTCCAAAAACCGACAGTCTGGACGCCTCTGTGTCCGCCTCTGTGGCGGCGGCGGAGTAGGGTTCGGCAGGTGTTCAGGTTCTGTCGCAGTGACGGGGCGAAGTCGGGTTGGATGTCTCTGTCCGTCGGGCGGAGGGGGACGTAGGTGGAGGGGGTGAGAGTGTGGGTGGAGGAGGGGGGGTGGGGGGGGGGTGGCGTGGCGTGGGTGGAGGCGGCGCTCTCTAACCCAGCTGGTCCTCGTATTGTTTCCGGAAGCAGTCTCCGGTGGGGAAGAAGTCCCAGCAGCGCTCCTGGTACATCTTCCACACGTAGGACTCCTGTAGGGGGAAGAAGGGGGGGGGGGGCAAAGCTGTTCAACGAGTGGTTTTGCTCAAGCACTAACATAGGCTACGTCGCTCCTTAGGAGGTCGCACAAGATATACTTTGCGTGTCCCTGTAGGGATATTTGCTTTGGACTAAATCCTGCAGTTTACAAAAGACAGTTTAACAACTTACAAGTTTACAAACAAGCTTACAACCTTTGTTAAAACCAACAAACTCACAACCCTCGAATATGATGCGAGGTTATTAACTGTCACAATGTTGGAAAAAAATAAAAATACCAGCATTTGTACTTCTAAGTTCAGTATGAATTATTTGTTTTTTTGTGCCTTTTTAAGCTAAATACTTCAAAACCGTTTCAAAGAGATAGATTTTAGATAAATTCCAACACGTAGTTGTGCAGTGCACTCTTCCATTGCTCACATTTATGGAGCACAGTCTGAAAATCGTGTCTCTAAAAGACACTTTTCATATAAGAAGCCCACAAATTACTTTTTTTCCCACATCTGTTTACAAACAACTGTTAACGTTAGAGCCGGGTGTATTAAAGTATGCTACAGAGGTGTCTTTGTTAAACCCGGGACGGAGACATCAAATGGAGCTGGGAGCTCAGGTGCGCGCCGTTAACAAGCAGATATCAGAAGAGTCAAAGTGCGCCCACGCATCGCTCCTTCCTCCTGCTACGCTGCACTTATGCAACATAAGTGGGCTGGAATGTTGCACAAGTAAAAACCTCCTGAAGTTACTGTGAGCTCTATCAGACGCGAGACGCGTGATGCTCTAAAACGACGGGGCCAGAAGGAGAACGGCGACGGCTGTCGCGCACCTGTCCGGTGTGTTCAGTCTCATCCTTGTTGATCAGGTACATCAGGAAGAACCTGCGGAGAGGGGGAAAAAAACGGAGCCGTCATCGCATGTCATTCACAAACGTCCTCCATCGCCTGTGTGTGTTGCTGCCGCTCACAGGTAGTTGGCAAGGTTGTGCTCTTGCAAGGTGTGGGTTTCGAACCCATGAGGCGTCCGGTCAAAGTAGTCGTTCCCGATGCCACAGATGAAGCATTTGGTCTGAAAGGAGGAGAGGAAGTAGGTCAACTCAAGTCTGATGGGTTTACTTTTGATTTCAGGGGTGTCCTACCTCTGTCACCGAGGGCCAGATTCAACCATCTAGAAGCAAGTGTGCCTCTTGAAATATTTGAACCATGAGTGTTGAGTCACTTGTCTTTCTTTCAGTGTATTGTAATAAAGTATTGTTAACTATCTATCTAACTTTCAGAATGTTACGGGTTCAGTTACTAAACTCGGTACTGTGTGGACTGTGAATGTAGGTGTATGCTGAACTGGTAGTGGCCCGAGTACGTGTCCAGGGTGAACCCCACAACATGTACCGTTCAAGCTGTTTATCAACAAATCAAATCTGAGTTTACAAAGTCTCACTTTACCCACTGATTGAACACTTTGTTCACCCCGAGATGTAAATGCTTCGTTTGACCCACATGAGGAAGCCAAAGTTACAGTGACTGAGATGATGTCTTGGATCCGGACTCACCTCCATGTCCTCCTTCACCTGCTCCTGCTGGTCTCTCAGCTCACCGAAGGCATCGATAATCAAACCTGGAGGAGGGAGCCAGAGATGATGACTGCGCCCGGCAGAGTGTATCTATCGAACGTCTGTCAGGCGGACACGTGAGGGACCGTACCCTGAATGATGGCCAGCAGGATGACGATGACGAAGAAGAAGAAGGTGATGTCGAACAGGATGCGGTAGAGCTCGTAGGGGTCCCCAGCCGGGTCCTCCAGCTCGTCCCCAATGCCGCCCCCGGCTCTCACGCCCACGTACATGTGGAACAAGTAGCACTGCCGAGAGACAAGTGAGAAACTCATCAAGGCCTCCGCAGCCGTCGCGCTGGAATGATGAGAGGGGTTACGAAAGGCTGTTATTCTGTGGAGAACGGGAAATCGGAATTTCAATTTTCTCCCTTTTCAGAAAAGTAATTCACGGTGTAATTGCGGCTGCGGGAATCGGAGCGCGAAGGGAAGTCTGGCGCACCGAGTCCTCTGCCGGGTAGACGAGAAAAAAAAAGGTGTAAATCAAAAGACCCTCCGTCTAATAAAAGAGTTCAGACTGGCTGCACTTTGAAAACATGCAGGGAGCCGACTGAAAAGGATTCACCGCTCAAAAAGGGCGCGAAATACCACAGAGCTGACGTGTAAACGAAAAACGTTTTCTCCCGTTATTAATGCCTGTATTGAGGGATGGAGGACGCTGAGAGCAAAACGCAGGAATCCCACTCAGCCGCTCTGCGCCTAAACGGAGCCGCTCCCTGCTCTCACGCTGAGGCGGCGGGACGTACGGTCATCATGTCGTCGCACTTCATGTCGGGCTCGTCCTCGTCCTCGCTCTTGTTGTAGAACTTCCTGAAGAAGTTGAAGGCCACCACGGTGTAGAGATAGACCACCACGGCCAGCAGACCCACGGTCAGCACCAGCTAGAGGGGGGGAGAAGACAGGCCGTTGAGATGCGTCGGCGCTACGTCGCCTCGTTTCTCCTCTGTGAGAAACGCCTTTGAGTGTTGGTTTGTACGGAGAATATTTAGAGGCTTTAGCCAGAGAACTGGGTCGACATGTCGTGGCAGTAGTCGAGCCATTTTATCTCCAGTCGAGTCGTTGGTGAGAATTTCAAGGAAACTAATGGGAATGTGAAAGGGTGGGAACACTCCAGTGACCCTCCGGAAATCAAACCTTTTAACAAAAAGGGCTTAATGGAAGTTCTCCGTGCTCCCTTTGCTGACCCGCAATTTGTTTGCTCGCGAGTGCACAGTTTTAATATGCGTGTCAGTTGTTCCACTTAATGTCAGCGTGTACTTTAACCCTTGTTATTGTCAACAGTGATCACTTCATACCTCAGAAATGGGTTGTGAAAGTTAGAGTCGGTCTGGTCAAACTTTCAGAAACCGAACTTATGATCTATTACTTTAACAAAGTGTTTCAACAAGTGTTTCATTACATCATTAGATAGTCTGTATCCTTGCAGAACTATTCAACCATTTCAAGCCAAGCGGTACAAATTCAAGTCAACTGTTCCCCCATTAAATCACCAAGGAAGTTTCAGCCGACAATACAGAGGCTGGCCTGGATGAGCAGACAGGAAAATGAAAAAAACCATCCCATCTGTCCAAATGAGCAACAAATGAGTTAAAACTGGATGCCAGTCGTTATTCAGGTGTGTGTCAGTGTTATGACTAGTACAAAGCAGAGCACCGAGGTGGGAAGGAGAGGAGAGTGACGGGGGCGGAAGTATCAGTGATTCAAAGCATCATGAAGACAGACCAATCGATATCAGAGTTATTTGAATCCTGGCTTGGCGCAGTGTGAGAGCCAGGCTGGCGTGCAGACGCTGCTGCCACTTGTTCTGCAGAAAGATGTCTGAATTTCACGATTGACTGCAAGAAGCTGTTTTTCTTTCACATTAAATAATTTCCCCTTCTGCATCAAATCTCCCAGCAGTCCTCCGTGGCTAACTTGCGGCTCAGTCTACAAACCCTGATAGCTGTGATGCTCCGTTTCCATCTATTTCCTCTGATTTGTTTCTGATGTTTCCGTGTAGACACCCCGTGTTGTTGTGAATCCTCATAAACACGATGTTTCTATTTCCAAGCACCATCTTTGCCCCCCCCCCACAAAGGGTAATTTGTTGATTTAATAAAGATGGTGTCCAGTATGAATTACCAAGTCGCTCTCTCTCCCTGTTATCGAGTGCATCGCAGGCCACATGTTGATGCCGATTAGATTAGAACTAATGTTTCAATGTGAGACCAGACCCCAAAATAACCAGAAATAATAAATGACATCCACATTATCCAGATAGCGGCATGTTTCTCCTCATTCTTCTGAGGCTGCAACAGTTCCAAACCCCACCTACACCTTAATTCCACATCTTCTAGCTCACCACTACATGTTTTGAAGGAGAAAACAACACTGATCAATGTGGAGTGATCGGCTGTGGCCCCTCTCAGTTGTGTTCTGGCTCCCTCTGCAGGAGGAGCTACACACCTGCTTGCCATTGTGTGTGACAGAGGACAGGATGGTGCGCAGGGTCTTGAAGCCCATGGCGATGTCCAGAAGATGAGCGGCGAAGAAGAAGTTGTTGAAGTGGCCGAAGATGGACATGGTGGTGTACCAGATTAGATACAGAAAGTTCTGCGTGAAGACAGAGGCAAATGGATGTCTAAACGTTATCCTGATGGGATACAGAATAAAGGTGCAAACCGAGCTCCCAAACACAGCATCACAGCATGTTAGACCCAAAATAAACCCACGTTGTCAGTCAGAACTACGCCCAGCTTCCAGATGTGGTACTTTGTGTCAATGGAGCTCAACCTGTGAACGGGAAAACAAACAAACCATTACCATGGTTCACAGGCCATGGTTTTCAAGCCTCTTTGTGGGGGCAGAAAGACGGAAAGATGGTCGGGCTCTCACCAGGACACCAGTGAAGCTTCCCGCTCCACCGTCTCCACTGTGGGGTCGAAATCCAGGGCACTCTTGTCCAGGCCCAGGAGCTCAGCGATGCGCTCAGCGCCGTACATGTCACCGTATTTGTTGATCACCTACACACGCACAGGGAGGACCGCCGGGTATTATTCATACTGCAATTTTATTCATAGTGCAATCTCATCTCATCTCATTTCAAAATGCTGAGCTGGTTCCCAGGTTTGCGGTCTCAGTAGAAGCAATAAAAACACGCATAACAGTGAAATAGATTTGAGAAATTAAGTGGACGGCAATTTTGCTGTCGACTACCAGCGTTACCCAAATGAAACTGGTGAAAATGGAATGAAAAAGAAAGAGTAAGAGAAAGAAAGCGTCTAACGGATCGGATCAGGTGGTTAAAGACAAGGGGGGCCCAACAGTGCTGTCATCGCCGAGGACATACGTCGAACGTATTCTCTCACCTTGCGTTTGATAAACTTGTCCCAGTAGTTGTTGGGGAAGGACCTGCGATGGAAAGGAGATTTCAAGTACAAGACGCGCCAAAGACAATTCAATCGGTTTAATCCTCCCCTAATCACTTGCCGACCGATCTGCCCCCCCCCCCTCCACCACCAGCAGCTCACGGGGTATTGATGACGAGTCGATCCCATTGGCCCTTGATATCGTCGTCAGACGGCTGTTCGGTAATGTACAGGCCGTCGAACTCGAGCTCACGGGCAATCTCCTTCTCCCTCTTAAACACCACCAAAGGAACCTGGAGGATCACATTTATTTATTTATTTATTATTTATTTATTTAAAAACAATTCATTCATTTGTTTGTTTAACCAGAATATATAAAATAAATATTGATGTGCACTTAAAAAAAACAAAAAACAGACAGTCTGGCATCGTCTGCGTAGAAACATTTCTGTGCTACGTGAAGACTGTTTTCGGAAGGATTCCTACCTTCAGGCAGTAGTAGCCTAACAGGCAGAGGAGTGAGATGACGGTGTGGAACACGGCCAAGAAGCGCAGGGTCGGTAGCATGTAGCCAGTGCTCTCCTGCAGGACAAACTCGTCCATGTCGAAGAACGTGTCCTCGTCGTCCTCCTCATCCGCACCCCAGCGGTTGCTGTCATCCGAGTCTTCCTCCGATTCTTCCATCACCTGAACAATACGGGAGTGCGTGGTGTCTCGTAACAATTTGTTCGAACAGAATGAGGACTGTCAGAGGTTTTGAGTCTTTTTTCAGTTACGTGTGTTGACTGAAGTGACTTGGGTTACCTTGTAGAAGAGGAGGATGAAGTTTATGGCGAAACACACAAACAGAGCCAGGAAGCGCATGTTGTAGAAGTTGCGAGCCAGGTAGTTCTGTGGGGGGAGGGGTTGGGGGCGTTTGATTAAAGGCTGACAATGTTCCATCCACAGGACTTAGGAAGCAACACACAGCACAGGAAGTAGCGGGAGGACTCACCAGCATCTTGTTCAGGTAGACATCCAGCAGAGCAAAGATGGTGGACATGAAGGCCGGAGATGCCTCTTTGGGCTGACTGGACCTGGTCCTGGGCTTCTCCTCCACCACTGGCTCCTTGGCCTCCTCCTCCTTTGGCTTATCCTCCTTCTCCTGGTTCTCTGTGCTGTATTCAAAAAACAGTTCAATTCACGTTGCACGACGATTCCTAATTTTCCTCTCACTCGATTGTACTCACTCTGCTTTCTCCTTCTCGCTCTCTGGGGTTTCCACAGGCTTGGCAGCAGTTTTCTGCACAACAGAGAGAGAAGACAAATGGATGGGATGATGGGAAGTGGATATGGAATCAGACCTTTGACGCAGGGTTCTGACAGCGAACCTTCTTCTGATCAGCGGTGGAAGTCTCTGCGCTCATCTCAGAGACGTCGCCCAGGCCCAGCTCCACGTGCTTCCCGCCTTCCTTCTTGGGGTTGGTCAGCAGCTCCAGCATCATGTCTACCTCCGCTATCTCCCCTGTCGGCGTCATGGCTATATCTAAGCTCCCCGCTGACTCGATGGCCTCCACTTTCTCCCCCTCGATAGCGTCCCCGTGGATGCCGAACTGCGTCGGGTCGGGCATGTTCCCCAGGATGTCCGTCACCTTCATGTTTTTGGCTCCTTCAACCAGGCCGCCACCAAACATGGACGACCAAATGACGTGGAAGAACCCGAATATGAGCCCGTAGATCCCTTTGAAGAAGCCCGTGAAGAGCATCCAGAAGAAGGAGAAGAAGCCTGTGATGATTTCCTTGATGCTCAGCTTCTTGACTTTCTTGAACTGCTTGCGCATGTTTTTCAGAGAGAGGACTTCGCGCACGTGAGTGACCTTCTTCTTGACGGAGCGGCACGCGGTGGTGAAGGCCGAGGCAGACTCCAGCGCCGCCTCCTCCTCGCCACCCAGCTCGTCCAGGAGACTGTGGCCGTCCTCATCTTCCTCCTCCTCGGGCTGCTCCACCGCGTCTGGCTCCGAGATCTGCGAGGCGAGCTGCATCTCAAAAATGGTGTCCTCGCAAAAGTTCACAAACATCTCCATCTTCTCGCTCTCCGTGCCCTCGTTGACCACGTCGAAGATGAACTGACGCTTGGACTCCTTGACCTGCGGCTTCTCCCACTGCTCCCGGCTCGACTCGCTGATCTCGAAGTAGACCCTCTCGATCCTCTTGGCGCTGCCCATGATTTCGATGCGGCCCAGGTACGGCTCAAAGTAGCTGAGCACGCTCTCCGCCAGGTCCAGGAAGGTGGTCAGCCTGGAGTCGTGCGGCATGTGCTCGGACAGGTTGGTCAGGAGGACCGCCACGTTGAAGCCAATGTCTTTGGCCGGCTCGTGGAAGCGCTCGACAAACTCCTTGTAATTGAACATGTCGTTCTCGTCAGCCTCCGCGCACGAGAGCAGGAACTCGATTTCCGACTGACTGTACTGCTTCTGGCTCTCCATCGACTTCTGGAACTCCTTCTTCGAGATCATGCCTTTGCACTCGGGGTCATACTCTCGGAAGTTGTCGGAGGTCGTCAGGTCCTTCAGCTTGAGGAACATGTCGAAGAACTTGAGGATCATCTCCACGTTGTTCGAGGACTCCACCAGAGTGTCGACCATCTGCTTTCCAATCGTCCCGTTCACCACGTTACCTGGGGGTGGGAAACAAAGGCTGACGCGATCGTACCCTCGATGTCTAGATCTGTGTCTGCGTGAAAGCTCTTACCCTCAAGCAGAGACAACATCATCACGACCATGTCCTTCTGTAAATCCATCAGCTCCTTCAACAACTCAATCTGACTGGCATCCTGCAAAGAGATTGGAAGCTTTCAAAACTTTTTTTCTGTCAGTAGAAAGATTAACCAGCAAAGGGACTCAGTGAAAATGTTAATTTCATTAGTCATGAGATGACAACTTGAAGACTTCTGTTACACTGACTGATTTCTTCTCTCACTTTTGCATTTCTCGTGAAACACTTTTGTACCTCCTCAAATTTCTAACATCTTAAACAGCATCGATCTTGAGTTGAGCTGCTTGTAAGATTTAAGATGTTTGAGAGCTTCTTAAGGGTTAGAGATTTGTCTGCATAGGCTGCATTCTCAAATATTTTCATTATTTGAAACAATAGATTTAATGTACCTGAGAGAGCTTCATTTGCATGTTGGCAAATACATGCAAGAAACCCACAACTGCATCCCATAATCTGCTGTGCGCTAAGCTCTGCTGGTTCCCAATGCACGGGCCCTGTGAGAGAGAGGCACGACGAGGGGGAGGAAAGATGAAGCATCCGATGGAAGCCGTGTTTACGGATGAGGCGGTGTCGACAAAGGGAGCAGCTCCTCACCTGAATGTACTCAGTGAGAGAGTTGAATATCTGCTTTGCAACATCCAAAGCTTTGGAGAAGTTGATCTTCCCAGTATCATCAATAACATCCTTGCCAGAGTAGTACCAATAGAAGTCACTTATGGATTCCTGAAGAACAGGACAGGATGAGTTGACCACGAAGACTGCGGGCTGTGTGCGAGTTACCGTGGCTTTAGATTTGCGCTTCACGCACCTGAAGACGCAGCAGATAGTCCACAGTGCTGATAATGATGTTGACTGTGGTTGTGTTACCAGTTTGGGTTCTCAGGAAGTTCTGAAAATCTAAGGGGGTGGGATATTTTCTCTCGTGTTACTTATTTACATCCATTTGTTTCTCTTCTCACTCACCACTGTTTCCGCAGCAGCAGACACACTTGTACATCCATGCTCCCATTACTGATTTACGCGTGTCCGAGAGCAGCCTTACCTCCGTTGTGCCCCTCACACAGAAGTTGCAAAAACCGGAACAGATCTTTAGTAAACTCATCGTTCTGTAGCACTTTGGAACCTGAGTGGAGAAAATGTATCAGTGACTACACCTGTGGACCTGCATGGGGTAATCTAAGCGTGTTTATACTTTGGAAAAGGAGGGCTAATAATGAGTCAAACTCTCCTCCAAAGCAATTACAATGAGGCAAGCAGGACAGGATTCATGTTCAAAACATTTTGAAGTCCAGGGCCTTTAGATTGCCAGTTCAAAACTGAATCCAAAGAGCTTCTTGTAAAAATGCTCTTCTAGTCAACAACACTGAAACGCTAGGACATTTCCATAAGCTGGAGGAAGCCTGATAACTTTCACATGCAGGCCGACATTGGGCCTGATGAGGATGTGTCATTTCGAGGAAAGTAAAGCAG
This sequence comes from Karalla daura, assembly GCA_029224185.1. NCBI lineage: Eukaryota > Metazoa > Chordata > Actinopteri > Chaetodontiformes > Leiognathidae > Karalla > Karalla daura. The sequence goes on from CM055206.1 coordinate 2,319,495, forward strand.
CAGAATCAAGAAGGATCAACCAGTCGTCAGGGCTGAACAAAATGAGCAAAAATACATTTCTGTGAGCAGATAAAACCATGTGAAAGTTAGACATCTGTATGGAAACCAGCTTTTGTGAAATAGGCCCCAAGTCCAAAGCAATACAAAGCTTTGCTTAGGCTGTGGATGGGTCCAGCAACCTTCAGTCAAACCCTTGGGAGGTGGCACTGATAGCCTTAAAACGACAGATTGGAGCATCAGTAATAGGATTTGCATTAGTAAATGTTAACGTGAAGGGAATGGCAACAAATAACACAGAAAAGGACAGGCAATGGATTCTGGCGATCCAGTTTCTGTGTGCACTCTAGCAGTCTGCATGCACAGTGTGTCCCTATAGACATCTGGGGGTTGGGGGGGTTGGGGGGGGTGGGGTGGGGGGTAGGCTGGGTACCAAATAAAGCAGGGAGTATGGACCACGGATATGAAGGAGACATTCAGGGTGGAAGCATAGCCATATCAGGATGATCTAAATTTGCTATTTACCCCGCTGAGTGTGGACTGCCATCGATGGGTTTTTAAAATGACAGGAAGGAGACAAACAGTACACAAGACATAAGCAAAAAGAGAGGACATCGAGTTACAATACGAAGAGATATGAATATACCGGCTACGAGTGAATACCAAAGTCATGCAGTTAAAAACAATAAGCTTGATATCTTTTTAGACGAACGGGGGTGGGGGGGGGGCAAAAAAAACCAAAGAAACATAGGCCTACGCTGCGTCTAACGAGATGAGGTCCAAATAAGGATTCAGTCATGGTGGAAAATCCATCACAGTAACGGAGACACGGGTAGTAACAGTGGATTGTTAAACACAGAACTCGGTGGAGATGCTTAACGGAGGACTGAATGATGGAGGGACGGACATAATTTGATGTGAAAAGCGCCGAGTCAAGAGTGTGTGTGTGTCCGTGTGTGTGCGTGTGGAACGTCGTCACGGGACAGCGGTGTTAATGCTGGACCATGTCCTCTGAGACAAGATTTGTACTGTTCACAGAAACTCCCTCACCGCTCCCTCAACATCCTCGCAGGATGCTAGCCTCGCCACACTGGCCCAGTAGCTATTACGGCGAGAGAAGACGTTAAAAGACAGCACAACGGCGACTCCTGTGGCTCTCAGGCTGTAGCGCAGGCAGCGGACTACTGGCGCAATCAAAATTCGCATTGAGGCCAATGCAATTTTGATCGCTCAAGTCTACGGTAGCCAAACAGCGACAGCTAATAAGGGGGCTACGACTTGTCAACAGCTCGAATGGACACTGAGGTTACAAAGTTGTCATGGTTCAGCATTAGTTCGGTGAAGGGAGAAGGATGTGTTTTGTTGCTCCGTCCCCAGCGGGTGCTTTGGCAGCAGGGGTCGACTGGGCCCCCCCGAGAGGAGGCAACGTGTGGTGCTTGAGAGAGACTAAAGAGAAGGGAATGCGAGTGGGCAATGCGACGGGCGCGTCCGCTAGCACGTCTCTTCACTTACTTGAACCTTCCTCTGTCACCATGCCGAGTCCTTCTGCTTTGTTCTGCCTCTCAAATGCATTCAAGTCCAAGACGCTGGGGAAGGGAAACTCAGAAGTGAAATATGCGCCCTGAAAAAAGCTGCAGGGAAGTTCATTTCTGCGGCGCGCGCGACACGAAGGTACCTGCAAGACTGCATCAGTCCCGAGAGACTCTTGAAAAAGCCTGCGTCTCTTTTCTCTTTCAGGTAATCAAGCATTTTCTGAGGCGAGAAAGGAGACGGGCATCAAACATCCTGCCGTTCACACCAAATGTCAGGCCTGCAGGCAACTTACTGTACGGACAATGTTGATGGATGCAAGGAGGAGTAAGAACGAAAAGAGCTACGTGAGTTAAACTGAAATAAATACTGGGGGCCTGAGGTGTCTTATCTGACCTGCTGAACTTGCACGTTGCCCCCGTTCAGGATGGAGATTCCAAGTTTGAGGGTGCAGGTCACCATGGGGCCAAGACGACCTGGTGGCAAAACGGAGAACGGGAGCAGGTTTGACTTCAACTTGTTTGGAAAAGTCCTGGTTTGTGGCTCTGACCCACCAAAAACCTATGTCTGTGGTCAAACTGGCAGATAAAACTATAGTATATAGTATATACTTTAAACAGACCATGCACCGTAGCACTGGGATTACACCAGCTCCTCGTTACCTTTGCTGGCGCTGATCATCTGCAGCACCATCTCGGCGGCCCCACGGGCGTGCAGCCTCGCCTGCTGATACAGGATCTTCTGCTTCTCCATCTCTTTTTCCTGAGAGAGAGGGGCGACACGCACACAAACGCGCTCATCCATATGCAGAGAGATCCCCGACAGCTGAGACGTTTCAAAGGGTTTCTGTGGGGGTTTCTTCCCGAGCGGGAACACACACCTCAAACGTCTTTTCCTTCCCCTCCTCCTCTTCTTCCTCTTCATCCTCAGCGCAGCTCTAAAGACACAGTCAGTGTTCATTCTCATATTGTTGAAGTTAGACCTAGTCAACCTATTATAGTTATTGTATTTATAGTAACTTGAAGACCTGTACCTTTGCCATCATGTCTGCATATGCAATATACAAGGGGTCTTCTTCCAAGTGACTGGGGAGTGAGGTCAGATCACAATATAACGTGTAATATCAATATCTGTTTTCAACAAATCGGTGAAGTAATTGATATTGTAGAAGAGCTGCAAGTAGCATATTCCCAGAAAGACAAACACTGTCCCTCTCACCTTCTCTCTGTCAGAGCGTTGTGGCTAAAGTGAAGGATAAGTTGGTGGAGAGGGTCCGGCTGGACCTCAGCCACCTCCTCTTCCTCCTCCTCCACAATTTTCATTGGGGTTTTCTGCAGGGGTCCACAGGTGTGGGGCGTTAGCTCTGGCCGAGATTCGACAATCTCACCCCTCACACGTAACATCATCCCAGCACAGCGACATTTCGTGACTGTGTTCCACCTTTGCAAACTCACTGACAACTGTGCCCATTCACACACTTGTCAGAAACACAGAAATGAGTCAGTGACATCCAACTAGCAGTGGCATGCGGATGAGTTTTGTTTGTCATGTCCCGGTGATCCGTGGAGAGGACAGGACGAGGAAAGTTACGAGTGGGTGATGATCAGAGCGGGAGCCACTCCTCAGATACATGCACGGCAAACCGTTGAAGCAGAAAGCCATTTGGTGACATGACACTGAACATGGAGGATGATCCTGACAGTATAGGAGCCTGACCAAGAGGGACTGACACATCTACACAAATCTCCACACGCCTGAAATAACTGAGCTGGAATGGAACCGTAGAAATAAATCCTCCCGATAAAAAAAAAACAAACAAAGGAAGAAACAAAAAAAAAAACATCTGAATAATCGGATGCCTGAGCCGCTGCAACTGGATGTGAAGTTTGATCACTCTTAGTGACTTGGATGAGTTTGCTGCACGTCTGCATACACAGATCTAACATGAGAGGTGATCTCCACGATGACCACGCGAGCATGCCACTGACGCCACGGTCACAAAATGTACTGCAACGTCACCTTCACACTCACACTACAGACTTACAGGGCACAGCGAAAAAGACAACTGATGGGTTGGATCCAGATCTGACAGCCAAACAGCTAGAGACTCCTAGCGAGAGGCCCTCCTTACCACTGCCGTCAGAAAGGCATAGCCTGCTTTTCTAGAGCTGTGAGCGCCGTGGCTGGCCCTGTGTCTCCTGAGTTGGTCATGCAGCCTCTGACCCCTGACGGATCTCTGTTTGAAGGGTTTTGCATGCCTAGAGCGGGGGCCCCTGGGCGCCTTGGGCGTGGTCCCCACCCGGGCGCGCTCCCAGGGCTCGTCGGGCGCGGAGCTAAAGAAGCATTCGGCAGACAGGACTGGCAGAGGGGTGCCAACGCAGGGCACGTGGGGCAAGGGCAAGGCGAGCCCAGTACTTACTGCCAGATCCTGAACTAGCTTCTCCTCAAAGGAGTACTCCTCTGCCTCTATCCAAAGTCTCTGATAGGCCGGGATGAAGAAGTTGATAGCGCGATGCCTGGGGAGGGGGGAGGTGAGGGGAGGTGGGGAGGAATGGAGGGGAGTGGGGAGGGAGGTACAGTGGCATTAGGGTGGGTTCTGGTGAGTGTTTGGAGGAGACAGGAAGGAGAGATGTAGGGGAGGAGGAACGGGTTACAGGAGGTGCATTTCAGGCAGGGTGGTGATTGGTCAATGTGGGACCCACTGGCTCTTCTGACTGGTCACGTTTGGTCTCGGAAAATGACTGCAGTTACTTCCGTCAGGTTGGAGAATTCATTAGAGGAGCATGCACACTTTAGGGGACATGTTCAGTTTTCAAACAAATCGGTGGACCCGTCCCAATAAATCATCGTCTCGTGATCATCGTACTAATAACCAAGATCTCCCTGAGCCAAGATCCACAGATGTGTTGTAAAACTGCACAACTTTGGGCAAAAGGTCAAATGAAAAACAAAATTTAAAAACCATCATCAGAACAGGGAAAAAATAACAGAAAGAGCAACTGAAATACTGCGACCGAGCATACTTTTGTAGACCTGGCGGCCGACTAAGAGTCAAAATTCTACTCAATCGATTTCTTTCTGTCTTTCCTCTTCTTTCCTTTCTTCATTCCCTCCTTCAGAGTACACCTGAAATGAGACAGAGGCCCGCAGCTCGCTGCGTGTTCCCATTTTCCAAATAAAGAGTCAATTCCTGGGCTCACTCTAGCTGACCAATCAGAATCAACAGTGCAGAGACAATCAGTTGCTCGGCAGAGAGCTTGGTCCACAGCCTGGTGGATGGAGGGGGGGGGTTGAACAGATGAAGCATTCGCCCCGTGGTGTCACTTTACCGTCAGCAGGGAGAACAGGCGGTCAAAGCTGGAGGCTTTGAACGCCCTTTCCAGCCAGACCTCCCGATAGCCATTCAGGAAGTAATTATTAATTTTGTATCTGAGGGAGGATGAGGTAGGTAGTGTTATGCAAGAAGACAACACAGAGGAGAGAATGTCATTAGGAAGGTGAAGAGGGGTTCACATGGGCACTCAATCAAGACAAAAATGTCCCATCCCCACAACTACATGGAGATCGCTTGTTACGTACGGTTAGATAGTGGTATCTTAAAGATGTATTTTTTTTAAGAAGTGGATTTATGGGCATTATTAATCATCTACGGGGGTGTGCCAGGGGGCACAGTACACTCACCTGGGTAGGTTGTAGAGCGGAGCCATACGGAAACAGGCCACCACAGCACGCTTACGCTGTTTGGACAGGAGCTTGTGCCAAACGCACTTCTTATTTCTCAACGGCTGTTCCACCTTAAAGGGACAAGGAGGAGGACAAACGATCGATAGGAAACTGTCCTGTGGGAAATTTGGATGATGGCAGTGATGCAGCGTTGTGCCGATGGGAGTGTATGTTGTACGACTGTGTTGGTAAACACCACAGAGATCAGACAGTGTTATGACTAAAGGTCCCGCAGGTGTGTGGAGCCTCTGATCAAGGTTGCCACGGTGATGGCAGGCAGCAGAGTGGCTCTGTTGTTTGATTGTTATTGTCGGACTGCGATTCACCAAAAGCTATCCAAGAATTGAACGCCTCTTCAACAGAGAGGACTCGTGTCTTCAATTTAAAGTTTGGACGTCATCTCTAGGTGAAAGTCTGCCAGAGCAGCATGTTTGAAAGAGTCCAACGATATTTTTTTTTCACCTCGTCCAATTCATTTCTTATGGGAGACTTTTTAGAGTTTTTCATGAATTAATTTTTTCTGCAAAAAGGGAAGTAATAGTACACAGAATCCCATCTTAATTGCTGGTGACATATTCTTGAGATGCGTATCGATGAGGGAAAGAACCGTGCTTTTACCAGATCCAGGTGGAAGAGGGCAGCAGAGATGCTCTGCACTCGATCCACTGTGTGCTCCGGGTTTGCAGGCTCCTCGCTCTTCACCACCACATCCTTGTACAGGTTCAGCTGCCACTGCACCGCCGGGTCATCGGACTGCAGCACAACACCAGTGTAGGGGGCGTGAGCCTCTGGATTAACAGCAGATCTACGTGTTACACCCGTAATCCAGTGGACAACCCTCTGACCTTGTCCTGGAGATGGAGATTCCCACGCAGGTGCTCCTTCACCTCGTCGTCTGTGTCTTTCTGCAACGGGAGATAATTGCATATGGATTCGGCATAGAAAACGTCACCATAGTAAGACTCAAGATCCATTTTGAGTTCGTGAATGTTCAGGTTCTTGTGTTTTTGCCCTTTTACCAGACTGTAGCGGATCTTAGCGATGGAGATGAGCTCCTGGTCCCCTGGGGTGCACATGTTGAGGCCGATGGGCAGCAGCTTCTTCAGGGCAGCAACAATCAGGGAGGTCTGGATGGAGTAGTACTCGCCTCTGCGGCGCTTGTGTTTGCGCTCCTGGTCCCCTCCTGACTGCAGAGAGAGAGAGAGAAATAGGAGACAAGTTTAAGCTATGAGAGTGGAGGAACTGGAAACCTGTGTATTCTACCGTATTTTAGGATACTTTAAGATTTCATTGAGTTGGTTTTGGTTTTAGAACCATTCATCTGCAGATGGTCTACAGCACTGCCAGGTTTCTCTAATATATTTTGCACTCAAATCAAGCGTGAACTTCACTTTCCAATGTTTACAGCTGCCAAAGCTGAAAAGTGTCAAAAAGTATGTCTCACCTTCAAACCAGTGCACAGACAAAGAATCTAAGACTCTGCAACAGAAGTGCTTCAACATCAATCAGCTAAAAAGCAGAGTCGTCCAGGATCGAGAGCCAGAGACAGCTTGTGTCCATGAGCGCTCCGAGTCGGAAAACAAAACCCCAAGAGTGTAAATAACAGAACTGTCCAGCCCTGCCAAGACTAATAAACCATCACCAAGTCTCATGGTGACAGCTGGTTGAGCCGCACTGTCAACACGCAGATATACGGCCCGGCTTTTACGACGACCGACATCTACATGAAAACCGGGGACGTCATAAAGTGGAGAGTTGAATTTAAGTGGCGTGAACTCCAACTACAGTTGATCTGCGGAACGTCTCGCAGCCACATCATCAACTGGACCAGAGAGAACTAAGCTGTGCTCGGCTCTATCTCCTGGGTTCACTACAACAGGACAAGAGTGAAGAGGTCCAAAAGAAGCCACTCTTCCTGGAAAGCCTGACAGTCCCGCGTACCAAAGCGTCTTATCCCCACTGCGTTTACCTTGGACATCTTCGTCTTGGCCTCTCCGGTCAGGAAGCCCAAGTTGTTGATCTCATTCTGGACCACAAAGTTTTGCTCCTCGCGTTTAAAGTTCTGGATTCAGACAAAGCAAGGGAATGAATGAGAAGGCCGGCCTCGGGATCGACGCCTCGATCGCGTGCTCGCATTGGGCCGGGACTCACGTGGGATTTACACCACAGGATGAAGATCTCGGCCACCATCCTGAAGAGCTCGGTGGAGTCTGCATCCGGCTCCTTCAGCCACCGGGACCTGAATGGCCGACAACACAAACGCTTCGTGCCGTTACATACACGTTGCAGTCGCGTACAAACATGTCGCCGGGTGAAGCGGAATCCCACCTGTTGTTGTCCACGTAGCGGATGAGCATGGGGTAGAAGGCGTAGAGGTCCCGGCAGAGCACAGCGAACTCATCCAGGATGAGCAGCTCGGCCTCCTGGTTGTCGCCCTTGCTGTCGGCCTTCAGCAGCTCCTCCTCGGCCACCACCTGGATTCAAGCCGCAGTTTCAGTTTCATCGATGTGAACGCCCTAGCACGCAATGGTCACGACCCGCCCCCTGTGCCCTCTCTCAACAGGCGCCGTGAAGGAGCACGCTGTCCTCAGACAGGCTCCTCCGACCCCTGACGGCTCCGTATATGTATATATATTTATAAATATATAGATGCGGTCAGCAAAAAAAAAGGAAAAAAAACGACCTGAATCTCAGCTACCGTTGACCTGTGTGCCCCCGTACGTTGGAGAGTGCATTTTGGGCTCTCACCTTCACCGTCTTCTTCCTCAGTTTGTCCAGCGTGGGCAGGAAGTGGGTCCTCAGCAGGTCGGCGCCAGCCTTGCAGATGATTGGCTGGGAGTAGACTGCGGACGGAGACGACGGGAAAAAACATATTCTGGACGTGTTCGACTGAGAGACCGATGCCGCCGGGGATGATGAGGGGAGGCTTTCTGGGAGGATTTAAGCGTCAGGTTCTGACACGGGAATCGATATCGTTGCTCTGTCCCCCCCGGACGGGACTGGCTCGAGCCGCCAGCTGTCAAAACTGTCGGACTGTACCCGGCACTCGGTATTGGAACGGCTTCGACATTTTAAACGAGTTCGGCAGTTTACTCCCTTCGACTGACGGCGTCGAGTCCGGCACTCACCGGCGATCCTCTTCATCCAGGGAGCGTCGTCGATGCCCAGGTTGTTGTTGAGGATCCTCAGGATGTTGCCCAGGATGATGCTCAGGTGCTCCGAGGTCACCATGGTGCAGCACGGGGTGCCCGGGGGCGAGTTCTCCGGACCTTTCTCCCACCAGTAGGACAGATAGTTGCACAGCATGGGGAGGATCACCTCGATGACCTGGAGCAGAAAGGCCAGAGGTTTCATTTCTGGAGGACTACATGTACGGAGGAGGAGGAGGAGGAAGAGAAATGAAACAGCCAAGACTATAAAGAGTAGCTTCCAGCTCTGATTGATTTTAAAGTCAAAGAAGATTTGCTGTAGCTTAGTTTAGTAATGCATTGTTCATATGGACGCATTACTGCATTCTGGGTTGGATTGTGGGATTATAATGCATTATAACACCCCTTCCAGCCATCAGACCTGCGGCATGTCGCTGTAGCGGGCCCCGGACTCCGACACATCGTTGACGTCTTTCAGGAGTCTGTCGAGGCGAGGCATCTCCGGACACATCTCCTCCACCGTGTCGGGCATGCTGAGGACTGGGGGGGGGAGGAGGAGAGCCGAGATCTAAACTCCTTGGAGGCACGTGTGAGGGAGTCAAAGAGAGAGGGGGGCCGGCTGGTGGACACTCACTGGCTCGCTCCCTCGGGGTCTTGGTGTTGAAGACGGACAGCGGGTTGTGGGCGTTCAGGTCGGGCTCCAGGAAGGCCACGGGCATGGCTCCCACCAGGGTGGCCAGGCTCTCCCCCAGCGCTGGGAGATGCCTGAGGATCGACACGAGAAGCGGCACGGTGATACGCGACACGAGGAACAGACTCGACAGTGTCCCAAAGTCTCCTGCTTTGACCGAGTGTGAACTTCTGTTAACTGGCTGTAATTTTCACATAACTTTTGCTGTCAATTTACGACTGTGCAGCAAGCAAATTGAGTTCCTAGCTCTATTAAATGGACTTAATAGGTGGTGAGAGTATAATGAAGAGGAATCCCTGTCGAGGTCAAAGGTGGATATTTTGCAGCAGCCCGGGGGAAGGTTTGATGGTGCGAAACTGCCCATCAGTGAACACGGCCACACAACCCAGTTTTTAATGAGGGACATTTCGCGGCACAGAGTACTTTTTTTGAGAATCCTCATAAAATACAATCGTCATCCAAAAACCTAACATCTGCGCTCTTCGCAGCAAGAAGTCACAAACGCTGTTCCGTGCTGGGACGTTCCGAAAAGAGAACATGGGGGACCGTAAATCGTCCCAAAGTCCTGAGTAGATTCGCCACAGGCCCGTATTCAGAAAGCTTAGCATCTGACATGCATCGTGTGATTCGCGAACGGCCATTCCACAGCCGCCTGATGCCGCTTCTCGAGCCGTGAAAATCCCAGCGAACGCTCAAACTTAACGAGCTTGTGCGTGGAAGCCATTCTGCATCCGTCCGCGGGCTTCAGGGGGAAGTTACCTTTCCACAAAGATGTTCTTTCCTGTCCCCAGGGAGTAGAAGCAAGTCAGGATCCTGTAGCAGGACAGCTGCACGTCGTCCACTGCAACAAACAACCTCCATCAGGCAACACAGCCGTTTTTACATCGTGGAGGAAAAAGCAAAGTCAAAGTGAAAACTACGGGTCAGAGCAGGATCGTCGGCATTCATGCAATAGCAGGCCCAGTCAATATCATCTGCTGAGCCTGCTCCGTTGTCATTCGCGGGCACTGGAAGCCGAACTCACACAGCAGGTCCACTCCAAACTCGTAGGTCTTGATATGCTCAAACAGGGCCGTGAGGATGGGCAGCAGAGCCACCGTCACGTAGTTGATGCTCTGGCTCACGCTCTTCATCTGCGCCCGGGACTGCATGAACTTCCCTAACTTCAGCATCTCCACCAGCTTCTCCAGGTCCTCCGATGCGTTCTCGAAGAACGCCCTGAACCCGGCCTTGACCAGCTCGGAGCCCGACTTCATGACCGTCCTGAGAGAAGAGGAGGAGGAGGAGGAGGAGGAGGAGGAGGAGGAGGAGGAGGAGGAGGGAACCCGAGGAATAAGTCAAGTCTGCTCGGTGGATGGCCGTGCACGGGCAGATTGCGGCGTGCGCTTACCTGGTGTCGAGTGAGTGCGTGAGGATGTGCAGGCAGCTCACCATCATCGCAGAATCACTTCCTGCGAGACAGACATCACTGTAGTTGTGGGGGGAGACTCAAAGCAGAGCTACTCAAGCAAGCAGGAGGGGAGGCAAGGCAGGCCTTACCAAAGAGAGAAATCCTGTGTCTGACAAGAGCTGCCAGCTTACAGAACAGACTGGGGAAGAAAAAAGGGGGGGGGTAAGGGAAGAATTGAGAAAAAAAAAGGCTTCAGAGAGAGCTGAGAGGGGCTGAAAACAGCAGAGTGTGCAAGGAAATCAGAAAGGATCTGGTGAAAACCTGAGACAGAGAGACAACAGTTTTCACTCAGAGTAAAGGAGGAACCTCCCCAATAATGTAACAGCAAAAACCTGATGGAAAACATCTTCACGAATGTATCTTAGCTGATAGAAGTTGATAATAATGGATAATACCTATAGATAATGAGAGCTGATGATCGCAATTTGATATCGTAATAGGTAAAAGTTGTTGTTGCAATATGTATAGATAAAAGGAGATACATCAATAACGTATTATCATCTTAATAAGCACAATTACAGTTGCATTTCCCCAACAGTATCCAGTCAAAGTCTCGACTGTACCTGGTGACCATCTCCTTCTCCTTGTTGGAGGCGCAGCCGCAGCTGCTCAGGTTCTTGCTGGGCGTGGACAGAAAGTAGAGGCCGTGGTTCTTAAAGGTCTGATCTATCAGAGGCAGCAGCACCTGGAGGGGAGATGGCGCCGTAGTGAGGCACAAACCGGTATAATCTTGCTTCGATTCACTCGTAAGATGAAAGAAAGAGTGGACTTCTGACCTTGGCGAAGAACTTGATTTCCTGGTCGTGGGGTGATTTGTCTGTCTTCCCGCTGGTGGCCATGGCCTCTGGATTACAAAGGAAAACGCGAGAAGCAGGTTCGACATCCCCACAAACTCAGAAAACGTGAAAAGAAAAAGAAAACGCGCGCGTCGACCACCCCCTGGTTCCGGAGCGGAGCACTCACCCAGATGAGCGATGAACTCCTGGGCCGAGTCCACGTACTTCAGCAGCCGCTTGACGAACTTGTAGCAGAAGCGCTTCTCCATGGATGACGAGTCCTGCTCCATGTCCATCAGGCCCCTGAGCAGGAGGGGACAAATCCGTGGAAGACGTTAGGTCCGTCCTTTCGAGCGATCCCCGGGAGGGTGAGAGGAGGCCCACCTGGAGACGGCGTAGCCGCTGATCTGCAGAAACTTGAAGAGCTCCTGGGCCTTCTCCCGGTCTCTGTACTTCTCTTTAGCCGTCAGGGTGTCATAGGGAACCAGCAACGGGTGGGTCCCTCCTCCTGATGTGCGCAACCAGATTCCAAAATCACTCCCGTTTCGGGGACATTTCACCGAATGCTCACTGCACTGTCACACACCTTTGCTGACGAGTTCGGTTTTCTTCTTCTTGGCCCAGATGTTGTGGTAGTTTTCCGCGACTAACTCCACCATGCCCTGCAGACGCAGTCAACGTGTCAGCAAGTCCAGGCGCTTGCACGGACGCAACCCGCGTGAGAAACGATCGCGCGCCGTTGGTCCGAGTGACAAGGAAGAATGTCCGCAAAGGGAAAACAAACACACCTGTAACTCCCTGGACAAAGTGACATTGTGCAAGTCCATCGGAGTGGGACTGAATCCATTAACCTGCGAGGGCAGAGCGGGACAGGGGACGCAAAATATTAGGAGGTAAAAGGCAAGCTCAGTTGGCCACTGCATCCATACTACGCATTCTAAGAAGTAAACAGCGTTTCGAAGATGAACAAAGCAAAGTAATACCGTTATTGATGGAATCGTTACCACCTAATAGCTTTCTGCTTTTCACCGTAGATGCGGCGATCCTGCCACGCAACCTTCTAATGGACCTCTGCCGTAAATATCATCTGCTCAGACGTCTCACCTGAGACTCGGAGATCTTCCGTTGCTTTTCGCTCTCGCGTTGCTGGAACATGGCTTCGCCCTCCTTGGTCCTCTCAATATTCCAGCCCATGGCCAGCATGCTCTTCAGCGACTCCCTCACTGGCCAGCGGTACGTCTCTCTCTCCTGCGCATCAGAGACGGCGCGTGTTACAGCTGTGTCGTTCCGAGAACATCTGAAGTCCCAGCGAGGCGAGCATAACGGGGACACAAACGTCTGATCTAGTGAAGTTCAAAAGTTCTGCTCTAATTTCTTGGTTTATGTTATCTTGATACTAACTACTACTATTACTACTTTTACAACGAGAACAATCACTACTAATATTAGCAATAATAGAGGCGATGACATAACAAAAACTTAGGCCGGTGTTTGATGATGTCCCATTCATTTTCAACGTTTAATCTTCAGGAAAAATTAACATTCTGTCGAAAGCACCCTGAAACTGATCGAGCTGCATGTTTTCATATAAAACTTGCCCGGGTGCTTTCGACGCTAATGTTGCTATGAACGGTCTAAAAAAGTACAGCATAAAAAGAAGAGGAAACGCAGGCAATGTCGAGGGGCAGCACTTATAGTTTGGGACAATTGATGCCCAGTCAAATCAAGTATTAAACACATGGGCTGCGTCTCTGACTGCAATAACGTGCCACTACTACAGCTCCACCATTAAAGCAACTGAGGGATTTTGGTGCTGCCAATAGATATTAGGGTCGTTAAATGCACAATAAGGAAATTGGAGTGAACCACCCCCCAACAGCGGCTGCGTGTATCGGCACCTTTTCACTCAGAGCTTTGTAAGGCTTCAGCAGTGGATGGGACTTTGTCTGCTCGTCGACGCTGTCTCCGTGCTTCCAGCCCGCTGACATCTGCAACAACAGCCGCGTGGCACAACCGCTCGTCAGGCCATCGCATACGTACATACATGCAAACTGCAGCGCTCGTCTGCTCGAGAGCGACGGAGGGACTGACCTTCTCTGAGGACCACTTGTCATGGGAATGCTCTGCATATTTGTTGGCAATGTACTCAAGTTTTTCAGGAAGCGAGATGCTGGGAGGTGGAGACAAGATCGTTAACGCGCGGCGCGTCATTGAAGGAGGCGCTCATTTTCATTCCGTCGCGCCCTTCAGCCTCCTTCGTGCTCCAACAGTGAAGCAATCAATCTCCCCACCACTCACTTGGCAGTGTTGATAGGTTTGGGATCAAAGTTGCCCTGTGCGTCCACCGACGCCTGCTTCTCCAGCGTCGCTCCGAAGCTGGCGTCCACAAAGTCAGGAGGCAGGGCCCCGGCGATGGCGCACAGGCATGACTTGGCCATTTTGAAAAGCTCGGCATCGTACTTCTACGAGACAGACAGAGACGCCGGCTTACACGTCGGGTTCCTCGACGCCGCCAGTGTGACGAGGAACACGCACGCCGGGCGATTAGACCGAGCGGAGTGAAGTCGGGGAGAGAAGGAGCGCCGGAGGAGTCGACGGCCTGTCACAATCTGATAAATGATTCATCTGTTTCGGTTTCGCCTCAGCTGCACTGCTCACAAGCACTTCATTGAGCTTTCACTTCATTACCTCCGACGACCGAGAGCTTTCTCCCTCTGAGAGGCCCGTGCACGCGCTGAAACCTCGGGATTTTCTGACAAGCCGATAAAACACGAAAACGGCAAACAGGAAAGCTTTATATGAGGAAACACCACTGGACTAGTGAGAGGCCTCAACTGCTGACATGTCTGATCTATTCTCAGAGGAGAGAAAAGAGGAGGAAGAGAAAAAGATGGGGAAAAACCTGCAATATCACTGCTTTCATAAATCATTTTGCTGTGCGCAAACCAAGCGGTGCATCTTACAATGCAGGTCTAGAAAACCTGGTAGCACCTTGTGAGAGAGGGAGTCAAAGATTCCCCAGAAGAGCTTCTTGGTTAGGAGCAGCTCTTCCTCAGAGGCGATGCCAAAGCTGCCCATCCCAGTGGGCAGGCAGTAGTACTTCCAGTTCTGCTCGTAGTGGTTGGTTAGGAGCTAGAAGTCAGACACAATAAATAAATAAATAAAGGGTTAATCAAATAAATACTGACTTTTGGGGTGAATATTCTAATAAATTGGACACATTAGTGACAGGAGACTGGGTCGACTGTCTCACCCCGAGAGGAATCTTGCAGTATTCGGTGAGCATGGGAACGTCAAACACCAGCCGTCTGAGCAGCTGCTGCATCATGGCGGGACGCAGGTGCCTGGATGAGAAGAACGCTGTTCGATCACGAGCTGCGGGGGAACAGAGGGCCAGCGGGCGCGGAGACCGTGCCCGGCGCGCTCCTTACTTGCAGATGGCCAGCAGGCACTCCTCGATGGCGTCCCTCTGGGCCTTGGTGAGCGAGCGGCCCTTGGACAGCCTGTAGATGGTCTGCAGCGTGGAGTCGATGAGCTGCACGTAGTGCTCGGTGCCCTCGAAGAGCGCGGCGCAGCGGGTCAGCAGAGGCAGCAGCGCCGAGCCGATGTACCTGTTCATGGCCAGCGCCGTCTCGGTGGTGCTCAGCACCTCCTGCGGGACGCACAGACGCACATGAGCATGACAGACGCACTGCAGTGCGCGCAGGTTCGGGTGCAGAGCC
Organism: Karalla daura; assembly: GCA_029224185.1. Taxonomy (NCBI): domain Eukaryota; kingdom Metazoa; phylum Chordata; class Actinopteri; order Chaetodontiformes; family Leiognathidae; genus Karalla; species Karalla daura. The sequence continues at coordinate 2,334,533 of CM055206.1, forward strand.
AAGCCGAGCAGGGCTCCTGGCAACAGCCGAGTGAAATATCATGAGGTTGTTAAATAGAAAATGCAAGAAAGTGAGAAAAAAAGACATTAAGAAATGAGAGTTTTGCTGATGCCACTTTCGGGAATCATTTTAATGAGTGAGGCCGAAGAGATGTAAGCGGTAAGGATTTCTGGAAGCTTTTACAGATAAATCAGACATTGCAGGTAAGAGGTGGTGCAAATTAGGGCACTGAAAGGCAGTGTCTTCCAGAAACTCTTAATAATGACACTGCAAAAGCACTCATAGGGTCAACAACTCTGCTATGTAGTCAAAGCAAAGTTTCTGAGCCAATTAATCTGACAGTTTATGGTAGGGTAGCCACCTGATGTCAGACAAAAAACTGGGACATTTCATATGAGTGGGGGGGCGGGTGCAAACACACGCATACACAGAAACACACATACATGGAAATATAATGCATCACATGGACATTCTTTTTTTTTTCCCGGGACAATCCACGAAAATCCAGGACAATCAGGAAAAACCGGGACAGCTGGCAACACTACAAGTAGGCCTGGACACACCAAGCTAACAGTCGCCTATCGCTAGCTTGCCCTGTCGCACGAGAACGCACCATGAAGACTACAGTCAGTTCTGTGCATGTGCAAGAAACAATACCGCCCAACACTCGCGGGGAGGGGGGGCACTGTATTTTTCATGGAAGAAAGGACATTGGAGGACGCTTATGCTATCTCGCTAATGCTAACGCTAACTCGCTAATGCTAACTCGCTAACACATCTGCTGTTATGGAGCAGCAGAGGTAAAGTCTACTAGCATACATCAGAGGGAAACATACATCAGAGGTATATAATATTTACTTTTGGGTGAGATCTTATTCATCACATGATGTGCTCCAGGGGGTAAAAGGAGTTCAGTCACTTCTACTTGCATTCTGATTTGGCTGATGCAATTTCTCTCACTGGCGGCCGACCTAAGAGAGACACCAACCTAATGTGTCTGAGTCTCTGTGTCTCTCTTCCAGTCCCGATATCTGTCGGCTTGGTGTGCCCATGCCTTAATGATTTTTTACAAATCACGAGAAGGTGAGGGGAATACGGCATCTCCAATTTCCAGTGATACATGTGACAGTTTGCGCGGTAATTCCATAACTCAATCGCATGACGATGAGCAGATGTTTAATGCGTCTCCACTGATGATAATGTTAATATGTCTGCCGACGTGGAAATAACCGTGACAAGGCATTGCTCTGATAGCACGACTGAGTGATCAGCCCCCCTGTTTGCGGAGATCATCTGCCTCTGTCACACGTCTAATGAGCAAACTGGAAATCCAAAGCGACAGGGCGATCGTATCAGCTGTGGCTTAAAGAGAACAGAAGCAGGAGAGATTGTAAGAGCGGACCCGGCACTAGACGAAACTCACCGTGTCCAGAGACGCGGACGCTCTGAGGTCCGGGAGGAAGCCGACCTCCAGCATGTGGAGCAGGAAGGCCTGATCCACAATGCCGTACACTCGCTCCAGGAAGAGGACCATGGAGGCCTTGTGGTCCGGGCAGAACGAGGCCGACATGTCGGGCTCTGTCACCGTACCGTCTGACGCAGGGACACATTTTATAAGCGGCATAGTAACAGTACAAGTACAAGCTTGAACAAACAAAAACTAATCGGAGCTGATTAGCGACCCTAGGCCGGCCTATTCAAAGGTAAGGCGCGAGGAAAGGTGACTAACACGAGGCAACGAGTTCAATCACTGAGGACAAGAGGAAATTGGAAACGAAGTGTAATTTCTAATTGCTGCTGAGGATAGCTCCTTTTCGGGCAAAATCTCGGAGCGGCGTGCCAAACGCAAAGACACCAGAAAGACTGCGTCGACACTATTGTGCTCGACACAGCAACTAAAAGTGAGCCCTCCTGAATGAGGCCTCGCCACCCTGACACAGCTCGTTTACATGATTTACCTCCGACTAGCAGCGCCGAAATGATTTTCCAAGCGCTGGGGTACGAAATTATTCCAGGTCACTCGATCTGGCAGCATGACTTACTGTATATACTGTAGCAGCCAAATCAACCCTTTTCAGATGCCCTGGCAGTAAAATGACGCGACATAACACTTCAGGCGGGAGCAGAGGGAGAGACGTTTTAATCTGTTCGCCAGTGTTGGTGCAAACGGCTTGGAGTGACGCGCTGCACTTTGTTTCCCGTATTGTTTCCTTTCCGCCACTTTCCACTGAATGGCCGCGAATAAAGCAACGGCTGCCGGGTGCAAGCGTACCTTTGTTAACCACGGGCATTTTGAGAGGGAGGCTGATGATGCCCACCAGGTCCACAGTGGGAACCAGGGAGCGCAGGATGGCTCGGATACGCAACGCCTCTCCTTTCCCTGCGTTGATAAGCTGGAAAAACGCACAAACGAAACAATATATGGATTCACGTTTTCAACGCAGTGTATCACAGGTAAGAGGATATGGGCAACGTCTGCTTGTAAATTACAGTCAACAATGCACACGTGTCTGGACACGTTTAAATCACAGCTGCTTTAAAGGGGAAACTAAAAGAGTGCATGTGAGAGGCACAGAGAGTCCCTGCACTGCCACTGGCTGCCGCACGCTGTGTTCCTCCTCCTCCTTGTGCTGAGCCTCACATGCATCTCTGGCGCGCAGCGTCCCAGCAGGTCAATAAGAGCCGAGTAGAAGGACATAATGGCGTTGCCCATGTGAATGACTTCTTCCTCCTCCTCGCCGGACCTGAAACACACAAACGCCCCTGTCACTTTGACGGAACACTCCGGCGCGCTGCAAGGTTCCCCCCCCCGGGTGCTGGGAGAATCACAAAAAAAAAGAAGAAAAAAAACCCCACTGAGTCCTAGAGAGGAACGCGAGAGATTAATGGGCACCAGAGGAGCAAATAAAAGGCGACCCGTGAGTGTATTCTAGAACAATGACTTGGCACGTTACATGATCCCTTTACGGGTCACTAAATCATAGGTATTGATTATAACATGCCTCTCAATCCCTCTCCTCACTCCATGCGATAATAACCTCTCCTATTAAAATGCAGCCGGTGCGCTGCAGCCGTCTCATTACAATGCGCTCCCACAAACTGCCCACAGCTTCGATCAGTGTCGGGGCCGCCACACTCCTCTCCAACCAGAAAAGAGTCACACTTCATGCGACTCCAAGCCATGCCACCTGAAAATCCTATTCAGATCTATCAGATTCAGTACTGGGCCATTTCGCCACATCACATCACTTGGCTGTAACACATAATGGGCTCCTGGATGCCTACGGAGTGGTGACTCCAGCGGGGGTCTTGGGCAGGTCCAGGGCAGGATCCTCCGAGATCTTGATGGCCTCCTTCATGGCGGCCATCAGGCCCTGGCCGCCCTCTCCCCTCAGGGCGGGGCCGAAGCACTCGGGACGTCTGATCAGCAGCTTCACCACCACGTTGGCGTTTTCCTCCACACTCTCACCTAGTAGCACGGGAAAAAAAAGATTATCTCTCATTATTTTGTCTAGTACTGTCACCTGTACAAGCACAATTTGTCATTCCCCATCGGTGGAGGTCACTTTCTATCGTCGTTAGCAGTTAGCACTGCTACTATCTTCTTCTCGTTTCTTCTTCAACGTCTTTACAGCACATCGCCACCAGGTGTCTATCACTGCCCTCTGTCACATGAAGATTGTGCCAAAATCTTACCTGCTGAGCCACCCATAAAATAAACTGACATTCCCACAACTACAACATCTGTTTGCTCTGTTAACTTAGTTAACAGGGCTAAGGGTTAAGGTTAGGAGCATGAAAGTGGACATACCATTGCAGAAGACAGCAAACCTCAGGAAGGACAGGTAACGCTCTCCCTCTATAGGGTTCCAGCCCAGGTCCGGGTAACCTTTAGCAACTAGGATAGCACAGCTCTGAAGACCACAGCCTGCCAGGTACGTCACCACCTACACACACACACACACACACAGGCAGAGGCACTCTGCAGCGTCACTCCTGGGGATTATAATGGCACACTCCGTCTTTTTGACTGTCAGTGTCAGTAACAGTGACAGCTTGAGAGCATTTGCTGAGAAAGCTTGTTCAAATGGCACAAAATCGTTTGTCATTTTTCCCGGAGAAAACTTGGGTGGCCTGAGATTTCTGTTTCTATCTGGATTCATATCACCACAGGGCTTCAGTGAGATGTTTCAATGCATACAACATAATGAGGAATGATCTGATGATAGCCTGAATATTTGTACTTGGTTTTAAAGGAACACTGTGCAGGAGTTACCCCTGTTTTATGTTGAACCATTCGATTGTTATATTCAAACCAACTAGCGCCTCCATGTTTCAAACATGTGTTGCAACTATGGTAGCCGCGGTGTATCAAAAAGCCTTTCTCAGTGATCTTCTCTGGTGTCTCTGCACTGGCTCGCAGGGAAAACGCATTAGTGCTGTTTGTCCCTTGCCAGCGGCTGTACTTTCAAGATGGCTGACTGTCATGGCGCTGCCCTGCGAGCTGATCCGATACATGTACGAATAAATCTAAACATCTTTGTTTACAAGAATATGTCAGATTATTAGAGGTCATAATGCACCATTGATACAACATATAAACATATAAAAATGCTGACATTGATTTTAAGGAATAAAAAACTATACAAAAATATGACACTAATATTACACTTTTACTAACATTACACTCTTTAATAACAGAAATACATGAATCCTTAGGTAACATTTATGTCCTGGTGAAATAAGCTTTAAATGCTGGTCTCTGCTCACAGTTTCAACTCCAGCCTTGATCATTTAGCTGCAGTCAAACTTGCTTTCACTTGACAAACCTTCTCTAGATCCGGCTCCTCCAGGGCCAGAGCCAGGCCGTTGTTGTCCATCACTGAAGATGCTGCAACATCCAGCGGAGTGGAGCCACGCATAGCCTCAGAGGCTGCAGAAACACACACGCGCACACAGTGTTATCGACAAAGCCCAGAGTGAACTGAGAGCTCAGACATAACAGAGCAGAACAACAGGGGGCAGTCTACTTGCATCTTTTCCCTCTCTTACAGTTCACAGTAGGTAGTGGTGCCAGAGAGACTAATTTAAGTCAACACATGACCTTTAAACAAAATAATGACTTTTTGAAAATCTCATATATACACCTTTCAACTTCATCAACAACTTTTCTTACTTTCATATACAGTGAAGCCGCAAATCTCAGCAAATCTTCACACATTTACTTGTCTCTCTTAAGGAAAATTCAGAGAAAAATAGATATCTACACAGCTGAAGGTCAGTGATGTAAAGTCATCTCTGGCTAACATACTGAACCCCGAACTGCCCGTGATAGTGTGTCATCGATGAATAGTCAGAAGTACTGATTGGGCAGCCTCTGAAACCACAACCAGTCCGCTTACCGGTGCACTTTTGAAAGCCACCAACGACTTGGATCGTGCCAGCCACAGAAAATAGAAATAGTACCTTATGTCTGTCGAGGTAACGAAACCTCGGCCGCGCGTTGCGTCGAAACACCGACTGCCCACGTTAATGGCCACATTCCCGATGGGCGCGTTATCTGAAAATAATTACCCGACCGCTTTGTTTACAAAACCGCATCCGTTAATTGTTTTATAATTACGCCCATGCCCTTCCCACGGACAAATCTCCCGTATCGTCTGTGTCGTTGGCAATGACAGGAACATTTACCGACGGCGAATGCCGGTCACGTCTCCCACCGCCGTGGCCTGACGCGATTTAAGAGTAGACCGACGTTTCAGGCCGAATAAACCGGCGTGTTTGCAGTCCAGGCCGTGTGAACCTCTCGACTTTCACAGGCTTTCGTTTACAAGAGCAGCAGCAGCAGCGGCAGCAGCAGCCAGAGCCCAGTGACTCATCACTCCTGCCCTGCATGCCTAAATAACCCTCGTCCCTCTTTTTCCTGCCTCACACCCTGCCATTCTTCCCTCCGCGGCCCCCTCCTCGCTCCCCCCACCCCCCCCCCACCCCGGCCTCACACTGATACCCTGGCATCCCGTGTCACACTTCAATTAGCTGGGAAGCTCTCTCGGCAAGCGGCGCCTATTGGTTTCACCGATCAGTTTGCATCACTTTGGAAGCGGTAAACGGTCAATTTTGCAGTTCCTGCAGTGTGGTGAATTGTATGGGGGAAACAAATCACCCTCCTCCACCTTTTGGTCAGAATCTCATCTTTCCTGCCTGAAAATCTGTCCCTTCTGTATTCATTGCTCATCTATTATTGTATTTTTTTTTCTTTTTGAACCCTCTTCCTTCTCTTCAGCCGCGGCCGAACACTGTAAATGGGGTAGAGGACATGGACATAGCACAGCGTCTACGGTGGGATACGTACCCAGGCCAACACTGCTGTTCTCCAGCAGGTAGCTCAGGTGGTCAAACATGGCTTTCTGGTTCTGGCGGCTGATGCGACAGAAATAGCACAGGAAACGGCAGCAGCTGGCCACCATCTTCGGGAAGGCGATCTCCTGCGGATCATCATACAGATGATAACTATATCAATGCGCCAGGTCAAGTTTTCTCATCTTTCTTCCTCATCGAGCATTTCCAGACAGACAAAGGGGAAACAGGAAAGGACAGGAAAAAAGATTTAGTGTGTCATTTAGTATGTACATAGTCATGTGTACATGTAGCCCATCGTTTCCATCACTTTACGTAATTGATCATATCAGCCTTTTTAGTGTTGGTAAGTTGGTCAGATAAGAAAAGGATAGAACCGCAGTCTACTTTTTCATTCTATTTGGGCCTCTGGTTGGCACCATTTCCACGCGGCGCGATTCTTTCCAAGAATATCTCAAAAGCAACATATGGAGTCAGTGAATTCATTCGGACGCCGGCTAACATAACGACCGCGCAGCTGTCACCACAGGGAAGCGTAAATACATGAAATTGGTCAGCCGCATTTTGCCATGGCTGCCTCCAGCACTCATCCTGCCACTGGTGCAACACTTTGAATGAATTCCGAAGCGAAGACACTCCGTTTGGGTTTTCCAGCGAAACCCTTCAGAATTAGCCATAATTCATTATGTGGACGAGAACATCAGACATCTTCACGGCTGGTTATTTCACCCCTGTCTGTTTGAAGCAGGAGTTTCAGACCCCTTGTGTTTAAATATGAATGTAAAATTTATGAAGCGGGCCGAGGGATGTGATAACATTTTTGAAGGCGATATCCAGCCCGTCGCCCGAGAAGCTGCTGCGGCAGCTCAGGCAGATTCCAATCTATTTTGATACGTCTGGGGCATCGGCTTTACTGTATATGTTCACCTCTGGTAAAAGCAGAGAAGAGCAGCAAAAAGGAGGATTTATTTTTCATGGAGAACCCAAAAATTGTAACCCCCCCCCCTTCCAATGCTCCTTTGGATTTTAATGCCATTGCCTTTAATGCTATGTGAACCTCGTTTCTGAAAGTTCTGGGATGGGTTCACACTAGGGTCTGAACATAAATCCAAGGCCTGTGTCATTTCTCCCCACAATAGAAACGAAGGCACATTACATCTCCTGCAAGTGTGCGCAGCACAGAACACCGCGCTCATCATCAGAAAAGTTCAACAGCCATTAAACCCTCCACCCTGCCAAACAGTGCCACCTCTAAAAGCAAAGTTAGCCTTGTTTTCGTTTTGTCCTGTTCTTCTGACGACCAAAGCGATTTCGCATAGCTGAACTTACAACGTACAGCTTTTTACATTACACAGCAATCGACACAAATTCGATTGTGGGGCTTCTATTACACTGAGACTCCTGTCAAGTTACTTCCCTTAATGCGGTTGGCTACAACAACCACACCCACTCTCTCTGTGCCAGTAGGGGGAGACACGAGTTATCCAGGTCGGTGATTCTCCGAGCTCGTCGTTACCAGAGAATCAGCTTCCCAACTTTTTTTCCGCGGTTTTCAGATGCACCGTGACGTGGGCCGGGGAATATTTGAGGTAATCAGAGAGTAAATATTGCAGCGCTAATAATCACTTACAAGCAACGGCGCTGCCACTTTATATGGCCACGGTGAGTGAAGGGCACATATCAAGTGGCAGTAAACTGGTCTGGAATTTATGTCTGAGACTGCGTGATCGGACTGCCAGAGTCAGATGTGAAGGCCTGAATGTTTCCCTGAGGTCTTTATGTCTGAGGTTCAATTCATGCCTGGCACTGGCCGTGGCGTTAAATCACAAGCGTCTCTTCCAGCTTCTGTCAGCACTGCCAAAAAAGGACAGGTTTGAGAGGCCTCCCGCTCACCCCTCTCTCTAGGCCTCGTTTATTCCTCTGCCCTCTCCATTACCCGTGTGGGTTTTCTGGGTATTAGGCTGTTGGTCTTGGTTTTTCTCACCTTCTTAGTTCTTAATTTGTCTTCCAGGGCTCAGTATACGACCTATTAAGCCTCTGTTTAGACAGTTCATTCACATAGGAGCGGGTTACATGTTTTCTGGATTAGATCACGATGTTAAATATTTGCATGTAAGAGTGCTTTCAAGTCTGAATTCCCCACCTACAGCACATACCTGTGATTTGTCTCCGCCTAACACATTCACCATGACCTCCATGACGGTCTCGTGCATGCCCAGGACTCTCATCAAGTTGGGGTGTTGGTAGAAAACCTTGTTGTTCATGATGTCCCTGCGAACACAACATGTATTCGGTTTCCAGTCTATTTCAGGTGCATGCGAGTTACCATGTCGCGGTGGAAATGCATGTGTGTGTACACAGGGGAGCAAGCGTGTCATGATTCCTCGTCTAGACGTCACAGAAGTTTATGGCAGCAGGAGTTCTCACCCGAGTCCATCAATCATGAGCTTCTCCTCCTCCTTGCCCATGCGTACCGACAGCAGAGACCTGATCTGACCCAGAGACGCCAACAGGTTAATAGCATCCTGCACCGAGGCGGCGCTGATGGTGTAGGATTTCTTCATGGCCCGGAGCAGCTCCCCGATGCCGTCATACTGCCTCCTTAGCAGGCTGAACATCACTCGGACCAGCTCGGGGTCCTGGATGTGAGACTCCTGCGCCCAGGTGGTTATGGTCTGGGAGATCAGCTCCTTCAGGTTGGCTACAGAGGTGACAATACGTTGAGGCCAGAGTTAAATGTGCTAACAGGCTCCATCGCCACTTAACACCACGTTCCTGGCGCATCAGAGCTGGTTAATGCCGTGATTTGGCTTCAGCTTCAAAGGAATGGAGCGACAAAAGCAGCGGGGAAAGGCAGACAGTGAAAGATAGAGATTAAGCTAAATGCAGTAACTAGAGAAGCTGCTCCTACTACTCTACTGAATATCTCCCCATGCTACAGTGAAGTTGACTTATGAAAGGTCAGGGCGGAACTGACTTTTGCTTCTCCTTCAAACTTTTGTCTCTGGAGAGTGGGAAAAAAAATAGTCAGAAACTGTTTCCAAGGACTGTTGAGGAACAGTCACTCCCCAAGCATCTCCAAATATTTTTTCCATGACAAAAAGTGTACTTTTTATCCACATTTATGGGAGAACTCAAAATACAAACAATGTATACGTACTATGTTAGCGTCAGATAGGCACTGGCAGACCCTGGGGCGTTTGCTAACTTGGCACAGCTCTTCAGTGCTGATGGGCGGACACGTTTTATTTACTGTAGCCCAATAACTATCATATCTCCTACAGACAATACACAGCCCTGAGCCCCCTAATAAATCAAGTCTGACTGATCATATCAGACTGAATTTTGAGGCCTCGGCAAAACGTTAATCTCGCAGACCAAAAAAAAAAACAACAGAACTCAGCGACCTGCTTTGAAAAATTCCGGGCCGTGTCTGAACAAGGCACCTGTCCAAGCGATAACATTATTATGCCGGTGCCGTCGCTGAACTTCGAGCGTTTGAGTCAAGCAACCCAACATCTGTAGCAAACAAAAGGGTCAGTTTCGAGCAGAATTCTAATGAGAGAAAGCGATGGATACAGAGAGAGAGAGAGAGAGAGAGAGAGAGGGAACAAAGCAGCTGCCCTGAAGGTGAAAGCCTCACAGATTCACATCTGCTCGGCGTCCTCTCTAAACAGTGGCTCATGTAGGGGTCAAACACACCGCCCCGGCTGCACGCTAATCCTCAAATAGCAGCGCGGTCAGGACGGTGGCGCTGACAAACAAAAGAGCTTCAAGCTCCTCCAAAAACCTGTTTGGAGTCAAAAAACAAAAAACAAAAAGCCACACACTGGGTACTGTGAATTTACAATAACTGCGACCTCACTCTTCTGACAAGCTGCAATGTTGCTGTAACTGCTCCATTCAGGAGGACTCAGGCCCCTGAGTGACAAAATAATCCCGTCTCCAAACCCGTTTGTACTACAAATGCCACCGAGGTGTCACGTCCCACTCCCGAGGATTTCGAGCGGCGAGGAGGGAATGGATTCGAGAACGGGGAACGAGATTCGCTCAGGCGTTCCAGCGCGGTCTATGGCAGCCGTGGTCGACTGTATTAACCTGGATGCAACAGGATAAGCCTGAAGCACCGCCCTTCAGTATCACCAGCATTTACATTTAATGACACAGCAGACGGGGAGAGGCGAAGCTCGTTCCTTTCCTCCGCCTTTTTCAGTAGGATCTTAATACGATACTGAAAAGCTAATAGAGTCTGTCAGGATTACCTCGGCTCGCATCAGCTGTCCACTCATGAAGCCTTTCAGTAATGCAGCCCAGGTGTGTGAGGCTTGGAGCGGCGCATTAAAATTTATGGCAGAGGGTCCTGCAATGACTGTCCATTAGTCCTCTATTATTTGAGACAGAACAAAGCCATGCTTTCAGCAAAGGGCAGCCTGAAACCACTGACCCCAGACTGAAGCGAATAACTTATTAATCTGGAACCTGGGCAGTGGCTTATGCTACGTTTCGTTCATAATGGAGAAATCAGTGCCCCTTTCAAGGTTTGTTAACACCAATTTCTTCGTCGACTCAATACGGGTTAACACGTCGCCGCCATCTAATTATTTCCGGTGTATTTCGTCAGATTTTCGTCAGATTATTGGTTAGAAAGACTGAAGTACATTGCGTATGTGCTTCGCTGCACAGAGCGACTTACTGGGAGCAGCCTGCTCCTTCTCTGCAGGTTCCTCCTCTGTCTTTTGAGGTGGCCCTTTGATTTTGTAGAGCAAGGCGAGGAGGCGGCCTTTTATCGAGGTGTCCTGCTCTTCCTCTTCCTCCTCCACGGGGATTCCTGCAAATGAGAATGAATGTCTCTGGGAAACATTTGGTGTTGAGCAGTTAATGCGTGCACAAGGGCTTCTACTCTCCTTCAAATGTAGGCAGCAGTGAACATGAGGGGATGTAAGAGAACACCGACACACTGAGATCTCACATTTCTTTCGCAATACCGTATTCAAGAGCATGTTATCGATTTTTTTCATCTTGCTCTGCTTCAGAAAACTGTATTTACCCGGATGCTAAGCTTGTAACAGCATCGTGCTTAATTCCGGTATCATCTTGCTTCCAGCATCTCTATAGATCCTTACCAAAGCGTACCCGTAGAAAGCATACTGGTGTGACCAGCCTGCAAGTAGCCACAACCCTAAAACCTAATTTCTCCGCTTTTAAAAGAATGTCAGGAAGAATGAGTTTCTGCCGGTGCGATTGGTTTTGCGGAGCCTTGGGCGAAGCGTGAACTTTTGGGGAGGGGGGGTGGGGGTTGGACTCTACCACAATGCAGCCGCAACTCCTCGTGGAAAGAATTGAGCTCCTCCTGGATGTCCTCGGGACACGGGCAGTCGTCCCCCGCGCTGAAATTCAACAGGATGTTGATCTGCAGGAGAGAGAAAAAAATATGTTCAGAGAGCAAAAAGGGACGAAACAGAACAAAAAAAAAAACAATCTGGAGCGCGGGGGGGGGGGGGGGGGGGGGGGGTGGAATGAGCCAACAAGTGCACGCGACGGTGCGTTGACGGCGAAATGAAAAGAGGTTGGAGCACAGAGCGGAGGGCACCATTATTATTCCGAGGCACACTCGGCAGCATAATTGCTCTCGTTTCCAGCGGTGACGCCTAGCACGGGCTTTCCGATGGGAGGTGTCTGACTAATGCGGACAGAGGATTCATCTGAACATCGAAACCTTTAAACTGAATCTTCATCACCCGTCGCGCTTCGATGATGAGTGTTCCGCCGCGGCCGCCTTTGAATCTGCTGAGTCTGCCGTGTGCCACAAGCTAAGTATAAATCCCACTAATTATACATGAGATGTAAGCAAATGCGGACTCCGGTTTGGGCTACTCCGGCTCTATTCCTGGCGGAGCGTTTTAATAAACCATGGGAGCAACACACAGGGCCTCGGAGGATGCTGCCTACAGCGTACACCTGCTGCTGACCACTGCACTTGCATGCTTTCCCGGGAACTCCAGTGTGGCTGCAGGGCTGTGCCCATCTGCAGGGTTTTTGCGCCTCAGGATAAGACAACACAATGGGCTTTGCTTATATATGGTAGGTATACGTCCGTACACCTGCAAAAAAAAAGAAGAAAAGAAATGCTGCTCGATGCCACAACGTTGGATCTCTCCTCTCTAGCTCGGAGATGTGGTGGAAACAAGGCATGGACTCATTAGCTGTGATGATCTGAGCCCCCGGCACAGTGACATGTGCTGATGCAGTTATTGCACAGCTACAGCATGCGCTGCAAAAGATGCGAAACAGCCAGGATCTGTGTGAAGCTCCTTCAGCTCCGGTTGTAGAGGGAAACAAAGCAACTAGGTCCAGAACTGAATCACAGGGTCTTAGCAAATATATCCACAGGGTCTATTTCTGTATTATTTTTAAACCAGCACAGAGCAGGAAAGCCTGGAGAGCTGGGGGACTGCAGAGCGTGATGACCATCAAAGAGCAAAATGCCAGCAAGACTGTATAAGAAACATAATATAATAACAGTTTGCCTGGGTGCTCTGAAACGTTATGTTGCTATTAACGGTCAAAAAAGAGGGATAAGGAGAAGAAGAAATACTAGCAATAATCAGGGCTGAGCAGCGGAACTGGCTATTTCATTATATTTTATTATTTTTTATAGATCCGGCGCGGTTACCATAGGAACAGCTAACGTGGATCCAAATCGACAATGAGGGGTTACAAAGTCCACTCTGCCCCCCTGCCTGCCTGTTGGCCAGATGGAGGCGAAACCCGAGTCTGACCTCTCAAAAGTTAAAACTGCCGATTGCTTCAGCATCTGCTGTGAGAGCCGACAAAACATCCGGGGTGGTGGGGGGGGGGTGATATTTCGATCTGAAAAGTATAGATAGCGTGGACTAGATAGCGGGTCTGAGACACTAATTCAGGGAACTGTCTGACTTTGTATTTCTGCTCTAATCCGTCGCATTCGCATTCTGTTCAGGATCCTCGTCGATGAAAGAAACCCCACAGTAGCAGCGGAGGCCTCGGCTGACCCCAGAGGGTAGCGGACAGACTCTTTCAGCAGGCTTTCGACGCGCGCCCGGGACGAAGCACTCGGCTGACGCTCCAGAAAACGCTAAAGCGGAAAGGCCGCCTGGGGGACGGATAACACTTTTCTGCCCGTAACTGTCCGCCGTTAAACGAAACGCGCAGCCAAACCACTGCGCTTCAATTTAGCCCCACGCATGGGCTCGGATTCACCCCTCGGGACGCCAGCTGGAGATAAAGTGCCAAATTAAAAGGCTCTCACAGAGCTACCGAACCCTGGGTCATCGACTTTATTTGTTTAGTTTGGCTACCTCAGAGCTCCAGGGATGAACCCGAGCCGGGTTGACCTGGGCCCGGGCCGTGCTGCGCTCTACCTGCTCCTGTGGCGGGGAACGGAACTCCTTGGTCTTCTTGGCGGTGACGGCGGCCGACATGTTGAGGGCCTGCATCAGCTCGTTGTAGCGGAACTTCTGGTTGAACTGCAGCTTGGAGACGAAGGTGTCGGAGAAGGAGACGATGGACTCGATGCGGTGCTTGAGCTCGCAGTCGCAGAAGTAGTGCAGCAGCTCGCACATCTGCAGAGGCGGCACAAGGCGGGTCAGAGACCCCCGGACCTCAGCAAGGCTCACCTCGCGTGACTTTACAGTCTTTTAGCACGTGGAGAAAGACGCGAAGGCTTCGTCCTAGCTCCCCTTTAAGCGAACAGGATCGTCTCCTCCATGCAGAGACGGAGGCTGTGACGGGTTTGGGGCTGTAAACAGTGTTTCTGTCGCTGACGCCTGCATTAGTATTCGACCCCACGCTTGGCTTCCACTCACACAGCCACTTCATCCCTAACCCTCCGTCACAAGAGATACATCGTGAGAGCTCAGGACCGCTGACATATGGATGAGGAATTACTGTACCATATCAGATGGAGTTGCGTAGAGCGTGTGTTTAATTAAAAAGCTCGAAATGTGAATTGATGCGGCCGCCTCTGATCTCATACTACATTCCCAGTGCTGAAATGCGTGCGTGTGTGCCCGTCACCTGGCGTTTGACCGACTCGGGCAGCGACTTCTCCAGCAGGCCTTTGACGGGCGGCTTGCTCTCCTTGGTCTCCTCCTCTCCCGCCTCCACGGCCTTCTCCTCGTTCTTGCTCACCTCCTCCTTCTCCCCGGCCACGGCCACCTCGTCCCCCCTGCCGCCCTCCTCTCCCTCCTTGACCTCGCCGAACACGTTGGGGTCTATGAGGAGCAGGATCAGCCTCACCTCCTCGCTGGTCAGCACGCCCATGATCAGCAGCGTGCCGATCAGCTTGAGGATGGGGACGAACTGGTACTCCACGCTGCCGCCCACCGGGTCCCGGATGTGCACGCCGCCGCCCTGCACGGCCTCGGTGAGCATGCTGATGGCCTTCTGCTTCAGGATGGCCAGGGGGATCTGGGGGCTGTACAGGTGCTGCTGGCGCTTGGTGTTGATGATGCAAACCGGGGAGAAGTTGACCCGCGGGGTGAGCGAGGTGCTCAGGCCCACGCCGGGCAGCGAGTGCCTCTTGGACTCGTCGGGGAAGAGCTTGATGGGGCGGGTCTCCTCCGTCACCGGGATGATGAACTCGTTGTTCATCATGAGGCGGGCCTCCTTCGCCGTCTCGAGGTGGATGCTGGCGATGAAGAGGAAATAAATGAAGATGTTCACCGGGCACGCAATACAGAAATTATGAAAAGACGCATATTTTCAATTAATAAAACCATCCATTCCTTCAAATTCGTCATCGCCTGTTTCACCAAACTGTGTTGCAGGGGTCTGGTGCAGCCTGTCCCAGTGCATAGAGGAGGTGAGAGGCAGGGAACACAACCTGTACAGGTCACTGAGAGCACATACCCACCATTCACTCTCACTCTTACAACTAGGAGCTATTTAGAGCATAGAGATGTTTTATGGGAAGTCACGGAACCCCCCACAAAAACCCATGCAGACGCAGGAGGAACAAGCAAACTCCGGCACCTTCCTCTACGCTGCCCATCTAGAATCCTAAAGCATGAAAAACAAGCCTATATAAACATATGGTCGATTCAAGCATGAACATATGACTGTGTCGAATCAAAACACAGTCGAGACATAAGGTATTAAAGAAAACCCAAGGGAGATTTTAAGTGCGATACGGTGGCAAAAAAAAAAAGAAGCGAGAAGACTCAGCTCAGCCATCGCGCACATCTGGCCATTAAACAGAACAAAAAAAAACATTTGAGGTCTAACTTTTAACAAGAGCTTTTGCTGAGCGGTATAAATACAGCACAACCAGTGAGCTTTCCGGAGCCCCACGGCTCAGAATCACCATAATACATCTGCGAGGGGCGACAGGGCCGTTCATCAATACCAGTGACTCAGCAATTACCGGGCGAGCCGCTGGGAGGATGAGCTCTCCGACTGCTCGGGAACCGGAGTCGCGCTTTAGAAACAACAAACCCCCCCCCGCCCGCCCGCGGCGCTGCCATCATCTGATTTGCCGCGCTTTAAATCGCATTTCCGGTGACAAGGCGGGGGCGCGACGTCTCCACAGCAGCACGGGGACGGTCGAAAATGTGGGATCTGTCCCGACCGTGCCCGCCCTGTGACGCCGGGTTTAGGGTTTGTGGGCACTCCGCAGTAAGTAATCATCCCATCACAGATGATTAAGATACTCTGACGGGTAAAAACATCGTCTTAAATGAAAGCAAGGGCTGTTCAACTTGAAAACCGCTTCGACACGGACCGGGCATCTTGTCACTGACAGCTGCGTTCAATATGTCTCTCAATACGAACTCCTCGCACCTGATCAGGACATTGTAGAAGCCCTCTCTCAGCATGCCGGACAGGTACTGGTTGTCTATGGTGTAGAGGAGCTGCGACTGGTCCAAGTGGCTGCACAGGGCGTGAGCGACGCGGGTGTTTCCCAGGGCACAGAGGGCACAGTACAGCTTCAGGGTGTGGTAGTGGAACTTCCTCAGGTCCTCGTGCTCGGACAGCTCCAGGATGTCCAAACACCTACAGCAGCACAGGATGAGAGGTCTGAGAAACTATCGAATAGATCTATCTATCTATCTATCTATCTATCTATCTATCTATCTATCTATCTATCTATCTGTCTATCTGTCTATCTGTCTATCTGTCTGTCTGTCTGTCTGTCTGTCTGTCTGTCTGTCTGTCTGTGTCTGTCTGTCTGTCTGTCTGTCTATCTATCTATCTATCTATCTATCTATCTATCTGTCTGTCTGTCTGTCTGTCTGTCTGTCTGTCTGTGTCTGTCTGTCTGTCTGTCTGTCTGTCTGTCTGTCTATCTATCTATCTATCTATCTATCTATCTATCTGTCTGTCTGTCTGTCTGTCTGTCTGTCTGTCTGTCTGTCTGTCTGTCTGTCTGTCTGTCTGTCTGTGTCTGTCTATCTATCTATCTATCTATCTATCTATCTATCTATCTATCTATCTATCTATCTATCTATCTATCTATCTGTCTGTCTATCTATCTACATATGTACCTGTTCTCCTCGGGTATGTGCACGGCCATCATCTGCAGCGGCTCCAGACACTGGACCACCCAGCCGTGCCTCTCGCTGACCCGGGCCGTCTCCACGTTGAGGAAGGTGTTGGGCATGCGGCTCCACAGCACGGCGACGATGCTCTGCATGTCCAGCCGCGGCGGGCACTGCGGCACCGGGTTCCTGTGCTCGCTCTTAAATATGGCGGCAGAGAGCGGCATGGCATCCTGGACGCAGAGGACGGAGGGAATGGGGGAATGCTTTCATGGAGGCGCCCGTACGCAAGGCTTGCAGGGGTTGGGTTTTTTTCGAGGGGGTGTGAGGGTCGGGGTCAAACCTTGATCTTGACGAACTCCATTTGGAAGAGGTTGGCGCTGGTGGGGCGCACGAACACGGCAGGGAACAGCTTGGTATTCGGCTCCACCTGAAAATCAAAAGCTGTGTCACAGATGGGGTGAAATAACCACACCCGGCCCTCCGAATGATTCAAAGTGTTGCAGAACTGCATGATGGAGCTCAAGAAGGAAGCCTGTCGTTTCACTGAACCCTCCACTCTTCCAGAGTCTATGAAGCAACATCAAAGGGCTCTTAACCTCCAAACCCACAGATTAGCTGGTTGTTATAAACCAGCTTTAGGAGCATTAGCTGGTGTATTGATCCAAGCCGTCGGGTACAAAAGATAAACACAAAGCGGGTGGGAGACCAGCTCCAGCACTCAGGACAAGAAGCCTTTCATCGGGTTAAATGCCTCTGGATTCCCTCGGAAAGTTCCCCCCCCCCCTCCTTTTCAGAAATGCCAATTCGCGACTAAATCAAAGAGACTAAAAAAAAAGGCGGGAGACAATAGCGCGGCCAGAAACGAGGGCGATGAGAGCGTCAGCTCGGCGTCTGGCCGAGCAGTCGATACGACGCATCAGAGAAGTGCGATGGGCCGGGCGAGGCGCGGGATTACCGAGCAGATGTCTGCCTTTGTTAAGACCCGGGCACTGAAAACAGATGAGAACCCGGCTGTATAATTTCCTAACTGCCTTTCGGCGGCTCTAATTCACTGCCGTGCAAATTTGTTTAGGGTACCTGAGGGGGAGATAAAGGGGAAGAATGCCGAGCGCGTGCGGGCAATACAAATATGCCCCCCCCCCCCCCCCCCCCCTCCCCGTCATCATCCCGGAGATTTATTACCTTTGCTTTATCTCAAAAAGTTTTCCGTCTCGCTTACCCCACCCCTCCCCCCACACACAAAACACATTCGGCACAGGAGAAAGGAGAGTTGAGAGGGCGGACTGCCTCCCTCGCTCACCTGATACGTGGTGGGCAGCTCCTTGCCGTTGGCGGTGAAGGAGACCAGGCCCGTGGCCAGGTCCACGTGGCAGCCGATCTCCAGGTCGGAGTTGGAGCGGCTGGAGGAGGACGAGCCGGCCGCGTCCGAGCCGCACACCATGTAGCAGTTGCTCCGCTGGACGCTGGGGAGAGAGGGGGGGGGGGGCGACAGGGGGGGCGGCATGTGAACGTGACCTGGCGTCGCAAAACACCCCTCGAGAAAAGGTGTCGTCACGAGAGAGGAGGGATGATGCAAGGGAGCGGGAGGGAAAAGGATCGCAAGGACATCGACTTTCTGGAAACACACTGTCCTCGGGGGGCTCTGTATAAAAAAAGGACTCGGACCGCCGCCTTTTAAATGACAGTGAACGACCCAAAGTTAAATTACCGCGAGGAGGTGCATTTCCCAAAAGCCCCGATGCAGCCTGATTTCCCGGCGGATATACAGCCCGGGCTGTGTCTCTCTTTTTTTTAAACGATTCAAGAGGTTCCGCGAATTGAAACGCGCGCTGGGGTAAAGATGGCGGACTTGCCTCTCGTGCACCCGGCCCCTCTCGTCCCCCAGGGTGACGGTGACGGTCCTGGTCTTGCCGAGGCTGAAGTTCTTGCTGTGATAGTGGTAGTCGGGGGTGACCCAGCCCACCCACACCAGGGCGGGGTCCTGTCCCGCAAACACTCTCACCGAGTGGAAGTACTGCCACGGGAGACACGGCGCAACAGGTCAGAGGGCGAGAGCGGCGTTTTTTGTTTTGTTTTTCTCGGAGGGTTTATGGACGTCCGAGAGGAGGATTGGAGGTGACTTACAGAAGTGATGCTTCCGTAGTCAATGCTTCCGTCTTCTTTTGGAGGATGGCTGCGGGGACAGGAACACAGCAGCGGGTATTAAGTGCACACACAGAAGTGTTATGGGTATTGTAAGTTTGTATTGCAGTTGACAGGTAGCGCAGTAAGAAAACATCTAGCACTAGCTTGAAGGGACATTGTGCAATAGTTTTTGTGTTTTTATTTCCCAAACTCGATGTCAGCACTTATATTTATCACTGGTGCACTGTGGATTCCTCTACTAATCTGACAGACTGACATAATCTGACTCCTAATACAAAGAATTTTAGATTTGTGACGATTAATGATTGACGATGATTTGTTAGCTTGCAGAGCCGCGCCATGATGGTCCGTCATCTTGAAACTACAGCTGCCGGCAAGGGACAAACTGCACTACTGTTTTCCCTGTGAGCCAGTCCAGAGATCTTAGAGGAGAAGATCAGCGAGAGAGGCTTTTTGATACACAGAGGCCACCGTAGTTGTAAAACAGTACATGCTTGAAACAGGGGGGAGCTAGAGTGCAACATTAGTGTGATTGCAATACGTGATTTAAACCATTTAATGGGTGTAATTTATACACAATGTCCCTTTAAGCACAAGAAAAGTGATTTCACTGCTATTATAACATTTTTATTAAGCCTGGCATTTGAGGTATTCCCCATAGAAATGCTCAAAACCTAATATTTAGTAAAAATTTGGGAATGGAAAAATCCTATGTTTAGATTTTTATGCTCTCCTGAGGTAAACATCACTGGACATGATTGTGGATTTCTTGATCTAGACCCACACCCCTTCGTCTCCCACAAACCCCCCCTTTACTGTTCCAAAACCACAGAAAAGCAAAAATCTCTTGATCCTCCATCAACTTTGTGAAAACACTGCGATGGAAACATGATCATTTTTTTGTCCCAGCGACTGACCTGAGTTTCAGAGATTCCTCCAGCAGTTTATCGGCCGAGTAGAACTCCACGGGCATGCTCAGCCGGCAGTAGAGCATGTCGCTGTTGCTGTTCTGCGTGCC
This sequence comes from Karalla daura, assembly GCA_029224185.1. Taxonomy (NCBI): domain Eukaryota; kingdom Metazoa; phylum Chordata; class Actinopteri; order Chaetodontiformes; family Leiognathidae; genus Karalla; species Karalla daura. The sequence continues at coordinate 2,354,573 of CM055206.1, forward strand.
GAACGTCTTGTGCGTGATCTTGAGACAGGGAGGGCTGTCGACCGTCCCGTCGATCCTCGTCACCTGCGGAGTTCAGGGTCAAAGAGTCCGAAAGGGGGGGGGGGGGCGACCCGCGGTCTCGCGGACGGCATGGAAAAAAGCAACCCGGTCCACTCACCTCGACGTGCGGGTGGCTCTGCGGCACGTTGACGAAGGTGGGCAGGCGCTTGCTGAACCACATGGTGATCTCGCGGTTGGTGTTGACGGCGAAGGGCTCGAAGCCCTCCTGGAGGCCGTACATGGTGAAGTACTTGAAGGTGCTGGCGTCCTTGCCCAGGTTCATGCGTCCGATCTGAGACATGCCCAGGCTGCACACGGGGATGAAACCTGGAGGAAGGGAGAGGTCCGCAGGTTTTAAAGGGCTGGCTCTTTCGGCCCTCGTTGTCATGCGAAGGCCCCACCCTCCCCTGGAAGAAGCCTTTCCTCTGTGTTTAATTAAAAAGCAGCTCAGATGTTTCGCTCTGGCCATCAATCTGATCCGTCTCTCAGTCCTCGAGAGCTTCTTTTAATTAGTCTGCTCACTCAATAACCCTCTATTCTCTGGACATAGGAAATCAGGAATGTGTTATTCATTCATAAAACGGGAAGACGCCTCGTTTGAGCTCAAACTGCTACTAAAATGACCGTCATTAACCCTGAAAAACTCATCAGCCTATGCACCTGTACGTGAAAACAATTCCAGCGGAATCTCGGATTAAATATATCAGTGATTTTAATCTACCCGGAGCTCCGTCTGCTGCCTCCGCTCGAGTAATGGGCTAGTGCCGCGGAGGGCCTCATTAAAGTGGCAAAACAAAACCAACGCCGCTGACATTTCGTTGCGTTCCTCCTGTTTGTTTACCCCCTGCTTAACAAATACAGTCAAACCCCCGGAGACCGCGGGAGAGGAAACACACACAAGTGGCGGGGATTAGCGCGGCCGGGGACAACGGAGCCTTTTACCGTCCTCGGTCTCGAAGTCGGTGAAGCAGAGCTCCGAGCCCTTGCTGGTGATCAGGAGCTCCCCGTTCAGGGTGAAAATCATAGATTTGTCCTCCATGTTGATCATGCAGCCGACCACGTCTCCCGTCTTCCAGGGAAGCCCGAAGTAGCGGCTGCCCGCGTGCATGCGTCGGCCCTTCGGGGAGAGAGCAGAGGCTCGCTATCTGTCTGAGACACTCGGAGAGATTGCAGCGGGCCGTGCAGGGGGCGAGCCGCTTTACCCTGTATCCATCAAAGACGAAGGCCTGGTCGTCCACCCCCAGCTCCACGTCGGGCCTGCAGGCCGGTCGGGCCCAGCCCACCCTCATGTCACCGCCGCTCAGGGCCTCGAACTCAAAGTACCACTTCCCCGTCTTCACGGCATACGTCTGCTCCACGCGGAACAGCCGGATGGTCTCGAGGCTCTGATCGTCCACCACGTGGGCGCCTAGGAACGAGCAGAAAATTGCAGCCAAACTGAGCCACGTTATTGGCCTTAATTATGGCAACACATGGAAAAAGAGACGAAGGTCCTCTTGCCTTCCTGGTCTGGGGGGTCAATGTCATATCCATAACCAACCATAGTCCGGATCGCCTCTCTCAGACTGTCTCTGTTCGATTTTTTAGTGCGTTCATCCAGCAAAGCATATGGCACCAGGCGAGGATTACGTCTGCTCTTCAAATCCTGAACAAGAGCAAAATGATGAAATTGAACAATCAATTCCCGATCGCACGTGGACACAGCGCAGTGGTCTGGCTGCCCACCTGCTGGATGCCATAGGTCCATCCTTGTTTGATTCGGTCCTTGGCCCACACGTTGTGTGCATTCTCGGCCAGTTTATCAACCAGAACCTCCTGACCCACAGTCAGTCTGACGTCGGAGAGTTCCAGCGGCGCAGGCTTATAACCACTAGACATTACGTAGCTGCACAGCAAAAGGAAACGACGGGCGCTCAGAGGCACTTTGGACACACACTTTGGACACTTACCAGGAGCAGGCGCAACCAGCAAAACTCACTCTTTGGGGAGTTTGATTTTCTTCAGATCGTCCTCGGCGTGAACATTGACCTGGGCGACGTGGCACCCGAGAGCCAACAGGGTCCTGAGGGCAAAAAGTGAGAGAGTGGCACGTTTCAGCCTAGAAGCCACTCCCAGCTCATTAGACATTCATAAATCTCGGCCGATCGATAGTAACACTTGGCTGGACGGTGGCGACAGCCGTGCGACTGACGAACCGCACGCCTGATCGGAGGCCACCGTGAAGGTAGATGGCTTCCTCGAGCCAAGCCAAACGTTTTCTCAGCGAGATGAGTCAGTGTTCGCATTCGAATAAGCTTTGGAGCCCCGGATCTGCTCAAAATCGATACTGGACTTACCCAAGGAGATGCAAGTCATTACACGCGCTGCTTTAATCCGAGCCTGAATCTGCTCTCGCGCAGCAGCGCTCGGCACCGGGCAGCAGCAACGCCACGAAGGGGGAGGATAATTGGATTTTTTTTTTTGGTTGTTTTTTTCCCCCCGCCCCGCGGTCCGTCTTACTTGAGCGTCTCGCTGGACATCTGCAAGTTGTAGTTCCTCTCCGTCTCGGGAAGCTTGGCGAAATCCACCAGGCAGGGGTGCTGCCGCTTGTTGTCGTCGCGGATCTGGGGACGGAAAGGCGGTCGGCTCTCGTTACCGGAGCTTTTCAGATGAGGAGAAGTTTGCTTGCTTTTTTTTTGGATCCCGCCTATACGTGACCCGCTCCCCGCAGGAAAAGGAAGATAAAATATTGAAACGCGCCAGATGCGTTGCCGTTTGTTTACCGACTAATTCGCGCCCCGGGCGCTGATTTTTTAATGAAGCACAGATAACGTCTGAGTCGAGGGGCAAACTTAAAAACTCACTAAGACGCTGTCAGCGACTCTCCCTCTGCTCTCGGCACTCTTTTGACGAAAGGAGCCAAAAGCTGACCAAAAGCTGTAAGCAGCGAGCTCTGCGATACTGAACAGCGTGAGTGGCGGCACTACTTCATCACTCCGCTCCCTGCCAGGTATCCGCCTCCCGGTCCGGAGGGGCCTCCTGCTCTGCACTCAGTCCCAGGCTCGTTACGTCCGGACGAAACATCAAACAGCTGTCTCCATCTACATGCTGCCCTTCGTGATAATAATAATAACAAATAAAGCGAGAGCCGGGTTAACTCCCCGGGCGGCGCTCCTCTCGCCCTCGATTAATGCGGATGCCGTGCTCTCGGGAGGTGAGACGCTCATTAAGTCTGCTAAACAGCTTACGCGGCGACGGCCTCGCCGGGAGACGATCCTGCGATAGGGAACAAAGCAGGCGCCGCGTGCGATCGGACTCCCAACATGCACCTCTGCGGTGAGCGGGAAGGCGATGGATGAGTGATGAGTTCGCGGTGGAGAACGGCTTTGGAGACATTGTCCGGCTGCAAGATTCAATGAACGGAACAAACCCGCAGCAGGAGGCAGCGTTTTTTTCACCCGTGCAACGAACCCGTGGTTGTTTTTAACACGATAGCATAATGATTGTCCCCTCACAACACCCCCCCCCCCCCCGCGTCACTGTTACAAGGCAGAGAAGATGGCGGATGGAAATAACCAGGTCACACACCCGAACTCAAACGGGCGGCTCATTTCCCTCGTAATGCCCCAGCGCTGTTAGTAATTTGTTTTTTTAATGATATTTTTTGCCTTTATTCAGATAGGACAGCCAATGAGAGACAGGAAGTGAATGGGGAGGGTCAGGAAATGACCTCAAGCGGGAATCGAACCTGTGTCACCCAGGTTCATGGTGCAGCGCCTTAACCCACTACGCCACAGCACCACGCTGCTATTGATTTGAGGTGACGGATTGTGTTCCTCCCGAGGCATAGATCACCCCGCTTCCCTGGCCTATATAAGTCACGGAGATATTAGTGTTAATGTCTGGGCACCCTCTGCTCTGACAGGTTTGCCGCGTGTGTGCGCTTGAGGATGTTCACGTGCGCGGGGAGGCGGCCTTGCCTTGCCGTAGGTCCAGCCCAGTTCGATCTTGTTCATCGCCCACAGTTCGTGGATGTTTTCCGCCAGCTTGTCCCGGACGTTGTCCAGGTGAGGGGGCAGCACAACCTGCGGCGGGAGAGGAGGAACAGATGGTACAGTTGGACCGAGTGAAAACTGTTGTCTTTTTTTTTGTGTCTTTTTTCCTCCCGAGAACGCAATTGTTTGGATTCCCGGGGATCGTTGGAACCGCTCTTGCAGCGAGGTAGCGAGTGCGCGCTGACTTAGCGTTTGTGCTGGGGCGCTGTGGCAGAGCTGAATATTAAACGTGCAGGTCCTGAGCTTCAAAAGCCTCGAGATATCTCCAGTGCTGTCCTAATAAAAGGAGCGGCAGATAAACAGCCACGGCGAGGAAACAACAAGCAGCCCTGTCAGAGACTGGTAAATATTTAAAAAGCCCATGACTTTATTATCAAGCGCCCCCGTATAGTACGATCACTTCGAAACTTCACCTGGGCCCGAGTTTGGCTTTCACAGCGTGGGGAAAGAAACTGGATTTCTGCTGCGGCTTAATTTCTAATGATCCAGACAGGCGGGAAAATTGCAGTGATGAATCAGCGACCATATGGCGCCGTCCTCACCGGGCTGGTGTCGACGGGGATGGGGATGAAGGAGGCCTGGGAGAGGAACTTGGTGGTTCCCAGCAGGTCGCGGACCCCCTCCAGGTCCCTCTTGTACTCCTTCACGGGCTCCACGTGCATCTTCTCCTTTGGCAGCAGCGCCTCGTAGCACGGCGAGTAGCCGGCGGGGGGCAGGAACTTGAAGTCTCCGTGGCGGCCACCCAACAGGAAGCGCACCCTGGGATGGGACATTGCATGACATTGTGTAAAGTTCTGCAATATTTATACATATTCATTCTCCTATACTGAGGATAATGTATGGGACTGGCATGGACAGAGTATTCCCAAGCCTGCGATTTTCTATAGAAAATAGCAATGTTCACTCTCTGCTATTATCCTAATACCAGAGATGCAGTAATGTCCTCCGTAACGAAGATGATCAACTCTCTGCTGTATTATGCATTAGATATCAAGCATGCACAAGCTGAAGGGCGGCGACGTCTGAAAAAAAGTAAAAGGGCTTGTACCAGAGAAACGAGTACATGAGTACACGCAGTGATTCCTCCCGTCACATCCCTTCCTTCTGCATGCAGAGCCTTACTTGACGCCCGCCGAGAAGCTGACGACGGGGAAGAAGAAGCCGTCCGTGTTGAAGTCCTCGAACATGCCCTGGACGGGCTGCCCGTTGATCCTGAAGGACATGCTGGGCGCGCCCAGATCCAGACAGCAGCTGACCACGTCGTCCGAGTTCAGCAGGTGCTGGTTAATGGAGGCCACGGCCCGGGGGATTCGGCCTAGACACCACCGGACGGAGACAGAGGAGAGGGGAGGATGGACGGCCGTTGAGGCTGCAAAGTCATCGCGAATGTAGGGCACGGTGACGGGCACGGAGGGGGAGAGGGGAGGGGGGCCGCGGGCTGGAGACAGGGGCGACGAGTGCTTTAAAAGGGGGGTGACATGAAAGGGATGAGAGGAGGTGATGGAGGTGTTGTGCTTTCAGGATGAGAGCGGGGAAGAGGCGGAGGGGGGAGGGGGGAGGGGCCGCCATAGGACTTTACACCCAGAAGAATAAACCCATGATTATTTCCCGTTATCCAGAGCAAGCCGCATGTCTGGAATTCCAGCTCCGAGGCTCGGCGGTGCGTTCGAGCTGACTGCGTCTAGATCAAAGTCCTTAGCAAAGGTCTCGGGGTGGAGGTTGTGCAGCAGAATCTAAGATCACTGCCGGCGCTGTGTGCAAAATGACAGGAGCCACCTGAGGAGTGGACGGCAGCCTCCTGCATTATTCACAGCGAGGCCTGTCTAGGCAGAGTCCTTCCAAGTCCACAGGACTTTCTCCTCCTGTGTCTCACACACCGGGACGCACTAGAAAGCACTGTAGCATTGGAATATATTGCTTTAAATGAATACGGGGCCTCTTTCTCGTCGTTGCGCGTTGGGCATAATGAGACTGCGTCTCCTCTGGGGCCCCCTCTGCGAGAGCGCCTACCTGACCACAGGTGGAGGCCGTCGAAGCTGTAGGAGTACAGGTCGTCCCCGACGCCGTTGCCCCCCCACCCCTCTCCTCCGCCGGGGTACGGGGCGTAGCCTTTGGTGGTGGCCCAGCCCACCCTCAGGTGGGTGGGCTCCCCGGTCACGAAGTGGTCCACCTGGTCGATCACCAGCTCAAAGTACCACTTCTTGTACTGAGCCGAACCTTCGGCCATGCCCAGGAAGATGTTAGGTCTCATGCTGCAGGGTGAGAGGAGAGCACGTGGAAAAATGTGGGGCTGGAATCGGGTCTTTTATCCTTTTCGTCTATGCTTTCTTATTCGCACTGCAAGGCGACGGATGAAAGCACTACAAAGCCCTCCTCCCTCCAGTACCTCTGAACGTCATTGACGAGGCGAGTCTGAAGCAGCAGGTCCCTCTTGGGGAGCAGGTTGTCACAGATCAGATTCTGATTGGCTCTCACCGCCACCCCATTACACACACAGAGGGAACACAGGACATCCAGAATCTTTGGGGAGAGAGAGAGAGAGAGAGAGAGAGAGAGAGAGAGAGAGAGAGAGAGAGAAAGAGAGAGAAAAAAAACAATTTTGACAGCTTAGTTGGTTTGACAGCGGGCATATGCTTCGCTTCTCTTTCGTTTCATTAGCATGGAGCACGGGTCTGACATCACGGAGGAATTCAGGAGCGCGCCCGCTGGTAGCGTCGAGCACATAATTCGGCCTCGAAATGAAGAGAAAAAAACCCAAGACCACGTCCGACTCTGTCCGCGGTTAGACAATCCGTCGGATCCTCGGCGCGCTGCCACGCTCGCGCCATCGCCGCGCTCCGTACGAAAGGACCCTCGAGTGCCGCTCGGCAGCTGTTGTTTACGAGGACTGCCCTTCCCTGCCTGCCCCAGTTTACAGGGTAAACGCCGAGAGACAGGCATTTCAACACCGCGCACCTAACACACCGTCGGAATGCCGTTAAACCCGAGTATGCGGTTTGGCTAATTTGCAGGCAGCAAAGATAAAAGCGCTATTAATACAGAAATGATTCCCGATGGCCCGGGGCCGATGCGCTCCCCGGGGGGGGTTCGCTTCATTGCGTGTCAACGTGGGCGCATGGGCGCGTTGAAACGGCATCACAATCGCGGCTCGTGCCTGTGCCCACCTTGTGGTTGCGTCCGTGCTTGTAGAGCAGCGAGATGATGGATTTGATGTGAGCGCGCTGGATGATGTTCAGGGCTTCCGGGCTCTCGACCAAGATGCAGTGGAGGACTTCCAGAATCCCTGGGGGGGGGGGGGGGTCACGGCAAAGCATTCGTCATCACAGGAACAAATGCAACTTCGCGCGAAACGTTGAATCTTTCTGCCAAAAATACCGGACGATGACTCCAGTCGTTCCAGCTTGCTGACCAGCCAGTCCAGTTTGCGGGAGAACTGGGTGCAGTTGTTCCTGTTCCCGCGAATCAGCGCAGCTGAAAAGGGGGGGGACGAGTCCAAGCGGTCGCAGGCGGGAGAGTCAGACACGGGCAACGCACGACAGACGCAAAGGCAGAGAGACAAAGTGGAGACAGACATTAAAATTCGACGAGTTTGAGACGCAGCCCGACGGCCTCTGTTACGAAGCCTTCCCGGTGGAAAATGCATGAGGGGGGGTCAGACAGAGGCAGGGACCTGCGGCACGCACACGGACTACGGACTTCGAGTAACGATCCCCATTCGCATACGCCGAGTTAATTGACATGGAACCGGAATGTCCCCGAAATCGGGAATCTCTGTCGGAGATTAAAGGGATGTGGGACTATGGCCGTTTGAGACAGGTTTTAATCAATGGAAAGTTTGAATTGATGGAGTATCGGATGAGCATCTCGGATGACTCGGATGGGTTCATCAGGACAGGGGAGAGGATGGTGACTCGGTGTGAAACGGGCCTAGGGAGGATGTTCACTTGATGGCAAAACGTTTAACACTGTTTCAAGACCCATCCATTGGCCTACCCAATTTATACCCACTGGAGTTGTGAAAGGGGTTGTGGGGGTTCTCGAAACTGCCCCTCGTTGCGAGTGTGAGTCAACGGCGTGCATGTGGCCTCCCTGCCTTCGCCCCGCACGCAGACCTGAGGCCTCCGCATACCCCCACAAGACAGTTAAGGTGCATAGCGTGTAAGATATGGATGGAATAGTAATGGAACGGGGACAGGGTCAGGAAAAAGAAGGTCGTTGGACAATTCATCATGCGTAGCCTGCTGCTACCCCTGCGTGGGCAGGGCTGAGCGTAGTTATGGGTGGGTGTGTTGAACATGAGGGCGGCCAAGGTGAGCTGCGTGGAAGCTGCTGATGTCAATGCCCCAATGGCAGCGAAACAAATAGAAAAGACGCCTCAAATGAAACTCTTCGGGGCCGTAGCTTTTCGCCTTTTTTGGATAATGTCAGCAACATCTGGCATTTGCTAACGGCCGCATAGGAAATGTCCCGTGAAGGCTTCACAGTCCCGACGCAGCCTCGAGGAAAACCAGAGCGCTTCAGGGAGGTCAAAGGACGGGAGGACAGGAGGAAAACAGGCGGCGCAGGCAGGGGCGGGGGGAGACAGCGAGGTGCGAAGGAGGGGACGAAGAGGAGGGGGAGGGCTCGGGGGGGGGGGGAGACGCTGACGGGAGATCAATGCCCCCTGTCGAAGCAGGGTCAACAGACGGCGGCGCCGACGGAGGATGTGGATGTTTGGCGCCATCAGTGGCCCGGGCCTGCTTACCCAGGAGTTCATAGAGCAGGTTGAGAATGTCCTTCCACGCCGCGCCCGCCTCCTCGCCGGCCATCTCTCCGAAGTGAGCCGCGCTGTTGTACAGGTTCATCCGGTCGATGCATTTGGACAGCAGGGTCAGCATGCCCTGAGAAAGAGGCCACAGACACCAGTCTCCAGACGCTCCCCGCGCGATCGATACGTTCGGCGCACTACTGCGGCTCTGGAAGCCTTTGCGGCATGTGTTTAGGGATGCCACAAATGATGAATTTCACAGTCGGTGAAGCGACTACACATGATTTAATTTGCCGATGAATCGATTTGCTGCCAACCCTTCATTTTGTCCATTTTGACTCACCCACAAAAGTGAGATTTTCTTCCTTCACGGACTACAAGTACAGCATAACACATGGGAAATGGTCTCAACTGTTACCCTGAAAAGCGCCCTGTTGGAGGTCCGCCCTCACCTCCTCTTTGAAGAGGTCTTGCCGCTTGATGAGCGAACGGAGGAGGCTCTGCTTCTCCTCGTGCTCCAGCTCCGAGTCGGGCTGCTTGAAGTACTCGATGAGGTCGTTGAGCGTCTGCAGCACCTCCTCCACGTAGCCGGCCACCGCCGTGGACTCGCCCTGGCCCTCCGCCGTGGCGTCCAGAGCCCTGGAGGTGAACGCGGGGAGAGGAGGAGAGCCCAGCCGTCAGACTCGGGGAGAAACCCCCCCCCACCCCCTTCCCCGGGCGATTTCGCGTCGCGGATAGAAGCGGCGTTACTTGATGAAGTTGGTGAAGAGGAACGTGGTGTTGCGGATGATGCGGGCGGCCCGGGACTCCTCGTGCTGACAGCGCTGCAGGATGAGCCCGTCGTCCATGTGGCCCTCAGAGTGAAGACAGGCCTGCGGCAGAGCACGCACGCGCACACACACACACACACACACACACACACACGCATGCACGCACGCACGCACGCAAAGTGCTTCATCTGTGTAACAGGACCCACGGCATCACGTTCACAAAGGCTATGAAAAGCAGCCGCCCCATCGGTGGGCGTCCCTTTACCTAATCAGACATTTGGAAACGGATCCGGGGCATCATCGGCAAACGCATCAACGGCATTTGTACGCCGGCCGGTAGACAAAATAACAGACGCCTGAATGCGGGACCGACTCATCATCGCTCCGTGAGTCATCTCGGCGTGACTGCGAATTTATGGGTAGCAGCTATAGGGAAAGCCATTCGAGTGTGTAAGGCGCGAGGAAGGCGCGTGTGTGTGTGTGTGTGTGTGTGTGTGTGTGTGTGTGTGTGTGTGTGTGTGTGGCGGCGGGGGGGGGGCGGGGTGTTTACGCCACGACAGCAGCTCGGTGAAACCCGACTCGCCGTAATCAAAAAGCATAATGGTGGGAGGCTGGGTGTGTGTGTGTGCGTGTGTGTGTGTGTGTGTGTGTGTGTGTGTGGCGCAGTGGCACGCCGCCAAAGGCTGCAGCGCACACACACACACACGCCCTCGGCCTCACCCCAAAACGTCACCCCACGCGTGGCCCACTATCGCATGGAAATAGGCCGACCCCCCCCTTTTTTGGGCTGATTTAGCAGTTTTTTTTTCTCTAAATCCAATTCAAAAACTATTGACACAAAATCGTTTAACATCCCCCCTCCTTAAAACGGAGTCTCTACTTACTTACTTACAGCTAGTTACAGCTCAATGGAAACACCTGCAAATGGCGGTTGTGCTTTATTCTGTGAACTGACAGGAACGCAAGTGGTGGGGAAAAGCCGCCAGGTGTAAAAATAAAAAATACGACATTTTTACCACTAACTGCTGTAGCCTGTGGGTCTTTTTGCGCTGCGCATGCAAAAGCCACGGGTGCTTTCCGCTTACGTGCTACGACACACAATATTCATCATGCGTCTCCGCTCTCAATAACAATGTGTGCGATGGCTGAATGGGAAATCTTGTTGACCTTGCGAGGACTACTAATCCTACCAAGACCCTGGTTATTGTGCATGCAAAGTGCGGTTTTTGGCCACTCACCCTTCTTTTCAAGGGCCCGAGGCGAGACGACTTGGCATCGGGCGCCAGGTACGACAGCCAGAGTCCCGTCGCCATGTGCATGACGAAGCAGACCGAGTCCCCGTACTTGACCTCTGGCACCCCCATGCCGTCGATGTCCCTCTTCGGGCCTATGTCGCCCTTTTCCTGTCGGGTATGACGGCGACACGTAAAAGCACATTAGCGAGGGGCGGCCGGCGTGCCAAACGAAGACGCATCGCGATCGGACGGTGATCGGGGAGGCGGGCTGGGGGGGGAGAGCGCGCCGGTCGGGCCCGCCAGGAGGCCGCCGCCGGCCTCATTGGCTCTGCCGCGTTTCTGGCCCCGGCCCGAGACGGAGCGACGGAGCCGATCGCGGCCGACAACAAGTGGCGGGGAGCACCTTTTCGGAGACGGGTGCTGACTGGCGCCGGGGCCGAGCGGGAGGCGAATTAGCATACACAGAAGAGTTTCCATCGCCGCTTTCGTCCCCCCTCCCCCCCCCCCCCCCCCCACACACACAAAAAACGCACGACTCACCGGTAATCCCCGAAAGAGCGCCGGGGCCTGCAGGAATAGTGATTAGCGGGGGCAATTACGTCGTGCTGTCGGGATGAGGCAGCCCGGAAAAATGAAAGCCTCCGACGCAAGGCCACACACTGGCGGAGGATTAGGCACCGTACCTTGCAGCAGATAACGGGGATATCTACGGGGGCACGATGGCGCCCGCGTGAAGGTGGCTGTGTGGCGCCGTGCCACGCCCACGTCAACCCGGCGCAACGCAGGCGCCGCGATCGATTCATCCGGGGAATAGAGATGGACGGAGACGCGTCTTCCGAGCCGCGAGGTCAGGTGGATGAAACGACACCGCGCCCCCGGCGTTGAAGGCGACAGCTCGCGGCTGTAATTACGACAAAAACGAAGAGGCTCCGGGACGCAGGCGGGAGGTAATTGCCGAGCGTGGCTGAGCAACACGCGCGGAGCACCTGCTTTCCGATTCAGACAAGCCCGTTCCTCCTTTTCCACAGGTTATTTTTGGCGGCGAGCCTTTTTTTTTTCTCCCTTTTTTTTTTCGGAACACAAGCCATTAAAACAAAAAAAGAGCCGAAGCGCACTCGGATAGAGGGCGAGAGAGAGAGAGACAGAGAGAGAGAGAGAGAGAGAGAGTTCAAAACAAAGCGTGATGTGAAAATCGAGGGCGGCCGAGGCGAAGGGATGAGCCGAGATTCGAGGGGGAGATGCGCGCTGTGAATCGCTGATTTTCACGCGACTTCCCCGCAGCAAATCGTTCCATTCTGGCCCCAAGCCGGGGGACGCCGCTGGGCTACGGCGCTGTCCACTCAGCAGCACCTGTGAAAAGGTCAACTCATTGAGCTCATTAGGAGCTCACAAGCCCAGCCTCGAGGGGCTCTCGATGGTGCAGTCCGGGGCGGGGGGGGGGGCATAACGAGGGGAATTGTGAGGACTTGTGAGGATGGGTCGATGGGCTCGTGCGGAGGTCGGGTCGAGGGGGGGGTGGGCGGGGGTTGAAGGGGGGGGGGTGTTCTGACCTTGGAGGGCCTGAAGCAGAAGGCCGTGGCCGCCGTGTCAGACTTCTCCCTGTCCTGCAGGACCAGTCCGCGGTCTTCCGTCAGGGCCAGGTAGTGGCCGGTGGAGAGGTGGCGGAGTCGGAAGGCCTGGCCCCAGCGGATGTGGCTGCCGCTCCAGCTGGACACACAGCAACCGGGGGTGGGTCACAAACCGCGGGACGCGGCACTGGACTGTGCCCATCCACACTGAGCAACGGGCTTATTTACCGCCAGGTGACAAAGCATGACGCCTTTCTGCATGCTTCTGAGATTGTACCCTCGTTTATCCTGTGTAAGGTTTCAAATCAGGCACCTTTTGTGCTTATCTGACATGACTTGATGTTCCTGAGAAAAGGTGCAAGTTAGCAGCTAAGTGGCAAATGGAGTGATTATACAGTATGTTTGGAATCAGATTCTGAGGGAGGCCCATAGGCATGTGCGGCACCACTTACTGTGCAATGGCAATTATAATCTAGGGTTGTGAGATACTTCTCGAGTCCAAAAGCTGAGGTCTGTAAGCCGCGTGCTGCAGCAGCTCTACAGTTCTTCTCTCGTAATTTCAATGGTATGGTTACAGAGAGAGAGAAGCACAACTGAACTATTCACATCCGTAGTTTTCGTACATTTAGAGACGCTTTTGTCGTGAGTGAGGAGTCGTCTGAGGGAGCGGGCAAAGTTAGCTCCGCTGACGGGGACGCCGCCGCGTAGGAGTGGAGAGGGAGAGGGAGAGGAACATGCGCCTTAATAGATGCACCTGCGCCATTTCAAAGTGTACAGACTGTGACAAGCAGACCCGGCGAGAGCTGGCAGACGATGTGACTGGAGGGGCGGGGGGGTGGGGTGGGGGGGGGAGAAATGTGTGGGTGGCCAGTTAAAGGAAGGGAAGGGAGAGAGGGAAGCAGACAGAGGAAGAAGCAGATTGAAAGGGATGGTAAACAGAGCCTCACCTTCTGAAGGGCTCTGCCAGCTAATTGGCAGTGACAGTTCAGAGCGGTGGGAGCCGAGCTATATGTACATCCAGCGCCTCGGTGGCTGTGACGCTTGTGCGGAAAGCAGCAGTTCTTGCGACTCGTTTCGCAGATATCACACCGTGTTTGTGTATTTCTGAGAGGGGTCCGCTGGTTATGTTGTCGACTTTTGTCGATCCCCACCCCCCCCACACACATACAGGCCGCATGCGCTTGGCCCGGGTTTCCGGTCTCACCTGATCCTCAGGGGCTCCAGTCTCCAGAGCGAGCGCGCCCTCGACGCTCCCTTGCCGGCCTCGTAGTTCACTATCCTGAGAGCACAGGGACACAAGCGGCTGCTTCTGTTTCTGAGGCTTCCAAGTCACAGTGGGAATAAAAGGACCTGAACGGATCCCGTTACCGCCCCAGCTCTGCCACGGGGATCTGTGCAAGCGGTTGAACGAGAGGTTCCTCCGAACCTCACAAAAGACCACGTGACACAGGAACCATACGTGGAATTTGGGATGATGAATTATAATCCCACACGGCTACTGCTCTTCTATCTGATGCTGTCTCGGTGGGACCGGTAGCGGCTGTCGCCGGTCACAAAACAACGTCGACCGAATTTAGTCGCAGGACAGATCTAATTATACACCCTCTCACCTCTGCTCCTCCTCACTCCTGTCTGCTCCCGGGATGGTCAAGCTCTCATCGTGACCATGACAAAGGCGCATCACATGTCCGCCGGTCAAAAACCCTAAAAGAATAAAAGAGACGACAAGTCAAAACCATCGAAAGACCGGGATGACGAGACTCGATTAGAACTGGCGTAGGTCAGGAATGTGAAAAGTAAACGGCAGAGGGGCGGTGGCGTTCGGGAACTTGCCTACGGCCATGTTGCCGGAGGAGCAGGTGGGCTGGATGTTCCACAGGGTCTGCATGAAGGACGCATCCACCTGGCTGGTGCCATTCGCTATGGAGAGGTGCTGCAAGAGAGAGGCGCACGGCAGCAGGCTCAGAGGGGTGTTTCTTCACCTCCGGGGTGCGTGTATTTCACTACAGACACAATGAATAAGAGCGTCCGCAGCATCCTTTGGGGGGGAACAAATCGAGAAAACGAGTCGTCCGCGTGCCGTGGCGATATACAAGCAGAATGCTGTGCTGCTGGACAGCGACGCGGTATTGGGAAATGAAGTGTCGCAACACCAGACTTTTTGCGCTGGCGCTCCCCGACTCGATTCATTGTGCTGTCCTGACGTTTGGACACTTCCCGCGGCTGACGCGAGGCAAAAGGAAATCGCTGACACCATTCAGCCCAATCGGGCGCAGAGACGCCGCGCCACAAACACCCCGCCGCTCGAAAGGGCCGCGTCGCAACCTATACGACTTGCTCACAGGGGGTGGGGAGCTGAGTGCCGACGTGTCTCATTCTTCAAAAGCCTCCGTTGCGCCGGGGCCAAATCAGGTGAAGATTTCCCACCGGGGGGGGGGGGGGGGGGGGGGGATGCCAGCTTGGCTCTCAGCCAGTTTTGCTTTAATTGCACGTTTCCCTCCCCGAAGGACCAGAGGAGGCGGGAGGAGGCAGCGGGGCCCGCTCTGCTATGCACGGCACGTCCCCTGTCCCTCCACTTTCCCATTTCTCTCAAGTCTCTCCGCCTCGTCCTCTCACTCGCCGTCTGGAAGCCCCCCCCCTCCTCCCCCCTCTTTTACCTAGTGAGTTAATTGAGGTCAGGTGTGCAGCGCTGCACGAGGGAGGCTGCATTGGCTGTAGGCTCATCAGCGAGATAGATGCCTGCCAGAAGATCATTCGGAAAAAAAAACACGGAAGTGCGCAGGGGGGCTTTACAAGTGATCAGATTTCCATTACAGATAGCGGCGCAAAGTTTTAAAGGCTTCCCCTCGAATTGCCTTGTCACTCTGAAGGTGGCTGGAGCGAGACGGGTATCGGGGCCATCCGGCGGCGATGGGACTACCCTGAAGTGCCTCTTTTTTCGAGACGGACGGTGAAAGCAAAACAGATTTGTGGGCCGTATAATCTCCAAAATGCGCCGCACTGTCTGCCTCCGACCTCTCGCAAGTTGAGAGGCGGACAGTCCTGCGCTCGCGCAGGAAACAGTCGGCGGAGAGATGGGAGCGGCAGCAGGGCGAAATGTGAACGAGGCGAGATCGGACGGAGGGGCGGACGAGGGAAAACGAGGCAGGACGCAGCCCTGCGTCAAAAACAAAAGTCTGCATCGGATGAATCCCGACTCTGAGACACTGCGAGTCACGTGTAATTGAGAACCCGAGTCAAGCGGTGCTAATCTGACATAGACAGCTTGTGCTGGTATTAGCTCATCGTCATCACATATCCTACGTTTACAAGTCTTTTAAATGCTGCAGCATCTCTCTCCATTCAACCTACCAGGTATCTCTCTGTCGACACACTGACAAGGATCAGGTCGTCTCCGATGCGGACCTTCTCTCCCTCGGATCTCTGCTTGGACGCAGGGTGGATGGTCCACCAGCAGGCCTCGCCTATTGTGTGCACAAAACGCAGGCGATCACGCTCCCCCCTCTTCCATTTGCTTCCCTTCCGAACGTCCACAATCGAACGCCATCCCTCCACCCCCCACCCCCACCCCTGTGCCGAGTCATTGTGGTAAAAAAAAAAAAAAAAGCATATAAACAGTCAGGCTCGGACTACTAGAGGAGCTTAAGTTCAAGTAGCATTCCCACTCGAAAATTGGCCTCAAGCCTTTCTCCGCGGTTCAAATGTCAAGTGTAGCGCCGGTGCAGTTTTTCTCTATTGATTCCATGTCAAGGTTGGGTTGACCTGCTCCTCGGGGAGATTGGATTCGGTTAAAAGCGGTGTGAAAAAAAAAAAAAAAAAAAAAGCCAACTGTACTCCGTCGTATCGTACCTATCGAGTCTTCTTGTAGTCCGACGTCGAACGAGAGCTTGTCTGTCAGGGACCTCGACGTCTTCAAACAGGTCAGGTACTGGTGAGGTAGAGGTAGAACGAGGTCAAAGGAGACACCACAACGGAGGATTCGCAGCTTCGACTCGTACAATAAACGGAATCCCTTTGGGTTTTTGGACTGCTATGTGTCACTCCGACTTTGCACCCTTCCGTTAACAGTCACTCACCATACTACTGAAGGAGTGGCGAAGGAGGATGGCGTGACCGTAGAGCAGCGTCCGGTGTCCGCCCCCCTGTCCCGCCTGCCAGGGAATACACAGAGGTCACAGGTTACCGCCACGTCCTCGCACAACATCCTTGCTGCCGGGTTTGACTGCGATCTCAGTTAGTATCCCGCGTCGGGGGACAGTCAGTCCACGTTGCGTTCGGACACTGTGTGTGTGGGCAAACAGCGTGGGACCGATCGGACAAAAGTCTTTGACTCGGCACCTCCATTCCAAGTGCAAGCAAGAGACGTACACGGGGACGGAACGAACCGACAAATCAACAAACGAACACATACAGTACCACGCTCGTTAGACAGCTCGCCCATTCTTGCGACACACAAGAATCAGTTGTGATGAAGCATGACTGCAGAGGAAATGTGAGAGAGTAGATGAAGGGGGGGGGGTGCATGAAAACATGATTTCTTCTCCACCGCTGGGATGAACATGGAGAGCTTTACTTACCTTTTTAATTAACCTCTAGCAGCAGGGGAAAGAAAAGAGGGATCCCATAAGAAATTACATCACGACACCTCTGTTCCATCGGTCCCATTTGTCGGAGCCTTGGCATCGCGGGGTGAATAAACACAATACATTTGGAACGGGCCTGCAGCAGTAATGAGTCGGTTAACTCTCCAATCGATCGATTCCCTTTGTTCTCGCACCCATATCGAGTACGTGCGAAGTACATCATTTTGCTTCGGGCAACTCTCACACATTTCATACTACCAATCGATGTTGTAAAAGTAGATGCCACTTAGCCTAATAGATGTGTTGTTATTCCGCATGCCCCCCTGTCTCTGTCTCTGACTGCAGGGTTCCCTGAAGTTGGGGGATTTTAAACAGACATCATGGACTAGTCCATCCAAAGAAACGAGCAGTATCCAAACTGCACGTCGAAGCAACTAGCTCAGAGTCGGGACTGCGCTAACTGGTGTGACGCACACTGTAGTGTTTATCCAACAAGCAATACACGGAGGCTATCCCCTTTCTTGTCCAGTTGTCAGTGCTAATTTGTGTGTTTGCTCGTGGGGTCACATTTAAACTGACCCACAGGGGACTCCCGACCCCCCCCCCCCCGGCCGAATATGACCCCGAGCTAATTCTCTTTTGGCTACAAAGCCTCTCTCCCAGATGGCTTGCTTAGGGACAGTCAAAAAAGGAAAGGGGGTTCGATCAAAAGAAAAATGGGAAGAGTATCCAGCAACAGCTGGGAGTGAGGGAGGGGGGGTTCAGAGAGAGAGGGAGAGAGAGGGGGGGAGAGAGAGGGGGGGAGAGGGAGAGAGGGAGCCAGCCTGTATTTCAGGCCTGCTGTCATGCTGACGCATCACAGCCAGGAACTGTGACCTTTGGTTTGTTGCCCTTTCAGTTGTAAGTACTGTATCCTGAACAGGCTCACAGAGTAGTTTAGTTAGAAACAAAGACAGAAGGCGTATGAGTGTGTGTGTGTGTGTGTGTGTATGTATGTGTTTACATGCATGTTTGTGCAGCAAGTCATCTCTTTCATTGGTATTTTTACTTGCTTTTAGGTCAAAATCTTACCATAAGAACATAACTTAACCTTTTTTTTAAACGATCTCCCTCTCTGGCATACATACATTTTTGAATAATCCTATTTTACGACTTTCTTTTGTTTTGTATTGCATTGACATTCTTGCGGCAGCAAATCTCATCGACTATCAAGAAAGTGCTCACATCAAAATCATCTGTCGAGTGTTTGCCACGCTCTCTCAGACAGACGTGAGTAAATAGTAAATATTAGGATAGGATGAATGTGCATTTATAAGATCCTGCCCACAGCCACAATTCAAGGGAACCCGATGATCACAGAGGCCCACGGGGTAGAAACAGGTTGGAAAACCATTGAGCTAAAAATAGATGACCAGATGCACTTTATATCAACTTTCCCTTTTACATAATCAGGGTTAGCTAAACAAAATGCTATCGACTCTCACACTACAAGAGCACGTACATAAGTATGATGTATAGACAACAACATACAACATCGACCTATACCTGTAAGGGAACATTCGGACACCCTTATGAAATGGAATTCACACTGTACAAAGCCCTACCTATGTGTGTGGAAGAGAGTGATTTCAGGCACAGCTCATTTTGATGTTACGCAACGTCCATATAGTTGTTTTTACGGATTGGAGCTAGCTAATGCAGCTAGCTAATGAGCTAGCTAACGCAGCTAGCTAATGGAACTAGCGAACGCAGCTAGCCAACAGGAGCTCTTGAGACCCATAACTTTCACCTCCCTAACACTGGCCTTCCTCTTTCCTCTCCACACATCTCTTACTGCGGCTTTTCTTAGCTTGTGCTTAAATTCTTCCCTTGCATGAGCACTCAGACCCCTGCACTCCTACCTCTCGGTTGGTGAAATATGTAGAACAGTAGTTATTGTTACCCTAGGTTCCTTTGCGATGCTTCTTCTCTTTATCGAAGTCCCCTCGGATAAAACGTGTAAAATATGTATGTATGCGTAACTGCCGTATAATGTAATTGTCCCTCCTGCTCAGATTCCGCGAGAAATAAATGTTGTGTGCTCTCTCTTTGCTGAGGGGGTGACAGAGCAATTACATCAAACCATGACTAAGTATTTCACCTAAATATTCACATCACGTTAATAGCTTGCATTATGTAGTAACAGCCTGGGCATGGGGAAAGAGCACAACAGTCAGTTTTTCAGGGCTGACTTGTTGAGGAATCATGCCAGACTCATTTGCTAAGTACCTGATGTATTGATTCTCACGTTCATGTTCCATGCCCCGTCCTTCAAATCATCTGGGTAATGAGACAGAGATTGTGCTCTACATGCCTTACATTTACTCCTAGCAATGAATCACAGCGCGATGAACTCCACAGCGTTTAAAATGTCACGATCAATCCATCAAAGTGCGTTTCTTTCGCAATCAGAACTGGCGTGCGGTGCAGTAGGGGGGACGTTGGGAAGTATAAGGTGTGCTGTGGTGGCGGTGCGTTGTGTAGTGTCAGTCACACCAGACAAGGACAAAGAATCCGTGAATGAATGACGGGTTTGCTGTCAGATAGTGAGTGCGGACATTCTGAAATCGGGTCTGATTTCAGGACATTTCCTTGTGTCAATACCCCTCAAATTAATTGATGTTAGAGACCAAACCCAGAGAAAACAGAGCAGCACACCCAAACCACAAAGTGAGTTTTCTGCCAACACGTGGGTTTTCCAGATCCCTGTACCTCTGGTAAGCAGCACATCATGATAATAATACACGGCCCGTACGCGGTTGAGTCTTGTCAAAGCACAAAGACATTTTAAGCTGTGTACGCCAAAGCTCAAATCTAGCATTAAAAAGCAAAAAAAAACAAGAAAAAAAACAAAACGAGGGAAGATGAATTACTTAAGCCAATAAGAAGCAGACACCAGTACTTAAGAGTGCTTGCATACTTGCACATAAAGTATTCCAGAAGCGGGAGCAAGACATTGGATTCGTGCACAAGGTGATAGCACCGATTGATCCATTTCCAGATTGCCATAACTGAAATTTGGCTGGAGCGAAATGATAGTTTCCAGTCCAGCCGGGGGACATGAGTTGAGCTACGCGGTCGGATAACAGCTGAACTGTATATCCCGGGGTAGTCTACACGGAAATGGATGTATTCTCTAATGCTCGTCTGTAAAAAGTGTGGTGGGGTGGAAAAGCCTCAATGTGCTGCCATTAGCTTAATATCTCCCTACAATGCAGTACCCGCCACGGACTTTTAAAGTCATTGCCGCGCACTCTATGGAAGCAGCTTTTATGGCAATCGAGAAATGGGCGTCACTTCAAGGGAAAGTGCCGTAAGTTCAACCCCTTCGTTTGGCAGTTTGTCATGCACAGTGACAACATGATGGATGAACGAACTGATGGACCTACCCATTTTTCATGGTCGGCACTCTAGTAACACACAAATACAAATGAGAAGAATGTGTTATTTTGGGGTGTACGCAAGTCAATTACACAAGTCTGAGAGCAACAATGGAGAGAAATGGGCCCTTGCAGTGGGGAGGAAGAGGAGGGTGATTTATTAGCCTCGCTACCAGAGAGTTTGTCTTCTGGCCAACATCATGTTGTCTTGCCAAACAAGGCCAGCCAACAATGTTGCACTGTTGAGCACAAAACAAATCTGCTACCCAGGCTAATAACAATGCAGGCCTGACTCACCGGCGGAGAGGACCCGAGCGGTATACAAAATAAGACACTTAAGGAACCATCTGTGCCGGAGGGCTACGTTGTGCCTCAAAGTGCAGTCAGAGCCAGAGACGCCCGGCGCGGCGCACAGTCGGGGCTGTCTTGCACCAGGGGTTGCGGGATTCGGCGCAAACGGCGGCTCGACTGTGTGCGGCCCCTGGGCCCCTGTCTCCGGTCGCTGCAGCTCTGCTGCACAAGCGCCACATGCTTCCTCAGCTCCGTCATCTCTGCCCCTGCTGTGGACACCACTGATTTATCTTTTTGGGGTTCATCCAATGGAGGAGTGACATGGGAATGCAGCAGGAGCAGCGATGAAAGGAAAACCACTCGCCACTCAAATGTCAAAAATCGACTACTTTCTCCAGTTGGAATGTGAGGATCTGTTTCGACCAGACTGTTTTCTCGTACTTTTTCCTCAGTGTTTCCATCTTTCCCAACAGGGGTGATATTACCACTTCCCATCTTTATTTATTTTTTGTATTTTATATTTTTACCACCTCCTCTGGATCTAGAAGCGCCGGGCGATGAGATTAAATGACACATGGAATGGCTGTGTTAGAGCGCAGCAGCGTGAGCGCGTGTGAGCATCCTGCAGACCACGCGTGGACTATGGAGCCCCCACCCCCCACCCCCCCACCCCCCCAGCCTGATCAAAGCCCACTTACCTGCTTTAACAAACAGGCCGAGCGAGCCGCAGGGGACTCGAGCTGTTTAGCGTAAAATCAAGAGAGCGAACGCTGAGGAAGGAGGGGGGCTGCGGGCGCAGCGGGACGCTCACAGATAGCTTCCCTCCCTTCTTTGACCCCCTGACAGCCTCTCATTGTAAGAGCCTCCTGGGCTGTTTTTTTTTTTGCAAAACAGGAACGTGTCACACAGAATGAAAAGAGACGGCCTCCGCTTTGGATTCAGTTGCGGTACTCCGGGTTGGGGTGGCTCAGACTATAGCAGGGTTTGATCCTTCAATATAGATTTTTAACACGAGCCAATATCTATAGCTGGATTAGCATTTGTCAGTTAACATTTTTTAGCTCTTGCAAACTGATTTAGAGCTATAGGTTTTTCGGCCTGTCACCATAACACTCATTGTTTTGGTTTTGTTATAGTTTTTCTTTTTGCATATTTGATCTTGTTTTGTAAATTTTAAGAATATAAGAGTTACCCTGAGTAAATAGCAGTCAAGTTAACAGTTAGCCCAATCAAAATCAATTTTTCTTCATTTTGAGAGTTTATTTCATGAAAACTGCTCACTTCAAAGTCTAATTTTTGCAACTTCATGACACATTCGCATCAGAAGTGCTTTCTGGGACCAGAAAGCCAGAACACCAAGAAACACCAACCCACCAACCCACTACCCCAATTTGACACTGAAGTTGCTTTTTCCTCGCGTCTCGATTCTATTCCTGAAAAAACGGAGAGCTCTTGAACGTATCACGACAGCGGTAGCCTATCGAGTGGACTTGGCCGTGATTGGGTGGCCTCAATAAATGCCTGAAGTGTTTCCAATCAGGCCAGTTAGGGATTGACAGACCTCCTCTAAGCAGATTCAGGCCATTTGAGGGTTCGGCGGTGTGACTGTGCTGCCAGTGATGGATTTGCATTCAAGTCTACTCAATAAATAATCCCTAAAAGAAACGATGTTACCTGGAAAACAGAAGAGTTGTTCTGTTAGGCTCGTTATCGCCCCTGTGTGCGTATAAAAGCAATCTCAGAAAAGGGGAATGAGAAATGTATACTCTAACTCAGACCTCAAGGGCACTTAGACTCCGGATTGATCTGCATATGTGAGTGTGCATGTGTTGGAGACAGAGTGAACGTCGCGGTGTCTGAGGGAGAGAGGGAGGGAGGGAGGGAGGGAAGGAGGGACGGAGGGAAGGAGGGAGGGAGAACTCACCCCTTCGTTGCTCTGCCCAGTGTTCGCCAGCATCTCCTGCAGGGCCCGCACTGACAGGGACTGCTCCAGCACAAAGTTACAGATGCACAGGTCTGGAGGAACATACTGCAGCGTGGAGGGAGAGGTGGGGGGGGCAAAGGGACGGAGGGAGAGAGGCATTAGTCGACGAGGCAACGACAAAGTGTTTTCAGCGGCAAGAACAGGTTCCTCTCCCAGGGACCCAAAATAATGTACCGGACGCTTTTTTTTTTTCTTCCTCAGAGCTGTGTCCTTTCGTTGTTACCTGCACCTCCTTGGAAATACGCCGGCGCGCCTAGCGCGCACGATCCACACAGCTCTGAACGGGGGCGAGAGACTCAAAACACCAAAAAGTGCCGGAGGCGAAATTGATAAGGTTCTCTGAGTCTAGAGAGCTCAGAGTCAGAGGGCCTCAGAGATGGCCTATCCACAACATTCATGCAAAAGTTTGAATTTGTTCTGGGGGAGCAATTTGATGGACAGCGTCACGCAGGGTGACCTAAATAAAAACTGCAGTGTCGGTCTGAACGCGCCTCCAACTGGAGCCTGTCGTTGCATGACACGTAAGTACATATTGCAACGTCGTGGGGGAAAGGGGATATCGCATGGATATTTCCGGTTTTCCAAAACGTAGAGACTGGTCTGAATTCCAGCGCACTTATAGCACATGCATGCACGTCTGAATAATGCATCCGTTCATTTTCTCGACCCACTTTGTATCCAGTGCGGTGTGCCCGGCGCCTATCCCCGAGAAATAGATTCGGGACAAATATTTACAAATGAACGCTTACTAATCATCAGGGCTGGAATAATGAATATGCTTACACAGTAGAATCGTCATTTATTTATTTATAAGACACACACACACACGCTCACCGTCGCGCATGCAACATTCCGTCTACACCCTCGTTTAGTAATCGTATCAATAATGCAGCGGTAAATAGTCCCTAAATGAAGCGCAGGGCCCAGATTGGCGACATGAGTGGGTCGGAGCTCGTGAATAGATTCCGACCACCGGTAACATGTTGTCAGTGAGGAGTGGCTGGGGATTCGGAGGCTGGGGATGCTGTCGGAAGGTGAGCAGCCCACAGCCCCATAGACCGGTAATCAGTCATGCCCGAGACGCAGCCCCTCCTCCGCCGCGACCTTCGGGTGTGACTTTCTCCCCCGACGAGCCAACGGGCAGCTGCCAGGTTTCAATAAACCCAGTAATGGCCGATGGCCGTAAATCATGCAGCGATGGAGGGGGTGAGGGGGGGCAGCGTGTCACAGTGATGAAAAAGTAAACACAGCCAGGGTCCGTACCGCCGATCCTGCCCCAGAATGACGTGACGCGCGACGCGGCTCAGACGCGGACCTGGGGACCTGTTCGTTGCTTGCCCGAGCTTGTCAAGTTGTGAGAAATTCATTTGCTTTTGTTTTTTGTTTTTTTTGTGGAAACACTGCTGACTGTGTTCCAATTACTCCGCCGAAATGACGTGTGAACAAACACATTATCTCATAGCCCGGTGATTCCTGCACGCTCCCACAACAGCTTGTGTCCCTCGCTCGTCATCATCAATCATCAATCATCTTTGCGGTCGTCAGTCCTAAATTTGGGTACCTGGACCCCCCCCCCCCTCCACGGTCTACAAGTAACAATTAGGTCCGCTTGAGAACTTGCAACGAACGAATCAAGTCATGATGTTTTCACTTAATTTTAGTCATTTTGATAAGATTTGGGCCGTTGATTGAACAGTGGACAGCACGTCCGTTACATTTCAGTTTTAAGTTGCTTTAAGTCGGTTTTGCATGCATTGGGATCCCGTGGGAGGTGCAAGCCTTGCTACAGTTCATGGACTTTTGGTTTTCTCATCATGTAAAGCATTTAGACGCCCTACGTCTCTTTCTCACGGCTCAATTCCGTTTCACGACAACGGGCTGGCCCCGTGTAGCGCCCGCGTCGCTCCTCTCCCCAACATAGCGACGCAGGAACGTAGGGATAGGGTGTTGGGAGTCTCCCCCCCGGGGCTGGGTAACGCACCCGGCTGACCCTTGACCTCTGCGGCGAAGTGAGAAATGTGAGCCGCCGGGCGATAATGAGGACGGCGCTGCCCCGTAACCCGACACGAGCATTCACGGGGAGCCTCCGACACCACTGTGCTGCTGTGCGCCGTGACCGGTAGCCCCAGTATCCCCTTCGGCCTGCACGTGGGCGTCCACGGCGATTTACGCCCAGATTGAGAGGGGAAAAAAAGGCGTTGATCAGCATTCAGCCGGGGCCCGGCCCAGTATTCGCTTTGGCCTGTGAGGGCGTGACGTAACGCCGCTGCCCCCCTGGCATGGTTTGACCTTCCTCAGTCATAATTGGCAACCTGCGTCAGACCTTACGCCTCCCATGAATTATTCACCACCAATTTCCCAATTATCATACGTCTTCCTGGGCTGGGCGGACATAGTGAGCGTTCTCCTGCGTCTGGAAATAGAAAAAGAGCGTCTCGTGGTCGGAGCGACCTTTAAAAAGTCTGTGTTTTGGTTTTTTTTTACGCTCTGTGAGGGGAACGGGGGTAAAAAAATCAAATAAGCTGTTGAAAATGCTTAAACCTTCAAACACAATCTGGTGGGGGTTACATCACATCCTAGCTTGAAAGAGATCAGGGTGAGATAAAGTGAACTACTCCCTATTCTCAACGTTGTCCGTTATTGTAGATCTGCAAACATTACGCCAGTCATTAAAATTAAAGTCATATTCTTTTTGTTCTGTCATCCACCACTTAGGAAGCCAGACACTCTTGTCTTTCATCCTGCCTCAAGAAAGAAAAGAGTAACATTCTGTCCAATTAAATGACCGAGCCATTTCACCCTTCAACATGACTGATGTAGTCGGTTCTGAAGGAACAGGGTTTTGTTATCATGACACTATCGTTCCTTCAAGTGTAAGTATGAATGATGCAACTTAAACAGTCCAACAGGTTCTGTTCATATTTACTTTTGCATGTCCAATGTTCTGAAGCTGAAGTTCCGATGCCCGATCCAAAACCTCAAAACATCAAAGCAAACAAACTTTTGACAAAAAGTCAAAAGGATGAAGATGGCTGCCTCCATACGAGCCACGGCATGTGCCTCAGAGCTCAGCTTTAATCAGACCTTATGTCTCACCCGCCCCGCTCCTGGCCACGGCGCTGCCAGGATTCGTTAGTGTGTCTCAGGGTGAGGTGTCAACACCTGAGATCGGCCAGCAGATGACAGCCCCTCCCCTCTGTGCCAAACCGCAGCCCCCCCCCCCCCCCCCCGAGCCACTTTTCACACCCATCATGGGAACTTGGAGAGGATCGGAGGGCTGCCGGTTGAGGGTGTGAGCGAACGTCCTGAAATTTCATTTTATTTAACGTTATTGCTCAGAAATAGTTGTGGGCGAGTCTGGCTTGAGCCGACATGCCCGGCTCATTAAAACGCCGCAAGACCTTCATCGGAGTCGGTAGATGGTGGGCCGTGGAATCGGTCCCACGTAGTTTGACCCGCATCGCCGACACGAAGGCAAAACGTCTGAAAAATGAAATCGCAACGTGACGAATTGCGCCGGTGATGATATCCAGCGATCACGTTCCTATTTTCTCCTCCGTACAGCACGGAGCTTTATCGGGGCAGTCGTGCTTTAGATGCGTGGCACCGAGCAGACTACGGGCTTTCAAATTCATCCCAATTACTTGACAGGAAAGCTCATCTCGGTAAGAACACAGGAGGAAGAGAACGGGGGGGGGGGGGGGGTAAACAGATGGGTTTAGTTGATTTACACTGCGTCCGCAGAGAGCCTGCCAAGAAAAACGGCATGGCAGACTTTCGGTTTTTGTGCATCTATTTAACTGCGCAGGAGAAACTTTTTGTCGGAGGAAGATGTGTCCCGACTTAATTGTTCGCGGAGCCAATTACCAGAAGGCGTAATTAATTCCTCGAGAGGGAACACAAACCTGACAGGGAGACAGAGGCGCTAATTCCGCTCTGAAGAAACCATCTATTGGTTATTTGGATTAAACTGTGACTGAGAATATTGTGTGAATATTCATATCTGGAGCGAGTTCAAGAAGTTGGGTAAGCTGCACTCAGTTAATTGTACCATATTCCAGCAAGGCCTCTCCTGAATATTAGATTTTGTAAATCCTTGTTTTGTCATTTCACAGCACGGCCTGAGCACCGAGGGACGACTGACGGAGGGAAAATCACCCCTGGGTTGTAAAAACATATGCCAATTATGAATGTGAACGTAGTGAGGCAACACTCACTGACTGGAACTTGATTGGAACTGATTTATGTAACTGGGCCTATATATAGAGATAGCAAATTGTGAATGGTAAAAATTTCAGATGAAATATAATGTGGAGTTTGTGACCGAATGGTTTCAGCGGCGTCTATGATAGGTTGGTTTTAATTTGCTAATACGTGAATAACAGAGAATAAGCAGTGGCCAAATGTAAGAAAATGTATAGCTGTGATAGTATTGGATGCAAAATAACCTTCAAGAAATGGAAATTGGTGTCGAAATGTGAGGTTGACAAGGTTAGAGTAGTAGTGGATTATAAATCGAAGTAATTGACAAAGAAAGCTTATAAATATGGGGAATAATACATGATATTATAAATAATGGGGAACAGATGTATACAAAAAGACATTAGAACACCAGAAAAAAAAGGAAAAACTGTTTTCAGAGTGTGGAAAAACTGTGTGCAGCTCTACTACTACAGTCTACAGTTATAAGGTCCCCAGCGAACTCCCCAAAACTCAAAGGTCATTTATATGCTCCCCCCCCCCCCCCCCCCCCCCCTGCTGTAGCTGCGTGACTCACATTGCTGACTCATTTCAGATCGGGACCTCGCTCACCTTAGCTTCGGACGTGGGTTCCAGGTAACACAGCCGGTTTCCGAGTCCCTCAGCGGCCAGGCAGAACTTGCGATGCTCCTTCTGGATGGTGGCCACACACTGGAGCACCACCTCGTCGTCCTGCCAGACGGGAGGGGGGAGAGCAGCGTCAACGGCCGGCAATGTTCAACAGTGATCCGTCTCGAGAGCAGGACGGGAACAATGATCTATATTGGCTGGACGAAATAAAACCCGGCATTTAAACTGACGCCCAGGTACACAGCTTTGACTCCTGGAGGTCGCTGCCTCCTCCCTCAGCTCCCTATAGAGGGGACATTTTTTATTAATGAGATCTCCCCTTCGGAGGAGAGGTGATGTCGGCCGCTGCAGTGGCGGGAGCGGGCAGACGTTCCGTTACTGTCTGTAGCAGAAACGGGGAGTTGAGTTATACCATTTCCAAACATTTGTACGACGCCTGTGGCATCACGGTGGGAGAGAGGAAAAACCTCGATTCCTTCAATGCGTCCGATAAATGAACATCTGTATCTGTCCGGATCGAGAGGGCCAGGGCTCTATTTGGCAGCTCACACACAGATATCGATTTGTTTGTGTACTGCATGAGTGTATGTGTGTGTGTGTGTGTGTGTGTGTGTGTGTGTGTGTGTGTGTGTGTGTGTGTGTGTCCTGCCAGCTCACGTCCCACACTAATCTGAGCTGATGGTTGCCATGGTTCTGGCTCCCACCTCCTTCACAACAGTATTAATTCAATAGATTTAGATACAGGCAGCGCAGCACCCACAGGCTCTGGAGAATGGATAGCACACACCCTGGTAACATTTCAAACAATGGCCCCCTGAACCCCCCCCCTCCACCCCCCACCCCCCTCCAAAACTGGAGAATTTAGTACGACCGCAAACTAAAAGTCCCCGCACGGTCAGAAAAGCATTAAAGAGGCTTGTTTCGGCCTTTGAATGCACCCCATTACACCCGGAGCATTAGGGAGCACTGGCTGCCGCCCCTGAATCCAACAGTAAGGAAAATGATGTCTCCAACTTGCGATTTCACACTGCTGTGAAGTGGGAAGCGTATGGAGGAAAGAGGGGAAGTGACACGAAAACAGAAGCCCAAAAGAATCCTCCAGATTCAGAGCGTGTTCCTCTCTGCTCCTTCTCTAAGCAGATGTAAAAGTTCAAACGGACGCCGTGGGAAGCCCCGGAGCTAATCTCTCTGTGTCATATTCAGAGCAGGCTCCTACATTATGCACTGCTTCATGTATGTGGGAGGTGTTCACAATCAAAAAGGTGCCGGCTCGCCTGTCTTCCCCCTCAGCGGCAACGCGCCTCGACTTCATTAAGCCGAACGTGGCTGCGCCCGTGGAATCTAACACTTCAGATCATTAGCTCGCGTCTCCGTGAATGCTTCATTAATGTTTTCTGTGGCCTCTTTTTTTGAGTGAAAACCGACAAAATCCCGCTGCAATCGAGCACAGCGTTGTACCGCAAACTAAACCACAGAACGGTGCCTATGTTTACACTGACAATATTCAACTTACAATATGTCACACTGACCTTATCTGAATTCAGACAATAATTGCCTATGAAATATTCCATGTATATCACACTACATTCCATACAACACATATATTATATATAATAATATATAACAAATAATATATAATAAGTATAATAAGTACGCATGGGCACAAGAGTCATTCTGCTTCTTTTGCAACCTACAGTAACGGCTACTTGTCAGAATCTTCCAGCAGTTTCCAACTTGTTCAGACAAGCATATGCATTTCACCCACTCCACTCATACAGCCATCTGCCTAACAGTACTCCCATTCCCATGTTTGCCACCATCCAAAGTCCTTACCATGGATGTACTATAAGAACTGGATACGGCACTGAACATGGCGGCCCATTCATTCCCATGGACCCTGCACACCTACGACTTGCTTCCGTGTCAAGGACCCCTTAGGTCTTGCACAGTAGGGTCACTCCCATCGGGCAACACAGGATTATGAACCCATCCACGTTAAAAGCGCTACGAGATGACACGAGCGTGAGAACTTTGTTGTGGTACTTTTCAGTCGTTTTCTGTCCTTTAACCTTTTTTTTGATGCGTAAAACACCCATGAATCAAAAATATGCAAAACAAAGATTGGGAATTAGCTCTGTTTGCAGTTGAGGGCCGTCCCTTTTACTATTGCCGTCTATGGGGAAAATGCTTTTTGGGCCCGCAATGGGATTTCTGTTGCAATGCCAGGGCTAGCCACTGGGTAAAATTTGGATGGCCGGCAGAGGGGTGGCGCCCTATCCAGGTCTTAGAATACTTTCATGGTCCTCACAGGCAAGTCATGCCACTCAGCGGCCATCTCGATAACGGTGCTAAAGCCCAAGGAGACCAGACCCTTATCTAAGTGAATGGGAACATGCATGGTCAACACTCTCCCTTCAACGTGACAAGAGGCCAATACATATATATAGATATATATAGATTATATACAGCATATGGACTATATATAGACTATACATATATATATTTTCAAATTGGGCCCAAAGATGTGACAGGCAGCTGCCAACTAACTGCTCATGTCTTGTTGAAGGAATATTTGTAGTTAGGTAACCAAGGCGATAGATCTCAGTTCACATGGCGATGTCTTATTTAGAATATCGACTAATTCAGGTTGAGAGCAGAGTTTTGTTGTCCGCGTGAATGCGTTCGCTGGCTGAAAAGAATGAGTGAAATGAAATTACAGTTTAAGTAGCTTGTGGGGGGCTTTCAAACAGCGGCTAATTAGCACGCAACCTTATTAGAGCACATCCGGCCGAGGAGGCGGGGTGATTGATCAGCTGCCATATTTATGATCCGCCTCAGTCAGTTTATGTTGCGGGCTATAAAACTCATTCTTCCTCAAGGCACAGCTAAATGTCACAGGGAAGTGAATGAGGGAGCCAAGCTGGCATGGCAACCCCCCCCCCCCCCCCCCCCCCTCCCCCATGCCGGCAGCACTTTAAATACCCCGCGACTCGACTTTGGGCTTCGGGGAGGTGATTACTGATAGCAGAAAGCATCGGGGCTGGCGCCGAGTCAGTGCCGCAGCTCTCTGGGCGACGGGGGAGACACAGCTCGTTGTTCCAGGCCACAGAGGGGGGGAAACTCAATATTGCCGCGGGACGACCGCAGACTTGTCACCTCTTTAAAATCGAGTAAATGCGCCTCTTCTGGTCGCCGCACGAAAGCGGCGGGGCCTGGCACCGGCACAGCAGCTACGTGCGAGCGCCGCCGCTTTTTTTCTGCTGCCAGCGGGTTATTTTTAGCCGAATTGTCCGACGAAGGCTTTATTTAGTCAGTTAGGGATTCTTCAAGAGCGGCAGTTCGATCCCAGGCAGTCGGAAACCGGGCAACAACGCAGATCGCTGCGCGCTTGGAAGAGGCCTGGTCGGCTCGGTTGCGCACAAAAAAATCGATCTTTGCTTGCTTGCTTCAGGAACGCAAGTGGACAAAGAGGAGAAGGGAGGGCGGCGCCGGACCTTGTTGGGAGGGAAACACAAGCGCAGGAGACACCGGGTAGACAAGGGCTGGCTGCGTGGGATGTGGCCTTTTCAGTCACTAAAACCAAGCTGCCACGATCGGGTCTCGACATGGCCGGCGACGCCGCCGAGGCCCCGGGACGCCCTCCCGAGACGCTTTCTCGTCTCTATCTCGGCCCCGCGGACTTGATCCCCAGCCAGGGAATCTGGCGAATCTGAGGCAAAATGATCCCCGCGGCAGCGGTGTGACCATCTGCTAGACCGCTAAAGAGCGGCATCAGTACTATGTATAGGGCCTGCGGCGGGAGGAGCGGGCGAGGGGTTGGGTGGCTGCCTCGCCCGCCGCTTCCAAGCGGAGAGCGGGAACTTGACCCTGCCCTCTCCCAACCCTAACCCCACCCGTATTCACACATACCCCCCCCTCCCCGACCAACCACCCCCATCCAGGGAAAAGCAGGTCCAGCACCTCTGTGTCTGTTTGTGAGCTTTTATCCCTCTGGTTCGATCTTCAGCCGAAGGACCACGCGTAGCGCCTCAGTGAGACACACGCGCTCTCGAACTCTCCCACTTTCCCCGTCTCTGCGTGGCTTCCTAAGCGGCCAGCTCCCGCGGGCCTGGACAGACAGCAACAGGTGCGCGTGCGTATGTGTGTGTGTGTGTGCGTGCGTGTTGTGTGCATCCTCCAACCCGAAACCCGAGAGCTACAGATGCTCCGGCGTGCCAAATAAACTCCAGCACTCGCCCCGGCGCTGCCACCAATGTGAACTTGAGAAAAGGTGAATCTGTTCGATCCCTCAGCGCTGCTATTTTCACACGCATGCTGTGCACATGCTCAGTGCCGATCGACAGGCCGACGCGGGCGATGGCGGGGGCGGAGGGGAGGAGGACAAAAAAACGAAAGGTCCGGGCGGACCTGGGCGGCGTAGAACTGGGGGGGAACGGAGAAACCTCCATCACGTTCGTCTCCTTGTTCACACCGTCTCAGCGTGTGGTCCGACTAAATGCCCCCCCCCCGCTCCCCGACCGCTCGGGCGTCGTGTTTCTCATAAATGTCAGGCAGGGTGTTAAGTACGGACTGAGCTACGCGTTTTACTGAAGCTTAACGAACAACATGGGGACCAAAGCAGATACCGTGTAGATGTGTGAGAACCACAATCTGATAAGCCGGATAAGGGCTGATGTCAGTGCCTATCAGGGCACCAGCTCGAATACTCACAGCGCGCATATCACAAAAAAAAAGCGAAATGAACGTATTTTATTGTGATCTGTCAACCACGAGCACCTGGCCGTGAATAATTAAGGCCTCATCCGCGATGTTCCAACCTCGCGTTGAATATTTCAAGCCCGGCAGAGCCGCGGGGAACGGGGAGAAAAGTGACAGCGTGAAAAAACGATTAGAGGCAGGAGGTGGAGGATCTGACAAACGCAGGGGGGGAATAAAAGAGGAAGGGGCGAGGACGCGAACAAGAGATGATGGGAGATAAGGAGGGACACCGAGAGGGCGCCTTTCCAAGCATTTTAGTTGCGCCACCGTGCTTTTTTCTTCGCCGCTCCGCCTATCAATCTGTCCGACACTAAGTCAGTAGCATTGGAGAAAACGCACAGATCTGTACTCATGTGTGAAGCCTGAATGGCTCCTTTTGAAAAAAATGGCCAGTTTGGGCAAGTTCGAGTTATAAAGGAAGACACATGCATGATAAAAAGGTTACGAGGCAATACAATCAGTGCATTTGACGATGAGGTTCAGTTGGCGGTTCGTTCATGCTAAACTTAACATCATAGCTGAAGATCTTAAAAGTCATGGGACTGGTGACCCTTGTTGTTGTACATAGATGTAAAACACAAATGAAAGAGTGAAAGATCTTATTCTGTTGTCAAAATGCTGACAAGCTGACAATCTTGGAGTTCCAATTCGGACTCAACGGAGAACGGAGGTGTGAGGACAGGTGTGGACAGGATGGTCATGAGAGAGCATGAGATTGTTTTCACATCGAGGCATGAACTTCCACAGAGAGTCAAAGTCCAGCTGTTCATGTCTGAGCACATCCATCCGGCCCCGTTTCTTGTTCCTGTTTGTCGACAAAAGCGGTCAGACTGTTTTAGGTTATGACTGACTGTCCAGTCTTGGGAAAACTCTCACGTAGTTTGTGTTGTATCAACTAACCGCTTCACAGGGCAGCGTCCCATTGCAAGGTCATGGCAATTAATCATTGGGTCTTTTCTTTGGTGTACTGCTTCAATTGCTAGACATGCCAGTCATAAGACTGCATAATGTCCAGTGATCATTTCCCTGCTTCTATCCGTAATTATCGCCACAAAAGTACTTCAATCCTGTCTTCAATCCCCAAAAACAGGAATTCCAAGCAGCAAGGAGTTGTAGGGACATTGCATCTGGATTCGTAGATTCTTGAAGATGTTTACTCAATTCACTTCACGTCATTTCAGAAGATATCACAAAATATATATATGACAATATTTGAAAATCTTTATAAAAACGTCAATCTTCCCACACAGAGGCTCTTGAGAGAGGAGGCATCTCAACCCCCTGTGTTCATGTCTGGGGTGTCGTCGTGGGTCACGATGAATAATGCACCACACATTTGAGCTCTATATTAAAAATATATGTGAAATGAAATTTCGCAGTCCAGCAGATTTGGTCTCACAGTACACTGCCACGGATCACAGAGTCCAGGATTTATACGGTGTACCTTTAACAAATTGGATTTTCTTGGCTTAGTTTGCATGCATATTGCTTTAGCGCAGCTTAAAATAATAGAGGCCTCCATGCGTGCAAGGCCGCGGCATCCAGCTCAGCAGAAGTGCTGAGGAATGGGTGGAGCGCTCCAGTCAGGGACGATGCTGGAGGCTCTCTGAGGTCCATCATCCTGTCTGATGAGACAGGGCAGCAGACGCAGGCAAGAGTGTCTGAGTGAGTGTGTGTGTGAGAGAGAGAGAGGGAGAGAGAGAGAGAAAGAGAGAGAAAGGTGAAGAACAGCCTGAAAGAGAAGTGGACAGATTAGGTGAAATAAGGACGTTCACCTTCAACTTCGGCGGTTTCAATTTTCATCACCTGTCTAGGTCTTTGTCTGAGACTGTGTCAGGGCTGATGAAAATAGAGACAAGGTGATTGTCATCATTCGGTCTCGACACAAAAGCCTCAAATGACAGATTAGTCAAAAGGTTTCGTCTGGAACAGAAACCAAATGTTCGTCCCAGTGACAGACTTAATGGGTCAATAGAGGACATGACAACTGATTCATTCAATGAGCATTGTAGTGTTTTTACAACCCTTCGGGAGCAGTTTGTGACAAGGAAAAACCTCCCTCCCTACAACAGCAGGGAAATGGTTTCCAGATCCGTCGAGCTGCGAGGTGCAATCACCTGACTGCAGCTGCCATGGCTGGATGCACATGGAAAACAGAGAAGAGAGTGTTTGTAAGAAATTGATGGGCTGGCTGAAAGAAACTGAACACTGGTGACTAGTGAGCAAAATGACGAATAAAATCACATTCGCCCGAAGCGAACCTCCCTGAGGTTAAACAGAGCAGTATTTACATTAGTGATTTCAGCTTCACAAACTCATACTGAGTTTATATGAGGAGTGAGGAGCCAGGAGTTAGAGCAGAGAAGGTTGGAAGCCCTGGATTTTGGGCAGAGGACAGCCACACAGCTTGAACTAAAAAACAAGCGGGTGAAAAAGCAAAAACAAATACACCAAAAAATCTACTAGAAAACTAAATAAGCCACGAGAGAGTTTCACAGAAAGCTTCACAGTTTGGGCTGATTTCTTCAGACTTCATTTAACTTGTTCATCATCGCTAAACTCCGATTGGTTCACACACCCTGACGGCACCTGTTGCCAACTGTGCTCCATCCAGTTAAAAGGAGCCAAGACAGGCACCTTAAACCAAGGAGAAGAAATGAAGGTGTTTCGTCATGTGAAAGATCGGTCATTATGGACATCATGTCCCCTGAACATAGCTAAATGGTTCATTCGTTCCACAGAGGAACAAAATTATACTGTCAATGAAAATGAACTGTACACACAGATTAGTACACACAGATATCCCTTTACCACCAGAATAAGTGAGGACCATTGACCATCTATATACCGTATATTACTTAATTTCTTAAACTGGCATGTCTCTATATGTTTCCACTGACATATACTATAAAGGGGCTAACGATGTGGACTGTTGAACCAGAATTGGTAGAAAAGCACGTTCTGATCTGATCTGAGAATCAAAAGTCCACTTGCTGCATTTCCTCCTACTGGGACTCTTCTACAAATTCTGCCTGGTCGTTATGTTTTAGAATGATAACAGGCCACAGAATTTTGAAACATACACGTAGAGGAGATGATCACAGTGGATGTCGCAGGCCGACAGAGTGTTTTACGGACACCTGCGTGACACGAACGCGGACCCCGAGGCCAGACCTGCGGCGGGTGAACACAAATCCGAGGCCGCACGCCGGCTGAGATAATGAAGGGCCTTGCCTCGCCGCTGCGTTCATTATTTATAGTTCCCCTCATAGGCTCAACGGCTCCGGCTCAAGGTCGGAGACGAGGGCGCTGATGCAAAAGCAGCTTTGAGTTGGTAATCTCCAGCTCGGTTCCCGCAAATCAATGCCCGCGAAGCATTAAAACCAA
Source organism: Karalla daura (assembly GCA_029224185.1). Taxonomy (NCBI): domain Eukaryota; kingdom Metazoa; phylum Chordata; class Actinopteri; order Chaetodontiformes; family Leiognathidae; genus Karalla; species Karalla daura. The sequence continues at coordinate 2,390,218 of CM055206.1, forward strand.
ACGACCCCGGGAATCGTCATCGCCGTTTGTTGTCTGGCCGAACGGGGGCCCCGCCGGAGGTCCCGACCGGGCCCGTCTCATTAACGAATGAAAAGCGCGAGGTCCGGTCCAGCCGCGCGAGGTCCCGCCACCATTAAATCGAGTGCGCGACGACGACGTGGACGGCAGCCGCCGCAGCTGGCCGTCCTTCAGCGCCGGGACGGAGCTGCCAAAGAGCCCTCGATCGATACGCAGGAAACCCTTCCCCTTCCAAATGAGAACACACTGCGGAAGGGAGGGTCACCCGAGGCCGAGATCAGATCAGATGGAGCCATGCGTTTACCCCGCCACAGCCCGGCTCCCGCCGAGAGATCCCGCTCCACAGACCCGTTGGTACGGAGCTGTTTTTAGCCCCCGGTGTTTCGTTCTTTGTAATCATCCGTACCGAACCGTATCGGTGGAGGCGCCGTCATTGAACCTCACGCGTTATTGATGAAAGAAAAAAAGCAAAAAAAACAGAGCTGCTACTCCAAACGGGCCTCAAGGCACGAACGTCTGGTCAGCTTCTGTTTATAACATTTGTTGTGATGGGGCATTTTAAATAAGATTCATTTGAATAGAATAGGTGCATATAAGGAAGCAGGAAATGGTTTTGCTCATTTGTCACCTATAAATATGATTTATATAATATTACGTACTATGGATTACTTTTGGGCCCTTGTGGGTTTGCTTTTCTATTCTCTCTCATAACTTCGACACAAACTTCAGCCCCTACGTAATGGCTTGATGCAACCTGACCACCACGGTAAGCATACATTTCCATAGGCACTCCTCTAACGTGTTGGGAACACCTTTGTTTGTTTTCTATGGTACGTTACACCAGGATCAGGCTCACACCCCCTCCTCATTTTCACTGACACCTGACTCCAACTCTGGCCAACTCTTCGACAAACTGCATCATAAATAAGCTTGCACTCTTCATCCCTTGGCACTGCTTTCCCAGACCTCTGATATGTTGTCTTTGGACTGTATGAACAGTAACCCTCAGCCGTAAGGCGACAGACTACCACCGTCAAAAGCCTCCACAAGTGCCCTGCTCTGGCCATCTCTGTGTGTTGCCCAAATAGTGACCCTTACTGTTTGTTTTTTAACTGTAAAAGTTAACAAACAAACTGCTTTCCTAAACTAACAAACTTAGAAAGATCACCTGTATAGACCCGACGTACAATCCAACTTAGTGGACTTTGCCACAGTCGAAACCTCAGTGGCGCTGTCCATCACTCATCTTAACAAAATGCTGTATATGACCATGTGGTATCGAGCGTTTGCTTTCTAGATGCTACTTTATCCCTATAAAAATGGTGTTAAAGTGTCGCTGGTTTGGTGCTGCCCTGCACTCGAGCTCTGCCCCTGCTGCGGTTTAGTGCCAGGGTAGCAGAGCTGTATGTGCTGTGGAAGCATCGTCTTTAAAAAGGCTAAATTTAAACCCCCAGAGTCCTCGCCTTGGTATGCGGAGGGCTTCCAGAACAACATAAACTCCAAATAAGCCCAGAGCAGCAGCCGCTCGAGCACCGCAAGCAAAGATCACCTTTACCTGCACAATGCGTCGAAAATGCGCCCGCACTCTGACGGTACATGCTGACACAATGTTTACGACCTCAAGTGACATTTGTAACTGTACCCAAGTCTGAGGGGTTTACGCCCATGGAGCCCTCAACTTCTGCTCTCGTCTTCGCTCCGTGTAAAAGACAAAACAGATGCACAAAACAAAACAAGAAGCTGGTATCGCGACGTCTGGCTGCATAGATCCCTGTATAAAGAGCTGATTCTGAGGTTAAAGAGACACATTGGGAGCTGATTAGACACTAAAGACACCTCAAACGTGTACACTTTCACACCTGAAGTTCTGCAATAGCACACGTAGCGTGAGACATGATTCAATATAATTCACGAACGAAGCAAGACAGATCTATAGATCCTGATATGAACATATGCATATTTTGAAAAATAACCATTTAATCGAGAAAACCCTTCTCTTAAATAAAACGAAATACAACTCAGAGCGTACAGCCTTCAGTCTCCCCACGAGCAACGCAACTTTCACCGGGTTTCGACGGCCGCCTTCAGAAGGAAGTCAACGACTCTTCTTGGTGAGCACGACGTTGTTTTTTTTTCGCCGCAGCGCGATCAATACATAACGAAGCCACGAATGAAACGGGTGTACAATTATCACACTGCGGACGGCGTCCCTGTCACTTCCATTAAAAATCTCTGGCGAGTCAATGAGCTGCGGGAAGAAGTCAATTCTGGACCCGTGGCTGCCGTTTCTTCCCCCACGGGTTGAATACATTGTACCGTCTCTCGTCTTCATCTTACATTCGATGTGTGTGACATGGCTGCTTTCCATTTCCGTTTCCCTCGCCAGAAAACCTCCTGTCACCGCAAGCTATTCCACTGTTGCACCTCATTGTAAGTGACTCATAATGTACATAACAACAACCCTTAATAATTGATTCGTTCGAGAGTGCTTCTAATATCAGCTTCTTGGGCTGGAATACTTTCTGGTTTCTTAAGTCCTCTGTGACCGCAAACTGAATGTCTTTTAGATACGGACCAAACAAGGTGTTTGAGAACTTCGCCCTTGGCATTTGTAGCCACACGGTGGGTGAGGCTGCTGGGTTGGACTGCGAGACAGAACTTAGTACTTTTCTGTGTGGAGTTTGCATGTTATCCCTGTGTGCGCATGGGTTTTCCTCAAGTGCCCCGGTTTCCTCTCGCGGTCCGGAAACATGCGTGTTTAGGTCGACTGGAGACTCGCATTGTGTGAGCGTGAGAACGATTGATGTGTATGCCCTGCAACGGACTGGCATTCCCTGCCTTTGCACTATGTGTGCTGGGACAGGCTCCAGCAGGCCCCAACAGCACTATAAAGGTACAACATGAGTTAGATGACAGAGAGATCACTAAGTGATGACTTAATTAATTGTCTGTTGTTGGACATAGGTGGACTGTCTTTCTACAAACTGGTAAGGGATGCGTATTTGTTTGAGAACAAAATAGCTTTTACTTTGACCAAATTCGTACAGGAAACATGAATGCGAGGACAAGCCCTGCACGTACTGCACATGCATCTGATTTGATTGGGTTTCGGTGGGAGTAAATCTAAATAGAATAATTCAAACACAGGTCTGCGCTGGTTTATTTGTAGGTGTCATTTGAGGAGGGATTCTGAATAGCCTAAAATGCCTTAAATAGAATATACTGTGCATCGGGCAAAAAATAAATTCTTGACCTCGCTCATTCCTAAACTCAGGTTAAGGCCCTGATTATAAATGTTTTATGGCGAGTTGGAGTTTGGAAAAAAAAAACTACAACAGCTGCAAATTCCAGCACATTATCATCTGAACTGGGGCCAAAATGATGAAACAACCGCAAGTGCTGACGAGGTTTCACGCCCCCCACCCCCCCCCACCCCCCGCACGCACACATACACACACACACACGCAGCTCCTCCTCCGCCCCCCGCCCCTGACTGTTTGTACACAGGCTTATACCACAATGTTCCACGGGCGTATTTCACTTAGCGCTCTCATTTCAGGGCTTCCCGCGAGCGCACGTTTCTCTCAGCAGCCAGGTTTGATAACAAGGCCCTGTGGCCCCTCGAGGGGGGGGGGGGGAACCCCTCCCGCACAAATCGCTGTTGTCATCAAATAACCAAGATGCCACTGTGACAGTAGAATCTGAGAGGCGTGGGTCAGCACATCACTGGCATCGCAAATAGTAGGAGCTGTTCAGCGCAAAGGGTCCCGCCGGGCACCGGCCACGGGCCCAGCCTTCGGGGGATTACATATAGATTAAAAATAGTGTTTAGATCAGCAACACGCAGCCACCAGAAACCCTGCAAGCCACCTCGCTGGGCGTATGTCTCCAAGTGTTACTTCCTTTAAGAATGGAAGCGTAATTAACCACACTTAAGGTGAGAGCCATTCCCTGCTGTGCCTCCTCTGCTTTTCTCTGCCTCGTTTCCCCTTTCTGCCCTCCCGTCCAGTCCATTTCCTTCAATGAATACAACAATATAGCACTGCTGCCCCGCAACAAGGCGGCCCCTGATCTGCATCCCGGTCAGACTGTCTGCAAGTTCATCCCATGTCTGTGTGGGATTTCTCCAGGTACTCTGGTTTCATTCCACGTTTCGAAAAGCGTACGCGTTTAGGTCGACTGGAGACTAAATCTACGTGTGAGTGTGAGATTGAATGGTGTGTGTGTGCCCTGACTATAAACCTCTCCAAATGTATTCGGCGGCTTGGCCCCATAGGCACCGACGGACCCTGTGACACCGCTGGGTAACCGGCAGGTAAGATGATGGATGGCAAACAGTTTTCTGTATACCAAACGGGTAGGGCCGGAGTGGACAGGCAAAACCAAATAGCCATTTTCTGTATCTGTGACACATGGGTGCCACGCCTCCTTTAGGTGGCCAGTGACAGGTTTTTTTTCACTCTGAAAGGAAAGAAGCGGAGGTGAGGGCAGACGATGATTGATCCTTCCTCCCCAAAGTCACAGAAGTAAATATTTGAGACTTTTTTTTCCCCGCAAACTATACATCACCAATGACATTCTGGCATTGAAATGGTGTTTTTCAGACGAGGAAGGTTCACTGATATGTTGTATGATATGGTTACAGCCCCAACCACTCCACACCCCCTAAGATGCTGCATAACACCATTAAGCAGGCAGATCAAAGATAAGTGGCAATACTCTGAAGCCCCTCTCTAGCCCTAAACCACTGACAGACAGCCCCACTTAAATCGGAGCCAACAAGGCACAAATCCAAGAGTCGGATCTGCTCTGTATTATACCGGGTCCTCCCTCAAACAAATTTCACAGATGTCAGCTGGGAAGGTTTGGGGTAATCCTGTGAACAACAAAGACGCAAACACCACCTTCTTGGTGCTTGAGAACGGCGGAAATATTCAATTTGTTCCATATGTATTGCATAATTTTCATCCAACACTCTCCACCATGCCTATTGACGAAAAAGGGAATGCTGTATTTCTGAAATTTCATGATACTGGCATTGCAATAGACTGGCTCGCTATGCCATATAAGCAAGCTCCAAGTTTGGACTGGCAGGGGTTTTTATACAGAGACCAATGGATACCTAGTAATAAATCTGCTTTGTCCCAGACTGGTGTCTTCTGTTGCCTATCCTAGCACACATACAGTGGCAGGTAGGGAATACACCCTGGACAGGCCATCAGTCCATCACTGGACGTCTCACCCTCACACCTGTGGGCAATTCAGAGTCTCCAAATGACCTATACTACTACTACTGTGGGGAAACGGGAGTACCTGGAATTAGTTCCCGCAAACACAGGGAGAACAGGCAAATATGATTTCAGTAGGCGACACTGAGCTGCTCCTACTGCAGGTGAGAGAGAGCGAGTGATTGATGTGTCTGCTCTGCTATGGACTGGGGGTCTGTCTGGTGTGCTGGAGAGGAGCAAATCCACCTCCAAAGATTACAAATGGATGGGGGGGGGTATGTGTGTGTGTGTGTGTGTGGGGGGGGGGGGGGGTGCAGAGACCAGCAGGGCCATCCTCGCAAGGTTCAAGCTATTTCATCATTTCAGTTCCTGGACATTTCATGAATGCATCAAAGCGTGTCACCTCTCCGAGACAATCAGCGAAACCCGCATAGCTGAAATTACAGTTATTGAGCCACATGGCAGCAGGCAGACAGCCGCCCCCCCCCCCCCCCCCCCCCCCCCCCCACACACACACACACACACCCCCCGACACACACACACACACACACACACACACACACACACACACACACACACACAACCCCCGCTGAGTCTTTATTGCTCTGCGTGCAACACCTGGGTCACAGCAGCTCCGGTTGATACGTGCACGGATCCTCCCAGCACACCAACATACAAGCTGTCATATCATTTACAAGGATCAGTGCTGTGCATAACCACACACAGCGGTGCCGCCGTAAGCAATCTGCGTCAAACAACCAAAATAGTCACGGTGGAGGGCTGCTGACGTCGGCCACAACTTGCTGAAACTCTTCCATTAACCCTCTATGGTACAGCGTTGCCATATGGCAACATCCCCATTTTAAACCTTCTACACACAGATAATACATCCCCAGTTATGATGCAATGCATTAAAAAAGAGGTGGAGTTCTAAGTAAGCCAATAGCAGTGTTTAAACTTGTCACATGAATTCCTTGAGGCCATTTTGGAACCCTTCTCTGCAGACTTCATCGAAGGGAGGAGCCTCACCATTTCACGCCTAAAAATTCACCAAAAAAAGTGTTTTTTCAAAGGTTTTCGACAGGAAAAAAAATATACACTCAGTAATAGATAAGTTAAGTTCATTATTATGTAGTTTCTTGCACTGTACTTGATCAATAAATTACAGAAAATGTTAAAAATCTGTACGTTGCCATATGGCAACACCATACCATTATGGATTTTGCTAGCCTGGTATGTTGATAACATTTTGTATTGAGTTATAGGTCTACTTTGTAATAGCATTGGTGTACACTGATCATCTATAGTCTAACTATAATAATACACTTTTGTGAGTCCTTTCCACATTGCATATGATGATATTTGACACATCTTTCTTCCATTTACAGAATGAATGTGAGTTTTTTTTTATGGTAAATCACGGAAAAAAGCTGAACTAGCCCTCCCACGAGATGATAGTGAGGATGAAAAAGGATTCAGTGACAAGGAAAATGAGCTGCTGGAAACACAGCAAAGTGAGAGTGATGAAGAAAGTGAGACGGATGAAGACTATGAGCCAGAGAATGAGGACAGTGGAGACAGCGAGGACAGAGACAGTGAGGGCAGCGAAGACAGAGAGGAGATGGAGGACAGTGAGGGTGAAAGTGAATTACTTTCTTATGAGACGTATTATTAACTGTTCAGACTACTGGGATTGTTTTTACTATAAAATTAATCTAAAATGAATCTAAAATAAATGCTACATACAATTTTAGACAAAACTCTCTTGTTTTAATTACTTTCCATTATGGTACGGTGTTGCCATATGGCAACGAATCCCAAAAACTACTAAAAAAATATTATTTTTTAAAAATGTCTCTTCATTATGTTTACTTGATCTATTTTAAGACAAAAAAACACCTCAAACATTTTTTTACCAACTGGGATCATAGTGCGTACCATAGAGGGTTAAGAGGTGTAACACATAGCCCGGGGCGGGTGCTGGAGGGGCAGGTATTGCATGCTTTTGCACCAGAGAAAGGGGGTGGGGGGTTGGAAAGACAAGGGGAGGGGTGTGAAGTCATTTTTGCCCTTGCACTAGCGGACCTCAATGAGACCCCCTCCCTCCCCTCCTCTCCCCCTCCCCTCCCCTCCACCGCCTCCATCACCAGGAGTCCCGTCGGCAGGTGCGAACCAGCAGCAACTCTTCCCAACATCATCGTCCGTGTGCTCAAAGCAAAGCCAGACACATTCGGCAAAGTCAGGGGAGCCCGGGGGGCTGGATAAAAACGTCCTCGCCCCCTCCCTCCTGCGGTCTCATCGCGGAGGTCGGTCTGCGCGTAAATTGGCGACAGGACGCGCGGACGGGAGCGCACACCTGAAAAGCGGTCCGGTACTTACAGTTCTCAGGAACTGGATCTCATCTTCTCCTTCTCCGCCCTCAGCCATGGCTGTGAAGGAGCCTGCTCAGACTCTGGAAGCCACCGCTGACTGCCGAGAGAGAAACGTGATGCTGCGCCTCTCAAGCCGATATTAGCAGGGAGCTCATCCACAGCCATATAGGGCAGAGGAGCCCCCTCCTCCTCCTCCTCTCTCCTCCTCTCTCCTCTCTTCTCTTCTCTTGCACCTACCTACCCCTCATCCACCCTTCCTCCTCCTCCTCCTCCTCCTCACTCCGTCTCCTCCTCCTTCTCCTCCCCTCCCGCGCAGCGACAGTGCAGATGGAGGTGAGCTGGTGAGGAGGAGGTGATGCTGCAGCTTGTTGCTCCACTGGAGGTGGAGGTGATGGAGAAGGTGGCGCCCAGAGGCTGCAGCAGTGTGCTTAGAAGGATCTGTCCCTCCTGTCTGTCTGTCTGTCTGTCTGTCTGTCTGTCTGTCTGTCTGTGTCTCTGTCTCGCTGTCTCTGTCTCTCTGTCTGTCCGAGTGTTCTGTCGCATGCAGGAGCTGGACCTGAAAGCAGCCAGACAAACATTGGGGCTGAATGTAAAGTTATGAATGGTTGTGTGTGTGTGTGTGTGTGTGTGTGTGTGTGTGTGTGTGTGTGTGTGTGTGTGTGTGTGTGTGTGTGTGTGACTATAAAATAGGCAAGAGTTTGAAGGAGCAAGATGGAAAAACAATTCAATTTATTTAAAAAAAAAGTCAAATCATTTACATATATACATGTAACAGTATACATAGTGCTTTCTCTCTATGCATGCTGCCTGACAAGTTACTTTGAACACCGAGGCTTTATATGCAAAACATAACTTATTAATCACCGTGAAGTTGATTATATTAGCTGGTATAGAACATTTCAAACAGCCGTTGCGAAAACAAAAGTCAAAAGGTGAAATACCCTATTATGCAAGTTTCTCACGGACACTGGCGAAAGGTTTTTACTCCAGTATAGTTTTGCAGATTTGTATAACTATCTTTGTTTAGTCTTGATTTCAATATCCTAAGAGAGTGGCAGAAAGCACTATCTGCTCCATTATCTAAAACGACAGATGAAGTTGCACTTTGGGCAACGAGATTTTACACAGTGACACTGTAGCTTTATGTGCATCTGCCTCGTATCACTACTTTTTATGTTTCATACTTTTACTTGGTGCTTTAATACTTCTTGGCTGCCAAGCAATTTCACATCAATTCCAATGAACCTATATTCCATGTACAGGTATACACACTGATGACTGATGATTCATGCGCTGCACACTTGTGTGTGATTTCCAAGTTGGTTTTGTTGATTCACAATTAGCTCAACTGTCTGTCTCTGCTGGGATTAGCAGCAGCAACTGCCAGTGGCTCTTGTTATAACACCACAGATCTGCGTTGCTGAGAGACAGATCAGGTTCACCCAGGCATTTCTCATTTTCACAGGCAAGTGTGCAGGCTTGAGTTTGTTGTTTGTACAAATTCACAAAATAACGGGAGAAAATGGTACCAGTCACAAGATCACTCTATGGTCACATTAGTGCAGATTAAACACAGACGGATCAAATCCGATATCCAGTCTCGCATGATTTTGAAATATTGTCCTCAATCACCCCATTCATCTGTTTTAATCACAGCTGCCCTCAGAGTCTCTTTCTCCACAGAGAGAAATCCAATTAACGTCACTCAGGAGTCCTGTGTGCTTCCTTGGTTGGTTCCCGTGTTTCCTGCCTGGACATTGCTGACACCTAGTGATTATCTGATGAACCTCCACTTCGCCTTGTGTGATCCGCCCGGGCAGCTTTTATGAGGGTGACGGGGCAGTTTAACATTGAGTTATGGCATTTACATATTAACTTAATCAGTCCAAGTCACAAGGGCCATCTGCCCGGAGGACACAAAGTGAGCAAATTGATTTCTCCCCTCCCCCATTTTGTGACAACAACTCAACCAAACAACAAATTTGATTTATTGTTTTGTTGAATGTCCTTCACACACATAGGCACAGACCATGTGTTTGTAATTCTGGGCATCATTTTAAAAACCGACTCGGGAGATCACTTTGTCACAGTAAGCAGTTTAGTTCAGAATTTCCAAGACACAAACAGTGCTCTGTGGTCTAATACTTGGTTGACTGCAGCAGGTAGCAAAGTAAGTTGGTTAGCCGGTTGGTAGGTAGGTAGGTAGGTAGGTAGGTAGGTAGGTAGGTAGGTAGGTGGGTATGTAGATAGGTATTGGTGGGTAGGTATTGGTATATAGGCAGGTGGTTTCCCTTAGCAGTGCCTGTTACGGTGTTGTTGTGGTTTCAGTGACACAAGCAGTTGTTTCTTTTCCCTAAACCTCTGTAATCCATCACAGACAGCTGGGCAGCAGGCGAGATAAGCCCCGGGCGCACGCAGTGAACAGCACGGTGCACAGGTGACCCAGATACAGCCCCCGGTCAGTGGGCGGCAAGGTGGGCAGGTGTGACGTCTGTGTTCACGCACGAGCCCCCAGGTCCGTCTCAGACATCGGGGAAACTTGCTTCATAAAGTTAATGTTATGGTGAATTATTTACCTGGACGGATTGCTCCTACTTCCTGCCCTTGTGTTTTTGAGTCCTGCCCTTGTGTTTTGGAGACCTTTCAATATTGAATACTTTTTTGTTACATTTTGTACAATGTTGTACAGTTTTTATATGGAAATTGTCATGAACTATCGACAAAACATACAAAAAAACATTTTTTAGCTTCAAAGTGGGGATAGTTGTGTTATTGCATAAGAAAAACATGAGGAAAAGAGCACTGGGGAGGAAACAAAAAATAATATGCATATGCACTAAAAATCAGTCATATTTTAACAATCTTGTGTGCATAAGATGAAAAACTGGTCACACATGATGTTTATTTTATGGGTGCAGATATCATACTGTACATGTAAACTAAAGTAAAATGCCTCCATCGGGAACTGTTTCCACAGTAACAATAGGACGGTGTGTCTCTTCACATGTTTGCACACGTTTTTGCTCCGTTTCAAGTGAAAAAAAGCAACTTTTTCCAAACTGTGGAGATTCCCTGAGCCCACTTTGTGTTATTCAGTTATTCATGGGTGTCAAGAGGATTAGATTGATTAGCAGTAAATCCTCACTGAGCCTCCACCGTCTGTTTGTCTGTGCCCCCCTTCAGTTCCTGACGGAGCACGCAGATTACAGAGCTGCCCGGCCTTGTCCCCCCAGGAGCCAATAGGAAGCTTTTGAACCCTGCTGCACAGTGCTGATTGGATGTGTCTGTGTCTCTCCGCGGTGGGCAAGACCTCTGTTGCCCATCACCTGCATGTCTCTGCGGCCACAGGGACAAAGCTGCAGCCGGGCAGAGGGACGCACCAGAGACTGTAAGGTAATGGTGATGTGAGTCAGTCAGTGTCATTTTTAGCCTTTGAAATATTGATAGGCAGTGTATTAATGCTACTATATTATAATACATTGTAATATTGTGACTGTAAACTCTTCCTCTCCTCACTTGTTTTGTTACTTTAAGCTGGTAGATAAAAGCAACAAGAAATGATAACCTCCTGAGATAGAAGTTATCGTAATTAGTTTCATTATGCACATCATCACATGAGCATGGTTGCTGGTGCATTCGTGTGTGAAAGTATTAAAGTTTTCATCTCCTTGTGTTGCCTGGCAGCTAAATCCACAATAATGCCTCCCAGTGTGTCTTTTATATGAATCTGAGTCTGCTGTAGAGTAACATGGTGTTGTATAAGCACAAGTAAATAAATGATACTGCGCAGATCATGAAGTATACGTACCACAGAACTGCACTGAGGTATAATATTTGAGGGAATGTACAGCACAGTTAATTAACATCACAGTTCATCACAGTACGTTCAACTATTGGCTGTTCCCAAAAATGTTTGAATAGTGATCTTCCCGAAAGATGTGCATTGGTATTTACATCCAGTGCCCAGTAGAGTAATATCATCGTAGTGAAATTAAATGGATGTACAGCTATAGAGAGGCTAAAAGACGTAACGCCACAAAGATTCTTGTCTCAGTGACTTATTATTTGAAGTTTCCATTTTCTATAAATCATCTAATTAAGCAATGCTGTCATGCGTACATCAGACATGTTTTTATGTCATGTCTACAAATACTCTATTTAAAGCTCTGGTGAAAGTGTGATGTGAGTATTTGTCTTTGTTTTTCAGGATTCATGCGGCAAGAGCAGTGAGACAGGAGGTTGAGCTTCTTGTGTGGTAACCAAGCATGATGGACAACACCTACCAAACCTTGCGCCTCTACATCCCGATCAGCGAGAGGAGCCGTGTGAGTCCACCCCTCGCAGCCCCCTTCAGAGCCCCTTTGAAGCACGGAGGAGGAATTATCCGCAAGCGCAGGGAGGAGGATCCAGCTGAGCAGGACAAATGCGGCCTGACGGACTTAGAAGGACCCCTCAAAGCGTTGGACAACTCGTCCGAGCTGTTGTGCTGGCTGACAGAGTTGTTACCGCTGTACGTGCCGGGCCAGGCCTCCATGAACATGGGCAACCAGCAGGGTGCGAAGATGAAGCCGAACCCTCACAGTCATGCTGAGGGTCTTTGGAGAGACACTTTGCCAAAATCCCCCAGATTTCAGATCCCTCGGAAGAAAAGGCGAAGAGAGGGGATGGTTTACTCTGGTGCGTCCCAGTATAACCTCAAGATGACGCCTGGGAGCGTGTGGACGCCTCAGAAGGCGAGGAGGATCACAAAGCTCAGGATAACGAGCTCCCCTACCTTTAGGGAGTGCGATTTGGAGGAGGACGTGCCAATCGTTTGCACCCCTGCCGCCAGGAGAAAGAGGGTTTTGGGAAAAGAAAGAGCTTCAATGTTTGGGGAAAGGGCAAGGAGTGTACAGGAGCTGAGACCAGCATGGGAAAAAGATGCTTTGTCTGCAAATTCCTCTTTTAGCAAAAAAGAGCTTTTCTCTGTCAGGAGTGACTTATCTTCAAAGGAAGAACGTGCTCTGTCTGACTCAGACACGGAGATATCAGAATACGACAACACGACGAGTATCTCCACCTCTCACCTGGAGCTCAAGGATGAGACGGTGGACAAAGCCTGGATGGCTCAGAGGGACAGAGAGACCCAGCCGGAGAAGAGGTCAGGAGATGGAGAGGAGACAGGCAAGGCGGCTGCAGCGCGGCGAGTGATGGGGAAGATCGAGGAGGTGGAGGGAATCATCCGTCGTGTCTGTCTCTCCAGCTCGGACTGGATACGAGAGGACGCCGAGGAGAGGGTTGAGGCTCCGACTACCTCTGAGGGATGTGTCAGACAGGAGCAATTTGGGTTGGAGACCCAGAGCCAAGAGAAGCCTGTTCTGGTCGAAGAGCTCCAGGCTATAGGCGAAGCTCTGAGCCAGAGCCTCCGTCAGGTCCTGAAGATGGAGAGAGCTAAAGCAGAGAGCGTGGCCTGCGTGGAAGCAAAGATGACACACTGTGAGGGGTTCACAAGAAGGCCTCTAGATCTCATGTCACAGCCTCACCACTTCGCCTCTACTGTGCCAAACAATGCTGCACTGCCCTGTCGTCTAGCATATGGAGGAACCTCCACAGCCGAGGATGTTCCTCAGAGAACATCTGGCAGCTTCTGGGACGCGCGTCCCATCCTGTCAACTCTGTCAGGCCAACATGAGGGACACATCTCTGAGAGCCACATCGGGTGGAGAGGCTCAGACCAGCATAGTTTATTTCCTCAGGTTTTGGGAGACTATCAGAAGAACTACAGCAAGACTGTGGCTCGGCTGAACCATCAGACACAGACGTGGAGACGTCCTGAGGAGACAGAGGAGGATCAGGACGATCTCCTTTCTTCAGGTAAAGATTCAGTGAGTGGGATGTGTGTAAATAAACGTGTAGCTGAAAACAAATAAGTAACTGAAGCCGGGGTTCAAAGGTCAGCCCTAACCTCGTCAGGCCCCTTACATCTATCACATCTTCAAATTCATGGGCAGCTGGATTTCTTTAAGAACTGAAGATAAACACTTTATTATTGGGGACGAAGGTTAGTCTGCAAGGACTCTAATCCATGCACCACAAATGTCTTACCTCAATTAATGATTTACTGTGATTCAAGTGTATTCAAGAAACTTGTTAAAAGCCTGGTCGTTCTGCAATTAAAACACAAGTAACTGAGAATATAATCAGGTCACAGCATTTCTAATGATAATCAACTACTTCATACTATTAATGTTAACTGTGATTGTCCATTAGCTGTCAAGAGGTTCGTTATGAACCCAGCTCTCGATGTTAATGGGGCCAAGCAAATGGGGAAGGATTCAGAGCTGCTCCACTACTTCAGGGGTTCTGCCTCCACCCACGCTCCACCCATGCACCAAATCTCATGAAAATGGCTGAGTAGTTTCTGCGTAGCTGAACCAACTGATGAATAACCTCCTCTGTGGCGGTTTGGAGTCAGAAATCTGTGCCGATTCCACACAGTCGCATTTGCGGCGGTTCATTCCACATCGCGTTTACTGTAATGATGGATATCAACAAGAATTTAGAAAGGATTGCGAGGCGTGCCTGCATCTCTCATACGCATTGCTGTATTTTGCACTCGGAGAGGAGGGGGGGGGGGGGACTTCAAGAAAGTTCTGGGCTATGCTCCGGGTTCAGGAGAGATGAATGGCAGCCAGAGTTAGTGGTTGATCAGTGGAGTGAACAGAGGAGGAACGGCAGACGGCTTTAGAGGTGAAACACGCTGAGTCCTGACAGTCAGATTTACGCATTGATTAAGAAGCCCTGACTGCAGCGTGCACACAGACACACACACACACGCACACACACGCACACGCACGCGCGCACACACACACACACACACAAACATACGTGAAGGATGTGTGCCAGTCTGTGAATAATGACCCCTCACTGCTCTGACATACCGTCACATCTCTCTCTCTCTCTCTCTCTCTCTCTCTCTGTCTGTGTGTGTGTGTGTGTGTGTGTGTGTGTGTGTGTGTGTGTGTGTGTGTGTGTGTGTGTGTGCGCGTGCCCCTGCGCTAGCTCAGGCATGAAGTCCAGCAGAGCACCTGATGTAGATCTGGTCTGTGTGTTCACATGATGTGGATGGAGGCTGCCGTGCAGTCTGTCTAATGCAGTTCTGCGCATATTTTGCTTTAGCCTCTTGTTTCACACATTTAACGGGTCGTTGCAGGAAACTGTGTCCTTTCTTGGCAAGGAGACAAGAGGACGGCCAACACAAACCTGCTATGTAGAGTTTGCAGTACGCTCCCATTTAAGAGCATCAATCTGTTCATATAAACATCTGAGAAATACCTCACCTGACCGTGAATGATGGATTTGTCCTCGTTGTCTAGAAGCTGACACTGGGACACCGGTTTCCCTGAGAAATGCATCGGGAGCTACTTTACAAGCTCTTTTATGATCCTATTTTCAGCTGGATGAACATTGTTTTCCCGGCAGATGAACACACAAATGACTTTGGATGTAGGGGGCGGTGAATGGTTTTAATAGGTTTTTTTTTATTAAACTTCTTATGAGAAGTTAGGGAAGAAAACTGCACTTCCTTCATGTATAGTTATGTATAGGATAGCCAGTCTCTGCAGCGTGTGTCCGGACAAGCCTGAGCTGTCCAAACAGGATTAGCGCCGCCAGCTGTGTGAAATGCAACACATCTTTAGAGGATAATGATTAGAGAGAAAGGAGGAGAGCCTCCTGAGGGGTCACTCTCTGTTTGGGCCAAAATGGAGGGCAGATAAGACGTTTCACAGAGCTGTTAAATCGGGCCTGGAGGACGTTCATGTGTCAGCTGGAAGTCACACAGCTGGAGTCATTGTCATCGCTCTTATCTGGGACCGTGGAGCGAGGACGGAGGGATCAGAGGAGCGAAAAAAAAAAGAGACAAAGTCTGAAAGCGGGAACTGGAGGAAAGCGCAGCCCTCTTTTCAAGGTTGCGCTGCCTTTGACCACACGTGGCAGTAGCTGAGTTAAACCCCTTTGTCCCGCCGCTCTCCTTCAGCCATTCTATACGAAGGCATGCGCCACTTTCCGGACACACTCATTTCAATTCATAATTCATTTCGAACACCCTGGGCGTGAAGACCGCAGTGATGAACGACGCCGGCTCATCTGATTATTTTGCGACGAGCTCGTCTGGGCTCGGGGATCAGTGGGCGTCCGCGCACATCAATCATCCACATTCATCTCCTGAACTGGACAGCATGTAGTGATAGGGGGGGGGCAGCCCGAGATGTTAAACCCTCCGGGTCTAAATCTGCTCCCATGTGCTTCCATCAGTGTGTGTCCCCTCTGATGGATCGGTGACATGTCCTCCAGAGACACTGGCAACAGGGGTTAAGGTATAAAGGTGCTAAGAAAACGGACGGACGGACGGATGAAAAGATAATAGCTTATTTCAAGATCCTAATTACTTCAGGAGCAAGAAGACAAGATGTGCAGCTCTCTCCCGTGGAGCTGCTGTAATTGCCTCAGAAGATGAGAGTCGCTCAGAAATGAGAGTTTGAACGTGTGATTTAAAGCTCATCCGTTCTCTTCAACAGGTGCAGCGAGCTGATCCACACAGCCCAGTTCTCGTGGTGATTAAATTAAATCAAGTGATTTATAACTGTGAGCTCCTCGTCAGGAGCAAACCAGCGTACAGCGTGAAAATCAGGCTGCGGCGGGTGTTCGGTTGTCATTATTGAAAGACTATGAGGTGTCGTTTAGTAAGTTCTGTCTTGCGACCTCATGGGGACGCCATAGAGCAGGGGCGCCTGTTCCCGTTCCTCCTGAGCTCCTGTCCTGCGCGTCTCGGGTGCTCCCTGCTCCGACAGCAGCTGACTGAGACGATCAGCCGGTCATCAAGTTCTTCCGAGGCCTTGATAATGAGGCATTCATTTGAATCAGGTCTGACAGCGCAGGTAATAGCTAAAACATGCTGCACAGTGGCTAACGAGGAACACGGATGGACAGCCCTGCTGTAGAGATTTTGCTGCTCGCCGTCTCCCTCTTGATAGCAGCATCTTGATTCTCCATCTCAAAAATCTCTAAAAAGTAAATAAGACGGTTGATTGACCAGCGTTAATGTGCAGCCTTGAGCCTGTTTGTTTTGCCGTCTGTAGGAGCTGTGGAATATATTTACATACCTAACATCAGTAAAAGTACCAATTTCACACTCCATACCATTATATAGTTGAGTCTTTCCTGTTTAATAAACATGTTCTACCTTCCGCTCTCTTTCTCTTAATGAAAACTCAGGGTTTGTGCGGCTGTACAGTAAATGTCGGTTTGGACTGGTAATCATCGTGCTCTGATCTGGGTTCGACTCCCCTGTGGCGCAGATGAGGCCCTGCGGAGGCAGGAGGAGATCTGGCAGCAGGAGGTGGAGGAGTCGCTCTCCTACTGCTCGTCGCTGTCTCATCCGTCCAGGCCGCGCCACATCGACTTCCTGCGGCTCACGCCGCCCGATGATGAGGTCACCGACTCGCCACCAGCGTCACCCGGACCGCCGGGGTTCAGTGTGAGTAAATGACACCCTCCTGATTGGATGACTGATATTCTTTGGGACATGTGATCACTGTCAAGGACACAGTCTCAAGTGCCAGCATTGATCATATTTGCCTGACTTTTATATTCTACACAGACTAAAAAAGATCACTCCAAATTCACAAGCTTTCACCTTTGTTGCAACCAACTTGAGAAATTTCCTAAAAGTGTGAGAGCTGAGAGCTGAGAGCTGGAGCAAAGTGGATCTTGAATGTGTAGGGACATTAAAGGATAGAGAAAGAGAAAGATCATTGTTGTGGTCGGGTTGTTCAATTTTCCACACTTTGGTCCCTCTCTGCTCAGTCTCAATATAAAACATCCTCTTAACTGAAGAGATTTCGCCATCTGAAGACCTCACACGCCGTGTCGTCATGTAAATAACGCTGCATCACGATGATGGTGACCCACATTTGCCTAATGTGTGACCCCACGTTGGTTTCTGCTCTCCCGAGTGTGGGTGGGGGGGGCACCACATCAGCAGGCCGGGTTCAACAGCCAGCCTCACACACACAAAGAGCTCCTTGTGGTTACATAAGGACAGAGATTTAAATCGAACCTTTAAGTGCATTGTATAAGCAACGGCATGTTTACTCAGATTAGCACGAAGTGGTCATTTTCAGGGTCTCACTGTACACAGTACCACGCACAGTATGTACATGTGAGCGGCTGTCGTTGGCCATATTCTCAGGGCTTCGTTTTCACGCTGAGGCAACACAGGACACAAGGCACGCAGATAAAAAATATATATATATATTACCCCGTACCTTCATGAAAAGTGTATGAAGTAGCTGCAGTCTAATTCAAATTCATCGAAATAACAGGTGGGCCACACAGCAAGAGAGTCCCGGGTTCCTATCCTGGTTGTTCACGCACAAAACATGCATTAAGATTGATTGAGGACTGGAGATAAAGGATGGATGCAGTTTCAGATGCAGTTAAAGGAGAAAGATAGCTGGAAATCTGGACTTTCTATGCAGACTGAAGCTGCTTTAAAAATGAAAAGCTTCATATGATGACTATGCTGTAAATATGTTGTCTCCTTCAATCATTTAACATTTATCCTACGGAAAATGCCCAATTCTGACTGAGTTTAATGCCACAGACACTGTAGTTTTAAAACGTAAAATGCAGCATTTCTGTATTTGATATGCATCGCACAAGGAATAAGATCTGGGACCATCCAGTAGTGGCCATTTTACCACAGTTACACTATTTCATGGTCTGTAGATTCACTTTATAAAGTGTTTTGGACACGCACTGTATTGCTGCTGCCTAAAGCTGGATAAAGCATAGTGTGTGTTCCACAGTAGTGCAACTCTAATGCTATTTCATAGGATTATCTGGATTCATTCATTATGTAAACGCAGCTCACTGAGGGGCCACCGTGTCCCACAGGAGCACTTCGTTGGTATTCCTATGGATGGAGTGCAGCTGGCGGAGACGCCATGCGTGCCTCACAGACGGCGGGTGAAAGTCTCGGCCATCGAAAGTGACGATGGCTGGAAACAGCCATCGCTCACCTGCTGCCTGATGTGATAATGCAATGAAAAGGCAAACACGGGCGGAGCCCGGGGACATGGAACACAAACATGAGCTGGTCAAACATGATGAGTATCATTTAGACTGCTCAAACAATGGATGAAATTTTGGTTCCCCCTGAATTCTTCCGGTTCCCGCTTCAATGACACTTTAAGGGCATCCATCTTCATAACCTAACGCTGATCCTAAATGCAGAACTACTTTTGATTCTAGTAAACTCTTAAAGCTTATAATCGTCGTTATTTGATCTGAAATCACATTTCGATCCTTTATTAAGACATCTGTGATCTTACTTTTACTCCTAACTTTCATTTTCAGACGTGTCGCTGATATACCGCTGTTTTGATGGGCAGCTATACAACTGTGTGCAATCAGGTCTTCTGCTTCATTTCGACACTTTTCGCCATCCAATTTCAATTGGATACGTCCCAAGATTATAATGAAAAGCATAATGAAGCAAAGACACATTAATAGACTGAGTCACTTAACAAAGTGCTGTTTATTTCCACACTAATCCCCCTTCTCTGCCCATCCATGGTGAATAGTTAATAAGAGCTCAGTAACAGTGCTGTGTACAGTGTAGGTGGGGTTGGACCCACTAAGACTCTCAGATTAGCCGGGTGGGTGCAAAGGGACCTCCCCTGTCACTATGGATTTGCAGGCCAAACGTCTAACAAGTGATCCCTGGCTGTTTACCCTCCTTCAGCTGCGGGCGTGGTGTCCCTCCATCTGTTGCGGGCGGCTCCCTCAGCCTTACTGCTCAGCAGCCGGAGTCAGGGTGTCGTCAGAAACAGTGGCTGAAGTTGCCATCTGCTTCCAATTACACCGTGACGGTCTGCAGGACAGCGTCCAAGAGGCAGCTCAGGAAACCACTGCAGCACATACAGGACAGGAGAGCAGCCGGGGAGAGAGAGAGAGCGAGAGAGAGAAGGAGGCAGGGATTGAAAGCGAATGCCAGGACCTGGATCCCTCTCTGACTGTGGTGGAGCTGAGTCACTGTAGCCTTCACTTTTCCATTACTCTGTGGATTTCTATCCTGTTATTGGTCAGCGTGAGCTGCTTCCACTTTTAGGTTTGGAAAGTTCGCCTGCCGGTAAGACATGAAGGAGCTGTTGTAGCTGGAGAAGGATAAATCTATTTCTTTTCAACAAACTGGAGCGGACACAGGTCGGATTCCTCACATGTGGTGATATGACTTCATTGACTGAAACATTTCTTGCACTCACTGATTGACAGTAAATGGATGTTGCATGATCTGGGAACCACTTATCCAAATTAGTGCATGCCGTAGAGATGCCTTAAAATCCCATTATCAGAGAGCACTTTAATCCTGACATTTTGATTGTCAGATGCGAGCCATGTGAATGCGGACCACACTTGGGCTGTCTTAGGGAAAGCTTTTCTGAACCGTCTTGCACCGTCCGCTCTGGAGGAGTTAATCTCTTTATTGTGAGTGACACTACTTTGCAGCAAATGGAGGAGCAAAAGGCCATCCTAAAATTTTTCAGGATCCTGTCAGAGGAGCAAAACGAGGAGAAAATGCAAGGGGACTCTGAGCTGTGCATCAGTCGCAAGCCAAACGGTGAGATGAGCTTTGCAGAATCTCTGGAGAGCTGTCGAGACTCCTTATCGTTTGTTATATTGCCCTGTGAAGGAGAGAAGATCACCTCCACCTCGGCGGGACACTTAGTGAGGAAAAGTGACTCAGACATGACAGAGCAAGAGAGGAATGATGCCAACCTGGCAGAGCAGCAAAACAAGACTGTGAATGCTGAAAACGGAGAAACTGAGCAGCAGCAGAGTTTCATCACAGATCAGGAGCGAAATGAGACGCCAGACAGAAGCAGTGACAGCGGCCATGAGTCGTGGGATGAAGGTGCCTCGAAGGAAGATGAAGCAAGTGACCACATTTCAACCGGCTGCACGATTTCAGACCGTGATCTGCCAGGCAGCCTCACGCACAACAGCAATGATTCCGACCAAGAAGATTCGGTTGAAACTAGCTCTAATTCAGATGTGAGTTTGGCTCTTGAGGAATCAGAAACCACAGGTTTTGTGGAAACCTCAGCCAGGACAGGACCAGAATGTGAAGAATGGGTCGAACCAGTAACAATAAAGCTTGAGCAAACACCAAAGTGCACTTCTGAGCTTAAAAATGATGGGGATGAGATGACAGACGAATACGAAGGAGAAGGAGAAGGAGAAGGAGAAGGGGGAGAACAAAAACAGGAAGAAATGAAACAAGAAGAAAGTGATGTGTCTCCAGACCCCTCAACCCAGTTTCTACATCCTCCCAGTCTCGAAGGTACAACCCCAAGTGTTCCCCGTCCATCTGCATCCACAGTCACTGGCTCTCTACCTGGACCCACCTCCACGAGAACCACCTTCTCGCCGGGTTCTCCCACAGAGAAGCAGATCCAGCTCCCCGCGCTCTTCAGTGGACTGAGGGTCCTGAGGAAGGGTGTGGTCGGGCCCGAGCACGACACCGTAGCCCCGATCGGACCTTCAGCCCAGGGATCCAGGAGGGAGCTGCTCCCCGAGAAGGTTCAGGGGAGCTTTCTGGACCAGATCTCCTTGTTCCTGAGCCGAGAGAAGAGGGGGGATGAGAGGGAGAAGAGGTTGGAGATAGACGCTGAGGGACAGCACACCAAAGAGAAGGCTGACAATGAAGAACTGGACAAAGAGAGGGGCGCAGAGGTTTTATTTGACACGTCTAGGCCGCACGTGTCCAGTGCAGAGGCGGCGTTCGATGCCTTCAAGGCCTTCTTCACCCCGAAGCCTTTGAAGAAGGACTCGGCTGATAAGGTGGACCTGGAGGCTGTGAGGAAGAAGATAAGAGCAGATAAAGATGCACTGAGGGCACTCTTTGAGAGGACCTCCAGCAAGACACCAGAGAAAAAAGACGCAGCCGATAGCAAAGTATGAATTCTGTCTGAATCTCAAACTGACCGCCATAGAACTTAGGCCACCACGCTGTCCTATTTGCAGATATGTCCACGGTCTTTGACTCTGCTTTAAATGTTGGTTTCCTCCCTCTAGTCGGACCCTTGCTCCCCGGCAGAGGGAGAAGAGAGGACTCCCGGTCGTCTCCAAGCCGTGTGGCCGCCTCTGAAGGAGGAGAAAGTTGGGCTGAAGTACACAGAAGCAGGTGCTACATGCGTACCACACGCTCACCTTCTTGTACCCAAAGTGAAACAAACCCTTATGAAATAAGTGTCTTTTTCCCTTCTCCTACCCTCAGTAGAATACGGGCCTTTGTAGCTGTCACAAGTAAGCTCAAATAAGTGTCCTGTACGTTGCAGAAACACAAAAGACGACACAAAAACAACTTACTATGCACTACTTAAACCTGATGTGAGTAAACTTGTTATTACGCTCGCCCTGGTACACCAAACAGCAGTGATTTGTCTCTACCAGATATAAATATGGAGAACATATATAAGGAACCGTGCAGTTTAAAACAGAAAAAGAAGAAAAATTGGAAATTGTGTTAACGCAAATGCGCAAAGATATTATATCCTCTGCTTTCAGCACTCTCACACGGTTGGCAAAGCTGTGGACGGAGAAGAGGTGTTTGCTCTGTTATCATGGGGTGGATGTAATATCAAGCTACGCTGCCACTGCAAACACAACCCCACCCTGCGTGTACTGTACATGTGTGTGTGTGTGTGTGTGTGTCCACACGAAACTGGGCCGTGAGGCTCCCGGCGCCCTCGCTCGCCGGACCACGCAGACTGCGGCGACAGTTATTGATATTCCATTGTATAACTTTGTCGTTTTAATCCCAGTCGCGTGCAGCTGCCCGGTGTAGAGGTTAAAAATCTTGGAGCCACCCGGTGGTAATCTCATGACAGACAGCAGCAGCATTAGCACGTCATTCAGTCCACCTTGAGGCTTCACTCTCAGTAAGATAGACACTTGTATTCACACTATATACTTAAGTGGCCAATATGTCTAACCGTAAGGAGCAATAACTTAAACATTGTACACACTGATTAATGAGGTCACCTTCAAATGCAACGACGAGTGTATGTGCAGTTTCTTCCAAGCATTTCTAATCTTTGCATGAATGCAAAACTCCCACTCTGAGTTTGCCCTTATTGTCACTGTACTGTTAAACAGCAGCATATCGTAAAACGCCCCCGCTTGTCGTTCCTCTGCTGTTCCCTCTCAGAGCACCAGGCCGCGCTCCTGCAGCTGAAGAGAGAATGCAAGGAGGAGCTGGAGAGGTTAGAGGTGGGTAACGGGAGCGTCTTCTGCAAAATGTGTTAACGGATGATTCTATTAAATGCCAGAAATGTTTGATCTATGTGGAAAAAGACATGAAATATATTTGATATAGTGAAAACTATTGGAAACAATTACTGTTAATATATCCCAAGAATAAGAGTATAAGTAAGTAAGTAAGACAATGAATATGCAATTAATCTGAATAAATGAATAAATAAGCCAATGAGTCAATAAACAAATAAATGCAGATCTGAGATAAAAACAGCGTAAAATGCATGGTTTAGTTCTGACTTTTGGTATAACTAAGAGACCACTTCCAGAGAACCTGAGAGCCCTCACAGGCTGATACGATAAAAGCATATCGGATAAATGCAATTGAGCAATACCATTAAGAGCTTTATAAACCAATAAGAGAATCTTAAAATCAATTCTAAAGCTGACATGCAGCCAATGCAGAGACTTTAAAGCTGGTGTGATGTGCTTTCTTGTCCCTGTAAGCAATATTATGCAATATTCTTCTTGGTTATACCAGAAAGAAAAAGGAAACCATCTACTGAAGCCTAGTATAGCTACCATCCAAACATTGAAATAGCATTAAATAAAGCCTGGGGCTTCATCTTCCTATCTTCCAATCGGGGAAATCGAGGGCAAATAGTCGCAGTAGATGAAAAGACAGACTCCAGACAGCGGTGGGACTGAGTTTGCTGCATGTTCATTTCAGGAGGACTACAATCAGCAGCTCTCCCAGCTGAGGGTAGAGCATGAGGACAATGTCGGCCGGCTGCATCTCGCCCTGGCCGAGCTTCAGGACAAGCTGTCCCGGGTTAGGAGCCACCGCCGCGGGGAGCTCAGAGACGTCGCCGTGTCCACAGCAGACGACTTCTTGCACAAGTCCTTCCGCACGGTCTGCATCCAGACCGACCGGGAGACCTTCGTGAAGACGCCTGAGGAGGGGGCGGAGAGATCCTGCTCCAAGGTGACGCCCGGGAAACTGGACCTGGCCTCCATCAGCCTCAGCCTGGCAGGACAGAGAGAGGAGAACATGCCATCCGCACAGCCTCCACCTCCTCCTCCTCTTCCTCCTGGAGCCACACAACTCCCCTCAGAACATCCGTCTGTCACACCACCAACCAAGACACACGACCTCCCTCCTCCTCCTCCTCCTCCTCCTCCTCCTCCTCCACCACCATGTTTGTCCTCATCCCAAATTCACATGCAGCCAAATTACCCTCCACCACCACCACCCCCACCTCCTCCTCCATCCGCCCCAGGCATAGCTCCACCACCTCCACCTCCTCCTCCAGCTGGGGGTCTCATCACTGATAAACCTCCCAGGAAACCAGTGGTGGAGCTGGCCCGGCCCATGAGGCCTCTGTACTGGACCAGAATCCAGATCCAGGACAACAAGTATGTTGTCCACCCAGGACAGAGCCCTGAAACACAAGAATGTCTGGATTAGAGAGTCCTATAATATCATAATGGTGGATAATGGGATGCTATATTTTCTCTCTCCCTCAGTAACAACACGCTGTGGAACGTCTTAGAGGAGCCACATTTGATTAACACCAACGAGTTTGAGGATCTCTTTGCCAAAGCCACCACTCACAGCAAGAGGAAACCTTTGTCAGAGGCATACGAGAAGAAAGCCAAAGCAAAGAAGGTAAAGGGTGAAATAAAAACAGGTGTAATACGTTGCTTGTCCGTTAGAGGGGGCTATTACCATTGAGCTCTCAGATGGCACCTATTAGAAACTCTTAAAAGACACAGTTCTGATCAAAAAAACTAATTATTTTAAGGGCAGAGGGGTAAAAAAACAAGGCCCTCCTATTTTATCAAGGCTATGGAAGTGAAGCAGAGAACAGGCGGGATAACACACAGGTAAGACGCAATCAAAAAAACAAAACAGGCCAAATGAGGAGGATAACTCCAAAACACGGAACTGGAAATTGACCAAAAGAAACTAAGCACCTGTCGTAATAAAATATAGTAAGCAAGAGTTGAAATCGCCTTCCCTCTGGGTACAACTGCAGCAAAGGTAAACGCCGAACGGTGAACCATGGGAGGATCTTTGTTTACTTTCTCTTATCGTTTCACGAGCTCTGCACTAATGGCTCACTAATGCTTTCCAGTGGTAAGGTGGTCATGGCAGCTTTGTGTGTGTGTGTGTGTGTGTGTGTGTCAGATCATTAAGCTGCTGGACGGGAAGCGCTCGCAGGCCGTGGGCATCCTCATATCAAGCCTCCACCTGGAGATGAAAGACATACAACAAGGTACGATACAGCAGGCATAACTGGATCTATCGCGTGAACTGATGGTCACGGCCAATTTGTGACCGTGAACCGACGTTGAACTGCAGTTCACCCCGGCTTAACCTCAGCCCCTGCGTCGCACCGAATTCGCCCGGCATTTCACCCCCACTATGAGTTGCTGCTGAGTTTAAAGGAGGATTAAAGGTCGAAACATTCAGCACAATGTCAGCGGAGCATCTGCAGGGAACTCATCTGCATTGCTAATTCCAAAACACCCCCCCCCCCCCCCCCCCCCCAAAAAAAAAAAACCTTTACTTTCAGTAAATCAGAGGGGAAATCAAATTCCCAGTAAAGGGTACTCGCAGTTCATCAGAATTTGTGAAATCTGTGATCACCTGCTTGAACGCAGTGCATATCAGGAGTTTGTGTGATAGATCCAGTTTGGATTTGCCATCGAGCACTCTTGATTCCTGTGATGTCCTCCCCCAGCCGTGCTGACGGTGGACCACTCCGTGGTGGACTTGGAGGCCATTGAAGCCCTGTATGAGAACGTAGGTTTCCTAGCACGGCTCGCTGAAATGTCTGTCGCGCTCTCACGGGGCCCTTGTTCATTCGTTCTGATCGCTGATGTGTCAGAGAGCGCAGCCCGATGAGCTGGACCGGATCAAGAGGCACTACGAGACCTCAGAGGAGGAGGACGTCAAGCTGCTGGACAAACCCGAACAGTCAGTGTCTCGGACGCCTCAGACATCGCGTGGACGCAGCCTCGTGCGATTGATTTCTTGTGTCGGTTTTGCTGTCCCACTCCTGGTTTTGTGCTTGCGCCCCAGGTTCCTGTTCGAGCTGGCCCAGATCCCAGACTTCGCGGGCCGAGCTCGCTGCATCATCTTCCAGTCGGCCTTCGGTGACGGGATCGCAGCCATCCAGCGCAAGCTCAACGCGGTGTTTCGTGTCTGTGAGGTGGGCAAAAAAATCACAATCTTAACATGTGTTAGCATCTCCCTCTTGTCGCATGGCGCCTTCGGTGATTCTGCAGGACTCTCTGAATCTCGGGTCTTGTCTGGTATGAAAGCTCAGCACTCACCCGGTGCGTTTCTGCCTTTCAGGCTCTGCTGGAGAGCGATGGTGTGAGAGCAGTGGTGGGGCTGGTGTTGGCGCTGGGCAACCACATGAACGGAGGCAGCAGGGTCCGAGGTCAGGCCGATGGCTTCGGCCTGGAGATTCTGCCTAAACTGAAGGACGTGAAGAGCAGGGTAATATAAATGTAACACAATGTTTTTTCACCACTTCACCTGTTCTCACCAGCACACTAGAGGAAGCAACCTCGGATAGGATAGTGTGACCTGTGCCACACGTCTGATATTTATCCATAGAACTTGTAGTGGGGTAAAGGCTCCTTACTGCCGTATTCAATTCAACCTTCTTTTGTAATTCACAAGTTGCACCAGGTCACAAAATAGCATAATCATGGTAATCACGACATGACATGTTTTTATATTACATTTATGTTACTCATAGTTTTCATGAAGGTACTGAGAAGCTTGTATTCAGTTGTATTCACAGCTCTACTATTATCATCCACCTCCTCAGGATAATCGAATCAGCCTGGTGGACTACGTGGTGTCGTACTACCTGCACCATGTGGACGAGGTATCACAATTGCCGCCACGCGTTAAGGCAGTCGTATTTAAAGAGTCATCATCCCGCTGTTAACCCTCTTGGGTGTATTCCACCAGCTCGCCGGCACAGACAGGAGCGCCTTCCCGCTCCCGGAGCCCCAGGACGTCTTCCTGGCTGCGCAGGTCAAGTTCGACGACCTCGGCCGAGACCTGACGCAGCTGGGGCGAGATCTGACAAGTATGTGACGTTACCACGACTGCCCTCATCTGCTCCTGTTCTCTCTCTCTCTCTGATGAGAACAACCAGTTCTTCCCCCCTCCGTTTGTCCTGACAGCTAGTCGCTGTAGCTGAGCTCCCCCCCCCCCACCCCCTTGCTCTTAGCAAAGGGACGGTGAGCTTCAGACCCGCGTGCCGTCTCCTCGTGGTCATTTTGTTG
Organism: Karalla daura; assembly: GCA_029224185.1. Classification (NCBI taxonomy): domain Eukaryota; kingdom Metazoa; phylum Chordata; class Actinopteri; order Chaetodontiformes; family Leiognathidae; genus Karalla; species Karalla daura. The sequence continues at coordinate 2,417,453 of CM055206.1, forward strand.
TGTGTTTTCTGTTTGGAAACCTCAAAAAAGCCCGTGTAACTCTATCGCTCTGATTTTCTAAGAAGGTTCCCACAGAGCAAACCTCGGCCCAGTCTGGCATCGTTTTGCCTGAGACACCCCCTCCACACACACACACACACACACACACACACCCTCCAGATTTCACCACCCTGGGTCCCCATCACAGGCCCCAGCCACTGCGTAGCTGTTTACACTTAGGGCTAAAGGCCCACTGCTTCCCTGACCGAGCTCGAGTCAGCTCAGGCCTCAGAACAAAGGATTTCCTCTCGTCTTCCTTATCCTTCTCCGACCTGCTCCCCTCTCTCTCTCTCTCTCTCTCTCTCTCTCTCCCTCTCTAAGTGTGCCCATATGACGCCATCCAGCATGCCGGGCAGTTTGAGCCAGACGAGTCACGCCGAGGACAATGCTCACTCTCACATGTGCGCGATTGCGAGCCAGTACATTGTTGTCTCCCCGCGTGCGCATGTGTTTTTTGCCCGGGTTCCTCCGCGCGCTCCGTGTGCGTGCACTCGGAGACTAGTAGGAGTCTCGCTGCTGATACAGGCCTGGCGCCTTTCAGATCCAGCCCTCTAATCCTCCTGCCCATCAGATCTCCCATCGTTTGTGCCTTTGTGCCCGTGTCGCCAGCGCAAGGGGAGACCACGGCTTCCCACTTGTGTAATCTCCAGACCTCCGGTATCTGCGGCAGTATCTGCACGGGGCTCTGCAGAGATGCACGGACGCTTAAACAGCGCGGCGGTATCATCCTGGGCTCACAGTGTGGCCCCCAGATGCGTGCCGCAGATAGCTTTCTGTACCTCTCAACGCAGCTTTGTCTTATCGGGCCGTCTACCCAAACCGCCGTGCAATCTGGATGGACCGGCGCGGGTTCTTTTTGTTCTGCCCGTTTGAACCGCCCTCATCCCCGTGTTTGCTGTTCGGTCGGTATGAAATGTTTCCCAACACGGCAAAAAAAAGGGAGATTAGTTCCCCTTAAGTCATCCACGCTCGAGATTGACGGACTGTGTCACAGTAAAAAAAAAAAAAGGAGGTAGGAAAGGTCAGATTGTCCAAATTATTGGGAAAAACAACATGTTCCCTCACTCGTCCGTTGTTTCCGTGCAACTGCGGTTTTGTTTGGAGATAATCATCTCTGAGATGTCATCCGCCAGCACAGTACAATGCATTCTGTCTGTGCCGCTCTCACAGCATTGAAACCACAGATTTTAAAGTTCACCAGCGATGTTATTTTTTCCAGGGATGCGGCCCTGGTTACTGTCAATAACCCACAGACTGTCCCGTCAGCAGTTACAGCTGGACTGATACAGGATTTTTGAGGCCAATGATGGGTAATTTTTGGGACACACGCAGACAGAGACACACAAATGAGAGGCACATAAGTGATTAGAACCACTTTGATCCAGAAACACAACCCTGCACGCAGTGCCTACTAAGAGCATGTCTGTTTACTCGGAGGACATTTTTGTCTGAGGTGATTGATGGTTTGGAGAGTCTGTGCCAGTTTTTGATTGACAGCTTTCACTTCAGCCATGACGGACCACATTAACCAGCCCAAGGTCTGTTTGAGCTTAAGTCTCGTATTTAGATTTTGGCCGGACCAAACGTCAAAATGAGACGCAAGTATCTTTTTCAGTTACCACAGTACAAATATTTCACTAATGATGATATTTGCAGGGCGACATGGTGGATCGGTGAATAGCACTGTCTCCTCGTAGCGGGAAGATCCTCGGTTTGAATCCTTGAAAGGACTCTGAGCCTTTTTGCATGGAGTTTGCATGCAGTTTCTTCCTAGAGTCCAAAAGCATGCATGGTTTGTGTGTCCTGTGATGGACTGCAGACCTGTCTAAGGTATATTCCCTGTCTTCACCCAGTGTGTACTGGATCTATCTATCTAAGATGGACAGATATGAATAGAAATTTGTTAATCAGGGAGTGCCATAGGGTGATTAATCGAAATATATTGTTATCAAAGCCATAAAAACTCTTTCTAAGAAAGCATCTATCCCCCAGCGTGACACCAGATCCACACCTCGGTGCAGTTTGTGTACATTTGGTCTCCCATCTGAGGTCACCAGGCTCTTCATCGGCAGGCTCTGTTTATGTGAAGGTCTCCAACCCTCTTCAGTCTGGAATAAGCAAACCTCTATTGAGCACAAAAGGCAGACAAAAGAAAGTAAGGCTCACCACACAATGCAGGGAGAGATACCCGCCTCCACAGTTTACACAAATGGTGAATGAAAACAGTATTCTTTTGTAATCTTATCTGGGAGATGTTGATCGAGCGTCAGGGTTGGGGGGGTGGGGAGGGAGGGTGGGGGGGGGGCAGGGGCTCGGCTCCCTCTGCAGCCTCTATTATGACTGGCTCCGCAGACTGGCTCCTCTGATCCACTGATTGGACGCAGAGCAACGTGGAGCCGCAGACTGGCAGAGGAAGAGAGCGGGGGGGGGGGGGGGGGGGGGGGGGGGTTCACAGTCGCCATCTCTGGGTGAATCTCAATAAGTGATATCTGAAGAGGAAGCGGTGCCGATAACCTCCTGCTCAGGCACAGGTGGAGCTAGTTTAATCCACAACTCTCGCTCTCTCTCTGTCTCTTTGTTCTGTCCATCATGTTGGAGTTGTGGGTTTAAGTGGCAATAGTCAAGTTACAAAAACAGGGACTTTTGTGTATGAATGCCAAATACTCGCTGTTAGAAGTACCGAGAAGTACTTCAAAACATTGAGGGGCCACACGCTGCTGCTAACAAGTTAAAAGTTGGCTCAAATATTATCCATTATTCAATCTCCCCAGATTTCCCCTCAAAGGGTATGCTCATGGTCCAAGCCCCATGTCTTCTCACACCCTGTCCTTCCCTAAATAAAATGCTCCTGCCCTTCACATTTTCCTGAACCACCGTCTCTTGTTTTTCTGTTGCAGGGTGTGAGAAAGATCTACAGAAGGTTTGCTCTGATTCTCCTGAGGAGCACCTGCAGCCGTTTAAGGACAAGATGGAGGCTTTTGTTCTCAGCGGTGAGTAAAGTCAAATGTTATCCAGCTGCAAACCCGAGACGTGCTCGCAGTCCATTAGGGTGGACTGACGTCAGGTCCTGTTTGGCAGTATCAAGTACTGGCATTGGGTTTACACTGATAAACACGCCAGGTTTTTCAGTGAAAACACAGTGTCAGGTAAAACATAATTACATTTAAAAATATAGATGCTTTATATGTGTGTTTCCACCTCGTCATGCCCCATCGAAACGCTTCTATTGTTCCTGAGTTCATTCTTTATCAACCAGGAAAAAGACACTGAGTTTCCTCGGTATCTCTGTGCGTCTGTGTGTGTGGCTGTGCATGCATGCGTGCGGGCGCGTGTGTGTGTGTACGCGTACGCGTCAGAGAGATAGGGTGGATTCAGAGTAACGGCTAGACACTCAGATAGGGATCAGGCAGATTTGGCAGTGACTGAGGGAGTCCTGCCTGAGACACACAGGCACTGGGAAATATTCTTACAGCCAACTGGGGCATTTCACATTGAGAGAATTTCATATTGAGCCATCGCAAGACAGATCTCAAGATATCCTGCCCCACAGAAGGACGTGACATCCTCTGTTGTTTGAACTAGCATTGTAATTGCTAACTGGAGGGGGCTGTTTTGTGATCTGATTATTTCCTTCTATCATCAAATGAAATATGTTGATGACATGTAGCAAGCCGTGAAACGAAGTTTTATGAGAAACTGCATTTTCATTCATTTCAAGGTTTCAACAAAGGTGTGTAGTGATGTATTTTGTCTGTTTCCTTACAGCGCGAAAAGAGCACGCAGGAGCTTCCTATCAGTTGATGACTGTGCAAAAAAGGTTAGAGAATCAAGTGTTGCTACTTTGAGTGCACCTCATGAGCCTGTTCAATTTTGGTTGTTGAGGCAAACCTGAGTGCCCTTAAACACATGTACGCCGTCTGCTCTTTGACAAATCAAAGTATGTAGCATCTTAGTAACTACACATGATGTGCATTTGACGTTTTTGTTTGTCAAAATTGATGACATTTTTTTTACTTGTCCTGTATGTCCAGTAACAAAGTACATGTGAGGATACACAGCTTAACACTTGTAAGGTTTGAGGTGAGACCTAGCTCAAAAGCAGCTAGCTGTGAAGGTTGTGACATTTTGCCACTATAAATATATCCAAGTTATTCATCTCATACTCAACTGTACACTGTACACTGCCCTCACAATAAGACAAGACTGAACATTAAATAAGTTACAGACCAACAGAAGGATCTTAAAATGTTGCCTAGGCAGCTAGTAAAACGGAGCTAACAGGATTAGGTAAATCCTCTAGATACTGCAAAGCATTAAACAACAATCACTACAGATCTCGTGTGAAAAATAATAATCCTGGATGGTCAAATAAGTTTATCTTGAAGTAGATAACATGACTTGTTGAACAATACTGTCAGATGTTTAAATTGCTATGGAGATTTTTAGCTGCTAAATTGCCGCTAGCAGAACAAAGCTCAACGGATGCCAACTTCTAAAACTGTGAGAAACCACTGAGCAATTGATTTACTGTCTGTTTATATCTATACTTCTGTACGTATTTAGCTTTCAGGACTTGGCTCTGTACTTTGGACTGAAACCCAAGGCAGGGGAGACAGAGGTGACCACCGGCTACTTCTTCATGCTCTGGTTTGAGTTTTGTGCGGATTTCAAGACCCGTTGGAAGAGGGAGAACAAGAACATTTCCAAAGAGAGGTAACAGGAAGTTCCACTGTAAGAAGCAAGGATTTGATTCAGTGAAGTAAAAGTTGTTCAGTTCAAATTTTGTACCATGGTTTCCCTATTCCATCCAGAAAGTGTCTACAAATGTGCAATTTCATCCATTAAGTCTAAGGAAGGTAACGCATGAGTAATATTGTGTTCTGAGACAGCCTTTGTTGATTTTGACAAAATGAACATGACTTTGTATTGACTTTATTATATATTGACTATGATTTAACTGACTCCACTGTTTAGTGTTGATGCCTCTTTTTGTGATAAACATGCCACCATTTCATAAAACCACTGAAACATGCTGTTTTGCAGGCTAAAGGAAGCTCAGCTGTCAGTGAAGAGGATCACTGGAGATAAGAAAGTGGAGACCAGAAAGATCAATCCTAACAGTCTGGTAAGACAGGATTCATTACAGCCGAGTTAATACGCTGAAGAGCAGAAGATGTTTCCTCTGCATGTGCCTTTGTGGCTAAAAGCACCAGCTGACAGGTCCCTTACAAGCACATTCACAAATGTCTGTCAAAAAAGTCTGATCGAAATTCACTCTCCACAGAAAGAGCGGCTACGCCAGAAGGAAGCCACCATGTCTTCCCCTTGAGAGACTCGGGAGGTATAAACAACCTACAGTCACACCCGAACTCAGTTCGATCAGACTGGTGGTGGACCAACATCGTCAAAAAATTCTAAAAATACAGAGTTTATCCATTATTTTCTCACGTTCTTCAGCTTCATGTATCATAATTTGCTACTAAAATGTATTTAAATTTAAAAGACTGACCAAATATTTTGTGCAATATTTTGTTGTAGACCTCAGAGATCTGTGCAGAGATTCTTAGACCTGTCCTATCTTTTCAATATTTCCTCACAAATAAAACCTATGATCAGAAAACACGCTTGTCTCTTAGCTCGGAATCTGTTTTATTTACAAGCGACTTTACAATACATGATACACATATTATATACAGTTGTACAACATGGTGGAATTCATGACCCGACTCCAAGAAAAAAAAAGTAAGAAAGCTGGGAGAAGCAGAATTCAAACAATTCCAAACACACTGTGTTTAAGGGTAAATGTTTAAGTGTTTGTGAGGCCATGTAATCCCATGTTTGACCGAGTTCCAAACCTTTCTCTACCCTTGATTGTGACGGAGGATGGTCCTTTCATATGCAATCATCATCCTCTCACTTGATCCTTACAAAACTGTTTGCCAGTGCAGTAATCTTTACTCCTCAGCTTTTCAAGCCTTTTTTCCCCAAATAATTTGCAAGTACTCCTGGCATCGAATGCCGAACGAGCAGATATGAACTCAGGTCAGTGTAAGAGGTCAAATAGGTGCGTTGTTTTCAGCTGGGTACTGTATATGTCAAAAAGAACTGTTGGGCAGTCACGTTCCTTTTGGTTTATTTGGACTAATGGATTCATTTGTGTGTCTGATAATCAAAGGGAAGCCGTTATCTTTACACCCCACACGGTGGGAACAATACAACCGGAGACGACCCATCTTTGAAGTTCAATCCACGCACAATGTCTGATAATACGCACATCGTTGCACAACCACCAGCCCGCCTGTCTCCGTCAAAATAAGCTTAAACTCAGTTGCCGGTACGGGTCAAAAGTTCACTCAAACTCTGAGGTTGAAACTTGGGCAAATTCTCTGCACCTCAAATATTTTTTGCGAGCAAATGTACACGCTTAATTACAGTGAGATAAATCGTCAGTTGTCAGTATCAGGTGACCTTGCGCAGCATATAGTTCTAGCAATAAACAGGTTCGGGTAAGTTCCTCACCATCCTATTCCAGCTGCGCAGTAAACAGATGCGTTTCGGGTTTGCAAAGCTGCATTTTTGTTTTGTCCGTGGCGGAGAAGATGTGGCGTGTTGCTCGGCCTCTAGTCCGTGTCTATAGTGGTGCAGCGGCACAGTTTGACGCGCTGGATCCGTTTCTTCCTGGTGCTCGGCGTCTGGCCCGGGCAGAACAGGGTGTAGGTGACGGTGCTGAAGGTCTTGGGTTTGCAGGCCGAGCAGGACTGGAAGACGCCCCCCTCCTGGTAGCTGTGCCTGGGGATGTAGAAGGAGTTGCACTGTCCGTAGCAGAAGCGGTTGATGATGGTGCGGCTCAGGCAGCCCTCCTCCTGGATGGTCTGCTTCAGGGGCTGCGTCTTGCACCAGTCCAGGCGCAGGTACCGGCGCTCGGTGACGTGCAGGGCCTCCTGGCTGGACTCCAGCACCTCGTCGGTGGAGCTGGCCGAGGCCGTCCCGCGGGAAATGAGTCCGGTGATGGCTGGCTGCTGACATCTGTCCGCCTCCTGCGGGTTGTACTTGTTCGGGTGAGGGAAAATGCCCTGCAAGGTGTCCGCGCCCGTGCCCCGTATGCAGAGCAGAGCCACCAGAGCAGAAATCAGCAATGTGGGTGTCTCCATCCCTGGAGCAGAGGGCAGGAAAAATCACAAGGAAGTTTTAGATTTAGAGATCTTATGCACAGCAGACTTTCCAACGCACAGCAATTTGAAGTCGAGTTGCAGCTGGGTTACCTGTTGTTTATTCAAGCTCTTCGCACGCGAACTAAAACTCTAAAGCTTGTATTCCTCCTTCGGGTCCTGTCTCGTCTGTAGTGGCTTCATGAATGAAACACAGAGGGCTTTTCTAAACTGTCTTAGGTTTCAGACTCTCTGCAGAGCACGCCCCCGCCCCTCTCCTCCTCCCCCTGGAAGCCCTCATCCTCACTTTATCTGAGAGGAAAGAAAATCTGACTGCAGACTTTGTCAATGCAGATAAATCGTTTATTTGACTTTACAGAACGAAAACATAACACAACCGCTTTTTTTTTTTTTATTTGTCCAGATGGAGAAGCCCGAAGACAGATCCAGTGCTGCCAGTAGAAATTTGCCAGCGCGGAGACATGTAAAGATAGTAACCGAAGATGTACAACATTTGCCATGCTACAGTAACGGACGTCTCACACATGACGAAGCGGAGCGATTAACTCAGTGGAATGTGACCAGTAATGAACAATTCGGTGGTCACAGCAAGACATACAAAAGTGAGCGTGAATCTGTACAGTCATGAGTAATTATATCCGAGTGTGCAGTCCTCCAATCCAGTATCTTTATACAGCTTGTTATTATAATACAGTTGTGGATTTACTGCACACTGACAGAAGTTTCGAATACAGTGGCCCTTGCTTCTCGCGGTGATTTTGGCTGTGCGCATGTTTTCCCAGAAACTTTGGCATTCATCAGCCTGGACATGAGCATACAGTTAGTGGCCGATTACTGCATCTGGGCTGGCGACCATTCCTACGCTGCCTTGACAGATGAGGGCCAGCGTATTTAAGCATTTTGGTTTGAAGCCATTAGCTGTGACCAACAGAACCTAAAGTCGAGAAAATAAAAAAGTGTCAACCTACTGTTTCAATGAACCAGGCTTGGGTCGTATAGCTTAAATGAGACAGGGGCAGTACAAAAACCCACCATTCAAACACATACATTTAAATTAACAGCATCCCTTATTGGTGGATTGTTGGATATAAAGTCAGTCATTTGCAATGAGACCTCAGCCAAAAAGTACGTATGTGATAAATTGAAAAAATAAAGACTTTCGGTGTTTGATTTCCTGTTTTACTTGGGCTGAAGTCACATCTGCTGGAGCAAAATGCTTAAATATGTGCTGCTGAAAACTTTTTCTCGGGGTGTACTTTAACATAACAGTGAGTTTTGAAGACGCCAGAGTTTTAGGCTGTGGTTACACTGGTGGCAGAGACGGTCGGTGCCGTCTCCTCCTTCTCCTTCTCCTCTTCCTCCTCCGAGAAGCTGGGAACAGATTTTTTGGCGACCACATTGTCCAACCTCTGGCCCATCAAGTAGGGGTTGACACTCTGCGGGGAAGCAGATGAGAAGTATTACAACACACGCAGCAGCAAAGTGAAGGCTCGCAAGTAGTATCCGACCGGAGTCAGACTCCTGCTCCGAAAACATCGTTTGAGATTCTTCTGGGCCGAATTTGAGCTCTCCCGGCTGTGGTTTTCTCAGACATAATACCTCAAAGGACGAGGGAAAAGACAACAAGCATCTTACCCTTTTTCTTCTCTTTGGTCCTCCTTTCAGTTTTTGGTACAAAAGCTCCTTGTTCTGAAAGAAAACAAAGGAGGGAGAAAAAAGAAAAAAAAACGCCTCAGACATGAAATCATTGCTTGTCAGTCAGTCCCTTTGTTGCTCAATTACGGCGAACAAAATGGCTCCGTCCAGGGAGTAAAAAACACTCAACGGGGGCCGGCCCGAGATACCACCTCCCTGCTTGATCTCTAAATTGGTACGCATCCAGTCGTCATTTTGTTTTTATCTCGCTGCCAGCGTGAGAAACCAGGGCTGCGGGGAAGAGATCAGAGAGGGTGAAACTGGAGAAACCTCTTATCACACCGTCTCACCCTGACAACCGGGGTCACTTTGGACCAAAACATCTGCTCACTTGGCTACTGGCTATTTATAGTCCCCTAGCAAACAAGGTAAGGTAAGGTAAGGTAAGGCAGGTAAGATAATGTATGAATGTACTAAAATGACAGCCGAAAAAGGACCGCGTTACTATATGAAGTGTTCCGATATGACTGGATGTATAGTTGGGAGCATCTGTCACTCTGTACTCACCCACTTAGCCAGAGCAGGGTAGTCGTGCTCCGGGTCGAACAGGTGCTGGTGCTTCTGGAACTCGCGGCTGAACTCGGCCGTGTCCGGAGCGTTCTCCAGACAGCCGTCTGCTGCTGTGAAAGCGAGGCGAGGGGCAGAAGGGAGAGGAGGAGGCTGTTGGTTAAGGTCGACTGACAGGTCCGGATGGCAGCAATTAGTGGCAAAGTGGTCGATGCGCTGACTCATTACGTCCCGCGCAAGACGGCGCGAATGAACCCAATTAAAGGGAGAAAGCGCTGCCTCCGTGGCCGCATCTAAAGCATGTGCTCATGACTGAGATTCACGATGACATTCATGATAATGAATGTTACTCATCCGTCAGTTACCATCCAATTGTTCAGCCTGCAACGCTTGACCACAGATTGCGCAAATGTATTTGCGCAATCTGTGCACTATTTACTTTGTGTATATGCAGTGCATTCAAGTGTACACACTTTCCAGCACATACACGATCTGTACCGTATATGTGTAACACGAATATCCTCATGTACACAACATATATATTTGTTGTTTGCACCATACCTTAAAGATTTTATTTTTATTAGTTCCATTCAAATCCGAGCCTGTTCACTTTGTACTCTTGCCACTGCATCACTGCCTCTGATTCTGGGCCTCAGTCATGTGGATAAGTAAACTGCCTCTACGGTATAACACGGAGCCCCTACCGGTCTTTCCCAGCGGGCAGGGGTTAGGAGGGTCCGGGTATCCGTGGTCGTCGCTGAAGTCCTTGGGCACGTTGTCACCTGTCAGCTCGGCCACAATGTTGGGGATGTTGCCGTAGGGGCCGAGGTGCTGCAGCCCCTCATGGGCACCACCTTGTGAAGGGACGACAGCATTGCAGTCATTGCAACACAGGTGGCAACACATCTGTGACTTGTTGACACCACTGTAAATAGGAGGGTCAACGTGGTTTTATGATCTACCTCAGCACAGTGAGCAGTTTAACAAATGATTCAATAATGGTATTCATAAAAGAAGAGAATTATTGAACGAATCGGGCAGTTTTTTTATATATCTTTTTCAGCTTCTTTCTCATGTTTCATAGTAAATATCGCTATTAAACATCTGACTTGGATAAAACAGCCACGGTGAGGTTGAAATTTCCCAACAGTCTGGGAGCAGAAAAAGAAGAAGTAGACCAGACAAAATTTCTCCTTGAATTTCTCCAGAATTTCTACTTTTGTTTTGTTATGCCTGAAACAGATCAAGCTACTGGTTGAACAGACATACAGTACAGTGTACTGTGTGAATGAATGAATGTGAGCAGATGAGTGTGATATGTGTGTACTTTGAAGACCAGAAATGTGCTATATAACAACAGGGTCATTTACTATTGACCATAAAGAAAAACGTCTCGCATCTCACAATTGTTCCAATTTCATATTTCACATGGGCGATGAAACATACCCTGTATGCTCTGCGGTCCCACGATGTTGGTGGCCTGGTGTGCCGGGTACTCCACCCGGGGCCTGGCGATGCCCAGCTGCTCCATGACGCCGTGCAGGAGCCTCTGGATGTCGGCCTCCGACACTTGGTCCACGGTGCGGGGGCTGCGGGCGGGAGCCAGGCCGAGCTGCAGGAACACGAGGAGGAGGCCGAGCAGGGACAGCCGCACAGCCGGGCCCATGTCAGTCATCTGCAGGGTGATGGAGGGGGAGAGAGGGGGGGGAAAAAAAGAAAAAGAAAAACAGGTTTCACCTGCACGCAGGAGGGGACCGGCGCGTAATGGTGCGCAAACACAGCTGCTGTTTCCTTCTTGGAACACGGGACGACAGGTAATTAGATAAGAAGGGGTAAACACACAGAGGAAAGGGATTTTAATGCATTTGTTCAGCCTCCTGTGAGAGGATCAATAAAATACACGACCCTAAATGGGCTAAATCATTAGTGCGTCACTGTGTAAACACACGACAGATGTAAATAGTCTATAAATAGCCTACACGGGGTTGATGAGACGCAAAAAATATCACTCAAATGATTTTTTATGTCAGTAAATGTTTCAATGGATGTTTTTTTTTGCTATGAAACACCATGAATGATGGAGAAAAAGACGTTTCAAAGCATTTTCTGTCTTACCGTGATGGAGGGACCTGCCTTCTCTACCAGTCCACAGTCAAGCTGCGCAGACGACGAAACACCACTTCTGATTTTCAAAATAAACGTTCACGATACAACGCCGAGCTTGAACGAGGGGTCGAAACGTTGGTTCCGTGCCTAGAAAATCAAACGAATTACAAGCAAGCTTTCATGTATTTGTATTCGCCTCAATTGCTCCGCCGTTTCACATACATAACGGTCTTTCGGACCTTTCTTTGATTTTATTTCGAAAACAACTACTTCCGTCTTCGTAGCTGCCCGTTACACAACCCTTCACGGTTCAGATGCAGTTGCTAGGAGACCAGGAATCCGCTCTTCCCATTGGCCGTTACATTGTGTCAATTATTCATGCAGGAGCTTGTGCCCGGAGCATCACTGCATGACACTGCTTGACATGTTTAAGGAAAATCCAATTTGATTATCTAATTAAATCTACTGTACAAAGATGCTCACAGAAGGAATAAAGACCACAGCCACGCCTACAATTAAGACGTTCAAGTAATCGACTCAGGAGATGGAAGAAAATTTGAAAAGCAAGTTTATTCACTTGATATAATATATGTAAGCAAACTGCATTCTAGAGTGTTGTTGCACAATAAATAGTCAAAGCAGATAGGGTTTATTAAAATGTTAAAATATAAATAAGTGGGTGGATTTGTCCGTCTATTCTCAGCCTCATTACAATGGTGAAGTGCTTCATCAAAGGGCACACCGCGATGAGGGGTAACGCACGCTTCTTGGCGTTAGCGGTGTGTCATAAGGAACAGCGTCTCCATGGGAGCTGCAGTTTTCCCACACCCGTAAGTATAGGAGAGCTGCCCGCCTCTGCTCCTTTGCCCAGTCTTGGCAAGCGCAGATCCCTGAAGATGAACAAAGAAGGGAGAAAAAAGAAGAGATAAAAACAGAACAATTGTAGTTTAGAAAACAAAGCCACCAATTCCAGTTACTCTTAGAAGCTATGGAGCATGAGTTGCCTTGGAACCTATTTTACTAGCCCATATAACAGTCAGTTTCAGTACAGGACTGGTATTATGTCACAAGACTTAAGACCTGATAGCTTTGGACCTGCCATTTATCTTTGGCTAAGAATAGACTCTTAAACAAAACTAAAGTAAACGTGTTTTTTTCATATCCCTTTCCCTGCTGGGAACCATGAACTCAAAAAAGATAACTTTTTTATTTAAATAATTCACCTTTTTAGGCTGGGCTTGGGGGTCTTGCACCAATCTTTGCCATCATGGCTGGAAGTCTCCAACATAGCTGTAGCGGGGCTGAAATCTTGACCTGTTAACCATTGTGATAATGTTCCATTAGATTTGAACATATCACTCACAGTAGGAATGAAACGCTCCACAAAAACAAAGTCATACAGGTCCTGAAGAGCAGGATGTTGGGGAAATTCTCCTGACCAAGGCTCCTCCGGAGCGGTCGTCTGAACCCTGAACTGGAGGATTGCTCTGGCTCATTTGGGCTGACCTTTGACCCGACTTGAGGCAAAGCCTTCACACTGTGCACTGTTTAAATAATCAGAAAAATGAAAAGAGGCCATACAGTTGAAAAAAGGTCTACTTCAATTGCAACGTTTTTCCTAGGAGCTTGTTTACCTTTCAAACTGTGTCTTTTTTTGCGTCCTCTCTTCCCGTCCTTGGGAAGTTGGGAATGTGTGAAAAACTCCATGCTTTCTATCACATTCTTGGGAAGCACCCCTGACAAATAAATCAAACAGTGCACACAGAGTCAATAACCTCGATCGAGATAATCGAGAAGGTGGTGTTCTGTCATTGATGTATTACCAAAGAAGCGAGAGTTTTCAATTAAAAATCGTATGACTTGCACCCGCAGAGAGAGCCTCCCTTCAGACATCTCCGTTATGTTTGGAGTCGGCAAAAGGCACAGAGCGAAGACCGTGGCCAGGTTGGAGCTGTTCATCAAATTGTCTGTGCATCTGCGGAAAGTGATAAATGAATTGAACTCCCCTTTCGTGCTCTGCGACCACTCGCTGGGGTCTCAAAGGTGTCAGACCTCTGGGCGATTTTGCAGAGGAAGTCGAACAAGAAGTGCAGGCAGGAGGAGTTTCTGGCAGGGAGCAGACAGGACAGCAGCTGCAGGGCTGATGCCCGGTCCTCTTGGCACGGCAGCTCCTGGGCTTGGAGCAAAGCCGCGTGGAACTCGTGTGGAAACAAAGGCTCCGGCAGCTCCCTGCAAAACTGTTTGATGAGAGTGGCTACATCGTAGGGCAGAGCTGTGGGCAGGCAGCCCTCACCCCGATTCAGCTTGGCCTAGGACAGACATGATGCATTACGGAATTTAAGGCACACGCTGACAGATGCTCAGACCACTAGATGTCACTGTAGCTCCGGCAGAAAACTCAATAAAGTTCACCCGATAAAAGGTCAAAATCCTACCCTGAGGGTCCTGATGCGAGGAGCTGAGCCTGATACTCTGAACAGGCCGACAGTCCCGGCACGCTCCAGAAGAAATGAACATGTATCCACCAAGAAGCTGAGACACAACAGGTAACACGCCGATTGGAGAACAAGATTAGTTTGCTATCTGTCGTGCTGATAATTGTGTGAACCTCCCACTCACCACGGCACCAGTCCAAACTCCGGGATGTATTGTCTGGGCAGGTTCTCCAGAGGAACACCAAAGATCCTCGGACCACCAACGGAGAACCTCTCCCTCTTCTTCTCACAGCTCTTCACGGTGATCCCGTGAAGAATGTGGAGGTGCAAGCGAATCACGTTGCTGTCCGTGACCTTCATGGTTCAGATGTGAGCAGCCAAGCAGCCCGGCACGACTTTCACTGCGTCTGTTACCGGCTCAGGAGGGATCGTTGGGGGAGACGGGCCTCATTATGCTCATCCTCAACACCTGTGACACCCTATGGTGACACCTGTGACAGTGTTGCATTCAGGTGACGTGAGGAGGGTGGTAAATATGAGCTTTCAGCTTAAAATAACTTGTGGAATCAGCCTCTTTATGTGTAAGTGTTAGTACAACAAATTCTGCGTGGACTTTATTTCAGCACCTGAACTCATGCTCAATTTCATGTGAAAACCCATTCATCAAGGAAAAGTTGACTGACGGGATTGTCATTTCCACCCTCCAGCTCGTTCATAGATAGACTCCAACACACAGACCTTTACTGTTAAAAGCAACTATTTTTATTACAACAGTACATGTATATACAGCAAAAGGCACAGTAGAAATACAGGTATGGGAGGAGAGCTGGTGCAGTTGGTGTGGGCTTTTTCTGTGACGGCTGGAGATTTAGAAACACTTTCTGTGGACGATGGAGGGGCCAGCCTCATCGTATTCCTGCTTGCTGATCCACATCTGCTGGAAGGTGGACAGGGAGGCCAGGATGGAGCCACCGATCCAGACGGAGTACTTCCTCTCAGGGGGAGCGATGATCTACAGGGCGAGGGGAAACAAGACGTTACCGGGATGCGTGTGAGAGGATCTTTACAGCACGTGGAACCTCCCGGATCCGAGCAGTTACTACAGGTGTGTGAGAGGGCTCACCTTGATCTTCATGGTGCTGGGGGCCAGGGCGGTGATCTCCTTCTGCATACGGTCAGCAATACCGGGGTACATGGTGGTTCCACCAGACAGCACGTTGTTGGCGTACAGGTCCTTGCGGATATCGATGTCGCACTTCATGATGCTGTTGTAGGCGGTCTCATGGATACCGGCAGACTCCATACCTGGGCGAGGCAGAGGAGAGAGGTGAGCCGTGTGACAAAACTAGGATTTGTTTCCCACCTTTGCACTAAACATGTGACACTGATGAGGATGAAAGGAAAAAATAAAATCCAAGTCAAAGAAACTTCACACACGGTCACTCAGCTGTCTCACCGATGAAGGAGGGCTGGAACAGGGTCTCGGGGCAGCGGAAACGCTCGTTGCCGATGGTGATGACCTGCCCGTCGGGCAGCTCGTAGCTCTTCTCCAGGGAGGAAGAGGAGGCGGCGGTGGCCATCTCATTCTCAAAGTCCAGAGCCACGTAGCACAGCTTCTCCTTGATGTCACGCACGATCTCACGCTCAGCTGGACGGAGGAAAGATCACAGATCAGCCCGGCGGTCGATCTATGATCCGCAGGCGACGTAGTGTCGCCGCACACGAACACATCTGATGTTTGAGTAAGGTTTTGGGGGCCTGATTACCGGTTGTGACGAAGGAGTAGCCGCGCTCAGTCAGGATCTTCATCAGGTAGTCAGTCAGGTCGCGACCGGCCAGATCCAGACGCATGATAGCGTGGGGCAGAGCGTAACCCTCATAGATGGGCACGTTGTGGGTCACACCATCACCGGAGTCCAGCACAATACCTGTCAAAGAGAGGTTTGTTAAAGACGGTGTGTAAAGTGTGGGGTTTTTACCAGCCTGGGTGGATGAGATGAAGTCCGATGGCGTGGCGGGGACTCACCGGTGGTACGGCCGGAGGCGTACAGGGACAGCACAGCCTGGATAGCCACGTACATGGCAGGGACGTTGAAGGTCTCAAACATGATCTGGGTCATCTTCTCCCTGTTGGCCTTGGGGTTGAGGGGGGCCTCAGTCAGCAGGGTGGGGTGCTCCTCTGGGGCCACACGCAGCTCGTTGTAGAAGGTGTGGTGCCAGATCTGAGAAACGGGAACAGAAGGAACATGTCAGGGATTCAGTTTCAGAATTAAGCTTCAGTAGACACAGTAGACCAAATATTGTAGTTACAGGAAGTGAATTCCTAGAACTACCAATAGATAGAGTTCATATTATCTATCTTTTTGGAGTTTTTCTCTGCTACCATGTGTCATAGTACTGCTGTGACTGCTAATGAGTTCAACTTTCTTTCTTCAAAGAGGTGAGAAGAAAGTGATGTGAAAGTGCCTCATCTTGATCAAAACTACAGTGTATGGAGGTGCAACGTCACCTTCTCCATGTCGTCCCAGTTGGTGATGATGCCGTGCTCGATGGGGTACTTCAGAGTCAGGATACCCCTCTTGCTCTGGGCCTCATCTCCCACGTAGCTGTCCTTCTGACCCATACCCACCATCACACCCTGAGAACAAAGGACAATACATCTCAGTATCTCAGGGGGAAAAAAAGAACAACATGCCAAGCATGAATGTGCTAAGGAAGGCCCCTCGAGCAGTCCTACCTGGTGACGGGGGCGTCCAACAATGGACGGGAAGACAGCGCGGGGAGCGTCATCACCAGCAAACCCAGCCTTGACCAGGCCAGAACCGTTGTCGCACACAAGGGCGGTGGTCTCGTCGTCGTCACACATGTTTGGTCTTTTTCGGACTGGCCTTCTGCGCAAAGGAGAGGGGAACACAAGGAAAAGATAAGGGTGAGATATTCATTCATACTCGTTTGTTTTGCTAGAAGAACGGTGATGTGCAGATCAGTGCTTCCAATTTCAACCACCTTTTCTCTGAGTTTCATTCCTAGAGGACAATATCAAGACCTAAACTAAGTCACACCAACTTGGTTATTCCTCAATATCGAATCAGGAACCGCACTCAAAGAAGTGCATCATAAAGCAATTTTTCTGTTAATCTTCATCTTCAATAAGAAAGACCAATCAATGGTCAGAGACTGTGTAGCACCATATTCAGGATGAAAACACCTTTGGGTGCCTTAATCTCTCCTCTGAGTCAAGCCAAAACAGGACATGGCTTAAACCCCCTACCACACACTCTCTCTCACACACGCGCTAGCACTCGCAGGTCTATTTCCAGCCTTGGGATCCTTGTTACCCCCCTCCTCTCCTCCCCCAGCTGTGTCTGATCATTAAGCCAGAGCCAGCTAACAGCTGAGGCGGCGTGTCTTTTGACGACTGTCGCCAGAGACCTGGGCCTCTCCTCAGCTGTCGCCACACACAGGGCTCCTCTGTTTGCTGTCTGGCCATGTGCTCAGAGCCTTCCCTCTCTGGACGTATTCTGCATCCCAAGTGAAGTGGGAGCATCCTCTCTGACGTCAGCAGGAGTGAGTAGCAGGTCGGTCGCTGGATCATTCTTGTGAATGTTTCCATGGAAATCGGCACATTTTAGTCTAATCTTAGTCACCGAGTTAACCATGATGTTACTACCTGCTGAAGCATAGATTTCTTTCATCCGTACTCATCCCTAAAGGTTATTCAACTCAGCTGCTAATGCTCCAAAGATTGCTTTCTTAAGCAATCTTCGGAGCATTTGCTTTTTAGTTTCCATAGAATAGCATTTAGCTTCTCATGCTTTAAAATCTAGGTGAACAAGTTAGGAAGACGCTTTGATAATCGTGGGCTTTAGCCTTCCACAATGTCACTTTTGAGGGTTTCCATCCCTGATAAAAATGCCAGTGTTTACTGGACCCAATAACTTCCCCAGTTGCATGAAATCTGAGTCTGAGCTTTCCACCTGTCTCTCCATCATAAGCATCTTGTCCCTAAACATTCCACATCTGCATAGAATTGAAGTCACAGATGATGACTCCTTCCATATTTTGCGCCACCTTCCAACACTCTCTGAGCTATTTATCGGCCTCATTTTCCCTTAACTCTATTTCGACTTCTTCACCCCTCTTAAGCTCTGCCCTCATCCTCCCCCATACTGAACTTTATCAACTCTAACCACAGAAACACTTCAGAAGCATCCTCGGTCTGTAAAAAAAGCAAACATCCAAACATTCCACCCTACAGCGGCAGCAGCAGCTACTCATCCTCCCTCATACGGACAGGGATCAAAAATAAAAAATAAAAAAAACAGCTAAAAATGCTGCGAGGAGAAGGCTGCAGAGAGACTCACCAAGTTGTAACCACAAGACTGGAGTTTCCACTGGGACAAAGGGGGAAGGTTCACGGGGGTCCTTAAATATGCTCCAGCATCCTGAAGCAGGGGGCCGAGGGGCGGGGCCCTGAGTTCACACAAGCCCAAATTAAGTGCTGCTTGGGGAAAATGACTCAGTAAAGTGGATCCTGTGTCAGGGACACCATCATATTTGTGAGACGTTGCCTTGGAAAAGAAAGTGAATTGGCAGGGCTGAGGAGAAGCAGGAAGTGTCACGATGAATATCCACTAGGATGTTGATTGAGTTGATATCTCTAAGAAAACGCCATATCATAAAGTTCATATTTGGGGCAAAAACATGTGGTCTGTGCACAAGAATGTTGTTCTGTGCAGTATTTTGAGTCTTAACACTACAAACCAGTGCACGTCGAATTGGACACTCAGGTGCAATATTATGATTGTAGAATGGGAGTGCTGCCTTGTGCATATGGCAACATCATTCTCCCACTCGCACTTTGTGCATCTGTCTTTCAGGGTCCCAAAGGATGTGTTAATATGACTAAGCTTGTACTGGGCACTAGGGATGTGGGTGATTGTAGGGTGAAACAGTAATGTGAGACCCTGCCTTTGGTTAAGGAGCCGTCTGAGGGAGACCCGGCTGTGACAGCCTGCCAGGGTGCTGGCATGCCTGGAGGAGGGAGCAGGGGACCAAAAGCATGCCAGACAGCTGAGCGGCAATATTGTAAGAGGGGCAGAGGGGGTGGGTTGTGTGTGCGTGTGTGTGTGTGTGTGTGTGTGTGTGTGTGTGTGTGTGAGGGGAGACTGAGCCGAGGCCCAGACCACCAGCAGACGACAGATCCCAGGGATGGCCTGGCTCTGAGCTCTGATTGGCTCCGGTGTCTCCTTTTAGGGGAATGGAGTCTGACAGGTGCCAGTGGTCGCATGTCTCCGGCTCCTTATTTGTCACCTCGTTCTGGCCCTACGGTGCCTGCGTCCCCATGCTGCAGCCCTATCAGGTCAACGTGAGTGCAGTAAGAATGTAAATACCCCCCCGCAGCACCAACACTCTGAAATATTCCATTTGTAGCCGTGGACTGTAATGAACCTCAGAGAGAGAGACGCTCCTAACCTACTTATCTATTTCTATTCTAAGCTTTTACATAACACACTTGAGCTGCTTTCACATCTTGTGCCTCTGCCAGATGATAATCATCCATTAGATGTATTTTTGTTTTGTATAACTGATAAGATATTCAGATATTCAAATCAGGTATTCAAATGAGTTTACTTTCCCAAAGCAGCAAATCTTTAAAATTCTGAGATATCCATTACCAACAAGTATTTTATCATATGTAAATTCACCAACTCAACACATTAGCTCAATAATGATCACAAAGATGAAAGACAAACACCCGACAGCTAGTTGACAAACAGTCCACCAAAACACAGGGAGCTTAGAGAGCCATGTGACTGTACTTTAAGGTCATTTAAATTGATGTCAGTGGATGTTTCGCACGCAAAATCTGGACAGAAACAAGTGTAAGTGCAAAGATATAACCAGCAAAGATCAAAGCATCTATCTATAGAGAAATCCCAGTGGTTCTTGTACTGTACAGGCAGCAAATGTTCAGTCTGTTACCATGGTGGTATTACAGTTTCTAAATCTCTCATGAATTCTACTTGTAAAATGTTAGTCTGGCTGGTATATTTACTTTAACTACTTCTAAATAGTCGAGTGAAGTGGTAAGTAGCATGAAATGGCTTAGGCCCATGTCAACAGTGTACTTTGGCCGAGTACTTGAGTAAATTACCTTAGCTTCTTTCCATTTGTGACAGCAGCTTAGGTCCATTAATGGATTTATTGGGTGATTCTAAATGAGTTGAGCTTTTACACCGAACACACAAAACCCAAACCTCAGCACTCAGGAGTCCTTTTTGTGTATCGCAGAGACTCTTTTGTCCACCGAGCAGATTACTACCATTCAACATGAAGTAGAGTGTGAGACATCACGTTAGGTTTTTGGATGAGACTGCTGCTGTGTTTTGTCAACAGGTCAGGGAAGCACTTTTTTGGCAGAGTCCTGTTTTTTTATCAGCAGGCCTTTATCAGGATGAAGCAGAATGGTCTTAAATGGGTCACGGTTTTGAGGGACATTCGTCCTTATAAGGATATGTAGGAAGCACACGGTCTGTCTGTCTTGACAGCTGCCCTCCCCGCACTTCACCTCCCACCTCCTCTTTCACACAGACACACACACACACACACACAGGGGGTGGGGGTGTGTAACCATGCATACGTTTCAGCAGCTGTTGGCAACAACTGCTTTTTAACAGACAGCCTTGCTCGGACAGTGGTTTGTTTACCATTTGAAACACAATGGAAGGACATACATTTTAGAAACGGGAAGGAGGAAGAGAAAATATTGCATGTGCAGCTGACGTTGCACCAAAAAAGAAAATCTGTGTGCTGAAAACTTGAATGCACCTTTTTTTTCCAGCCATGTTTGAAGTGAGCGGTGACATCAAGCCGATTACTTTCAGTCAGTTGCGTTACTCTCACACATGGTCGAGTCCTCACAATATATATAAAATTATTGCTTGTATTTTCTCCAAATCATAGGATTTCAAACTAAGCTTAAGTTTGTTTAGACACGTTGTTTAATATACTCAAATAACCATTAAACCATTACACGGTATCAACTTTGGATATGTTAGTGGAGGATTATAATTAATAAAATCCTCTGACAGTGAATGCGAGTATGTTTACAGAATCTTAACAAGGTCGAAAGTCCCTGTATTCAGCCGTGTACATTCCACTTGCTTATTTGGTTATCATTTTGTCTTTTGTGACGTACCCAGTTTGTACTGTGCCAAATTCACGGAATCCATTGGTTTTGCACTCCACAGAGGGTGCTGTTGTTTACATGTAACCTCCTCTCCCAAAACAATGAACAATGTCCTTGGCACCGACGGCCGTTCTCCCAGCATAACACATGCCTGCTGTAAACAGCTGACAGCTCGCTAGTGTTTGACAAATCGCACGCCAGTTGACATGTTAATCAGAACTATCGCATCAGCAGCTATTTCAGCCATTGTAAATCATCATGTGCGAGCCAGGGTAACAGGAGAGCAGAGGCATTTTGTCCTGTCACTACCAAAAGACGCATGAAAGGTATTTCAGACTTTTGCATGTCAAAGTCTATAATATCAGAATTATTCTCTGTTATTCTCTTATAGTTATTCTATTTTTTTAAAACAATATTAACCTTGCCCACCCAGAAGCATTGAAAACGTTTTGAGCAGGGCATTGATCAATAATCACATTTAATGTGATACGGCAGTTCCTTGCTTACACATCTCGCACTTAACTTGATATTTTGCCGCTTTAAACAAATTATTAGTAGACATATTTAGCAATGATGTTGCTATGGAGTGATTTTAGCCTCCATAGCTTATTTGGGAAAAATTGATCAGGGATATCTCATCTGGCCCGAAAGATGACTTTACATGGCCAGAAACACTATCAGTTTCCTCGAGTGTCACTGTGCTTTGAATGCATGACGGGGTGCGCTGTACTGAGTGCTGGGACCTGTGTAAGGCAGACACCATCAAGCCCTGCCAACAGTTTCTTAGATAATGTCAGCTCTATAAATATATGGGGTGCTCTGAAAGTTTCCATGTCAGTGTTCTATTGTCCTGCACCATGAGGGGACACACACCCGCATGTGGGATGAGGACCCACATGCGGGTGTGGTTTGTGCGCACTTAAATTCAGTCACTCCCTGCGACGTTAGATTACATTAGATTACAGCAGCATTAGGGGGATGCTGCACTGACACCATGTGAAAATGACATTGTAAAGGTAAATATATCACAGACTTTAACATAGTCGTTTGGTGAAGAGCGCTGATGCCCCATGACAGTTCAAATCCCTGTTGGACAATGGGTCTTTCTGTGTGGAATTTGCATGTTGTTGCCATGTCCATTTGGGTTTTGTCCTGGTAATTAAAAATACATTTAAAGGCCCGCTGGATTTTGAAACTTGCCTTGGGCTGATTTTACTTTCTTATATAGTCATATTAGTGATACAACTGCTGCTCTCTCTCATATATCATCTGGAATAGAATAACTGTTGTGACCCTATCTATCTATCTATCTATCTATCTATCTATCTATCTATCTATCTATCTATCTATCTATCTATCTATCTATCTATCTATCTATCTATCTATCTATCCTCATCTAAATACGTATGACGTAATACGTATTACTTGAGGCACGTCACGTGTTCATCAGACCTTAGCAACCGGCCGTAGCAACCGGAGTGCGTCCACGGCGATGGGTGACAAGGCCCAGCTGTGTTGCTGAGTGTCACTACACCTTTTTTTGTAATTATCATAACTTTGTAATAAGTTATTACGGAGGTAGCAGCTCAAAGCTCAAACCTCTCTCTCCTTAAAATGCGGGACAAAAAGCAACCCCGTCCCAAACGCGTATTT
The DNA here is from genome assembly GCA_029224185.1 of Karalla daura. NCBI lineage: Eukaryota > Metazoa > Chordata > Actinopteri > Chaetodontiformes > Leiognathidae > Karalla > Karalla daura. The sequence goes on from CM055206.1 coordinate 2,440,249, forward strand.
ATCAACGACGTCGACGCCTTCTCCTCCAGACATCTCGCCAAGGTAGCGTCTGCGACGGCGGACAGTGCGGACAGGACTCGCGCTCCCTTTATGACTTGCACTCGACTCTACCCCGCAGTTTTTGTCGACGTGTGCCGCCGGGGGCCGGTCGGAGGAAGCCGACGGGGAGGAGACTGCGTTCGCCCGGCGCCGTCCACCTGCGTTTCAGGTGGTGGGGACCACGTCCACGGACGAGAGAGACGGCTGCCTGCTGGAGCAGTACAAGGTCCGTCCCACACGACACATAGTACACGCCCTGCCGTGTGCGGTTCCCACAGGCCGTACCCGCAAATGTAGGGAGTTAGGCCATTGTAGCACCTCATCTAAGCTACCCGCACTTCAGTTGAATGACCGGTGGCAATGATACAACATGTAATACAATACCCTCTCACACTGGAACTAGAGTACCCTAGGGAAAACCCATGCACACACTTGGAGAGCATGCAAACTCGTTGGGAAAGTTTGGAGTGCAGGATAACGATAGGATATTAACGATTGTCGATTATAGTATTTAAATGGCGTTAACTTCAGGATGTAGCGAGACCACGAATCCCTGGTTTTCTCCCAGCGCTCGGGCTTTCCTTCTGCAGACCAAAAGCTTGCGTTTTAAGGCCGATCGAGTATGAGAGCGATTGAGCGTGACTTGGAGCGTTAGAAGACTCACAGGCTTTGTGCAACCCCGTGGGCAGTCGCCAACCCGGGACGAGCTCCTGGAGCGCCTGCGGCAGTGCGACGTCGTGGTGTACAACGTCTCGGAGAGTGGCGCGCCGCATCAGGTGGAGGAGGCGACGTGGGCCATCACAGGTGCTGCGTCGGTCGGTCAAACTGCCCTGTTTCTGGTGATGTTGCTCTCATGTTTGTCCCTCGCCTTCCAACAGCGCTCAATGCGGAAATGGAAAGCTTCAAGTCCCGGAAAATGTTCATCTTAGTCTCCACTGTGATGACCTGGGCCCTCACCCAACCACCCATTCCGGTGAGGCCCGTAGGAAGGGGGGACGTAGCCAAGGACGTAGCTGTAGACTCATCATGCACAGTTTTCTCTGTTCAGGACGAGGTGGACATTATAATAACGGAAGAGGAGTTCCGAAAGAGAAGGCCGCATCCCAGTTTCCGAAACCACCATAACCTGGAGAAACTTGTGCTCAGACTGGGGAGAGGTGTAAGTACGCGACTGTTCGGGGAGGCTCTTATGTTGTTGCACCTTCAGGTTTGTCGTACCTCCCAGTCGTGAACTCGGAAGATTCTGCGTGTTTTCCCCAACCCCGCAGAAAAAGACCAAACTCAGTGGCTTTGTCGTAGCCAGTGGCCTTCAATACGGAAGAGGAGAGAGCATATTTCACTACTTTTTCAAGGTACAATAGAGAAATCAAACTCTGTGTGTGTGTGTATATTACTGTATTTTTGGTATTTTCTTTTAGATTTTTTGTTTCCAAACAGGTTTCCTGGCTGTTGCAGTTTCCAGAAGTCCCTCTGTTTGGACAGGGCACAAATTACATACCCACAATCCACGTATGCGACCTCGGAGGGTGATTCAAATTTCATGCACCTTTATATACAGTCTCGTCCAGCTACCTGCCACTCCTTGGATCTAGCTACAGTTTTGTTTCTGGCAATTACTGAAACGGTGTTTCTTTTTCCAGAGTTCTCCAAAGCATCATTGAACTCAGGCCAAAGACCAAGTACATTCTCGCTCTGGACGACTCAAAGAACACCTTGGAGGATATTGTCAAGGTAACGGGTGCGGCGGTGCACTGGCAGACCGCATGGGGAACGTGGTGTGAAACCGTGCTGGAGGATGTTGCGGTCTTCCCCCCTTGAGCCTGCAAAGGCGAAAGACAAAAAAGGAGAAGAACTCACACTTGTTCTGTGTCTCTTAATGCTCCAGATGATAAGTGACACACTCGGACCAGGCAAAATAAAGAAAATACCAGAGCAGGAAGCCATCACCACGGGGGCTTTCACGGTACATTTTCTTCTTCCCCTTTCTCCATCTTTCTTCTTCTTCAGTTACACCTCTGGCTCATTTTACACCTCGTTTGAATATCTCTGTGTGATTGTCTGTCTATTTATCAATCATTTCAGGCTGAGGAACTGGACTACCTGAGCATCGACCTCCGCCTGGATGCTTTCACCATCAAAGACTCCTTCTCTCTGCGCTGGACGTCCGAGGCCGGGATGGTCGAAAACATCGGGACGGTCGCCGAGGAATACAAACACGCCAGGCAGCTGCTCGTAGGTGTTTGCACGGTCACCTAAACAAAGGTCGTTCGCGAAGATGAGGAGGAGCGCTGTCCCGACTGTTCTGTCTTTCTGTAGCCCGTCAGAATCTGCCTGCTCGGGCCTCCAGCTGTGGGGAAGACCACGCTTGCGGAGAGGCTCTGCCGTCATTACCAGATCCACCACATCCAGATCGAGGAGATCGTCCGGGAAAAGATCACGCGACTGGTCGGTGGAGGGAAAAAAAAGTCGTATCCTGGCACCAATTCTTGCCCTGCTGCTCACAGCTCAACAGCTGAAGGAAATCTGCTGCCCTCTTGTGGGGCTTCTCCTTGTGAAGATGCTGCAGCCCATGTTCAGGTTTTCCCCTCCCCCGTGTCTCTCGTGTCACTCACAGACGGAGGAAGTGAATGGTGGGCACGAACCTGGCGGCGAGGAGGCGGCGTCCGCTGCTCAGAGACAGCTGGAAACCCTCCAGAGAAGCATGGAGATGAACGCCGGTTGGTAGACCCAGAGCCCGTGCCGTCATACGAGCTCTGCGCAGCTGCGCAGCTCGGGTGTTTCCGCATTCCCAGCCACTGTTTCGCTCCGCCAGGTCGACTGGACGAGCGCGCGCTCTTTGACGTTCTGCGGGAAAAGCTGAGCTCCCGGCCGTGCAGGAACCAAGGGTTTGTCCTCGACGGCTTCCCGGAGACATACGAGCAGGCCAGGGCGGTTTTCTCCAGTGAGTCCCCGCCTCCATTTAGCTGCCATTTAGAATCCTTCCCGGGCTCGATCGCACTGACGCGGGTGTGGCGTTCTCATCATGCAGCCGAGGACTCGGACGCGGCCGGGAGACCCGCGTGCAGCAAGGAGATCACTCCAGGTTGTCGATGCAACGTCCTCCGGAAGCGCGCGGACACCTCTCGCATGATGACGCGCTAAAACGTGTGGGGGGGGGGGGGGGAATGTTTTGCAGAGCACGTCCTCGCCCTGAATGCCACGGATGACTTCCTGACCCAGAGGGTGCAGGGGCTTCCGCAGAGCGTGGCAGAGGAGATGCGCTACACCCAGGAGGAGTTTGTCGCCCGCCTGGATGGATACAGACGACGCAGCGTGGCAGAGCAAACCGTGCTGGACTACTTCGATGAGCTTGAGATCCTCCCGGAGCGCATAGGTACGGTCCGCCGAGTCCCACACGTCACGCAGGGCTTCATCGAGGTGTCGCTCCCAGTTACGACCAGGGATGTGGGACTGAGCGGCGTCCCGGTCGTAGTTAGGCAGCGAATCCGATTCGCGGGACCTCAGGTTCCCGTCTAGCGAACGTCTCCGTCTGTCAAAACCAATAAGGGATGACGGGGAGGAGGAAGACGTGAGACATGATGTTTCCCTCCCGCCTTTGTCCGTCTCCAGCATCTGGCACGGCAGAAAGACTGCGGTCCTCATCAACTGGCCTATCGATCAATAACACCACGTGCCATTAAGCAGTTTCGCAGAGCTTTTGGCCTGTCCGCTCCAAAGGGGTTTTGAGATTTGTACATGCAATAACTTTATGAAAGGAAAAACAAAACCCTGTCTGTACCTAACTTTCCCTAAAAGTGTCTGCATTATAAGAAATCAGCTTTTTTAGATTTATTAGACAAGATAAAGGCCAAAAGAAGCCATAACAGAAAATGCCGCTTCCTGCACCGGCTACAAGCCATAAACAGTCAAACCCACTTTTGAGGTTTTGTGTTGTTTACAGGTTTTATTGGCCTGCAGCAAGCTTTTTCGATTATTTTGTGTTAAAAATGTTCAAATGAAATCGCTCACAGTTACGATCTCGTTCTGAGTTGCTGAACAAATTCTGATGCGCAAAGCAACTTTAGATTCAAGGGTACCCGCGCACATGCCGCTGACAACGAGTGTGACTTGTCTCGCCGCAGAGGTCACCACAGGTGACGCGGAGTACAAAGACACGATGAAGAAGGTCGCCGAGATCGTGGGGGCCCCCAAGAACTACGGCCCCAGTCCAGAGGAGCGGGCCGAGCAAGAGCGGAAGTCAGAAGAGGAGAGGGAGCGGGAAATGGCGGCAGAGGCTGCCGAGAGGAAGCGCGGGAAGGAAGACGCTCTGTCCAAGATGGCCGCTCAGTACGAGGAGTGGGTGAGACGGGGGGGGGGGAGGGGGGGGTGGGGGGGGTCACAGCGTGGTCAGGAAAGCCATAATCCAAGGACTGCTGAATACTAACTTTTCCGGCTTCTCTTGATTCCCAGCAGAGGAATTTGGCTGAGCTGGACAGACAGGAGTGCGAGCTGCTGGAAGCTCGCGCCCTTCCTCTCAGGAACTACCTGATGAAGTACGTGATGCCCACGCTCAGCCAGGCCATGTTGGAGTGCAGCAAGATCAAGCCAGATGACCCTGTCAACTTCTTGGTATTCGTCCTACAAAAATGAGCACCTTCGAGGGTTGAGAGAGAAGTGAAACAGCTGTTTGTTTTTGGGTTGTTTTTTTTTTTGCAGGCGGAATATCTGATGCAGACCAACCAGCAGGAATGACGATCAGGCCGAGGAGGAGACGTTCCATCGTCTGTCCTAATCATAATATAATCGACTCAGGACTGGGGGAGGAAACACATGCTGCATCTGTGACTCACAATAAATATCAGTGTGTTTGATGTGAGGTGACGCTTTGTGCTTTATCTGAGGCGGAGCAATACAAAACATGTATATGCACATATGTCGACAGCGTTTTTCCCGCTCAAATTGCATGGCGCCCGCCTACAGCGATTGAAATCGCTCTGAAAAAAGAAAGAAAGGGGAAAAAAAAACATCCCTCCGAAAAGAACGATCTGTGTCCCACCTGCATTTGAGGGTTGCGTTTTAGAGCCGATCGTGATGGAGGCGGGTGCTGCAGGATGGGAGGCAATGATGCTAGTGGTAGCGCCAGAGCACTGTGGAACTTTATGCAAGGTGTGTGTGTGTTGTGCTTGTGTGTGTGTATGTATGTGTTAATTGGAACATTGCTGAATATTACTCCATTGATTGTCATGTGTGTATGAATATGAATAAAGACAAACCACAAGTCTACAAAAAAGGACGGCATGGAGAAACGTGTGAAGTAATGCAGGAGAACTCTAATTTCTCTTTGATTTAATTTCTTTTTTCAGTCTCAATTAACTGTTCACTTGATGCTTTTCTTCTTTGTCTTCAGAAGAGGTAATTTCAGCTTTAAAATCTGAAGATGTAAATAGCACTTCCTGTTTCATTCTGTGGTCCCTTTAAGTGTGTGTGTGTGTGTGTGAGAGAGAGAGAGAGAGAGAGATAGCGTGTAATTTGATTGAGTAAAGTTTTAAACAAAAACATAGAAATGACACATTTGAACAATAACATATTTAAACATAAACAGAAATTCCGTGGCCAGGCAGAAGCTTTATTACACGAGTTGCCTAGCATTCGTCCCCTTTCTGCCCCGGACACTAGTACAGTAAGTATACTCTCCTGGACATAAGGAAGCTCTTATCCACTGCGAGGAAGAACTACGATTACTTGAAGAGAAGAAGAAGAGGAAGAAGAAGAAGATCACAACAGTTGCAGCTGATTAGACCAACTGAGGGAGGCCGGTTGGACCACCTGATCTGCGCTGATTGGACCTCTCGGTCCTGGGCCTGTCGGTCCACCGGAACCGAACTTATCGGACGCCTGACTGCGGTCGAGTGAACCGTCCAACTTTTCACCGAGTTGTAAACAAGTGCAACGAGGAACAAGACCCTGGAAATGGCCTCCAGGAGACCCAGCGTGGACTGGATAGGTAAGAGATTTATCATTATTACACTTACACTGAACTGTATTGATCGCTTTGGGATGACTCCCTCGGGGAAATTTAGGAGCAGTGCCGATATTATCATCAGCATCGACAAGTATTAATGTCTGTGAGACGTCGTGGGTACAGTAATGGGAGTCTTATTTTGCTTGCAAGACATTTGTTTTGTTTACAAATTTGTAAAACGTGTGTTTTGCCGCGCTTCGCTTATCGCCTTGGAGACGAGGCGCCGAACGGTCGTGACGTCACCGCGCGCAGGCGTGGTCCCTGCAGGGCACGTCGACGAGACGCTGCGCTGACTGTGTGACAGATGGAGAGTAACAAGTGTGACCGCCAGTCAGGATTGTTGTGGCTGAGTCTCCCATGAATGAAGCCTGCCATCAAGTTATTGTAGAGACGGAATTGGAGTTTCATAGTTTTATATTTGGTTGCGTGTACTCTATTGTATGTGGGTAATGTATGTGTATATTTGGATTATGTGTCCACCATCCCTTGGCAGAGGTGTCATTTTTCATTTGAAGCCATACACCAGTCCTTATACACAGTTTATACATTTTGGTTGTCAATGAGAAGTGATTGACTGTCACGTGAATTAAGCTTACAGTGAAGTGATTGGAGAGATGCATGTATCATAGTTTTATATATTGTATGATTATATTTGTATTGTATGTGGGTATTTTTCCTGACGTTTGAGCCTTGATTGTTGCCCATGGACATCAACACTTTTAGTGGAACGAGAGATGTTTAAACTTTGGATGTATTGTTTTCCCCTCAGTCTTGGACTACATCGAGGAGGACCTCCCCGTGTCCATCCACTCGGAGGACGAAGAGGACCGGCCTGTCTCCGTCCCCTCGGGAGATGAAGAGGACCTCCGTGTCTCCATTCCTTGTGAGACGAAGAGGACCTGCCGCTCTCCACCCCCTCTGGAGACGAAGAGGACCTGCCGGTCTCCACCCCCTCTGGAGACGAAGAGGACCTGCTGGTCTCCACCCCCTCTGGAGACGAAGAGGACCTGCCTCTTCCTTCTCCAGGAGAAGGAAGAAGAAGAGGAGGAGGACACTCCCAGGACTTCATCCAGAAGGTTTTGCAGGAGGTGGGATGAGTCAGCCACCAGGATGTCAGCAAAGCGGCTCTTGGAAGATAGTGGCAAAGAGGAGGTGAGCTCCAAGAGGCTGAAGATGGACTCTGTGGACACCCCTGAAGACACTCCCTGGGTTTCAGGAAACAGCTGCAAGAAGAGGAGCCGAGAGAGCTGTGACACTGAGGAGGAAGAAGTGAAGAGGCAGAGGACAGACCCGAAGGACAGCCCAGAGGACCTCCCTGTCTCCACCCCCTCAGAGGGCAAAGAAGACCTCCCTGTCTCCAGCACCTTGGAGGCTGAAGAAGACCTTCCTTTCCCCATCCTCTGGCAGGATGAAGAAGACCCTCCTTTCCCCGTCCTCTCGGAGGATGAAGACGATCTGGTTCTCTACCTCCGTTGGAAGACAAACAGGAAGGAAGAGGAAGAGGAGGAGTACCGTGACAGAGACTGGGAGGAGGGTGAAGAGTCTGGATACGACACCGCCTTTTACGACGAGGACTCTGAAGACTCTGATGACTATGGCCAGCGATCCTTCTCCCCTGAAGCTGAAGACTCCTACCCCTCCACTTCAACAGGCCTTGGCTATGGACGCCGTGCACACTGGTTCCGTCCTGTGGTGTCCTACGACAGCGACTCGGACTAGGAGGCTGCAGCACTAAGCACTCTCCTGTGTGCCTGTCCATTCTCTCCAGGCTAAGGGAAACTTAGCCTGTCATCCCCAGCAGCTTGTTTGGTGGTTTCAGAAGGTAGCAGAGCTCCTGCAGGCCATCAGGAGCAGCCACCTCCACCAAGCTGCTGGGCTAACATTACACAACTCCATGTTCTGTAATGTTATTCTGTGCTGTGCTTTTATACAGTACAAGCTGAAGGTCTTTTAGAGGTAAGTATGTTAAGGTAGGTATTGTTCTCTAAGGTTATTCTGTGTCACTTGACTGTGAGGGCAGTGATAGAAAAAAGTAGGTTTTCTTTCCATTTTTAAGTTTGTCTATTTTGAAATTAGAGCTAAGTATTGTGAGGTTATCATAGATCTGATTTGTTTTATATTGTTTGGAGAAGAAGAGTGTGACTATTGCTGGAAAAGGTAAGTTCATACCCAAATGCAAGTTGTTGAACTCCATCTCATGTTTGCTGTTTTACTAACTCCCTTTCTGTCTCTCCACAGGCTGCATCAACCTCCCCAGAACAAGCAGAAGGAAAACCAAGCCCAGGATGACCTTGAAGGAGAAGATGAGACTGAACCAGAGGATGGGATGATAACAGCATCAGTTTAAGAGTGATTGGAGCCTTTCACGAATGAGCCAAGTAAGTCATTTCCTCACTGAAGTTTGACAAGCTCCATTTTCATGTATGCTTCACGTATTCACTTGGAACATTCTTGAATATTATTCCATAGTATTTGGCTTATTTAAAGGTATTCAGAGGGACCAGAAGAATCGTATGGGTGACCACAGGACCACCTTGATATCGATGGTTTTCTGTTCTCTATGGACAGAGTAAGTGATTTCCTCGTTAAACACTAGTGAGTGAACTTTTCTTCAACTATGATGCATCATTTTTTGAATAGAAACATTAATACTCCTATGATTGTCATGTTTGTACAAATCCAACAGTGTAGCTCATCAAAAACCAAAGTCTCAGCAGACCAGGACTCCAGGGTTTCCATGACAACAGAGAGGATGAGACTGGGCCAAGAGAGAGAGATGGACGAGAAGAAGACCAACCTGAGACTGATGGTGGCCTTTCATTCAGTGGGATGAGTAAGTCATTTCATGACTGATTATAGTTTACATGTTTGCTTCATATTTCTTCAGTTAGAAGAACACTGATGAATATTATTCAATCGATTGTCATGTTTAGACACTGTGGCTAATGAAGAAACACAGGTTGCCTTTAAACATGAGTGGAATGAAGTCATTTATGAAGTATTCTGTTGTTTTTCAGGACGGCACAGCTCCTGCAGACCACTGAACTCAAGCCAGCACCAACCCTGACCCTGCTCCTGGATGGCACCATCTCCTTCAGTCCAGTGACCACAACACAGAAGACCGGGACTCCAGGGATACCTCGATGACAAAGCAGATGAGACGAGGCTGCAAGAAAGGTGTGAATAACAACAGGACCAGCTGCTCAGTAGTGGTTGACTTGCATTTAGTGGCTAAGTAACGGTTTTCCTTCTTTTTCAAGAAGCTTACTTTTAATGACATGCTCGTTTCATCTGTGTCTCTCTGAATTAGCTCAGTCAGCTGAGAGGCGTCTACCATCCAGGAGAGCAGAGGCGAGGCACTGGGAGTTGCTGCAGTTTGTGTACTCCCAGAGACTGATGAACTTATTCAGTTCCAAAGCTGAAGAATGACTCACTGTATTTTCACGCCTAACACCAGTGGGTGCATTTGATGATGATTGTACGAAAACAAATAAATATACCTTTTCATATCAAAAACATTCTTTGGTGAGGATGAGTATTTAATCCTTTTAGGAGTTATGCAAATGATATCACTCAGGCTATTACATGTATATTCACACTATCACTATAATGCACATATGTGTAGATTTACTATTGGGAGGTCACAGAATACATGTGATAGAGCACACATGCATTTAGAATTGAGAGTATCTATCCATCTGTTATCTTAGTACCTGGAGAAAACTTATTTTGAATCATAAGACTTAAGCAAGCCAATAAAATGCTTTAGAAAGCATTTATTTTGATTGGTCAAGAGCTAGACATGCTGCAAGTACAATGAAATTGCAGATGCAATTAATACTCAATGACACCATGGAACAAGTGACACGAACTCAATGATTGATTCATTAAGTCATGAAATGCATTTCCATACGCTGCATCAACCCTCCAGTGACAAAAGCATGGAAGAGCAGGACCCCAGGAACTCCTCTGTGCCGAAGGAAATGAGACAAGACCACAAAGAAAATATGATTAACAACAGGACCGGCTGAAGAGTGGGGGTCACCTTGTATGTAGTGGACAAAGAGACAGTTTTCCTCTTCGTCTTTACAAGCTAACTTTAATAACAGATTTGTTTCATGTGTTAATTGGACCATAGCTGAATATTATTCCATTGATTGTCATGTGTGTATGAATATGAATAAAGACAAACCACAAGTCTACAAAAAAGGACGGCATGAAGAAACATATGAAGTAAAGCAGGAGAACACTAATTTCTCTTTGATTTAATTTCTTTTTTCAGTCTCAATTAACTGTTCGCTTAATGCTTTTATCCTTTGTCACCACAAGAGGTAATTTCAGCTTTTAAATCTGAGGATGGAAATAGCACTTCCTGTGTCATTCTGTGGTCCCTTTAAGTGAGTGTGTGTGTGTGTGTGTGTGTGAGAGAGAGAGAGAGAGAGAGAGATAGCGTGTAATTTGATTGAGTAAAGTTTTAAACAAAAACATAGAAATAACACATTTGAACAATAACATATTTAAACATAAACAGAGATTCCGTGGCCAGGCAGAAGCTTTATTACACGAGTTGCCTAGCATTCGTCCCCTTTCTGCCCCGGACACTGGTACAGTAAGTATACTCTCCTGGACATAAGGAAGCTCTTATCCACTGCGAGGAAGAACTACGATTACTTGAAGAGAAGAAGAAGAGGAAGAAGAAGAAGATCACAACAGTTGCAGCTGATTAGACCAACTGAGGGAGGCCGGTTGGACCACCTGATCTGCGCTGATTGGACCTCTCGGTCCTGGGCCTGTCGGTCCACCGGAACCGAACTTATCGGACGCCTGACTGCGGTCGAGTGAACCGTCCGACTTTTCACCGAGTTGTAAACAAGTGCAACGAGGAACAAGACCCTGGAAATGGCCTCCAGGAGACCCAGCGTGGACTGGATAGGTAAGACATTTATTATTATTACACTTAGACTGAACTGTATTGATCGCTTTGGGATGACTCCCTCAAGGAAATTTAGGAGCAGTGCCGATATTATCATCAGCACCGACAAGTATTAATGTCTGTGAGACGTCGTGGGTACAGTAGTGGGAGTCTTATTTTGCTTGCAAGACATTTGTTTTGTTTACAAATTTGTAAAACGTGTGTTTTGCCGCGCTTCGCTTATCGCCTTGGAGACGAGGCACCGAACGGTCGTGACGTCATCGCGTGCAGGCGCGGTCCCTGCAGGGCACGTCGACGAGACGCTGCGCTGACTGTGTGACAGATGGAGAGTAACAAGTGTGACCGCCAGTCAGGATTGTTGTGGCTGAGTCTCCCATGAATGAAGCCTGCCATCAAGTTATTGTAGAGACGGAATTGGAGTTTCATAGTTTTATATTTGGTTGCGTGTACTCTATTGTATGTGGGTAATGTATGTGTATATTTGGATTATGTGTCCACCATCCCTTGGCAGAGGTGTCATTTTTCATTTGAAGCCATACACCAGTCCTTATACACAGTTTATACATTTTGGTTGTCAATGAGAAGTGATTGACTGTCACGTGAATTAAGCTTACAGTGAAGTGATTGGAGAGATGCATGTATCATAGTTTTATATATTGTATGATTATATTTGTATTGTATGTGGGTATTTTTCCTGACGTTTGAGCCTTGATTGTTGCCCATGGACATCAACACTTTTAGTGGAACGAGAGATGTTTAAACTTTGGATGTATTGTTTTCCCCTCAGTCTTGGACTACATCGAGGAGGACCTCCCCGTGTCCATCCACTCGGAGGACGAAGAGGACCGGCCTGTCTCCGTCCCCTCGGGAGATGAAGAGGACCTCCGTGTCTCCATTCCTTGTGAGACGAAGAGGACCTGCCGCTCTCCACCCCCTCTGGAGACGAAGAGGACCTGCCGGTCTCCACCCCCTCTGGAGACGAAGAGGACCTGCTGGTCTCCACCCCCTCTGGAGACGAAGAGGACCTGCCTCTTCCTTCTCCAGGAGAAGGAAGAAGAAGAGGAGGAGGACACTCCCAGGACTTCATCCAGAAGGTTTTGCAGGAGGTGGGATGAGTCAGCCACCAGGATGTCAGCAAAGCGGCTCTTGGAAGATAGTGGCAAAGAGGAGGTGAGCTCCAAGAGGCTGAAGATGGACTCTGTGGACACCCCTGAAGACACTCCCTGGGTTTCAGGAAACAGCTGCAAGAAGAGGAGCCGAGAGAGCTGTGACACTGAGGAGGAAGAAGTGAAGAGGCAGAGGACAGACCCGAAGGACAGCCCAGAGGACCTCCCTGTCTCCACCCCCTCAGAGGGCAAAGAAGACCTCCCTGTCTCCAGCACCTTGGAGGCTGAAGAAGACCTTCCTTTCCCCATCCTCTGGCAGGATGAAGAAGACCCTCCTTTCCCCGTCCTCTCGGAGGATGAAGACGATCTGGTTCTCTACCTCCGTTGGAAGACAAACAGGAAGGAAGAGGAAGAGGAGGAGTACCGTGACAGAGACTGGGAGGAGGGTGAAGAGTCTGGATACGACACCGCCTTTTACGACGAGGACTCTGAAGACTCTGATGACTATGGCCAGCGATCCTTCTCCCCTGAAGCTGAAGACTCCTACCCCTCCACTTCAACAGGCCTTGGCTATGGACGCCGTGCACACTGGTTCCGTCCTGTGGTGTCCTACGACAGCGACTCGGACTAGGAGGCTGCAGCACTAAGCACTCTCCTGTGTGCCTGTCCATTCTCTCCAGGCTAAGGGAAACTTAGCCTGTCATCCCCAGCAGCTTGTTTGGTGGTTTCAGAAGGTAGCAGAGCTCCTGCAGGCCATCAGGAGCAGCCACCTCCACCAAGCTGCTGGGCTAACATTACACAACTCCATGTTCTGTAATGTTATTCTGTGCTGTGCTTTTATACAGTACAAGCTGAAGGTCTTTTAGAGGTAAGTATGTTAAGGTAGGTATTGTTCTCTAAGGTTATTCTGTGTCACTTGACTGTGAGGGCAGTGATAGAAAAAAGTAGGTTTTCTTTCCATTTTTAAGTTTGTCTATTTTGAAATTAGAGCTAAGTATTGTGAGGTTATCATAGATCTGATTTGTTTTATATTGTTTGGAGAAGAAGAGTGTGACTATTGCTGGAAAAGGTAAGTTCATACCCAAATGCAAGTTGTTGAACTCCATCTCATGTTTGCTGTTTTACTAACTCCCTTTCTGTCTCTCCACAGGCTGCATCAACCTCCCCAGAACAAGCAGAAGGAAAACCAAGCCCAGGATGACCTTGAAGGAGAAGATGAGACTGAACCAGAGGATGGGATGATAACAGCATCAGTTTAAGAGTGATTGGAGCCTTTCACGAATGAGCCAAGTAAGTCATTTCCTCACTGAAGTTTGACAAGCTCCATTTTCATGTATGCTTCACGTATTCACTTGGAACATTCTTGAATATTATTCCATAGTATTTGGCTTATTTAAAGGTATTCAGAGGGACCAGAAGAATCGTATGGGTGACCACAGGACCACCTTGATATCGATGGTTTTCTGTTCTCTATGGACAGAGTAAGTGATTTCCTCGTTAAACACTAGTGAGTGAACTTTTCTTCAACTATGATGCATCATTTTTTGAATAGAAACATTAATACTCCTATGATTGTCATGTTTGTACAAATCCAACAGTGTAGCTCATCAAAAACCAAAGTCTCAGCAGACCAGGACTCCAGGGTTTCCATGACAACAGAGAGGATGAGACTGGGCCAAGAGAGAGAGATGGACGAGAAGAAGACCAACCTGAGACTGATGGTGGCCTTTCATTCAGTGGGATGAGTAAGTCATTTCATGACTGATTATAGTTTACATGTTTGCTTCATATTTCTTCAGTTAGAAGAACACTGATGAATATTATTCAATCGATTGTCATGTTTAGACACTGTGGCTAATGAAGAAACACAGGTTGCCTTTAAACATGAGTGGAATGAAGTCATTTATGAAGTATTCTGTTGTTTTTCAGGACGGCACAGCTCCTGCAGACCACTGAACTCAAGCCAGCACCAACCCTGACCCTGCTCCTGGATGGCACCATCTCCTTCAGTCCAGTGACCACAACACAGAAGACCGGGACTCCAGGGATACCTCGATGACAAAGCAGATGAGACGAGGCTGCAAGAAAGGTGTGAATAACAACAGGACCAGCTGCTCAGTAGTGGTTGACTTGCATTTAGTGGCTAAGTAACGGTTTTCCTTCTTTTTCAAGAAGCTTACTTTTAATGACATGCTCGTTTCATCTGTGTCTCTCTGAATTAGCTCAGTCAGCTGAGAGGCGTCTACCATCCAGGAGAGCAGAGGCGAGGCACTGGGAGTTGCTGCAGTTTGTGTACTCCCAGAGACTGATGAACTTATTCAGTTCCAAAGCTGAAGAATGACTCACTGTATTTTCACGCCTAACACCAGTGGGTGCATTTGATGATGATTGTACGAAAACAAATAAATATACCTTTTCATATCAAAAACATTCTTTGGTGAGGATGAGTATTTAATCCTTTTAGGAGTTATGCAAATGATATCACTCAGGCTATTACATGTATATTCACACTATCACTATAATGCACATATGTGTAGATTTACTATTGGGAGGTCACAGAATACATGTGATAGAGCACACATGCATTTAGAATTGAGAGTATCTATCCATCTGTTATCTTAGTACCTGGAGAAAACTTATTTTGAATCATAAGACTTAAGCAAGCCAATAAAATGCTTTAGAAAGCATTTATTTTGATTGGTCAAGAGCTAGACATGCTGCAAGTACAATGAAATTGCAGATGCAATTAATACTCAATGACACCATGGAACAAGTGACACGAACTCAATGATTGATTCATTAAGTCATGAAATGCATTTCCATACGCTGCATCAACCCTCCAGTGACAAAAGCATGGAAGAGCAGGACCCCAGGAACTCCTCTGTGCCGAAGGAAATGAGACAAGACCACAAAGAAAATATGATTAACAACAGGACCGGCTGAAGAGTGGGGGTCACCTTGTATGTAGTGGACAAAGAGACAGTTTTCCTCTTCGTCTTTACAAGCTAACTTTAATAACAGATTTGTTTCATGTGTTAATTGGACCATAGCTGAATATTATTCCATTGATTGTCATGTGTGTATGAATATGAATAAAGACAAACCACAAGTCTACAAAAAAGGACGGCATGAAGAAACATATGAAGTAAAGCAGGAGAACACTAATTTCTCTTTGATTTAATTTCTTTTTTCAGTCTCAATTAACTGTTCGCTTAATGCTTTTATCCTTTGTCACCACAAGAGGTAATTTCAGCTTTTAAATCTGAGGATGGAAATAGCACTTCCTGTGTCATTCTGTGGTCCCTTTAAGTGAGTGTGTGTGTGTGTGTGTGTGTGAGAGAGAGAGAGAGAGAGAGAGATAGCGTGTAATTTGATTGAGTAAAGTTTTAAACAAAAACATAGAAATAACACATTTGAACAATAACATATTTAAACATAAACAGAGATTCCGTGGCCAGGCAGAAGCTTTATTACACGAGTTGCCTAGCATTCGTCCCCTTTCTGCCCCGGACACTGGTACAGTAAGTATACTCTCCTGGACATAAGGAAGCTCTTATCCACTGCGAGGAAGAACTACGATTACTTGAAGAGAAGAAGAAGAGGAAGAAGAAGAAGATCACAACAGTTGCAGCTGATTAGACCAACTGAGGGAGGCCGGTTGGACCACCTGATCTGCGCTGATTGGACCTCTCGGTCCTGGGCCTGTCGGTCCACCGGAACCGAACTTATCGGACGCCTGACTGCGGTCGAGTGAACCGTCCGACTTTTCACCGAGTTGTAAACAAGTGCAACGAGGAACAAGACCCTGGAAATGGCCTCCAGGAGACCCAGCGTGGACTGGATAGGTAAGACATTTATTATTATTACACTTAGACTGAACTGTATTGATCGCTTTGGGATGACTCCCTCAAGGAAATTTAGGAGCAGTGCCGATATTATCATCAGCACCGACAAGTATTAATGTCTGTGAGACGTCGTGGGTACAGTAGTGGGAGTCTTATTTTGCTTGCAAGACATTTGTTTTGTTTACAAATTTGTAAAACGTGTGTTTTGCCGCGCTTCGCTTATCGCCTTGGAGACGAGGCACCGAACGGTCGTGACGTCATCGCGTGCAGGCGCGGTCCCTGCAGGGCACGTCGACGAGACGCTGCGCTGACTGTGTGACAGGTGGAGAGTAACAAGTGTGACCGCCAGTCAGGATAGTTGTGGCTGAGTCTCCCATGAATGAAGACTACCATCAAGTTATTGTAGAGACGGAATTGGAGTTTCATAGTTTTATATTTGGTTGCGTGTATTCTATTGTATGTGGGTAATGTATGTGTATATTTGGATTATGTGTCCACCATCCCTTGGCAGGGGTGATCATTTTTCATTTGAAGCCATACACCAGTCCTTACATACAGTTTATACATTTTGGTTGTCAATGAGAAGTTATTGACTGTCACGTCAATTAAGCTTACAGTGAAGTGATTGGAGAGATGCATGTATCATAGTTTTATATATTGTATCATTATATTTGTATTGTATGTGGGTATTTTTCCTGAATTTTGAGCCTTGATTGTTGCCCATGGACATCAAGACTTTTAGTGGAACGAGAGATGTTTAAAATTTGGATGTATTGTTTTCCCCTCAGTCTTGGACTACATCGAGGAGGACCTCCCCGTGTCCATCCACTCGGAGGACGAAGAGGACCGGCCTGTCTCCGTCCCCTCGGGAGATGAAGAGGACCTCCGTGTCTCCATTCCTTGTGAGACGAAGAGGACCTGCCGCTCTCCACCCCCTCTGGAGACGAAGAGGACCTGCCTGTCTCCACCCCCTCTGGAGACGAAGAGGACCTGCCGGTCTCCACCCCCTCTGGATACGAAGAGGACCTGCCGGTCTCCACCCCCTCTGGAGACGAAGAGGACCTGCCGGTCTCCACCCCCTCTGGAGACGAAGAGGACCTGCCTCTTCCTTCTCCAGGAGAAGGAAGAAGAAGAGGAGGAGGACACTCCCAGGGCTTCATCCAGAAGGTTTTGCAGGAGGTGGGATGAGTCAGCCACCAGGATGTCAGCAAAGCGGCTCTTGGAAGATAGTGGCAAAGAGGAGGTGAGCTCCAAGAGGCTGAAGATGGACTTTGTGGACTCCCCTGAAGACACTCCCTGGGTTTCAGGAAACAGCCGCAAGAAGAGGAGCCGAGAGAGCTGTGACACTGAGGAGGAAGAAGTGAAGAGGCAGAGGACAGACCCGAAGGACCGCCCGGAGGACCTCCCTGTCTCCACCCCCTCGGAGGGCAAAGAAGACCTCCCTGTCTCCAGCACCTTGGAGGCTGAAGAAGACCTTCCTTTCCCTATCCTCTGGCAGGATGAAGAAGACCCTCCTTTCCCCGTCCTCTCGGAGGATGAAGACGATCTGGTTCTCTACCTCCGTTGGAAGACAAACAGGAAGGAAGAGGAAGAGGAGGAGTACCGTGACAGAGACTGGGAGGAGGGTGAAGAGTCTGGATACGACACCGCCTTTTACGACGAGGACTCTGAAGACTCTGATGACTATGGCCAGCGATCCTTCTCCCCTGAAGCTGAAGACTCCTACCCCTCCACTTCAACAGGCCTTGGCTATGGACGCCGTGCACACTGGTTCCGTCCTGTGGTGTCCTACGACAGCGACTCGGACTAGGAGGCTGCAGCACGAAGCACTCTCCTGTGTGCCTGTCCATTCTCTCCAGGCTAAGGGAAACTTAGCCTGTCATCCCCAGCAGCTTGTTTGGTGGTTTCAGAAGGTAGCAGAGCTCCTGCAGGCCATCGGGAGCAGCCACCTCCACCAAGCTGCTGGGCTAACATTACACAACTCCGTGTTCTGTAATGTTATTCTGTGCTGTGCTTTTATACAGTACAAGCTGATGGTCTTTTACAGGTAAGTATGTTAAGGTAGGTATTGTACTCTAAGGTTATTCTGTGTCAAGTGACTGTGAGTGCAGTGATAGCAGAAAAAAGTAGGTTTCCTTTCCATTTTTAAGTTTGTCTATTTTTTAAATTAGAGCTAAGTATTGTGAGGTTATCATAGATCTGATTTGTTTTATATTGTTTGGAGAAGAAGAGTGTGACGATTGCTGGAAAAGGTAAGTTCATACCCAAATGCAAGTTGTTGAACTCCATCTCGTGTTTGCTGTTTTACTAACTCCCTTTCTGTCTCTCCACAGGCTGCATCAACCTCCCCAGAACAAGCAGAAGGAAGACCAAGCCCAGGATGACCTTGAAGGAGAAGATGAGACTGAACCAGAGGATGGGATGATAACAGCATCAGTTTAAGAGTGATGGGAGCCTTTCACAAATGAGCCAAGTAAGTCATTTCCTCACTGAAGTTTGACAAGCTCCATTTTCATGTATGCTTCACGTATTCACTTGGAACATTCTTGAATATTATTCCATAGTATTTGGCTTTTTTAAAGGTATTCAGAGGGACCAGAAGAATCGTATGGGTGACCACAGGACCACCTTGATATCGATGGTTTTCTGTTCTCTATGGACAGAGTAAGTGATTTCCTCATTAAACACTAGTGAGTGAACTTTTCTTCAACTATGATGCATCGTTTTTTGAATAGAAACATTAATACTCCTATGATTGTCATGTTTGTACAAATCCAACAGTGTAGCCTATCAAAAACCAAAGTCTCAGCAGACCAGGACTCCAGGGTTTCCATGACAACAGAGAGGATGAGACTGAGCCAAGAGAGAAAGATGGACGAGAAGAAGACCAACCTGAGACTGATGGTGGCCTTTCATTCAGTGGGATGAGTAAGTCATTTCATGACTGATTATAGTTTACATGTTTGCTTCATATTTCTTCAGTTAGAAGAACACTGATGAATATTATTCAATCGATTGTCATGTTTAGACACTGTGGCTAATGAAGAAACACAGGTTGCCTTTAAACATGAGTGGAATGAAGTCATTTATGAAGTATTCTGTTGTTTTTAAGGACAGCACAGCTCCTGCAGACCACTGAACTCAAGCCAGCACGAGCCCTGACCCTGCTCCTGGATGGCACCATCTCCTTCAGTCCAGTGACCACAACACAGAAGACCGGGACTCCAGGGATACCTCGATGACAAAGCAGATGAGACGAGGCTGCAAGAAAGGTGTGAATAACAACAGGACCAGCTGCTCAGTGGTGGTTGACTTGCATTTAGTGGCTAAGTAACGGTTTTCCTCCTTGTTTCAAGAAGCTTACTTTTAATGACATGCTCGTTTCATCTGTGTCTCTCTGAATTAGCTCAGTCAGCTGAGAGGCGTCTACCATCCAGGAGAGCAGAGGCGAGGCACTGGGAGTTGCTGCAGTTTGTGTACTCCCAGAGACTGATGAACTTATTCAGTTCCAAAGCTGAATAATGACTCACTGTATTTTCACGCCTAACACCAGTGGGTGCATTTGATGATGATTGTACGAAAACAAATAAATATACCTTTTCATATCAAAAACATTCTTTGGTGAGGATGAGTATTTAATCCCTTTAGGAGTTATGCAAATGATATCACTCAGGCTATTACATGTATATTCACACTATCACTATAATGCACATATATATAGATTTACTCTTGGGAGGTCACAGAATACATGTGATAGAGCACACATGCATTTAGAATTGAGAGTATCTATCCATCTGTTATCTTAGTACCTGGAGAAAACTTATTTTGAATCATCAGACTTAAGCAAGCCAATAAAAAGCTTTAGAAAGCATTTATTTTGATTGGTCAAGAGCTAGACATGCTGCAAGTACAATGAAATTGCAGATGCAATTGATACTCAATGACACCATGGAACAAGTAACACGAACTCAATGATTGATTCATTAAGTCATGAAATGCATTTCCATACGCTGCATCAACCCTCCAGTGACAAAGGCATGGAAGAGCAGGACCCCAGGAACTCCTCTGTGCCGAAGGAAATGAGACAAGACCACAAAGAAAATATGATTAACAACAGGACCGGCTGAAGAGTGGGGGTCACCTTGTATGAAGTAGACAAAGAGACAGCTTTCCTCTTCGTCTTAACAAGCTAACTTTAATAACATATTTGTTTCATGTGTTTATTGGACCATAGCTGAATATTATTCCATTGATTGTCATGTGTGTATGAATATGAATCATGACAAACCACAAGTTTACAAAAAAAGGAAGGCATGGAGAAACATATGAAGTAAAGCAGGAGAACTCTAATTTCTCTTTGATTTAATTTCTTTTTTCAGTCTCAATTAACTGTTCACTTGATGCTTTTATCCTTTGCCACCACAAGAGGTAATTTCAGCTTTAAAATCTGAGGATGGAAATAGCACTTCCTATTTCATTGTGTGGTCCCTTTAAGTGTGTGTGTGTGTGTGTGTGTGTGTGTGTGTGTGTGTGTGTGTGTGTGTGTGTGTGTGTGTGTGTGTGTGTGTGTGTGTGAGAGAGAGAGAGAGCGTGTAATTTGATTGAGTAAAGTTTTAAACAAAAACATAGAAATAACACATTTGAACAACAACATATTTAAACATAAACAGAAATTCCGTGGCCAGGCAGAAGCTTTATTACACGAGTTGCCTAGCATTCGTCCCCTTTCTGCCCCGGACACTGGTACAGTAAGTATACTCTCCTGGACATAAGGAAGCTCTTATCCACTGCGAGGAAGAACTACGATTACTTGAAGAGAAGAAGAAGAGGAAGAAGAAGAAGAAGATCACAACAGCTGCAGCTGATTAGACCAACTGAGGGAGGCCGGTTGGACCACCTGATCTGCGCTGATTGGACCTCTCGGTCCTGGGCCTGTCGGTCCACCAGAACCGAACTTATCGGACGCCTGACTGCGGTCGAGTGAACCGTCCGACTTTTCACCGAGTTGTAAACAAGTGCAACGAGGAACAAGACCCTGGAAATGGCCTCCAGGAGACCCAGCGCGGACTGGATAGGTAAGACATTTATTATTATTACACTTAGACTGAACTGTATTGATCGCTTTGGGATGACTACCTCAGAGAAATTTAGGAGCAGTGCCGATATTATCATCAGCATCGACAAGTATTAATGACTGTGAGACGTCGTGGGTACAGTTATGGGAGTCATATTTTGCTTGCAAGACATTTGTTTTGTTTACAAATTTGTAAAACGTGTGTTTTGCCGCGCTTCGCTTATCGCCTTGGAGACGAGGCGCCGAACGGTCGTGACGTCATCGCGCGCAGGCGTGGTTCCTGCAGGGCACGTCGACGAGACGCTGCGCTGACTGTGTGACTGATGGAGAGTAACAAGTGTGACCGCCAGTCAGGATAGTTGTGGCTGAGTCTCCCATGAATGAAGCCTACCATCAAGTTATTGTAGAGACGGAATTGGAGTTTCATAGTTTTATATTTGGTTGTGTGTATTTATTGTATGTGGGTGATGTATGTGTATATTTGGATTATGTGTCCACCATCCCTTGGCAGAGGTGATCATTTTCATTTGAAGCCATACACCAGTCCTTATATACAGTTTATACATTTTGGTTGTCAATGAGAAGTTATTGACTGTCACGTGAGTTAAGCTGACAGTGAAGTGATTGGAGAGATGCATGTGTCATAGTTTTATATATTGTATGATTATATTTGTATTGTATGTGGGTATTTTTCCTGACTTTTGAGCCTTGATTGTTGCCCATGGACATCAACACTTTTAGTGGAACGAGAGATGTTTAAAATTTGGATGTATTGTTTTCCCCTCAGTCTTGGACTACATCGAGGAAGACCTCCCCGTGTCCATCCACTCGGAGGACGAAGAGGACCGGCCTGTCTCCGGCCCCTCGGGAGATGAAGAGGACCTCCGTGTCTCCATTCCTTGTGAGACGAAGAGGACCTGCCTGTCTCCACCCCCTCTGGAGACGAAGAGGACCTGCCGGTCTCCACCCCCTCTGGATACGAAGAGGACCTGCCGGTCTCCACCCCCTCTGGAGACGAAGAGGACCTGCCGGTCTCCACCCCCTCTGGAGACGAAGAGGACCTGCCTCTTCCTTCTCCAGGAGAAGGAAGAAGAAGAGGAGGAGGACACTCCCAGGACTTCATCCAGAAGGTTTTGCAGGAGGTGGGATGAGTCAGCCACCAGGATGTCAGCAAAGCGGCTCCTGGAAGATAGTGGCAAGGAGGAGGTGAGCTCCAAGAGGCTGAAGATGGACTCTGTGGACACCCCTGAAGACACTCCCTGGGTTTCAGGAAACAGCCGCAAGAAGAGGAGCCGAGAGAGCTGTGACACTGAGGAGGAAGAAGTGAAGAGGCAGAGGACAGACCCGAAGGACCGCCCGGAGGACCTCCCTGTCTCCACCCCCTCGGAGGACAAAGAAGACCTCCCTGTCTCCAGCACCTTGGAGGCTGAAGAAGACCTTCCTTTCCCCATCCTCTGGCAGGATGAAGAAGACCCTCCTTTCCCCGTCCTCTCGGAGGATGAAGACGATCTGGTTCTCTACCTCCGTTGGAAGACAAACAGGAAGGAAGAGGAAGAGGAGGAGTACAGTGACAGAGACTGGGAGGAGGGTGAAGAGTCTGGATACGACACCGCCTTTTACGACGAGGACTCTGAAGACTCTGATGACTATGGCCAGCGATCCTTCTCCCCTGAAGCTGAAGACTCCTACCCCTCCACTTCAACAGGCCTTGGCTATGGACGCCGTGCACACTGGTTCCGTCCTGTGGTGTCCTACGACAGCGACTCGGACTAGGAGGCTGCAGCACGAAGCACTCTCCTGTGTGCCTGTCCATTCTCTCCAGGCTAAGGGAAACTTAGCCTGTCATCCCCAGCAGCTTGTTTGGTGGTTTCAGAAGGTAGCAGAGCTCCTGGAGGCCATCAGGAGCCGCCACCTCCACCCAGCTGCTGGGCTAACATTACACAACTCCGTGTTCTGTAATGTTATTCTGTGCTGTGCTTTTATACAGTACAAGCTGAAGGTCTTTTAGAGGTAAGTATGTTAAGGTAGGTATTGTACTCTAAGGTTATTCTGTGTCACTTGACTGTGAGTGCAGTGATAGCAGAGAAAAGTAGGTTTTCTTTCCATTTTTACGTTTGTCTATTTTTTAAATTAGAGCTAAGTATTGTGAGGTTATCATAGATCTGATTTGTTTTATATTGTTTGGAGAAGAAGAGTGTGACTATTGCTGGAAAAGGTAAGTTCATACCCAAATGCAAGTTGTTGAACTCCATCTCATGTTTGCTGTTTTACTAACTCCCTTTCTGTCTCTCCACAGGCTGCATCAACTTCCCCAGAACAAGCAGAAGGAAAACCAAGCCCAGGATGACCTTGAAGGAGAAGATGAGACTGAACCAGAGGATGGGATGATAACAGCATCAGTTTAAGAGTGATGGGAGCCTTTCACGAATGAGCCAAGTAAGTCATTTCCTCACTGAAGTTTGACAAGCTCCATTTTCATGTATGCTTCACGTATTCACTTGGAACATTCTTGAATATTATTCCATAGTATTTGGCTTATTTAAAGGTATTCAGAGGGACCAGAAGAAACGTATGGGTGACCACAGGACCACCTTGATATCGATGGTTTTCTGTTCTCAATGGACAGAGTAAGTGATTTCCTCATTAAACACTAGTGAGTGAACTTTTCTTCAACTTTGATGCATCATTTTTTGAATAGAAACATTAATACTCCTATGATTGTCATGTTTGTACAAATCCAACAGTGTAGCTGAGCAAAAACCAAAGTCTCAGCAGACCAGGACTCCAGGGTTTCCATGACAACAGAGAGGATGAGACTGAGCCAAGAGAGAAAGATGGACGAGAAGAAGACCAACCTGAGACTGATGGTGGCCTTTCATTCAGTGGGATGAGTAAGTCATTTCATGACTGATTATAGTCAACATGTTTGCTTCATATTTCTTCAGTTAGAAGAACACTGATGAATATTGTTCAATCAATTGTCATGTTTAGACACTGTGGCTAATGAAGAAACACAGGTTGCCTTTAAACATGAGTGGAATGAAGTCATTTATGAAGTATTCTGTTGTTTTTCAGGACGGCACAGCTCCTACAGACCACTGAACTCAAGCATGAACCCTGACCCTGCTCCTGGATGGCACCATCTCCTTCAGTCCAGTGACAACAACACAGAAGACCGGGACTCCAGGGATACCTCGATGACAAAGCAGATGAGACGAGGCCGCAAGAAAGGTGTGAATAACAACAGGACCAGCTGCTCAGTAGTGGTTGACTTGCATTTAGTGGCTAAGTAACGGTTTTCCTCCTTGTTTCAAGAAGCTTACTTTTAATGACATGCTTGTTTCATCTGTGTCTCTCTGAATTAGCTCAGTCAGCAGAGTGGCGTCTACCATCCAGGAGAGCAGAGGCGAGGCACTGGGAGTTGCTGCTGTTTGTGTACTCCCAGAGACTGATGAACTTATTCAGTTCCAAAGCTGAAGAATGACTCACTGTATTTTCACGCCTAACACCAGTGGGTGCATTTGATGATGATTGTAGGAAAACAAATAAAAATACCTTTTCATATCAAAAACATTCTTTGGTGAGGATGATTATTTAATCCCTTTAGGAGTTATGCAAATGATATCACTCAGGCTATTACATGTATATTCACACTATCACTATAATGCACATATATATAGATTTACTATTGGGAGGTAACAGAATACGTGTGATAGAGCACACATGCATTTAGAATTGAGAGTGTCTACCCATCTGTTATCTTAGTACCTGGAGAAAACTTATTTTGAATCATCAGACTTAAGCAAGCCAATAAAAAGCTTTAGAAAGCATTTATTTTGATTGGTCAAGAGCTAGACATGCTGCAAGTACAATGAAATTGCAGATGCAATTGATACTCAATGACACCATGGAACAAGTGACACGAACTCAATGATTGATTCATTAAGTCATGAAATGCATTTCCATAAGCTGCATCAACCCTCCAGTGACAAAAGCATGGAAGAGCAGGACCCCAGGAACTCCTCTGTGCCGAAGGAAATGAGACAAGACCACAAAGAAAATATGATTAACAACAGGACTGGCTGAAGAGTGGGGGTCACCTTGTGTGTAGTGGACAAAGAGACAGTTTTCCTCTTCATCTTAACAAGCTAACTTTAATAACAGATTTGTTTCATGTGATAATTGGACCATAGCTGAATATTATTCCATTGATTGTCATGTGTGTATGAATATGAATAAAGACAAACCACAAGTCTATGAATAACACAACATTACTGGAGCATTAAGGTAGGACAGGATATGAAGGAAGGGAACACAGGAAACTTAATAATTTCGTGTAATTATATTACATGCAATATCACAATTGTTACATGCGTCATCGCTTTCTTTCTTTTCTCTTTCTTTCATTTTTGTGCTAAATCTATGTTATGCCTATGTCTAGTTAGAGACCATACAATAGGTCCACATAGGGTACAGTAATTTTCACGATACATTCAGACATTACTATGAAATGACTGCACTCACTGCGTTGTCCACATTTAGTGACTTAAGATGCAGATGAGTGACTCGCATTAGCGCATAAATGTATGGAAAATGAAGCTCCAGCTCCGGCACAATGTGTTTTCATACAGTGAACTGCAAAACTGTGGTGGTCCGACACAGATGTATTGATCTACCATTTCAACGGTCTGCCTAAAAAAAACCGTGCATCGGTGTAACAAAGCATGAATACGCTTGAACACATTCCTATCACTCGTCGCTCTCGAGAAATGAACTTCTAGCTTCATTTTGGAAAACTCATCAGCTTGTTGTTGAGACGTTTGCGGTCGCAGCCAGGTTTCCACTCGTTGCAGACACGTCCCCCTCCGAGTCTGCGCACGCTGCGTGACTCAGCGGCCCGGGCCGATGCTGAACCATCGGAGCTTACTGGAGGCAACGCGCAGAACACTCAGCAACATCCAGAATAGCATAGAGAAAAGAGAAGCAAAGAACAACACCGTGCCAAAGGTATCCGCCTGGAGGCGGGATAGCACAGGCAGCGTTCACTTACGAGTTTCTCAGATGTTTGGCACGTCGCCTGCGCTGGCACAGACTGGGCGGTCATCCGCTCCTTCAACACAAGATGGCGCCGGAATCAAACCTAAGCAAAGCCCCTCGTCCCACAAATCGCGCCGTCTCTCCTTGGAGTGCTCGTCCCAAATGCCTCAAAGGCCTTTGTTCTGGATCTGTTGTTAAACATCTCAAAGGGAGACAAAGACGAGGCCGCTCCAGTTTGTTGTGGGTGACCGTGTCTGAAGCTCGGCTTTGTAGCTGTGTTTGTGACTGAGAGGCCGAGAACTCCAGCTGCTAATTAGAGAGTGCGTGCGAGCCCGCTCATGCGGAGAATCAATCACAAGCGCCGCGTGTCACAGGATCTCGCCACAGATGAAAATGACATTTCCCAAGTCGGCGAAAGTTGCGTAAGCTATGCGCAATATTGTTCGGCAGCATAGCCATACTGTGAAAGCGCAGGGGATAGACAGGGAATACGTCCCGGGACAGATCGCCAAACCATTCCCGGACCATTCCCACACACACACACCATTCACTCTCACGCTCAAACTTAGGATCAATTTAGGGTCTCCAATCTAAACAAAGGCGTTTTTGGACTCTGGGTGGAAACCAGAGTACCTGTAGGACTCCCATGTAGACGTAGGGAGAACGTATGAACAGACAAACCACTTGGTTACAGGATCAGCTGTGAAACTGCATCAGACACATTGGACTTCAGAATAGCTGTGGAGCTGGTATATCACTCATGTTTTTGAAAGGACCGAGGCATTATGGTTTACAGGAGGCGAAGGCGGGGTCAGCCCCGTCAAAGTGCTGGCAGCGGTGCTGGGAGAGGCAGAGCAGAGCAAACTGCCGGGAGCAGCTCCAGCTACATCTCCGACATTTATTCTCCTATTTACAGGCCGAGACGTGGAGACGTCCTGCCAAACACCCACTGTTCCCATAACTCACGTCCTCAATAAGTGGATGTGTCGTTGGACTTTTTGCTGGATCTCAGCCCCTTTCTCATTCCAGTATTTTACTGTTGCAATAGGAGGATATTGCCCCGCCTGTGGAGTTTTCTCACAAAGTTAAACGTTCAGCTTTATTGATTGCTCGGAGTATCCGCACCTGTGTTTTGCTTCTTTTCATGTGTGTGTGTGTGGGGGGGGGGGGGGGGTTGTGTCATCCTGAAACCGTAAATTTCACCATGTGTCGCTCCAAATAGAAATGCTGAGAATCTATTGTAAACATTTGAGGCTTTGTTTGCTCCCAGGTCTGTTTGGGAAAACATGAGTCACGGAGCCAGGTGGTCCGGCTGCCTGCGCTGTCCTCAGACTCACAGACCCATCTGCTCCAAAGCATGCTGGGAAAATGTATACATGACTGGAAATGAGCGGCCTGTTACGTAAAGCCATTCACTTCGCTCCCGGGTACAGACGCGATACAATAAATACATCGAGAAATTCGCAGTCGCAGTTCGATAGTGTTTCACTGACAACATCCTGACCCCCCCCACCCTCCCCGTCATCACTGCTTCTAAAAACAGTGACAGGGAAGAAAGTGAACGTTGTCTCTTCAAGCCAAACGTCGCTCACCGGCAGAGGTCACTGTCTGGTTCACCGCAGTGGCTGCTCTCCAGTGGAAACGCTTTCATCCCGGATGCTGGAAATTGTTTATTAGTGAGGACTTTCACCTGGACAAGCGAGGAAGAAAGGTCTCATTCTGCAGCGCAGGGCGTCGTCTCGACTGGCTGAAAATACAGAACATTCAAGATGGAAATGTCATCCCCTCTCTCTCTCTCTCTCTCTCTCTCTCTCTCTTCCACCTTTTTTTGACTGTTTGTTTCATCTGCTTTGAGCAGTTTTCCTTTGATTTATAACCTGAGGTCCAATTGCCTTTTACTTTTTTTCCCCCCTCTAAGGATTTAGTACTTATACAACAGCTGTGGAAAGAAAATGTTGTTTGAACTTTTGGTTTTGTTATTAGCAACAGTAACAGCCAGAGATCAAGGGGAAGATGTGCTGCTGTGTGCTCTGTGTGGTGTGTGTGTATATATATGTGTGTGTGTGTGTATGCGTGTGTAGGAAACATGTTGTCATCCTCTCCACAAGTTCATCCTTGAACTGCAACAAATGAGACTAGAAGAAAAAAAGGAACCAATTTCTTCTATTAAATCCTGCCGAAAATTACAATTATCCGTGGTGCCTTATGGTCTGCATGCAACCCATGCATGTGTGTGTGTGTGTGTGTGCACATGGGGTAGAGGCAGAGTATGGTATGTGGTGGTCGGAGTTACCCATGTTGTTTTATCTGCTTGCCTTCCAGTCACAATAACCCCTACCACCCCTGTAGTGGTCAGTCACAATAACCCCTGCCACCCCTGTAGCAGTAACACACACACGCGATGAAAATAGCATCCACCACCCCCATGGTGGTCACCCTAACATCTGCTGGTGGTTGAAAATGCAAGAGCAGGACCACACACACGTAGATGTATGTGGACAGGGAAGTGCAGTGAACCATCCTGGTGTTTCTCAAAACACACACACACGTACATTGACACATACTCAAAGAGACTCACAAATACCACAGATGCCACAGATTGTCTTCGATAGTTCATACTCACCCCATGTGTCGGCCATATTGACCTACCTACGCACAGATACGGATTTACATACTTTCCCAAGTGGTATTTAACAACAGTGTTTGCTTTTGTTGGATAAACTGCATACCTGTGTGTGTGTGTATGTGTGTGTGTGTTATTCTCACCAACAAACGGTCTAAAAGGTCATCTCTTTGTTTCAAGCACTTTGTGGGGGAGTGTGTTTTGTGTGCTACTAGTGAAGACAGTGTCCACATAGAGACAGATTAAAGGTCAATCACAGTAATACCACGGGCACAGCCCAGCGGAGACATGTATAAAGCAGCATCAGGTGAGTCCAGTGCAAAAAACATGGCTGTTCAACATTCAAAGGTAATAATATTTGCCTTTGGATTCTTGCACAGAAAGGAAAGCTTTCCTTTGGTTAGCCTAAGGGAGTCATTTCTACAGCTGTTGCCAGATATACTTGAGGGTGACAAAAAGCATTGTTCCTGTCGGGATGTCATTTAAGTTTCCAGTGGTTGCATCTGAAGACAAATGGTGATCTGGTTGCAATCTGCAACCACACCACTAGATGTCTCTAGATGCCACACACAGACCTTGAAAGAGCGACATGAAAGACAGATATATTCAGTAAGATTTCAGTTTTTCGGCCACATTAATACAGTGCAGATAAGTGAAAGCAGGTGATGCTCTGCAGTGACTCCCTTCCTTCCTTGCATGTGCACTCCGGCTGTTCAGCCTGGCAGCTGCTCATGTTTTGCATGTTTGTCAGCATGCATGACTTTTTTTCCCCCAATCTGTTTCTTTCGATTTCTTGATTATCTACAGTTCAAATATTGTACGAGGGCATGTTGATGAGCACCCAAACGGGTCATTCGCTTGACTCACTGGTAAAGCTGGTGGTGATGTGCAGTCAATGTGGTAAACCAGTGAGTCATATTCCCATCAGTGTGGCATTTCCTCTTGCAAACTGGATCTCAATATTTCATTACTCAAATTCACATTTTTGGTGGAAAACAATCTTTTACTGTATTTATCTTATGTTGATTTGATGGATGCATTGTTGTTTCAGAACAGAAAGTCCAATAAACAGAAACCCATTCTCCATATGTCCATGGACATAAGAGTGTTTCTGTATCACAAATACTTTAGCCAGTTCTTGTTCTTGTATGTCTCTGGTGTTTCATTATTCATCCACTCCATCATCTTGACAGCATAATAAAGCCTCTGTGGGTCCCGCAGAGAGTAAAGAAACATTGGCCAACATTGTCTTTAATCCTCTTGCAGCATCAGTCAGAGGAGAAGAGAGGCGAGCAGGCGCCGTCCATCATTCGCAGCTGCGAATGCATGAACACTTTCCAAATGTTGATGGTGGGCAGGAGGACCGTTTGGACAGTGAGAAGCTGCTGTTTGTATATCAAAAAGGAAAATGTGATCTGTGATGCAACACAAAAGGATGAAGCCCAGTCTGGGCGACCATTAGCCCGTGGATTTTCCGTGGAAATCCATCAAGCTGGAGGATAAATCAGAATGTCAATACTTTGAGCTGTGAAGCTTCTCAGAGACTTAGGCCTAAATGCCCCAAAAACCATTCCCAAATGCTCCTCCGCATGCAGAGGATGACTGTGTCCTCCCTCTCTCTCTGTTTACATGGTGGGTGATCGCGTGTGCGTACATGTTTGTGCCCTTTAAGGCAGTGACGTTATAAACATCCCATAATTGCCATTGATTGCCCTCGGGACCCCCCTGACTCTGGCAAACCTGCGGTCAAACATGCTGCTATCAGGGCATTTTCGGTCCGGCCACAATCTGCTCCCCATGGAAATAATTAGGAGTGTTAACACGGATTTCTTTAAATGACTCTTGATTGTTGCCTTTCGACATGTCTGTCCCGCCCCCTACATCTGACACACATAAATGCTGTTTATAATTCTTCAACAATGCCAGCAGGGCAGCATAACCGAAGTACGGTACCGCTTGGTCTACCTGGCCTCAGATGGATGGCGGTCATTCATTCCAGCTTCTCACTTTTCAACCTTATATCTGAATATTTCTGCTCAAGTGAAGCATTATTTTACGGGCTGAGCTACACTCCTTAAAACCCCTCTTGGATTACCTTTCTCATGCAAAGTTGTTTTTTTTTTTAATCTGCGGTTCTCAAAGGACAGCGGCCACAGGCCATTAGTCAAACAAAGACAGAAAAAAAGAAATCACTGATCCTGTGCAAATAACACTAATTGTGTGTGCGTCCGTGCTAATGTTATGTTTAGAGAGGGTAGGAAGGGCAGGGCTACAGTCATGGAGTAGGGCAGATGTATGGAGCCTGGTTGCATAACGACAGGGGGAGAGGTCGACAGCCTTCGCGCTGCACCGAATCGACGCCTCACTGATGTAAAACAGAGGGCGGGAGGGAGGGAGAAAGAGCGAAGGAAGGAGAGAAGGAGCAGGGAGCGCAGGAAAGTGTCTGAAAGCAGCAGTTTCCACTCCGAGCAGCTGCACTTGTGTTATTCTAAACACAGGAGGGAAATGGAGAGAGGATTTTATTCCTCAGCTCCTCCCAGAAACACTGGATGAAGGTTCACCGAGAGTCTGACCATGTGCCTGAGCAGGACCATGTGTGTGTGTATGTGCGTGTGTTTCAGTTTACTGTACAGAGACAGGATGGAAACGATCTCCGAGCAGTCTCACACATACATACCGTCCACTCTGACACTCACTCCTCGAGCCTGTCTCCCATTGGCCTAAACATGCATGTTTTTGCATTCCCTCACAGAGCATGTTAACTACACACAGACAGAGCTCCTCAGCTGTACCGGGAGGAGAGTAGGTCCTTCCGACTGTGAGGCGACAGTGCAAACCCACGGGTAAGATTAGGGTTCCCGAGGGCCGAATCAATGAGCTGAGAAACAATGAGAAGCTCAATAAATCTGAGAGAAAGCACATATAATCATGGTAGGCTTTTATATTTCCCATTACACAGCCGTCGGATTCGTTTTTCATTCAAAGGCTCATTTTCGCGTCCCACCAGTCGGATGTGAGGCCTCTGTGGTGACGCTGAAGTGACAGGCAGGGCTTAAAAACGCAAGCCTGAGCGACATGATGGGCGGGAGGGAGCGCTCTCTAATCGCTACAATGTGTCGTGAGATGGTGAGACACAAGTCGGTGCCGAATCACCTTTGACCTCGGAGCGACGAGTGCCAGCGTTTGCGAGCTGACGGGCCGATTCTGAGGAGGAAGTTTTATGGGGGATTGGCGAAGCGGACCGGGGTTACGGTTTTACTTTAGCTGGTTCGAAGTGTTGAGAAACCGTCACGGGCTCGTCCTCTCGCTAACCGCAGCTGTCTTGCCGTGTGAGCGGGAAGAGGCAGCGAGGGAAAAACCCAGCCAGCCACAACGAGACCACCAATCGTGTCACCGCCGAAGCGCAGTCCAGGGCTCAGAGCCTCGGGCCGGGGCGAACACTACATCGAATGAGTTGGACGAGGAGGAGCGGCTCATAAGCAAACATCTCGGATTGCGGGAGCGGTAGATCAGACGATGAGGGTCCACCACAGAAATGTTCCCTCTGATGAGCTTTGTTCTTTCATTTCGGCGGAGCGGAGCTTTCGTACCGTGCCCCGAATGGCTTAAATTGTTCAGATTCTTTCTGTCGCCCGTTAAAACGAGCCTTTTGGGCTCTTCAAAGTCTACGGCACATGTGTCCCGCTTCGAGCTCCGATTTATGACGCCACCGCTCATTACAGTTTCTCCCCAAGGGCTTTCAAGAGCCGGGGGCTTGATGGGAACCAGCTCGGATCAAATACAGCCCCCGTAGTTACGGAGCCGGTGCCTGTGACAGTTTCTGGTGCCACCGCGGCACCCTGCCGGCTCCGTGCGGCCCAAAAACGAAACGATGGAGAGAGAAAAAAAAAAGGAACAATCTGTCAGCGTCCTCCAGCAAATCCTCTTCGTTTGGCCGCGGCTTCACTCCGAGCTCCAGACACGTGGTTGCAATAAGACGAGACCTCCTTTGAACTCCCGCTGCCACGCAAAGCAAACAGACATGCGACCCTGTCACTCAGTCCCCGCATTAAACGCGAGCTTACTCACCGAAGCGATTCGATTCGGAGGGAGCCGTCCTTCTTCCAGGGGAAGGAAAACCGGACTTAGAGGGCGGATTCATAGCCGGGCCAGCGTTCAATGTCAACAGGGTGCGTGACGCGTGTGACGGTGTTACGTGTGAGGTTTTCGGCGCATTTACTGCATGTTGCTCTGGCTTTCATGGGCTCTCCATCCTGTTGACACCGTCCGTCCATCCCAGGTGCGCCCCCAGACAGTTTGCTCCATGCGCGTGGAGACGGGGCACGGAGATGTAAACCGAGCGGCACGCACCGCCTTGAAGTCCGCGCAGCGCCTGAGATGTCTGCTTCCAATAAGCCGTTTCACGAGTTATGTGTCGCACGCGGAACCGGGAGAGATCGGATTTCGTAAAAAGATAAGTGAAGTATATCCGAGAGGCAGTCAGGTCGGGGGAGACAGTCTCTCCGATGTCTCTCCTCTTCAGGGTTTTCTGCGTTTGTCACCTAGAGGCAGGACATTGGTTTTATTAGAAACGTCTCAATTTTAAGAGCAGATTCATGGGAACATTTCCTGAAAAAAAAAAGAGAAAAATTTCTTACTTTTGGAGGCCTCGATGAGCCACGAGAGCCACCAAAACACCTAGAAAGGCGTGAGGATTTCCTGGCTCCCAGATGAGGAGCTCTGAGGTGCCACCCTGCAGAACTTGCTCCGTGGGACTGCCACAAGACGTATACGTGGAAACAATTTCAATTGTCTAATGATGGCGCCAAGAAGCATTTAGTCCTGGACGGGAACCACCATCCTTGAAACTGGCTCATCATACTCAAAGAAATGAAGAGAGTGTGGTCAGGAGTAATCGAGCATGTGATTAAGCCAAAGGGGACCCTAACACCCAGTAGTTATTAGGGTTATGTTGTGTTGTTGTGTATGTTGCATTATGGACTTGAGGGATTGGGTTGGAGTAGGTTTTTGATTTTGGAATGCAGGCTCTCTGAAGCACGTCTCTGGCTGACTACTGTTATCCAACAGAGTCAAGGTGAAAGTGACTTTCAAGAGGAGCTCTGTGTGTTGAAAAGGTTTCACCAGCGAAAGGGTTGCTGTGCGCACCTGCAGCCTCAAGTCCTTCATTTTAAGAGCCTTTCAACCCGAAATCCAATCATCTGTTTACTTTTCTGTTGCTTGCTGACCCACTGCAGCAGGTGTGCTTTGCTATTCTCTCTCACACACACTCATACACACACACACACACACACACACACACACACACACACACACACACACACACACACACACACACACACACACACACAAACACACACAGAGTAATGATCACCTGAACTGAACTGAGTTGACGGACAAGTGTGTTTTTACAACTGTGCGCATAATGGGCTCTTTGCGGGGCCAACAAGTCAATGGTTAGCTAATGTCTCAAATTGTGGGTTTGTATATGTTCATATTGTATATATACGTTTGTGTGAGGGTGTGTGTGTGTGTCTCCCAGGTTAGGTAATGTCTCTCTATGGTACCTCCCACCACTGGCAGACTTAATGTCACAATGACTGAGGTGACACAACTTGACCTGTGAGTCAAAGCCGCTAAAGACTGGGAGAAAGCGTGAAACCAAACAGCGGAATATGTGGGGAAGTCACTCATTCCAACATGTTTACATTCTCACAAAAAAGATCATACTTTATGCGTGTAAAGAGAAGAGGAAAGCCGGCAATTGCATTAATTTTGTATCACAAGGATGTAAGGGAGCCAGTGGTCAGAACAATACACAACATTGGGAAGGTCGCAAGGTTTCTTAAATGTCTGAGAGCCTGTTAAAATGTAAAAATAGCTTTTGACGACACATATTTTCGACGCGGGTCTTTCTGTTTGCCAGACAGGCGAGTCAGAGAACGAATGATTTCACACGTCGTTGCAGCAACAGGTGAACAGCGAAAAGTGAAAAGAGAAAGAAAAATATTCCCTTTTACTGGCCTGGGAGAGGACTCGGGGAAAACGAGGGAGCTATGCGAGTGGCGACACTGTGAGTGCGAACGTTTAATATTAGCTTTGGAAAGCCCTAAATCACAGCTTGTCATCGTGAGGCCATACTGTGGAGGTTGACGACACAGTGAAAGCCAGTTGTATGATCCAATTAAAACTTTTTTCATGTAGTCACTTGAGGATTAACGACTGTAAAGTACTTTCGTATGTCAATCAGTCTACTGGTATTCTGTTGATATCGCAGTGAGGTCGTTCTGGTGAATACAGTATCGGCGTTTCAGGGGGGTTCAACCCTTTACAAAATAACCCTCCGGTGGTGTTTTGGCCCGAGTTGCGGTGGGTTGACTTGCAGACGATCTGCAGAGGCTGGGGCTCCTGTGCAGGAATGACCTCACCCCCATGAGTCAGCAGAAAGCCCTGGACCTCGTGGGACTGCTGAAGCAATAAACCATTAGTGCTTCGCCGTACATCGCAGCTACTCAGTCCACTCCGCAGCCCTCGAGATTGCATGCGGCAAGAGAGGGAACGGAGGTGTTACATCCCGGGCATTAATGGCTTTCAGGAGAACCAACAACAGCTAGCCTATGAAGGCAAGGGTTTTCAGTTGGTCGCTAAGCTCAAGGGGCGAGAAAATTACACGTAGATGAAGCAGCGAATTTTTATTATTTTCCAGCTGGCAGGCGTTCCAGAAAGCACATCTGGCCCGGGGGTTTTTGCTGGCTCGGCCTGGTGTTTTTCACTCTGACTGTAGCACACTCACACTTCTTACTTCACTTCCTTTGACAGCAGAGCAGAGAGGCCTGGCCTCATTTTTCCCGTGCTATATTTGGGAGTGAGAGGCTGAGATGTTTTAACTTAATTTGATGCTTGAGCTCAGTGAGACATACACAACTTGCAGGTGAATGATAGCTTCTGAGGAAAAAAAAACTGAATAAACTCAATTTGGACTGATGAAACAATGCTGGTCACCAGAATGATGACACTGTAGAGGTCTCCCGTCTCACCAGGATTACAGCCACTGCAATAAGCAGAAAAACAATAATTAAGGTAGTCCCGAGAAATCAGGATCCCAGGGACAGTTTTTCAAAGTTCTCAAATAGACCTTGCCTGTAAGCCTGCGGTGTAGGTGGAGAAACCAAAATTAACAAGTGATTCCTGCCAATTTAAACAGACCCCGGTTGCCATGCCCATTTTCATATATCCCATAAGTGGACCAGAGTTTGATCGGCGCTGTGGCCGGCGAGGGGGTGAGTAAAAATGATTCACGAGAGGGGGAAAGAGGAGAGGCAAAGTTTTGCTGCACCAATCTGGTTCCATTTTCTCCATTCTTTTGCAAGGATTTACAACATTTGAACGGTTATGGAAATACAGCCGTAGAGGTTTCTCTGGTGCGAACAGCCCACAGACATGCGAAACATGACAACACAGGTTTTCTTGCAAGACGTCCGAGGGCCACATGCTCTGCACAAGATCATCGCGTTTCACGCACAAAATGTTGTTCAGTATCTAAATAAAGTGGAGAAAATGAATAGCATGCAAAACAGTTTATCGTTAAATGGTGTTCAGCAGGGGAGTACAAATGACATATGGGGAGAATGAGCGATCCGTGGGGTTTTTGTGAATGTCACATTTGCAGTGCTGTGCCCTGCACATTTGTCCTTCAGCAAGTGGAGCTCCAGCCCTGATGATTTATGGCTCCACATGTGGGAATAGTTTTAGATCTGCAGAGTCTGCAGGAGGTCACCCCTCACACAACTCTGATGAAAAAACAGAGAAATTGTGCTTGTCACACCGCGAGACGTCAGAGAAATGTTGAAAAACTGTCAAACGTGACACGAAGAGGGCAAATGTCTGCCACGAAGATGAGAAACATCACCACTTTTATGCCTTCGCTTCAGGCAAAGTCAGCCTGACTTAGAAGAAACCTTCCCCACACCCACAGTCATGAACAATGCAGGAATATGGGATTCAGGTTGGTTTCACGAGGGAAGTTTTCGTTAGAGATCAGGTTCCTGACATCCCACATGGTCTGTCATGTTCCGGCACAGAGGCTCAGAGAGACGTTCTCAATATCTGATCCTGCAAGAGATCGGGGCTATCGCCGCCGCTTCTCATTTGCCATTTCTCAAACAACGAATCGCACAAATCTGATTTGTTTGTAAATGACAATGATTTTTTTAAACCAAGCCATTATTTTTGTCACTAAATCCCTGCATTCTGCTTCGAATATCCGTACCAAGTGCCTCAGTTTTACTTTGAAATGCCAAATCTTTCTCGTGGCGCGCAGTTGTGGTTGAGCACTGATGTAAAAACAACAGCGTAAATCTGCGCAATCAAATATCTCTCGAGTCGGTGGCAGCAAACCTCAAAAATCTGATGGGAGGGGTCGACATGTGTGTTGAATTAATGGCTGCTCCAGTTCAACAACAATGGGGCTCTGCTTTGAAGTCTCAGTACAGTAGGATACGGACGACAAAGGGGCTGGTGAAAAATGCTTTATTGAAGTTCGATGCAAGCCAGTCGCATTTCATTACAACACACGGTTTTACAAAAATAGCACGTTTCCTTCTTTGTAAAAGCTGTCTTATCGGAGATATAAAAGGTTATCTATGCGTGTATCATAAGATCGAGACTGTCTTGTAAAAGCCCTTTCTCTGCAGTCACGACGAATAAAAGTGAAACTGTGGCAAACGCTCCTATTGCAGAAAGCAATGATGGGTGTTAATGTGCTAGGTCCTCTCCAGGTAATATATGCACTGTCTGTGCATAATGAACACGGCCAGGGCCGTGGGTGATTAGCATAGCTAGCTTAGCTTAGTACACAGAGCTCTGCCTCCAAAGTGAAACATAAACATCTAGATCATCTTACTATTTCTTGTTTCACACCTTTTTTTCCATGTAGTTTTCTCGGAAAGTTGTGTCAAGCAGTTTTTGTGCTGTCTCTGCACCCCACAGAAAGTGCACACCACAAATGTCTACCTTAACCTGTGGACGTCAAAAGAAAACAAAACTGTTGCTTAGTGTGCCTTACAACCGGGAAGCTGTTTCCCCTTGCAGAGTTAGGCTAATCGGGCTAAGCTAGGCTAATCAGCTTCAGATATGTCAACCTCAATGTCAACCCTGTCGTCGAACTCTGATTTAACAATACAGAACTCCAACAACAGCAACAGTAGGAGCAACCTTTAGAGGCCTTAAATTCTGCGTACCATACTTCAACGTCCTCATACAAAGTTTTGCCCAGCAGATGAAATCAAAGTCTTCAGAGGACCCGCTCTGAAATGCCAAACAAAGCAAACAGACTTTTACACTTTGGGAAGCAAATAAAGTGCCATCCATCAGGAAAGGATGTGTCAATGAATATGTATTGTATAAACAAAAACTGGTTCTTTCTCTGCCCATTTTCTAGTGCATGGGAATAAAAACCCGTGAGTAGTCTCGTTGGGGAAACAATACCTCTGCAGTCCAAATCTGTGGTTAACAGCCCCTCTATTTATTATGCCCAGTGGGGTTTTGGTGGCTTGACAACAACCTCAAACATACTCTTCGCTTCCAGCACATTCAATGAAGCAAGACTTGGATCAGGCAACTATCGATGTCGTCAGCTAAATTTTTCACTCTGGTAAAATTGCATACCTTCATTGATATATCAATCAAATCTGTTGGATGTGATTTTGGTACATGGAGACATCAACATATCACAGAAGAAATGTCAAGTCTGTAAACACAGTTCATTTTTTGGTCTTGCCACACTTCTTTTTTTACTTCTTGACCCTAGTTCTATGGTCACAGTTCACTTTATGGGTTCATTTCTCGGCCTCTTTTAAAGCCCCGTCTCCAAGCGATCTCTTGCGTTCGTCCTGCATTGTCTTGTATGATCCCACGGAAACTGTTAACTCTTTAGCCATGTGCAGTCAGGACAAATTAAACTCCTTCAGTTTGTATCCTCTCCTTGGGGTTGACTCGGTCATGGGGGTACGACACGCCTGGAGGTCCTGGGGTCCCTGGTGGTCCAGGTGGTCCTGGTGGCCCTGGTTTCCCCTTTGGCCCAGGTGGTCCAATGATACCTGGAAGTCCTGTCTGACCCTGGATCCCTGGAGACCCTGCAGTGCCTGGGATGCCGTTGCTACCAGAAGCGCCCATGTCACCTTTCTGGCCCTTTTCACCACGGACTCCTGGAGCGCCAGGCGGCCCTTTGGCTCCTTTGACTCCCCCTGGCCCTCTACTGCCAATTGGGCCCTTTTCACCTGTTGCGCCCATAGGCCCAAGAGACCCCTTTTCCCCAAGCAAACCACGGCTCCCAGTGGGGCCCCGGTCGCCTTTGCTCCCAGTTAGTCCCATGGGTCCTTTTGAACCAGTTTCACCACGGTTTCCTTTGGGCCCCGGTGGTCCAGGAGCACCTGTTGGAAATTTTTGAGCTGTTAGAAGTAAAGTTAGGAGCAGGGATGACCTTTTCATATCCCCAACTTCCCATGGTACCTTTTATGACGGTGAAGTTCTTTATGAGCTGGGTATGATGAACATCCACAAGCTTCATCTCCTCCATCACCATGGACAGATTCCTCACATCCATGTCCAGCTGCATGTTCAGCAACATGTTCTGCTGTCTCAGAGTGTCAGCCAAATGGAGGAGGAGCAAGACTGTATTGTTCAGATTCTGCCCAAAAAGAGAAGAAGATAAACACTAAAATAAGATGTGGGTGCAAACACAAGGCGAAGAATGGCCCTTTTATTCTGTGTACTACAGCAACTCTTGATGAAATATTTACAAAAGTCAATCCATGACCACTCCGTAAAAGCTGTTTATAAACTACACTACTTCATTGCATGGTCCATACATGAGCTTGAATAAGTGCTCTGTCATTCCCACCTGAAGGTCCTCGGTGTGCCTGCCCATGCGACTCTGGCAGGACGAGCTCTCAATGTTGATGTACTTATACATGCTCTGCACGTGGCTGACGGTGGCGTTGATGCTGGAGGAGATCGTATCGATCTCCATGGCAATGGAATTCAGACGGCCGTCCAGCGCCGAAAAACGCTCACCCGTCCGGTTCTCATAGTACCTGACGAGGACACAGATGTTTTGCGACCGAGCCACGCTACATTTCTGTGCCCAGGAGTCAGGTGTGGTTGGAAATGATCTGTCCATCGGTGCGCTATGTCACTTGAGCGCTATGTCAGTCGAACCTGCGTCGTGGTGCGTTACCTGGAGTGATATTGAAGATCATACATGTTCTCCTCATGCTCGTCCATGAACGACGTCACATTGTCTAGTTGCATCTGCAGGTTCATCACCTGCAGGAAACAGGGAAGATATTCGCATCAAACAGACCGATTTTTGTCAGGACTTTCTCTCCGAAATCCGAAAACATCATCAATCGCCACCCTCCTTTTTCCTGAAGAAATATTTTGCCTTTCATCATCTGTATAAACACAAGCAACCACGCACCTGCTGGGTGAGGTCATGGTACACCTCATTGGACATGGCGATCCTCTGTTGATCAGCTATGACGTTGTTCTGGAGGTAGCGCATGTTTTGCGTGGTGATGCTGACGTTGGACTTCATTGCACCCAGAACTCGGCTGTAGTTCTGCCAGTCAGTGGTCAACTTCTGCAGGACCAGGGTCTCCTCGTCCGACTTCCTCTGCAAGGTATCTATCCACATCGTACTGGGGAGCGTAAGAAAACACTGTGCACATAAGTATTCCGCAAATGATTGGGAAGGTGCCATAAAGTTTCTAATTTTCACAAGGGTATGAAGTGTTACTTCAAACACAAACATAAACAAAGGGATTCATGCGTCACAGTTATGGATGGAAAGAATAAAACAGGACACCTGAGAGCCACCGTCATGTTGACCTGCTGTGCTGTCGCCTTGACGTCGTACTGATCCTCCGTCAGTGTCTTCATTTTCCCCTCAGTTTCCTCAATCACATCCTTCCAGCCCTCTACCCGATCCAGGTACCGCTCCAGCGACTGGTTGAGAAGTTTGATGGACATCAGGTGGTTTTGCATGTCGCGTGTCAGTCGGTTGCTCGTGGCCTTGACAGTGGTCTGGGTCTGGGAGACCTGGTCCAGCACCTGGAGGAGGACAGAGTCAAAATCAAAGATCGGATGCAACGATTTGCTCTTTCTCTGTGATTTATGCTTTTGCCAGTTGGTTGAGCTCAATGTGTAACTTGAGGATGTCAAAACACCTGTTCTTGTCCCAGTATCATCCTCTGGATGTCTTCAAACTCCTTCTTCAGCCGACCGATCTCCTCACTGTACAGAGTCACATCCAGGCAACCTGAGCAG
This sequence comes from Karalla daura, assembly GCA_029224185.1. Classification (NCBI taxonomy): domain Eukaryota; kingdom Metazoa; phylum Chordata; class Actinopteri; order Chaetodontiformes; family Leiognathidae; genus Karalla; species Karalla daura. The sequence continues at coordinate 2,481,231 of CM055206.1, forward strand.
TTGGAGGTTGAGCTCAGATCTGAGCAGAGATGAGCAGCAAGAGAGAAAAAAAAGACAGTGAGGCAAAGGGGTTGAAGGTTCTTGGGGTGATTTATAAAGCTCCTGGTGAACATCTGTGGTCGACCTCCCTTGGCTTCACACTCAGTCACCCATACTGTTTAACATTTCATGACTGACCTTAAAGGTCCCATGCAGGGTTTATACAGTTGTCAAAATAATCACACCGCGAGGTTCATTTAGTAGCTGTTAGGGAGCTTTTGATAGCATCACGTTCCTCAACTGGTTAGAAGACCAACCAAAGACAGGGAAGAGGTGCACAAGGAGCTTGAACCTCAGGTCCACAAAACCAATTCGTGTATGCCTACATTTCTTCCCAAACTTGGCTCTTGAATATATATATTCTTTTTAGGTGAGAGCATGTTTCACTGATGCAAATGAATCCGTGCAGTGACAACACATGTTTGCATAACAAAAACATGCTTAAATTATCGTGAGTACGTAGTTATGGTTCATGAAAAATCATAACAGCTAGTGCAGAGAGGCTGCCTCCTGCTGGTCAGCAATCACAGAACCTTTACCCTCTAATCCTTGCTGAACCCTGGAGATCTTCTTGTGGTAGGTGGACTCCTCTTCAGACAGGTTGTCGACCCTCCTGAACACTGGGGACACAACCAAATCTTTCAAAAGACTCCCAGGTTCGGAGTTAAACATTTCAGCAGCAGTCTGCCTGTCTGTTCATGTCGCTGTAAATCAACGAGGCACTGAAACCATGAGCTTTAAAAGTGCAGGACACAAGAGCAACAGGAATACTCTTCACTGGCGCTTGTACCGAACTGAACTGAACAGAGCCGGAGAGAGAGAGGGGGAGAACTGATAAGCGCCAGCTGTATTTCAGTATTAACTAACATAGGAGGTATTTAACTGCGGAAAAACGTGGAGTCGTAATACGTTTCCATCAACTAAATATATGTAAACTGAACAATGATGAATGGTGGTTTCGACCTCACTTGATTTCCAAAGAAAACTACAATTATTGGGGGACTGTCAGCTCTGTAGCATTTGTGAGGGTGTAACAGTAATGACCTTTGTGCTGCAGACCTTTTCACAATCCCATGTCCTGGCAGGTTGCGGACTAAAGTGGGCCCGCTCTTGGTGCGTCTGCATGTATAAATGCTTCCACATGCATTTGCACACGCGACCTGCTCTACTGTATTAGCTGCTGGGACGGCGACGCTGAACACGGCGGTGAAACATGTAGCACGTACGGCATAGCGTAGCATGTGAATTTCATTAAACGTTCCTAAAGAACTGCAGCAGCCGACGCGCTTCTCCTTTTCCCATGGAAGTAAACAAAAATCCCACTTTTGTTCCACGTTTGTAACTGAACTGCCCCTTGCCAAGAATGCGTTTTTCACAAAAACAGATGTTCAGCAGGGAACAGAAAAATCAAGGGATACTGGTGTCTGTTTTTCCTCGTACACATGCACAGTCCGGAGCTGGAGCCAAGTGCAATATCTCCTCTGTTTTTGCTGCAAGTGTTGTCAGCTGCGCTGCGAGTTGAAACAAACATAAACTACAGTTCTTATTTACCCTTTTTTTACGCGTATAAAGGATCACAATGGAAGCAACAGAGGTTGCTTTCCAGTGTGTGTGTGTGTGTGTGTGCGCACAATAAGGCAAAATGAATAAATGATGATGATTTGTCTTGAGCTTTTGGAACTTAAGTAAACCAGAGCAGGTAATCAAACAGCTGCAGGGAGAATTAAGTTCAATTTAAGGTAGAGAGGGAAAAAGGCGCAGGTGGGAAAGATCAACAGAGGATGAAGTGAGAGGAGCTGCTTGGCCGGAGAGGTAGTTGGCGGGACTATTGACAGCCGCCACCACTTTAATATAAATCTGGATTGAGCAAATTCTGCATTGGGATGTGTCAAATTTAATCAGGGATTAGCAGCGCTCTTTGGTCAGGAATACGCCACTTACATTAACGCTTCATATTACGGTTTGGCGGATACGGTTTACGGTTCACAGGGGTGAAAGAAAGTTCATATTCCTAGCCGGTGTTTTGAAGGATTTGGGTTTCAGAAAGCTCCTTGAATGCATGTCAAGACACATCAGTTTACAGGACTATCGGTTTTCACCGGATATCCTCGTCTGGATTGGAGGCAAAACTCTTGACAGTTTGTTTAGCGCTTGCAGAATATTGTGTTAAAGTGGCAGCAGCCTCCAGTGAAATGAGCACGAACAGCACGTCTACGTGTATCCACCACGCGTGTACCTAAGTGAATTTAATCACATTGCATGCATTGTAGCGTGTGCGTGTGTGTATGTGTGTGATTCTACTCGAGGCCTCCCTCGCTCCAGTCCCTCCGGTCCCTTGTAAAAGGGGGGGGGGGGGATTTACGTCTTTCGAACCCAATAAAATGTAACGTTGATGCGAAAAGCATCTGTCGGTGGCGAGCAGCTGTCAGGTAAAACATGGCACCCGGGACCCGGCACCACATTCATTTGATCTATGGGAGTTAAATGGACTGTGTTTTATGACTCACACACACACACATACACGCGGAGAGATCTTTTCCCGCGGTGGCCGTGCCTCCCACTCTGATGGCGGAGCGTCGGGATTCATTAGCGGAGTAACAAACCGCGGAGCCGCAGCCCTGAGATTAGCGACTCGAGACTCTCGACCGCTACGGCTCACCGGCAGCCACTCGATTGCGAGGACGTCCTCTTACCCAGTGATGCCAGCACCGCCACGGTGATGATGAGGAAGGCCACAAACCCGTACAGGACCTTGACAGCCAGCTGGAGAGAGTGGCTCTGCTGGCACCTCATGCAGCCTCCTCTGCTGCGGCCTGCGCGCACACACACACACACACACACACACACACACACACACACACACACACACACACACACACACACACACGCGCACACACACACACACATACCATCATGAGTTTGCATGCATGTTTTAGCTGATTGGAGAAAACTGCCCTCAGGTGTGGCCGGTGAGTGATCTGTGCGTGTGTGTGCATGTGTGTGTCCTCAAGATAATGGAGTGGATTTACAAAAATCGGTATTTCACCAGATGATCCGGCGACTTGTAAACTGTGGCAGTCCAAATAAGGAGAGTGGAATAAAAGGGTCAGTATTTCCTTTTAGTAATGCGGTGGATTGTTATTAGTAGTATCGTGGCAAATGCGCAAAGCCCATGAAAGGGCTCACAGTCCGGACTCATGCATACAGCAAACCATGCGTGTGCGCGCACAGGATGTGTAAATGCTGTGTCATCCGTGAAAAAAGGTGTGTGTGTGTGCGCGTGTGTGGCCCTTACCTCTAAAAGAAGGCATTTCCTCCTCTCCAGTAAAATCCTCCTCTGAAAGAACGCAAAGGGGCAAACTCAGTCAGGGAACGGCGGCATTACACGTCACGTTCCACCGGTCAAACCATGAAGAAAAGAAAAACTCCATCGTTACCTTTGAAAAGCTGGTTCTCGTATCCGCCATAGCTGTCTGCCGAAGAGAGACACACAACAGGCGTTAAAGACATAACAATAGACTAAAACATACTTTTGTTTTCTTTAACTGCCGTCGTAAATCATCCAGATCCCGCAATCCCTTTGTTGCGCTGAGCGCGTTCACCGCGTGTCGCCCCTGTCTCGGTGCAATCATAAAGAGAAACATTTTTGTTGCTTAGTCAGGAGAAAGCAGCCCCGCAGTGATGCAAAGAATGAGAGCACTTGTTGATTTTGCGAGCTGATTCTGGCAGGGGCGTCGCGAGTTATACGATGTGTGTGTCCGTCTGTGTGCGCGTGTCTCTGTGCACGTGTGTGAGAGGGTTGTCATCGCACGCTCTGTGAGTGCCGCGACGGGCCGAGGGAAGGGGCCCGACTTCCTCGGGACGAAACCGGAGGGCCTCGCGAACCACACAGGTCTACGTTAAAGCCCCGGAACACGTCCAGCATCTCGTTTTCATAAGTGCGTGTGATGGCTCCGGACCTCGTGCGGCCTGTTATTAAGCTCGTGCGCGCCACCCAGGCTGGTATCCAAAAGATCAGCCGCTGCCGGGTGTGGCACAAGCCGGAGGAGCCGCAGGGGATGAGGGAGGCGGGGTGCCGGACACACTCCTGGGTAATGTCATGGGTGTTGTCTTAGCATGTCGAGTGAGTTTAGATTGGTCCTCAAACTGGGAACGAGCTCGCAGGAGGGACGTGTGACAAACCGCTCGATTTTAAAGCGAGCGGGAGCCAAGACGTCATCCCGACACCCGTAGCATAAAACTGCGCTAGCTCAGGGAGGTCGCGAGGTTTCTCGACCTGTCGGTCGCGAACCAGGCACGGCGCGATTGAGGTCGTGCGTTCGCGGTCGGCCAGCCCGGCACGCTCAGGTGGATGCGCGCAGCAGCCGGGTCTGCTCTGGTTTTGAGGGAACTGGCCGGCTCATGCTTTGGCCTTGTCTCATGCTCGAAAGAATGTTTGGTTCGGCTTTTTGTGCCCTCCCTGAAGGTCAATTCCATTATATCTCTCTTAGTGGTCTGTGAAAAAAAAACAGTCGACAATAGCTGCAAAGAGGAGTTGTGAAATCAGTCATATTGCGGTGAACAAATAACAGTATAAGCAGTGCGAATGTGTCAGTCATCTTTTAGGGCCGGCTTTTGGGAATTTTTTTACTCGTTTTTTGTAATGGGTGCAAACCATTCACCTCCGCCGTGCTTTGGCGCAAGTTAAAAACTGATGCGACCGATAACACAGATCTCCCGGTTCGAGATCTGTTTTACCTTATTTCTTGAGACAACGCAAAAAAAAGCAAAAAAGACGTTTTTGAAAGCATCCCCAGAATTCGCTCTCTGTGGATCCATCCATCTGTGGTCCACCGCATAATCGGCCCGACAGGAAGAGGCTCTGAACTCCAGCTGGGATGAGAACGAGGGAAGTAGTGCCTTTCGAAAGTTTGACAGTCTCTCTCGATAACGTCCTCCGTTTCACCTGCGTCTGCACACCTGTTGGTGTTTGCCGTCGACCCTTTTGCCTGTGAGAGGTCGCAGTGTCCACCAGGCACCACGGGAAAGGTGGCAACACGCGCGGGGAGCACCTCGATGTCGGTTTTCCACAAATTAAAGCGCAAACGTTGCAGCGAGGTGCACGTTTACGTCAGTCGGCGGTGTCTGGACGGATGATGTAATGATGGAGGAAAGAGGAGGAGGGGGGGGGGTGAAGGCGGCCTCGCGCCAGATAGCTGCTGAAGGACGGCCTTGTTCTGGGTCTCGTGGACGTCGAGACGGGGAATTTCACGCGGATCAAGTTTATGGGATGTGCAAATGTTGTGTTTTGCGGCTTCTTTCACGGACTCCGTGAGGTTAAAGGAGTAAGTCCAGTGGCCTGACAATCGATCCGCGAGTAACTCATGTCCAAGGCCATTATCGAGGGTGTTGCTGCATGTTATTATTCTGGCGTTTCCATCTACCATTTTGCTCCAGTTCCCGCTTCGCAGATTTTGCTGCCCTGATTAAAACACGTCTCCTGGGGGGGAAAAAACCCTAATTCTTGCAATTTTCTTTTGGAATTCTGTGGCATGAAAGTGGTCCGGCTGAATTACTCGGACGTCGGAGAATCATTTGCAACTGGAGGCAGAAATTCCAAAATGTCACAGTCGGTATCCACCCTTAAAATATCCGATGGCTCCGTGGAGATGTTTCTCCTCCCTTCACCTCACCTCCCCTGCCTTCCCTCCTTGCCCGTGTTTTCCCCGCTCCGCTCCGTGTGGAAAAAAATCCCTCACGTCTGCCTTGTTAGCGGGGAAGTCGACCTGTCCAACACACACAGCAGAGCTGAGCCGATCTGACGGCGGCGCAACACGCGTCCCGCCCAGGTCGCACCTACACAGTCACCGGGAAACTGCTGGAAACTCTACTCGCTGCGCTCGGAGCCAGCGCACACGGGTTTTTTTTCCCTGCTCCTCTGTCAGATTTAGCCTTTGATTTGGACGGAAAATCGACCAACGCGTAATGTGCAACACCATGGTCAGTACCGTCACCTTAAAGCCTGAAGGAGCAGGGTGCCGATGTTGAGCCCTTTCTGTATGGAGCCTGCGGGTTCTCTGTACAGTTCTCCCTACAGTGCAAAAATAGGCATGTTTAGGTTGACTCTAAATTGCTCCAAGGCGTGAGTGCGAGAGTGAGTGGTGAGTGCACGAGCCCTCTGATGGGCCGGTGGCCTGTCCGGGGGTGTATTCCCTTCCTGCAGACACCAATTACACTGATTAGTATAACGAAGGTCAAGAAAAGGGACTTATAAGCACTTATAATGCATCATAGGAGTGGCAGGATGAGGCGGGGGAGGGGGGGTTGTTTACTTTTTCAGACTCGCTCAGTACATCTGTTAATCAATTTCATTTGACATCTAAGTACAACAGCGTCGACCGCAGCTTGAGAACAGGAAAGGGAGAGTTTTGTTGACTCGCCCATCCATCACAGCCTCCCCCTCTACAGAGACATCTGAAGACACCCCCCCCCCCCCCCGCCCCCCCCCCCCCCCCCAGCTCACTGATGGCGGTGTTATTGGGAGGACACGGCCGAGCCGGGTGGGAAGCACCGGGATGCAGCGGTACACGTAATTCTCGGCCCGTTGCTATGACAGCTGGGGCAGACTCATTTATAGTCCCTCTGTAAAGCATTAATAACAGAAATATAAGGCCGCATGAGCTGTTAGTCATAGAATCACCCCATTGAGAGCAGGGCCAGCGGAGACTTTATTAAAGGCACAAAAAAGTAATAATAAATCAGACCAGGATGTAGCTGTCGGGCCTCCTCCCTCCATCCTCCGTCTCCTTTTGACCTCTCTTGTTTGTAAACGCAGCGCCAAGCCTGTACTTGAGTCAGCTAACCATCACCACCACTTTATGTTTGTGGTTCCTCTGCGGTGGTTCCTCTCAGTGGGGTTTTTTTTGGACTTTCCAAAGCCCCTCCCCAAACCCACTCCCTCCTTCCAGTCCCCCCCCCCTGCCGGCCTTTACTGTTAGGCTGGGGGGGGATTGTGCAAAACGTCCCGATCGACGTGCCCTCAATGTCCCTCTGACCCCGCATCGGCCCACGGTGCAATTTGACCTGCGCCCTCTCTCTCTGCATGCGTTCAGTGTAACACGTCTCTTTTATTTTCTGTGATTCATTAAAAGCCACTCCGACCAGAAAATCCTCCCCGAGCACCTCCGAGAAACTCCCGGCCTTAAGTGAAACCAGGAGTCACGATACAGTAAGGGACCCGGTCCAGATCGGAGTGGAGGTCTCGACCACAGGCCCGTAAAGCCAAATGAGTCCACCCCCAGACCTCTATTGATATCCAAGTCATTTGGGTGCCCTCTGACTGGAATGTGTGGTCTCCTCGCAAAACTGTAAATGCCTGGAATGTGTTGCTGCTGAAGTTGTGGAGGGAGTATACAGGGGAATGGCGTTTTTATTGTGGTTCGGCAGTGAAACAGGAGATTTTCAGAGTCACCATCGTATAAATGCATTGTGTTTTCTCAGGGCTCTTTCGGAGACCAGTCCTTGCTGAGACACGGAGACGAGCCTGGGTGGGTTTATAGGGCCAAAGGGCGTGTGCAATATTCTCTGCTGCTTTATTAGCGTGGCCTTTTTTACTTGCTCTCAAATTTCACAGCATCATTATCTTGTTGGGACTTTATGGAGGCGTGGTAAGAACAAGGAGAGAATCCATAGCTGAAACTATTCAGTTGAAATGTTAAAATGTAACAGTAGAATAGGGGCGTGGAGACCAATTCACAACATGCGGGTTTAGGCACTTCTCATAGCTTTTTGGCCTTTAACACTTACACAAACTGTACGGTCATAAAACAGCAACTAAAACTAAGCACTCATAAGAGCTCATAACAATCAGTGTCTCCTTAATTAAGGATCCAGTTGCAGCACATTCAACAGTTTGAAGTGTGTGCCGCCGCGGTGGGTGTGAAAACAAGACAGTCCCTCGGAAACGATCAGATAATCCAGGGGAGAAATAATAAATGAGGGAGTGCATGGTGGACACAGAGGGAGCAAGTCAACATGAAAATCCGCGATCACGTCTCCATTTCCAGTCCAGATCCAGAACGCTTTGACGGTAAGTTGGTAATGCTGCCGCAGCAGAAAAAGCGGAGCAAAAATAAGAAAATGTCTCGCTTTCTGCCCCTCTCATCTCGGCTCCCCCTTGCTCACTTTTTCCCCTCTCCTCTGCCAGCGTACACCTGTCTCCTCCAGCCCTCCTCCCTTCTCTCTACCCTCTGCCCTCTCTCCCCACCTTTCTCCGGCTCCCCCCCCCTCCTCCTCCTCTCCAGCCCTGTTAGGAATGTATGAGGCAGCATGTTTTGCTCCGCTCGGGCAGGGCTGGACCCACTCGCAGCGAGGCTGGAAAGCTCATTAACGGACCTCCTGTACTGTTTGGCAGAGCGGAGCACTGTAAATGTTCTCAGAGTTCATCTGGTGGATGGTCCCGTGGTTCGGCTCCACCTCTCTCACTCTCTTTTTGTGATTGTGTAATGTCCTAACACACTTTCCCTGTTGTCTGTGTTACACTGTTAAATTAGCATTTAACGGGTCATCAGTTAATAGGTAAAACAAAGGCAACTCGTTGCCTCAATCATATTGTGAATCCAGAATAGAATAGAATCGAAACATCATTAAACAACTGGTGTTTGTTGTCTGACAGGGAGCCTAATTACTTCTTGGCCAGAGTCCACTCCATTTCTCACTCAAAAGGAGATTTTCCCAGCTTTTTTAAATAAACTTTTGCATAACACTGTGAATACATTTTGCACGTTTGTACTGTTTGCACCACTGAATCTGTCAACGGAGATGACGTATCCAGGGGAGAAGGGAGCGAGACGTTTAATTTGCCTCAACCCGTCGCTCACTTGCAGCGAATCAGTTAGCAGCGAAGGCAGCAAATGCCCAAATTAAACCCAAAACATAATCCGAAGACCATAACAACCAAAGCAGCTGTGCTTATGTAACGTTGAACCACCTGCCACTTTCAGCTGTGTTTTTCCTACCGAATTGCTCGGAAATGTGAACTCTTAATGGCCACGTGATATCATGTCAAAAAAACAAGGCTAAAGCTAATCTTCTTCTGTTTAGCTAACACACGCTCTTATATAGAGTGGCAGTCGCTGAGCCTTTCATCCCCCGTGTTCAAGTTAAAGCCACAACAATCACAACAAATCTACACAGCTCGAAACATATGAGTGGCTGTTTCTGATAAGACCAGTGAGACAGATGTTAAGCATCAGCACGCTCAAAACAACACTGGGAAACTGGCGCGTTCCATGCTGCCTCTGGAGAACATTTTACAGCTTTTACATCATGTGACCACTCAAACTTGTACAACGAGTCCTCGTCAAAATACCCCCTCGACCAAGTATTGTTTCGATCGGTGCACTGTGGGCAGAAGTGGAGAAAACCTGAGCATGCGTAGTGACATGAAATAATGAGTGTGCCATTCCTTCAATACGGTATTAAAATTGAAGACTTACTCAAGGGTTAGGGTTAGGGTTAGGGTTAGGGTTAGGGTTAGCCCTACCCTGAACCCTAACCCTAACCCTAACCCACAAAACATTGTGGCTTATAAAAAGAAAGCAATTCATCTCAAATCTAAGTCTTCATTTCATGTCTATGAATCCCAATGCAGTCCCATGCACAGGTCCAAGTCCAAGTCATCAACGAGCCAAGTCACGAGTTAACAACAAGTCAAGGACTTGTTACTGGGAGAGAGGGATATACAGTTTGACATCACTGGGCAACCATTTGAACCCAGGAATGAAGCCTTCGCATGCCAGTGGCCGTCGGAAATGAATCTGTCAACAGGTCTCAACATCTCTTTTAGTCTTAACCCACTTGTTGGATGTCTTCCTGCTCCGTCCATGTTATTCCCACCGTTCCCTCCCATCTCAGTCAGCCCTTTCACTTCCCCCGCCGCACATCTGTGGGAACCGCGTACGAGCCTCAGCCCCTCTCAGAGCCGGGTGGCAGCTCCTTTTTCACGGCGCGTTGTGAAAAAGCTCAAATGTTTTGCTTTCGCTCGCCCCCGTTCTAACGGGATATTAAGTCAATCTGTGGCATATTGGCAGGGCACTTTATGTTTTGTGAAATGGGACTCAGGCACACATGCACGCACACACACACACACATATATAGAGGTTTAAAGCTGACCGATCAAAGTCTCACATCCAACAACAACAAGCCGGCACCCTCTCAGGATCTGCGCTGCCAAGCCTCGCTGCAGATGAGAAGCATATGTGGTCGCTGGTGCCCCGCGCAGGTGCCTGACTGACTGACTGAGCAGCAAAATGCTGCCCGCATTTTTGACTATGGATTCCCAGCCAGAAAACGCAGCCACGCGCTGGTTCATTGGCAGTTGTTTGTAACGAATCAGAGGAATGACTATACCTTTCATGATTCCACGTGCTCTCCTAGGACACCTTGTCCTATATCTTGCCGATGCTGAGCTTGGCAGGGGTGATGGGACTGTCCTCCTCACCTGTTTCCCCGCGAACTAAGTGTCCAGGCAGAGAGAGAGAGGGCGGTCAGGCTTTTCTTTTTACCCTTGATATGCCAGCACAGTCATTTGTAAAACATCCTCTCTCCAAAGAAAGTCCCGAAATGTCTTGCTTCCGCGGATTTGAAAATTGGTGGACAAATATTGAATGTTATTCCATGTGGGGGTAGAAAAAAAAAACACCACCTGCAAAAATGTCTGATTCTAGATCATTTCAAATAGTCTCTCGAGCCTGACAGTGCTGAAGGAAAGTGGACAGAGCTCCAATGAAGTTTTGAACATGTGTGTGTTGCCTGCAGCCTCCTGGCATCATCCCTCTCCCATCCAGAGCCGGAGGAAACTAAACCTCCGCGGACAGAGAACCATGTGCGACTTCTGAGAGGGAGGGAGGGAAGTGGTGCGGGAGGCGATGGAGAGAAAGACAGAAAGAGAGAGAGAGAGAGAGAGTCGGGCATGGAAGCAGAGAGGGATGGGAGGGGAACAAAGAAACTGGGAAACGGGTTGGAGGGAGGGACCGGGGAAGGGACAGGAGAGAAAAAAGAGAAGCGGAGGGCGGGAGGGTTCACGTGTTTTGTTGAAAGTCAGTTTTGTGGCCGGGGCTAATTGCTAACAAATGTTTGAACACTGCGGAGCGAGCACCTTGAATGTCTGTGGCTGCGGCCTGCGAGGAGGCAGGAAAATAGTCTGTGTGAGCACACACCTACACACTCTCTCACCCTCTCACACACACACACGCACACACACACACACACACACACACGTCAAAACCATAATCCCTCCCTGGCAGCAGCCTGCCTCCGTCTCAGCTTGCTCCATCCAAACCTCCACTAACAGAGTGCGAGACCGGCAGCAGGTGTAAGTCTCTGAGCGACCCGCACATCCGGCCTTCCAGCTGACGCAGCAGCTCCGCTGGATTTCCAGGGTCTTTTTTTTGTTCCCCCTTCCCACACGCACTGTGACATTTTAATATAGTTAAATCCTGTCGAAATAGGAAATGGGTGGATGTCGCGGCTATTCATACGTACGTTTCTGCACACGCAACTATTATTTTACGTGTCTTGTGGGGACCCCGGCGTTGCCAGAGGACATGAGGCTGGTCTCTGGGTAAAAGTGGAGAGAACGGTCCATCAAAGTATTTTTATTGGACAGGATGGTGTGGCTGTAAAAAGAGAACCAACATCTTCGGGCAAATGCCCGACATAACAAAGGTATGGCGTAAACAGTCATTAAGTGGGTGATGTGCCGCATTGACTCAAAACTATTTGGATAAACACTTTCCGGCACCAAGTGCCCCGAGGCGAGCCTCTGATTGCGAGTGTAGATATTCCTATCACGACATTCTAGCGCTGCCCAGTTGTTTTGCATCGCATCTCCATCTCTGCCCTAATGCGGGTGAGTAATTCCCCTCTGTAGAACGTTCCTGCATCTCTGACAAGCTTTGAAGCCAAGTCTCTCTCTCTCTCTCTCTCTCTCTCTCTCTCTCTCTCTCTCTCTTTCCTTCCTCCGTTCCTTTGTGATCTCGTGTGAGCCCGGATGCCACGGTTCCAGTCAAAATGAGGGCTTAACGACCTGCGCCTTTGATCCGGAACCCACCGGGCTTCGATTAGGACGTGATCGAGTTAATCAGGCGCATTCCGGCACGCTCGGTTCACTCGCTCACGCATCCATCCGTCCGTGCGCGCGCACGCACACACACACACACGGAGGAGCAAACTCGCCCCTAAATTGATACCAGGATCATACAAAATGTTTGAAGTCCGTCCGCGGCCCGTCAGCCACGGGGTCGGTCGTAGCGTGGCCGGTGGGACCAATTAAGCGCCGTCATAATTGTGTTTTGTGTTCGGGGCCAGCCGAGCGGCTCCTCCGCGGCTCCGTCTGCGCGTATCTGTGTGGAAATGCAGGAATCTGTGCCACAGGTTGAGGGCGGACGGCGGAGCCGCATGGTTTCAATTCACCACTTGGCCAGTTCGGACTCCGGAGCATCTTGGCACATGGCGCACACAGAGCCGCTGGATCCCAGAGACATGTATACACACACTCGCATGCATGCATGCAGTGAAAACGTGGAGCAAAACGCACGTTCGCGAAATGTCACAGAGCAGATAACGAGCGCGGTCACCCCGCATCTGCCTCTGACAAACAGAGCAACCCAAGTGAAACCCACCCCGAGGCGAGCCTGTTTCAGCTCCACGTGTGATCTATTGTGACGCTGAGACGCGGCTTACATAGGTCGCCGTCGTGTTCCATTTGTAAACACATACAGTTGTTCTCGGACCGAACACCCAGGATGCCCTGAAACAAGGGGAGGGAGTTTGAAAGGGGCAGGGCTGGAGGATTGGAGGGCCGATAAGAGCCAGTGGCTGCCTTCGTTTCCACAGACCCGTGCCGTATCCTTGAACCCTAAACCCTTGGAAGTGCTTCACAGTCCATTTACCATCTACCGGCTGATGGTTGGTTTTGTGTCTCTGGCTCGTTGTATCCCTGAAAATTCTCTCGCCTTTTGGCTCAGTTTTGGTCTCCACCCTTTGGCTTTACAGCTAGAGATTGATAAATCCATATATCTTCTGCTCAAAGCCACTCAACCTTGGTTCTTTGTTGCAGTGCCTGAAGAAGAAGAAGAAGAAGAAGAAGACAAAATATTTCTGGTTAATGAATTCCATTTTATAGCTTTAAAGGTTTAATCTCATATTTCATCACATGCTTTTCAGAATGTGGTCAAGTTTTACTGCAGAAAAATTTGGACGGTGTCCTCCAAAAGCCCCTGTTGTTTGTTCCAAATGCAATCCTGTTTCGCTGCTGAGTACGTCTTCTATGGATCATACTTTCTATCGTCTCTCGTCTAATGTTTGGTCGTTATCAGAAATGAGTAAAACCTGCTTTGGGAAAAAAATACCGTGGCAGACATCAGCCGTGCAACAGTTTCCACGTCGACGCGAGGTCAAAAACTGGAGGAAAGGAGTTGTGGAACGAGGGAAAACGTCACGTGTACAAAGTTTGTCTCTTGTGCAAGCATCTTGTGTACAGGAGTGCAATTTCAATGGACGTCCGCCGCCTCCGCAAACAAAAACATGTGGCGGTGCCACGCAGGCACATGGACGACTTTGTCACGTTCGAAGACCTGCCGACTCGGTTAAGAAGCGCAGTAGGAATGGACGAGTGAAATGTGGCAACATGGCCCCCGACACCGTGAGAAATCAACAGTTCCGGTGGGTCGGTGAGCACCGTTATGTAAGAAACAGCGCCACATTCTTAAAAAAAGAGCTATTTTGGTCTGTTTATCCGGGAGAGGTCCTTGCATAATCCCCACATTCCCAAACAAAGAAGGGTTGCATGGACGTGTCGTCTCTGGGTGAAGACATCAGCGACTTCACAGCGCTGGGCTCTGAAGCGAGTGAAAATGTTATTGCTCTGGTGTGCGCCGGTGTGATGAACGGCTTCTCACGGGGTTCTGCGTGCCGCGCGGGTGTGTGTGCGAGGGGGAACTCGAATCGTTGGCTGCAACGGCCGTAAATCAGCGAGCGGGATAAACACTGCAAGATGCTCCAGGAATCCCATCCTCTGCGCTGCAATCTCGCAGGAATCCGATATTTTGCAACAACATCCATCTTGGTTCGATGAAGCTCCATCCGGAGTGAACGGCGAGGTGTCCAGAAATAGAGACGCCGGGGGCGGGGGCGGGGGAGGGGGAGGGGGGGGGGGCGCGTACCACGGAGGAGAGGAACATCTGGCCGCGGGTGCAGGACAGCATCTGCCCAGTGTCACTCGGCTCCGCGTGACCGCTGTGATTTAGGCACATGTCACATTTCCATGCAGTGTTCTCAGTGGACGGAGACTTTGTTTAATCGAGTAAGTCCACTAGGGCTGCCATAAAACATGGAGCTCCTGTTAAATGAGGGGTGCTGTGTCACGACTGGCTGGAGTTTCACATGTGGGAGCCACATTGGACAAACTATAGAGGGTATCTTTGTAGGACACAGAATCGACTCCATTGGCAACGTATATAGAAGCACTATGTTTTGCTTTGACACTTACATACAGTATTTAGAAAGATAGAACTGGATTTGTTCAATCCCCCTCTAGGTGGATTTTGATCAGTATAGATTTAGGGTTATGACATCTTTGTGTTTGCTGTCATTCATCTAATGCATTTTCTGATTGCAAAGTATGTTACATATGTACACTTAGCCTTAGACTTAGACTGAACTTTATTGATGCCTTTGTGATGACTAACTCTGGGACATTTACATTTCCTGCAGCATAAAATAAGATGGCATAAAGAGAGTAAACAATAAGCATTAAAAGAGTTACTTACCTGGACGACCTTAAATATACCTGTTAATGCTGTATTCTACCCACCTCTTCATCTTCCCTTGTTTTTGTGTTGACTCAAACTGAAGGCCGAACTCCAGTGTGGATTTTAATGTGGATTCAATATCTCGACGAGTACATCTTATCAGTGCAGAGTTGGAATACTGTAAAAATATCCACTGAGGGACTCTCACATAGCTGAGGTGAATTTAGGAATGGAGTTTCTGCCACCTAGTGTCCTGCATGGGTCCTAGCACCATGACATCAAGATAGACGTCCCTTAAAATTCACACTCCAGTCTCCAGTGGACTGGCACATGCACGTGTTTGGACTGTGGGATGAAAATGAGAATGCCTCTATAAAACCCACGCAGACACAGGGCCAGTGTCCAAACTGCACACAAAAAGGTTGTCGCCGTGTCACCTGATTAGATGAGAGTGGTTCAAGAAAAGGACTGATTACAGCAAAATACACGGTGCACCAGAAAAAGTGCGTATTTACTACAAATGATCAATACGCTGTATGAGGCCTCCTCGTGCCTCACAAAGGTCAAGCAGTGAACATCCTGTTATGAATCTTCTACGGGCTGTCCACATTCAAGTTTTCATCTGGAAGCAGCACAACCACCTGCAGGTGAACCATCCACGTCGTGACTCTGCAGGGAGACATTACTGCTGACACACGACCAAGGAATCTGCATATGGTTAAGTGTGTGTGTGTGTGTGTGTGTGTGTGTGTGTGTGTGTGTGTGTGTGTGTGTGTGTGTGTGTGAGAGAGAGAGAGAGAGAGAGAGAGAGTGTGACTTACAGGAAGATCCATCCCCTAAGATGACACACTCCTCACTTGTTGTTCTTTGTGCTGTCTTCTTTTAAGACTTCTAACTATTACTGATAGTCGATGTGAGCGGCCGACTCATTTGTCGTTGCAGTTGTGCATAATGCCTCCGTCCACGCCTGTTTCGGCGGTCATGTTCCCCCAGCGTCAGCTGTTTTTAAATCCCCGACAGGCTGCCCACACTGACGGGAAGTCGCTGCACATGTGCACACGTTCGGGCAGGCTGACTCTCGATCAGCACAACACGAAGGTCTGACGTCTGTGACCTCCGAGCTGCACATTGCTATTTTTCCCCCAGAGTCCTCCGTTTTTTGATTCAAACGTTTCACTCTGCCTAAGGCAAAGGAAGATTTGGCACTTTGCTACAGCAACTCCCACGTCCGTCTGCTCAGACTTCTCATTAAAGAATCTGACTGCAGGACCAATAGACGCCATCAGTAAATAACACAGTGGCACCCTGCATTTAGGTGTCCTAGTTTTAGGGATCTGATGTCATGCATAACCGTTCTACTGGAGTACTGAGCATAGCAGAGCCTTTATTGATATTGATATTTACTGTGATTAGATTGAAGTGATTAAAGGCAAGTAAGGAAGCCAGCCTCTGCTTCTCTGAAGACAAACCTGTAACACTGTGGAAAGACAGGGTTTTATAGGATTTTAGTACACAAAAAAATGTGTTTTCTGAATTGTTATCGAAGTTTATTTAGTTTGTCCCACAGGCGTCATCTGCATCTGCAGGTGTCTCATTGCAAAACAGCGTAAAAAGTTTCAGGAAATTAAAGCAGCACACTTGCACAATACACCCACCAGAGCTAGCCCGGGGCCTAAAAGTGATCTAAGCGTCTGTTTGGAACCCGCTTTTAACACATGAAACATGTTTAAGACAACTATATTGATCCAGTTTATAGTGTTGCATCACAGTGTTACTGTTGTATCAGTAGCAGTCGAGCAGTGGCCTCAAAACGTGCAGCCCAGGCGCCATCCCAGTAACGAGGCACGTTCGAGTTATCATCGAAAAGTAGAGAATCTGGCATTTGTTTAATTTAACGGATCGGGACACATTGTTCCGACGTTTTCTGCTCAGGGTTCCACCAAGGTTTTGGGCCGGGGCTGACACCCACACACATGTGCGAAATCATTTTCGGACTCTGAGCGAAACCGGACTCCGAGTGAGTGAGGTTGCCCCGGCGGAGCTGTGAAGCTGTGCACACGATGCGACGCGCTGAAGCCTGGCAAGAGTGTCCTCGTTTTCACGTTGAGTCACCCTCAGGATGAATCGAATGTTTGTCTCTCTGCTCAGCAGCCCTGAGGGATGCTGCCAATGCATTACAAAACTTCTGGAAAAGTCCACTCGGGAGCGTCAAGCCACAGAGAGTTTCAGGACGCCGGGACGAGAAGATTGCTTCTTATTTCAAAATAAAAGCACACGTCTGATCAAAAAGGAAACGTTCGCAGCCTTGGTACCAAACAGATCACATCTCTGTAAAAGTCTGCCACACCGATAGTAGAAAGTGTATCTCCTAAATACATAACTCACTGATGAAGTATTGTCGCACTTTCTCATTCTTTGCTATATATTCATTAAGTGCTATTTTTTGTCTATATGATTGCACCGTATATATTTTGGTATCCTCCAAGCTAAGCACAGAGAGTAGGAAAGATTTGTGTTTCTTAGATTCATTCTTTGGTGCAGAGATCCTTTCTGGAAAAAGCATTTTATGCCACTGAAAAGTCTGTTCGTTTGCACTTGGATTGTACAGTGACGTGGAGGAGAGAGAGAACGCTTTGCTGATTGGTGCACGGATAGACTAACATCTGTAGGGCGACAGCTCCCTTGCTTTGTTACTTTTTAAGCAAAGTTTACATATTGGATACTTAGGCTTGGGCATTTTAGTGAACAAAAAGGCTAGAGTTGATGGTAGTCCTTTAGATCAAACTGGAAAAACTGGAAAAAAAGAGATGCGCACTTTTATTTTGAAAAGGCCTAAACTCAACGGGCTCTTGGTATCACCATGAGCTTTACGACAAGCAGAGGCTGCCGGTGCTGGATGCTTGGTCAGTGAATCACATGTCTGCACCGTCCCCGTTAACTCCGCTATAAATACAGGGAGCAGAGCCTCAGCCGCAGCTTCAGACGCTCTGGAGTCTCCAACACACGCACAAGCACAGGTGAGTCACCCAGGCATTTATTTTGTTAACCTTCTGCAGCTCTGGATCTGTGATGCGCACTGCAATAACGCGCTCTCTCTTACACCTTGGCTGTCTTATTGCTACCGTGTTATTAGGACAAGTTAGGTGAGAAGTGCAAAATACCGCCGGCTCCGACCCGCTGCGTCTGAAACGTAAACACTTCCCATCACCAGTTCTCTCCGATAACGCAGCTCTCACGCTTCACATTGAGATGCCGCTGCTCTTCTCGATTGCGCGTCGTGGCTGACTGCGGCTTGTGTTGCATACTCATGGGCGTGACCTCCATCTTCGGATCAGAACAGCTGGATTAGGTTAGAGGACGTCACACGTCGGTCTCCCTACTTTTAATTCACTGGTCGGCCGCGAGCCCGGACGCACCCGTGGAACAGAGCGCAAGTGGCAAAACAATGGGACATGCGCACAGAGGCAGGGTGGGTGTTAAGAGAAATGTTTTTTTCTCATAACCTGAAGCTTTTCCTGCATTTTTTTCCAGTTCTGAAGTGACCTTTATTCCTCCGCAGTCGCATCGCAAGTGACTCCCCTGGGTGCAGAAAACGTTTGAAAACGAGGCCAAAACGAGGCCACATGCAGCCAAGTGTCCCATTTTACTGTACGTGGGACCCAGATGATTAGAGATTATACAACAGGACCTTCTCATTGGGGCACTGGGGAAGTCGTTGGTGCAGAGTTTAACTTCTGGTACCCAGAAACTGCGACAGCATCAGCTCGCAGCGATCGATGATGAAAAGGAGTCAATGCAGCGCTTCAGAGATCTTTCATTACACCCAAATAACGATGTGTTGTTTGAACAGTCGCAACTGCTGCTTATTTTCAGATCAACCCTGTCAAATATTTGCTTTATCAGCCTCAGTTTCCCTGGGGCAGAGGCGACGCGTTTTTCCTTTGCTTGTTTTGCTAGCGCAGCTGCCTCAAAGCCGGACGCCCAGCTCAATATCAGATAACCATCAGCACAGACCGGGAAGTCTGAGGAGCGACGCAGTTGTCGTTGAAGGTGACGGGAAAACACAGAGCACTCATTTCAATGTATTTAAGAGTGTGAAGCCGAGCTGTCTCTCTGGAAGGCCTTGTCTGCGACATCTGGACTTGAGGCTATTAGTCTGCATTCTTTTCAGTTTTGTAACCAGGTTCCCTCCGGCTGCCACTCGGCTTGACGCCTGCATTGCAAATGATTTCTCCTCGCTGTCCTTCTTCTTTTAATCTGTTGGTTTCTTAGCACATCCCCTTCCTCCTCCTCCTCCTCCTCCTCCTCCTCCTCCTCCTCCTCCTCCTCCTCCCTGCTTGTCCACATTGACTCATTTTCCTGCTTTTCCCATCAGAAAAGGTCTCGCTGGAAGGACTCGGCCCCTGTTTACGAGGCTTCCAGTAACCGGCGTGCTGTAATTAAGCCTCATTGTCATATGAATAATGACCTCATTGTGCGAGCGAGCGCCCGCGGTTTGCTTTGCTGCACTGTACGTGTTAGACTCGGGAACACGTGAGCTCGTACGGAGCCCAGAAAGTGGGACATGTTTTTGCTCCCAGGTGGGCGTCCAGTCCTGCTGGGTCTGGAACAGTTGGGGACATCTTTTGCCTTTTTTTTTGCGTGTCAGATTGAAAGGACACCGAGTCCCAGAGGTTAGGACACGGAATGTATCTGCGATGTGACGACAACGGAGAGAAACTCTGCAGCTTGTGTGGGGCAGAGGTAATTCACTCTGAAAAGCGGAGGAACTGTTAAACGGCCAAATAGTGAAGTCAACCAAGTCTGGAGCTAAATCAACAACGTGCTTCACTGGTTTCCATAGGAACAGACAGTGGTGGGCGAGCAGAGGATAAGCAAGCGCTTTCAAATCCCCCAAAACTGACAAGATTTGTTTTGTTTTTCTCCAGACAGTTGATCTTGACTGAGGCACATCGGGCTGTGTTATTATGTGTGTGGATGTCCACCCATAATTACCGAGCAGTGAGTAATCTAACTCACAATATATCACTTGGAAGTATTTGGACATGACTCTAATCATGCACTCAAAGCTGTTACGATCAATACTTTTACTGGCCATGGATCCTGTGGCACCCAGAGGGCACAGACAGGCGTGCAGTCTTCCAGGATGTGCACATCTGCCCGATGCTTGTTTGCTCCAAGGTTGCACATTCTTTTTCCAAGATCACACAATACGATGCATACAAAGCGCTGGGTAAAACCCTCAGAATCACATCTGTCCTTTCACGCTCCTTGACAACCCAAATCTCACGATCACACGACCATCTTTTGCTTCAGTTCCGCGACTTCTGTCTATGCATGCTTATGTATTTATGAAGCTGCTAGCTGGATTGTGACTCCCTCCAGTCGTCAAATTTCCCAACCCCTGCAGTGCCCCTCAAAAAATGAATGAATGAACAAATGAAGCGTTCCTAAGACACGTGAGCTTAACCTTGAGACGGTGTCGATGCGGCGCTTGTCATCGCGCCTATGCTGTATTTTTACTCTGACTTTGAGCCTGTGCGTTCGAAGCAAGGATCATCGTGGGATGTGATGTCCTGAGGTGACCTTGATGTCCCTGCGTTGAAAAAAAAAAACAAAACTCAGAGTTTGACCTCCTGAGGCCGGTCTGCAGGGCTGTGAGCTGCGCGCTGCAGGCCCCACTAATGCTCTCGAGGCAAATCTGATGTGAAAGCCTAAATCCATGTCTTGCCTGTAATGAGTTCGGCGCGTGTGTCGACCCACTTTGTGTGACAAGTGGTGCATTTCCACGGTGGCGCAGAGCAAGAGGCAGGAATGTGTGAGGTCTCCGCACACAAAGAAGTTCCCCCATCCTGGTCTGCCGAGGCCATGTCGCCCAGATAAAAGGAGTCATCAAACTGTAATAAAAGCACATTTAGCCCACGACGGAGGGATGAAGGATTGATGATTATACGGGCTGCTCACTGACACGCACCGCAGAGGACAGAGGAGGGCGGCCGGAGACAGGGCCCGCTGCTGTGCCTCATCGAATCCAAAGATCAAAGTTGGTCAAAGTCACAGGAAACCGATCTGTGCTCATCTAAGGTGCAAGCGATCCAATCGGCGGCCTCCCCGTGAATTATTCATCCTTATTGATCCGGGATGTTATTTTTGTGCCATGCTGCTGCATGAGGCAGTAAAAAAAAAGAAGCTGCTGAGCAAGCGCGGTCATTTTTTACTGCGTAGCTCTGGTTTCTTTACAGCGTGTGCTGCCCCCCGGTGGACGTGAGTCGCAACTACAACAACATTACAAAACGGACCTCTTTTTTTTTTTTCCCCCCCCTTCCCTAGGTTTTTTTTCCTTCTCATCACTGCCTGCTGGCCCCGTGAGAGTCAGAGAGGATGCTGATGATGATGATGATGATGAAGAAGAAGGGCCTGAAGACTCTGGCCGTGATGGCCATTGTCCTGGCCTCGGTCAGCAGCGTCGTTATTCCATCGAACGAGGAGCTCACCGGTAAGTTTTGCAGCTGTGAAAGACCATTAAAAAGTCCATTTTGCATTCTTAATTCTCATCTCTATGATCATTATCTTAAAAAAAACTTAGAATATTAGAATAGAATATTAAAAAATTTAGCTACTATTACTTTTCTAAAACCTTTTGAATGTATTTAAGAAAAAGGTGCTTGTCATAATTTGGAGATGGATTTCTCAAAGCTGATAAGACATAAATGGAATGCAGAAAAATGTTAATTCATGTGAAATTGGCATCAGTGCAGCACACACACACTAAAAATAATAGAAAGCCGAAAACAACAGATATATGAGGAATTCTGAGATAATATTGCACAGAAGAAGAGATGAAAATGCATGAAATGCTCAATTTAAAGTGGATTTAAAGAAGCAGTTATGCTGCGTAGATGTGGCAACAGAGGTAATCGGTAGAAATTAAAACCTGAACAAAAACTTAAGTGAAAGCATTGCAGTGAAAGAACTACTCACCTCCTGGGGGGTGATGCAACATTTTAGTAAAGTAAAACCACCCCAAAGTAGACTGCAGTTAATGCTGCTGCTTCAGATCAAAACTGAAGCTTGTGCGTGCAGGACACACATTTGTCTGGGGTCTCTCCGCAGAGATGTCCCTCCGGGGAGAGAAGTACCTGGACGAGCAAATTGAAAACGCTGTGAACGGAGTGAAGGAGATGAAGAGCGTGATGCAGAAGTCCTCGGAGGACCACAAGAAGTTTTTGGATGCCCTGGAGAAAACCAAGGAGCAGAAGGAGGTGCCTTATGCAGCATATTTACATGTCTTAAATCTGCATGATGTGAGATTTTACGAATGATAAGTAGATGAAGGATGATACGACCTATTGTTTCTAGAGTCTAGAAAATCTGAATGCACAGTTCGGTAGGTACAAATGGTAAACTTTTTGAGGATGGCTCAGAGTGTAAACACCTCTGCTCTCCCGGGCAGGAGGCGATGCGCGTGGCCCAGGGTGTGGAGGCCAAGCTGGAGCAGGAGGAGGAGGTCTGCAACGACACCATGAGGAGTCTGTGGGAGGAGTGTAAGCCGTGCCTGAAGAACACATGCGTCAAATACTACTCCCGCACCTGCAGCAGCGGCTCAGGGCTGGTGGGCCGCCAGGTCAGACCCCCGCCATGCACGCATCACAAGTTCACATGTCGAATCATTTTGATATTTTGATTACTTTGACACGGTTTGTGCACCAAGGTTTGGTCTGTGCTTGTGCTGGTATCTGCAGCTGGAGGACGTGCTGAACAGAACCTCTCCCTTCTCCATCTGGATCAACGGGGAGAGGATCGACACCCTGGAGCAGGAGGGACAGCGACAGAACAAAGAGCTCAAGAACCTGGAAGACAAGTACATAGAGATGGCTGATGGAGTGGACAGCATATTAACAGACAGCATGAAGGTAATGTGACCCTGGCATCGTGGATGGATGCAACATTCTCAGTATTTTTATAGTATTACACTTAACAACCAATTAACAACTAATACAGGCCATTGTAAAGTTCAAAATCTGAGTATTTGATACAGGACAATGAGTTATTATAACATCCATTTAAGCAGGAGTCAAAGTCCCAATCTTCTTTCAGACTGTCCTCATTTCGGCCTGAAAGCAGCTTTCCTGCCACGCTTCTACACTTTTACCTTCTAAGTAATTCATCTGCTAATGTCCCACGGCATCCTCAGCCCTGTGTCTGTTTTCTCAGGTGCACGACCACGTCCACTACAGCCCACCAGTGTTTTACATGCCCAGCTTCCTGGGACCGTTCACACGCCACAGCAGAAGCATTCCCAATCTGCTCCGTGATCCTTTCCAGAGCTTCCAGAGCATGTTCTCACCCATGTCGGGCATGGGCAGGAACTTCTTCAGCTCCATGGGCTCCATGATGGACATGGACTCAGACATGCCCTCTAATGAAGGTCTTTGGGCTTCCACTCCACGCCAAGTTTCAATTCAGACGTTTCAGACCGTCTGAACCGAGACTGACCACTAATTCGATCTGAAACTTTGTGTGTGTGTGTGGCCACAGACGGCAGCGTCAACGAAGACGTGGTCATCACCAAACCTTTTGGCAACGGCAGGATGACCTGCAGAGAGATCCGCCGCAACTCGGCCGGCTGCCTCAGGTTCCGAGACGAATGTCAGAAGTGCAAAGACATCCAGCACATTGGTAAGCCGCGGCTCCGATGACGAGTTTACCATTATAGACTTCCTGCTGTGACTCGGTCAACCGCAAAGGTAACCTCTGATACCTACCTCCGCCTGCAGGAGGTGAGCGATCAGCCTGGAATGTTATTGTTAGGGGAAGACAATTAGGATTCATATTCATGTCGCAAACAGGAAATGCTCCAGCTGAATGGCAGCAGGTGCAGGTAGACAGGAAGAAAGAGAGAGGAAGAGAATCATTTAAGGAATAATGAGACTTAAACAAAACAAAACAGGACAGGACAGACTAAAACTCATCCAGTTGCCTCAGTGTCACATCTATGAATGGTTTGCTCTAAAACTATGAGTGAGCCTGTAGTTGATAGGGAGTTTTCGGATGTATTGAAGTTTTAATTCAAACTGTAAAGACGCGTAAAGACAAAGTTTGTCCGTCTCCTCTGCAGACTGCTCTGGGAAGAAGCCCCTGGAGGGCCCTCTGAAGCAGGAGCTGGAGGAGGCGCTGGCCCTGGCCGAGCGTTTCACCCGCCAGTACAACAACCTGCTGAAGAGGTTCGAGGAGCGGATGTTCAACACCTCCTCCATCCTGGACCTGCTCAACGCACAGTTCGGCTGGGTGTCGAACCTGGCAAACAAAACCGACTCCAAACACAACTTCTTCCGCGTTCAGACAGTGAGCGACAAAAAATACACCATGATATTGAGCTTACGGTTCAAAGCTCAGATTTCTTGTGTTTGAGAAGAAAAGAAAGCCAATGCTAAAAAGTGAAAACTGGGAGAGAAAAGGCTTCTCTGCTGAATTACGGCCTGTTCTGTTGTGTAGGTGATGGGCAGGGAAAACGAGAAGGCACCAAGTGAGGAGGCGGCTGAGGAGAAGCAGCCAGAAGACACCAAAGTTTCCGTGCAGCTGTTCGACTCCCAGCCCATGAACTTCACCGTGCCGGGGAACGTCCCCTGGACTGACCCCAAGTTCCCCGAGTTGGTGGCTCAGGAGGCGCTGGACCGCTTTAAAGAATCCACCGTGTGAGTGTAGAGCAAGGGCACGCGCAGCAGAAATGAGAGCTAATAAGTCTAAAATCTGTTAGCTTTAGCTAAAAGCTGGCACTATCGGAAGCTAGCTTCTAGAAAAGTTAGCTTCCAGCTAATTGTTTTGGTGATATGGCGCGTGTAGCATGTAGCATAGCTTAGATAGAAAACTACTGGAATATTGTTAACTGTTGTTTGGGAAATACATACAAAAATTACAAAAATTAGCCACTTTTCTGAAAGCGCTAGCCACTCTGTAATTTGTAATGACTTGGTACATCAACTTTTCTTATCTTTTCTCCTGTTGCTTTTGACATCACGTTTTTAAGGTGTGTTCAGTCTGGTGCATGTAGTCTCTTAGCACTTTCAATTGAAGCTGTTTTCGGAGACAGCTTCAAACATCAAGTTTCTTCCTTTTTCTTTTTTCCAGCATCGTCAAATAAAGACCCATTTGGAATTGTACCCCGACCTGCACTGTCAGCTGGCACGAGAATGTTCTGGATCCATCAATACGCACCCGAAACCCAGATGACGAGCATGCCTGGAGGAAGCCCCGGAGCCGACCCACTGATTCGGATGTGAATCTGAAGGAAGTCCTGCTTTTGCGAACCACAGTTTAACCTCAGAGATTTGTATTGTTATATTAGAGTCCTTTGTCCTGCTGTAAGAGAAGATGTTCAGTAGATTCTGTAGAGAACAGGCCTAACTATCTATATCACATAGCACCTTCAACATGCGGTCTTAAACTTATCTGTGAGCCAGGCTTTGCAAAAAAAAAAAAAGTGCCCTCGCACTTAATTCCTGCTTGAGCCAAAACGGGACGTCACGTGACTCTTGAATTCTCTGCATTCAGGCTTTCTAATACGTAAGGATGAAGCTGTATTTGGCTCTCAATTTTGTGAAAGACTGAAGTGGAGGGACTGCGCCGTTAGAAAAAGGCCGATTGTCTTGCCCTCCTGCAACAATGGCGTAGCGATGAAGCAGCATTTTGAGATCTAATAAAAACCTGCTCGAATCTGTTCGCCATTCTCTGTCATTTCTTTTTCCTTTATTCAGTCTGAGCGACCACACCGACACTAAAGTGCACACTGCGGTATCAAAGGTTATATTTTTGACTGACTGTGTATAGAGGTCTCACTCTGCCAGGACTGTGCGGGTTTAAGCAAATAACCTAGAAATGTCATCGCGTATAGACTCAAAGAAACAACAGATTCAGACACGACCTTTTCCGGCTTCACCTGGACTTGTGCCGTGTTCGGACTTGAGCAAAAAGTCGCCTTTGCTGGCCCACGGATCGAGCAATGAAGAAGTCGGTGCCGGGAGCAGCGTTTAAAATGTTGTGCCGTTTTTTATTTTTGTGTAAAAATCACACAGCTGCTAGTCGACTCTGCAGAGATACAGTACATCCATGCAGTTAAACATCTAGGATCCCACAGCCAAGAGAGGAGGAATTAAATAGAATATTCTTTCGCCGTTAGTCAGCAATTAATGCAAATGTACATATGAGTCCAAAAGTGTTTTATCATATACAATATACAACACAGATCTGGGAGCAAATGGCATTCAAAAGCCCATCAAAGTCTTCGTCGTCCACGGCCGATTGCCTCTGCCTGCCTGGATTGCCTTTTGGGTGCGGGGATAGAAGGGGGGGGGGGGCGCTATTGTGCTAGCAAACATAAGTCAATCCCACATGAAGGTTTTTAATAGGGTTTCAAATGGCATTAGTTCCAGGTCTGAAACGACAAAAACACGCCCAAACGTACACACACGCACGCACGCGCGCACACACGCGCTAAGTACACCATCATCCTCGACAGCAGGAAAAAAAAAGAAGGCGGGCCTCGGTACAACGAGGAAGTAGAGGTCAGCCAGCCACTGCGGAAACCTGAACGCCGGTCGGGGGGAGAGTAAGGCTTTAGAAGAAGAGAAATTCTTCGCAAAACACACACAGGAAGCTCCAGGGACGAAACATTGATATATTTAAAAAAAAAAAAAAAAAAAAAGTGAGTTTTTTTTTTGGGGGGCGGCACTGGCACAAAACAAAAAAAAACGTTACAGTTTCCAAGTCGCACTGGAGAAGTAAAACTCTTTTCTCATCTCAAAGCATCTTTCTTTAAATACACGCGAAAAAGAGGAGACGTGCGGGTTAAAAGAGAGCAAACAAACAAACAAACAGACAAACACGAGAGACGAGACGGGAAAAAAAAACGAAAAAAAAACGAAAGACGTGAGAACGACGGAGGGAGCCGGGGCGGGCGAGTTCAAAGTGCGGTTGGGGGTCGTTCAGGTCTCCCGCCGCTCGACTGCTCTCTCTCTCTCTCTCTCTCTCTGTCTCTCTCTCTCGGTCGGCCGGCCGGTCCCGTTCGGCTTCATCTACGACCGGCGGGGGGGGGGGGGGGTCGTATCTTGCAGATTCGGGGGCGAGCGTGGCGCCGATCTGGGAGGTTGCTTCTTCGCGAAGCCGGGGGCGGGGCGCGCGGGGGGGGGGGGGGGCGGGGGGCGGACTGCTCGTCGGTACCAAAAAAAAAGTGGGGGGAAAAAGAGGGAAAAAAAAACAGGAAATGAATGGCAAACGTACGGTAGACGGTGATTCGGAAGAGCCAAGATGCCCAAAAAGAAATCCAGAGTACACTGCTGCGCACAGTTGCTACTACCTCAGTACAAACGGCGAAGTGAAGATGTGTCGCCCCGTGCTTGCATAGTGCCGACTGCCCCCCCCCCCCCCCACCCCTTACCCCCCTTACCCCCCTTACCCCACCCCGACATGGAAACAGCCTTTCGGGTCGGGTCTGTGCGCGTGTTTGCCGAGTGGGGAATGTCACAGGACAGCTTCTCCCCGGTCGGCAGCACGATTCTTCATTGGGGGGGGGGGGGGGCCCAAAAAGGCGCCCCCTGCGGTCGAGCAGCTGGGATATCTTCCAAGACCGAGAAAAAGACGACAAAAACCCTTCAAGTGAATGTCTGTCGGAGAAACCACGGCATACGGGGGGGGGGGGGGCTGAAATGTTCGTGCACGGCTGCGTAATGAGGGAGGGGGACGCTCGAGGGGGACGGGGGGAGGGAGGCTGCTTGCCTGCTTGCTTGTTTTTCCTCTTCATGATGCAGGTAGGGGGGAGAGAGCAGGGGCACAGTTCAGTCATTTGGCATAAAGTTAAACCATTCAGTCGTATCGATAGTCACACACACCCCCCTCCACACACACGCACGCACCTAAACACTATATAACACGGAGAGAAGACGAGGCACGCGCTCTTCGTCCATCCTTTCGCTCACTGCGTCCCATCCGCCGCCTCCGCGCTTGTATGGAGACTTCGAGGGGCAGTGAGGAGGAGGAGGAGGAGGAGGAGGGCTGGATTCATAGTCGCGGGACGAGTCAAATAAAAAGAGCCTTCGCCGTGATGATCGGAGCCATTCCAGGCTCGACTCAAACGCACGCACGCACACACACACACACACAATCCTGTCCAGACAGAGCCTGCTTTTGCCTTACGGAGAGACCGACCACGCCGCACTCCCTCGGTCTGAGGAGTGTCAATTTTGCGTTCCTGGCTCTCTGGGCAGGCAGCGACTGCGGACACAGACTCGCTCATGTTTTCCGAACCGCTTTCCGAGCCGCTTCGTGGACAACGGGTGACGTTTCGGAGGCGAGCGCTCTCATTAAATGGCGTGAAATGGCGTGGTTTTGGATTCCGGACAGAGCCGGGTCTACCTGCCGAGCTGAGAACGCGGAATCGATGCGCCCGGGTGGTCGCGGCCCAATTTTGAACGAGTCTGCGGTGCGGCCCGAATCTGTACCTCGCAGGCCAGTGAGCGACTGAACAGGATCGCGCACAAACGCACACGCAAAGCGACGAGGACGCCGCCCCGCCTTCCTTCTTCGGTCACCCAGGGAGTGAAGTACTCGGACACCAGCCGTTTCGGGGCGGTCCCATCTTCCTCTCCGAACCGTTTCGCAGCCTGCGGTCGTCCTCGTGTTCACCCCTCTTTAGAGCAAATTCGAAAAGTGCCAGTTTTGTGAAATCCTCCCCCGCCCATCCCCCCCCCGCCCCTCCCGAGCTCTGGTCACCCCCTCCTCTTCCTCGCGAGCTCTCGGGTCCTTCCTCTTGGCGATTAGTAAGTGTGTAATTCAGCGCAAGAGTTTTAACGGAGCGTCCCGCGGCGGCTCGGTGCAGCGGGGTGGGGGGGGGTGGGGGCCGAGATGGTGGAAGGGAGGAGGTCGGGGGAGAGAGGTGAGAAGGAGGGAGTGGGGGGAATGAGGGGGAGAGAGAGAGAGAGAGAGAGAGAGAGAGAGAGAGGATGGAGGGGGAAGTCACACTCAGGGCCACAGCTTTGCTTCAGATGAACTACAGTTGCCACTTCCTCCACCCGGGGGGGGGGGGGGGGGGGGGGTGTTAAAGATGAGAGAAAGGTCTGAGCTGCTCCAGCTGGACTTCCAGGGATATCCTCTCTTCCAGCAGGTCCTGGGGGGAAAAAAAAAAAGACATCAAGGGTCACTCTGCCCCAGCGGGAACGGGTCGGCGACCAAGCTATGCGAGGAGGACGCCGTCTGCGCACCTTCAGCTGCTGCTGCAGCTCGCTGTTCAGCCGCGCCAGCACCGTGTTCGTCTCCTTGTTCCTCCTGATCGAAGCTTGGATCGCTTTCTTGTCCTTCCCTATCGACCTGGGAGCACAAAAAGCACACGACGGCCGTCAGGGAAACGGCCGCCTCACACACGTTTCGTGTGTTTTGCACGGCCGTGTTGATAAACGCCGCAGAGAGCAGCGAATGTTATGACTAATTGGCCTGATTGGCGATGGCAGCGGAGAGCAGCTTCCGCAATCGTGGTTATCAAACAGTGGAGGAAAATTGACAAACAAATTTAAGCCAGATGTTGCAGATGTTGGGAAAAGTCCCTCCAGTCATCTCTCATTTCTGAGGGGAAGCGTCCAGCCGCCTACCTGGGAATGGACGGCTGCGTGGCCAAGACGGCGGCGATGACGTTGGACTTCTGCGGCCCGTGCTGCTCGTCCTCGGGCCGCAGCTCGTCTTCGGACTTCAACCTCCGGCGCACAGGCTTTGGCGGGGGAGCGAGTGGGCCGGAAGAACCTTTGGCCTGATGGGAGAGGGGGGGGGGCTTTTACACAAAGCAACTTACATGCAGTAGGACATGTGGCTATAAACACGAGTGCAGTGGTGCGAGTACTAGTACAAGCGCAGCCTTGAAAGAGGAAGAGGAAGAATAACGGCTGTCCTAGTGAGTAATAGCAGTAAGTGCAAGCAGGGACGCTCTCCTTTTAAGGATTTAACGCGATTGTATCAAACATTTAGTGGGTCAAACCAATAACAGCATACATATCTAGCCATTTTCTAACTTCCTGGTATGTTCAGTTGCGAGCCAATTCTGCGGACTAGAGACCGTCTGACGTACGGAGTTGACGGTCGCCGAGGCTCTCTCGTCCGCCTGGCCGTCGCTCTTCACTGTTCTTAAAGGGCCGGCGCCCTCCGACGGCTTCTCTGTCTGCAGACGCACACACGCACGCACACACACGCGCACACACACGCGCACGCACACGCACACGCACACGCACACGCACACGCACACGCACACACACACACACACACAGACAAAAACAGACAGGTTGAGGTCGTCTGGGCTCTTGACGCCAGCCGCTTAAAGTGCCGGGTGAGCTGGCCCACCTGTCCCGGCTCGCTGTGCAAATCCACCTCTGGCAGACTGGAGGGCTGCTCGGACGCGGCGAAGGCCTGAAACTGGCTGAAGTCGGCGAAGTTTGGCTGCTGGGGGATCTGCTGCGGCGAGGTGGTGGCGGGCGGCGGCGGCGAGCGCCGCCCCGCCCCCGGGGGCGGCCTCCGCCTCGGCGCGGTGCCCCGTGTGAGGCAGCGGCACCGACGTCTGCGGAGGGCGGAAGGCGTTAGTGAAAGGCTTTCCAGAGGGGGGGGGGGGGGGGGGGGGGGGGGGGGGGCTTTCCCCCGTCGCTCGTCCTACCTGCGTGGGCAGGGGCCGGGGGGGCACGGCGGGGGGGTAGGCGATCGCCGAGGACGGCGGCTGGCCCGGCGCGGACGCCGCGGCGAAGGTGCGGTTCATGTCGAGCGACGAGGAGCGGGAGTGGGAGGGGTGGGGCCGGGGCGGCGGCGGAGGGGGCGCCACGACCTTCAGGGCCTCCGGGGACGTGCCCGACTGAGACCTGCAGGACACGGGACGTTTTTCACCCTCCGGAGCTCTAGAGCAGAGCGCGGAGGCGATCGGGTCTGTCGGGCACTGACCTTTGCCTTGTGATCGGCTCCTGGTCTGAGGTGAAGGAGTCTGAACTGCTGTAACCGTCACCTGCACGGGAGACAAACCACAATCCATAGATATGGATGTCGGAGACGGCCCAATAGACTTAAGTGTCCCCGTTTCCACTAAATATTGTCCGCCGCAGGAAACATTAAGGATTGATACGCTTCAACAATAACACTGCACGAGCAACAGCATGCAAGTAAACACGGCATATTCACCTTTTGCTCTAGGTGCTGTCGTAGACTAATGGGGCCATGGCACAAATGCCACGGACCCATTGGCAGCCAATAACCAAGGCGTTCTCTACTCACCGACAGTGTTGGCGGCGACGAACTTCATGGAGGCGGGTAGCTTGACCTCTTCGGACAGTTCGGGAGGTTTGGCCAACAGCGGACTGGTGGGATGGTTGTGGTCTAAGGTATGGGGTGGGGGTGGAGAAGGGGCAATAAGGCCATAAAAAGGGCCGAGTCAGCGATATGGACAGGCTTACTGCTTCGAGCTTCAGGAGAAGCAGCACGGGGAAAAAAACCCATTTCCACTGTCTAATTATGACTTTCTAATGTGTTCGTTACTCTTTTTGACACATACGCACGTAGTATCTGAAGCTTTCAGTGTATCTTATTGACGCGCTGCGCTGTGGGAGTGTGACCTAATCTCTTATGACTTGGAATGAGCGCTGAATTCACTTCAACTTGCGCTGGGAAGTAGAAAAGCTCGAGACACAAAAAGGCTGGGGCTGGAGGCCTGAGACCGTCTCACCGCTGCCTGTCCTCTTCAGCTCCATCTCCTGCATGTGGATCTTACTGGGCGTCATCCTGATGGGCACCGGATGGACAATGGCCGTGTCCTGGGTGGGAAGGGTGGGGAGGGGGGAGGGGGAGGGCAGAAAAAAACAGTGCCGGAGGTGAGACGGACAGAGAAAGAGACGCACGTCACGGAAGGAGGCGTGTCTGTGGACCACGCTGCTCTATCCTCTGTGGGACATGGCCCACGTCACACGCCCTCCTTCTCGGAAACCATTTCAAGCGCTTTTTGGACTACGGTCGAGACAGGAAACTTGGCACTCTGTGGAATCACAGCTGGAGATCTAAAATAGCTCAGTCCAAACCCCAACAATCCTTATTCTTGAGGGATTAGGGACTGGATGAAAACGTAAACAAGATTATCGTCGTTTCCAGATTCAATGGGGTTTTATGTCACTGTTCAGACTGTGCTCTGTATTTTCCTTCTGCGGGACTTTTCTGCCCAGAACTTCGGGGGGCTGAAGAGCGATCTAAAAAGGCGCGCACTCTTGCAAATGAGGCAAACTGTGGCCATTTGCAAGATCTATCGTGCGGGGACATTCGAGAGCCAATTGCCGCTGTGAGGTTGAGAGACTCTGCCGGGGGGGGCAGAGAACCCCTAGTACAGTGCAGTACAGCACTGCATCGGCCTCGCGCTGGAAATGTGGCAACCTGCAAACGCACGAGTGATTGGTGGATGTCACTGTGGAGGGGGGGAAAGCTGGTGTCCAAATAGAAGCTAAGCCAGCCAAATCACGACACACACTGACCACTGCTGATGCAGCAGACTGAACTTTGAAAGAACATCATGCAGAGACAGAGAGAGAGAGAGAGAGACAGGGACAGAGAGAGAGAGATAGAGAGATAGAGAGAGAGAGAGAGAGAGAGAGAGAGAGAGAGAGAGAGAGAGAGAGAGTGCAGAGATCCAGAGAGAGGGTTAATGACTGTCCATTAATGGTGAAACCATGCATACTAAGTGATTGACTTACAGGGTCAGCTGGTGCAATGTTAGAGTCAAATTGGGTCAGAGTTTGTGAGCTGGAGGAGCGCTCGCTAAACGTCTCCCACTGCTGCGGGAGACAGACAGACAGTGAGAGAAAACACAGTCAGTCAGCCGGTGCAGTGACATCACACATTTTACATCATCGGCCCCGGGCCCCCGGGCGCGCGCGGCGTCTCACACACACACGCAAACAAGAACGGACGCCCGAGGAGTCCGACAAGTGAGGGGCGGATCGTCAGTGACGGTGCGTGATGAATGGAGGCGATCAAATCGGGACGGGTGGATGGATGGATGGATGGATGGATGGATGGATGGATGGATGGATGGATGGATGGATGGATGAGAGAGGAGAGAAATGAAAGAGGCAGCTCGGTCTCATTATGACCCTGAGCTGGCCGTCACGGTGGCGCGGAAGCAAACGGCACGGGGGGCAAACAGACGCCGAGCTCGCAGCACCAGTGGAGGTGCAGCTGGTGTTATGGATATGTGTGTGCGTGTGTGTGTGTGTGTGCAGGAACCTCGTTGCTCTGGTTCATCTCTGGCCAGGCCTGGTTGAGCGACGGCATGGAGGGGGACTTGCTGGGGGTGACCTCCACCGGCGAGCCCGAGTATCCCACGTCGGTGGCCGGCTCGGGGACTTCTGGACGCCGGGGATGAGATCGACAGGCAGCGTTAGGGCTCCCGCTGGCCTCGCGGACGACAAACACCTGCACGGGCGGCTCAAAGCTCCCCGGAGAGCGTCTCCTCTCCCATCTCAGACATCTCCCGTCTCTCCCTCTCCTGCCGTCTCCTCCTCACTTTAACCCTCTCATTCCCCATCCTAACGATGTGCGCCTTTGTTTCCCGATTGAGCTTGAATGATGCAGGAACATCCTGAACTGTACGTACTCGTAGCCCTGATTTTAAGAGCCGTAATAACATATCAAGAAACCAAACACTGGCTGAAATGAATGCAACCTCATGCATTCAATAATGCCGACGACTCAGCGTTATCCAGCGGGCCCCATGCCGAGCAGGCCCGGACATGAGCCGAGCAACTCCACTGCGGTGCCGTTGCCCTACAGGTTTTATGGGAGCTCAGGCCGGGAAATTCAGCGAATAAGCACCAGGAAGAGGAAGAGAGAGAGAGCGAGAGAGAGAGAGAGAGAGAAAGGGAGAGAGAGAGGCTGCGAACCTGCTGAGTCATCCAGGTCAATCAGCTTTGGCATCAGGCTCTCGGGCAGCTTCTCGGGGAGGTCGTAGCCGTTTTTCCTGGCCACGACCAGGTGGAAGGCGGCGCAGAACTCGTCCAGGGTCAGCGCGCCGTCTTTGTCGAAGTCGGACAGCTCCCTTCGAACACACGTCACACGTCACACACACACACACACACACACACACACACACACACACACACACACACACACACACACACACACACACACACCGGTGAGTCTGAGGGGACTCGGGCTCGCATTAGTACGCAGCAGGCGTTTGATTTACCAATAAAAACGGAATCGCAAAGGCTCACCAGATATGCGACAACTCTAGGATGGGGAGTTTGGATTTGGTGAAGAACTCTTTCGCAGCTGAGCCTGGGGGACAAAAAGACGATCCGACACCTTAAAACACACGTCTCGCTCCTCTGTGTGTGTGCGTGTGCGTGTGCGCGTGCGCGTGCGCGCGTGTGTGGGTGCGTGTCCTACCAGGTATGAAGCCGGTGAGGTCTGGCTGGATGGTTTTGAACTGGTTAATGTAATACTGCCTCTGCTCGTCCGTGATCTTCCACGGGTCGTCGTAGCTGCTGGACTGCCGCTGGATCTCGTTGGTCGTCGCCGCCGAGGCCGCCGTTCGTATCGTTGTGCTTTCCTGCGGCGAGACCGGGGGGGACATTCAAAGCGGAAAAACTGGAAGGCACGCGCACACGGAGCTGAGTGACAGGGGTCAGGATGAACTCCCAGGAACGGGAGAGATCCAGCGCGGCCTCACCTGGACTGACGAGGGATGCATGGCCGGGAGCGCGCTGGATGGCGGCGTGTCCGCCGTGAAACTGACCCAGCTTTCCTGGCTGGGAGGAGGAGGCGAGTGGGACGACCACATCCCCTCTCCGGGCACTGGTGGGGGGGTAAGGGGGGGGGGGGGTGAGGAGAACAGTGACGCCATCAAGTTCACACGGGACAAACGGTATCAGATTCCTGGCCTTCTACAGACGGGGATCGGCTACAATCATTGGCGGGTTTTGACTGTAAGAAGCCGCTCCGGGAGGGGGAGGGGGTTCCTCCCAGCCACGCCGGGCTTACCTGGTTGAGGTTCCCTAAACTGCGTCCACACGGCTCCAGCCGCCGCCGCCGCAGCCGCCGCCTGCGCCACCTGCGCCGCCTGCGCCGGCCTCTCCGGGTTCCCGCCGCTGTGCTGCCGCTTGTGCTTCCTCCACGAGTGAGGAGACGCGGGCGGGGACTGGTGGGGGGAGACCACCGGGGACGTGGGCTCCGGCTGGCGACACACGGACACGCGGTCAGATGGGAAATGCACGCGCCGGGCGACGACAAAGAGGTCTCGGCGACCGACTGCAGGTCCGACCAAAAGAGACTTTTTACAGTCTCCGAAAGAGGAAACGGAAGTTTGCGGCGTTTTATGACGCTTTTCGGCGGGTATTAACTTTCAGATTTCCACCTCGAACGCGGGCCAAACAGACACACTCCCTCCGAGGCTCCTTTCTATCGGCGCCATCATCGCAGATACGGCGCGATATGGCGGCATTTCACGACAGATGTGGACAGATATCGTCTGTGTTCCAGTGACACCTCTCTAATAGCCACTCTCAAAAAAAGAGTACACCCACGTCCTGACCTGTGGCTCTATGCTGGGGGCCAGGGGCTGGATGACCTCGTGGACGGCGAGCGAGGTGGCGGCCGGGGCGCCGGCCTTCTTGTTCTGCAGGCCGCGGCCCGGGGGTCTGGGGATGACGGCGGTGGCGGAGGCCGGGTACATCCCCTGGCTGTCCGTGTCCTGGTAGAGGGCGGCGTGCCTCGCCTCCGCCTCGTTCTTGCCCACCACGAACCTGGGCAGCGGCAGGTCCTTGACTGCGGGGATGGGGAGACGGGGGGGGGTTTCAGGGGACACGCCTGTCTCGTGCATGAAAACCTGAACGTCCATGTCAGAATAGGGTAATGACAGTCCACGGTATGAAACAGCCAAGGAAGAGATCTGAAAAACTGTGCATATGGACAGGACTGGAGCCCCGCAGTTCCTGCTTTGCTTCATAATAATGTAAGGAGACAGAACTCGCCGTAACACGCTTGTAACCAGCATATTATGTTTTTTTAAGTGCTGCTCATATTTCATATACCTTGTATACATTTGGAAATTATTGTTGGTCGACATCTCTGGGATGGAGGGGGTGAGGAAAGTCGCTAAAGGATGTTTGCAGACTACGACGGGAGCCACGTGACACAAATCAACTCTGCAGCTGGGTAGGGGAAAAACAACACCGAAACGCTCAAGATATCATCGGGTCCGAGTTGGAATTGATGAGTTTGGGATTTTTTTTGCCGACAGAATTCATTTTATGAATTCCCCCCCCCCCCCCCCCCCTTTTCCGTTCACCCTGCCTCCGCTTGAGTGATTGACTGCCTTCCGTTTCCCGGCAAGCCCGAACGAGGAGGCGGCGCGAGCTCGCTGCAATCGGCTCTGTGATGATCTGTGACTGCTTATGACCGCTTATGACCGCTTATGACCGCTTATGACCGCTTATGACTGCTTATGACTGCTTATGACTGCTTATGACCGCTTATGACCGCTTACGACCTGGATGTCCAAAAGCAGCAGGTGCTGACAGAGGGACGGCTCTTTCCTGGCGGCGCTCTCATTCGCCCGCTGATCGAACGCTCAGCGAGGCGAGGCGGATACTGCGTTCGGACTGTCGGGATCGACTGGAATCTACAAGCGGGGTGACTCGCAGCCACTGGATCCACCGTGGCACGCGGTGGAGTCCTGAAGGCGACACCGACACCCACGGCGCTCCTCGCCGCCAGGTATCTGGCCGGTCGACAACGGGCAGTCGGCCCCTCGACAAAATATTTGGTGGAGGCTCCGACAGCTCAATCCGCCGCCCATCCTCATCGCGTATGACAGCCAATCGAGGCCTTTTCCGGTTTCAGACGCCGCTTAATCGACTCGATAATTCGAGTAAGACTATAAAAAAAAGTTGCCGGGACACCGACGGCACGGGGCAGGAGCGCGGCTTGGTGCCTTCGAGAGAGCAGCCCCATCAGCGCCGCGCTCCCATCCCCTGCCTGAAACGTTTCCCCAGCACTCACTCGACATCTCTGGAAGCCCCTTCTCTCTGAACCGTTGCTCTAGATGACTTCCCCATCCATACGCGAGCACAATGGCCGTGACTCTCTGAGAGCAGGCGCCTCCCAACTCGCTGCATCCACTTCCGAGAAGGGCCTCACAATGAGGAGTGGAGAGGCTTAAACGCGTCGACGTCTAATAGGAGCCCGCTCTGCTCTCTTTGTCCATGCTAGCTATGAGGAAGCGCCGTCTGGGCTTCCTTATAGCCCTTTCAAATCAAATTTTGAAATCACGAAACCCGACGTTGCAACATTTCAGGAAAAAAAAAAAACGCAAAAGAAACAAGTGTTTTCGTGCGGGCCAGCGACTGTGACATTTTGCTCCCGGGGTTTGTTTCCAGAGGAGTCACGCCAAAGACAAACAGAAAAATTCAATTTTGCCGTTATACCCTCAAGGGCTTGGACTGCGAGCTCTATTTGGTCGAGATAAATAGGGAAGCTTGTAGAAACGGCTCCTACCTACCAGGCAGTCAGTGCCAACAGTGCAGACCTGCTGGTACAAATTGTACCACGCAAGTTCTGCATAAATATGAATCAATTCATAATGAGTGATTTTCACAGATGACATAGATCATCAAATAGATCCATAGTATGTTGTACTCCAACTTATGCTGCTTTACTCTAGAACCTGAATTCCCTAAGGGGTTGAAACCTCCCTCGCTGTCCAGCCACTCTTCTGTGGACCACCAACATATGATGCATGACCACCTCTGTACACCGACGCAGGACGAACAGCAAGTTAGGAAAGGAAATTAGGGAAACGTGCGGCACCGTGCTTTCAAGTCCGGCGACTGCAATATGACTTGCAATACATAAAACAAAGTCTGTGGCAAGAGCACTCTGAACCAATCAGTGGCCGGGAGGCAGTTGATGCAACTCTGTACTACCACTTTGGCCGCTCCGAAGCTGAGCTAAGCAGGTAAAAAAAAATGTGGGGGGTGGGGGTGGTATTTACACATTATCACAGCTCGGGCAGACTTGTGTTGAAACTGCGATAACGATTCATCTGTGATATATATCGTGCAGCTCTAGCATTTACGATAAGGGTTAGGTCTTAGCCTGGGTGACTTTTAGCTGGAACATACCCTGAAGCTGGCGACACAATGCACGGGGGGCGGGGGGGGTAGTTGCCGCAGGGGAACCTGGGGACTGGCTTACCTGAGTTCAGGCTCTCCACCCTCAGCGGCAGTCCAGACTGGGCGATGGCGATGAGCTTCAGGGCGATGTAGAACTGGCTGCGGCCAAAGTGACCCAGGCGCGTGGCTCCGCACAGCTCCGTGATCTGAGGCGACAGTGAGCAACACGGTGAGGCTCCGGAGGGGTGGTTAGGGTTAGGGTTAGGGTTGGGGTTGGGGTTGGGGTTGGGGTTGGGGTCAGGGGGTTAAGGTGTGACAGCGTGATATTAATAGGGGGAGAGGAGAGCATCCGACGAGAAGTGGAGAGCGTTCAGTGAGAAGTTACACAAGCGTCGGGTCTTATTTACGCCGCTCCCTGGCAGATGTTCAGTGGCCCTCGCCACTACTAAGCCCGATTATCACATATTTTGTTGCACTTGACGTCACGCGGAGCCAGGGGCTTTGTCCCAAAACGGTACGTCTGGGAGCGCAGCAGTGTCGAGAAACGTGGACAGAAACGGGAGCGGGGCAGAGCTGAACAACACGTCGGCGTGATTGCATTATGAACGCCCAGGGAGTGAAACTTCATAACAACGGGATGACTCCTCAAGTGTGAGTCCTCCTCCCGACAGCACCGGCCTCCCCGCCACAGCTGACTGATCCCTTTTCCTGCTGACAAAGGGACTTATTCTGAGTGTGTGCGAGGACACAGAAAAGGCAGCAGTGACTCTCCTCGGCCTGTTACGACACGACGCCGCGGCCGTCTGCGTGTCTGCCGCCGGGCACATTTGGAAAGTGGACGATTACAACAGCGCCCGGTTCCCTCCTACCACGCGGCTCCCCTCGTTGACCTTGAAAAGGGATTCTGCAAATATTGAGCCTGGAGCCTCTGAAACGTGCTCAAAACTGGCTGCTCATATCTCACGGTCAACACACGCACAGAGCAGGGGGGTAGGAGGTGTGTGTGTGGGGGATGTGTGGGGGGGGGGCATTCAGGCCGGTGTGACCGATCACATGGAGACTGTAATCTGACAAGAAGCAAGTATATCTGCGGGTTAATGCGTATTGAGAGGGGAAAAAACAGCCCGGACGGTGGGGCTGAGTGATGCGTCGCTCCCCTTGGCGTGTGCTGCTGGCGTTAGGTGACAACTTCTATAAATCGCCCTGACAGGCGGTCAGGAGGCTGCGTTTCCGACGCGCCGGCTCGAGCCGGTGGCCGAGAGAGTGACAGATCGTGACGTGGGAGCGGGGGGGGGGGGGGGGGGGGGGGGCAGGACGTAGTAGGCGGCGATCTGAGGGGGAAAGGCACGGGCGACATACGCTTCAAATGGCATGGGCAACAACGCCATGCCCTGCAGACGCGCGCAGTTTGTTTAGTTTTGAGAGAGCCTTGATGTGCGGGGGAAGACTGCAAGTTCATTCCGGCAGGTTTTGCCTCACAGTCCAAAAACATGCGTGACTGCAGATTCCAAATTACCCCCTTGTTGTGGTTGTGAACCTGAACAGTGTGTGTGTGTGTGTGTGTGTGTGTGTGTGTGTGTGTGTGTGTGTGTGTGTGTGTGTGTGTGTAGGCATTTAGGTGCCAAGCAGGTGAGGAAATGATGGATGGACTTTGAGTATCATCCGGACAAAAGGCTTCCTCTCTGGGCAGCGTGGTCCTCCACTGGTCAGAAGGTCGGTGGTTCAAACCCACCTGCTGCAGCCCGCTGCTCTCATGTGATTTATGTCTCTAAAAGCATCTTATCTTCTATTTCCTTGAGCGGCTACATGCATGATGCCAGGTGCAGTGCTCGAATCTATGGCATCGTGTCCAATACTGTGTTTTGACTTATGCGTTTACCAATGTTATATTTTAGCTTATAGTCTGCTTAACCTACTTCACTTGTCGTCCTCTTATCAATAGGCAGTGCCATATTTTGTGTTGACAGTTATTTTTAACCCACATCCGGTCCCCTACGCTTGTTCTGTCTTTGTGGGGACCTCTAGTACAGGAATTTTTGTTTGCTTTACTGAATGTCCATTAGGCTCAGCTGTATACATGCCGAGCAGGTACATCATGGTAACATGTAACAGCAGCTGGCTCTTGTATGAAGATGTCTGGTGTCTCGTGTCGGGGTGAACTGAAATGTGTCTTGTGTGCCCCGGCTCCCTTTCTCTGAGGCTAAGGGGGCTAACATTAGCCAGAAGAAGGTGTGTCTCCTCTGCTGCGCAGCACTGCTAACCAGCCGAGGCTAACTAACACAGCTTTGCGGGATGACAGGACAGCCGGGGGAGTGGGCTTAGATCGAAAATAACACCACCCGGACAGGACGACATTAGATTTCTGGGACAACACGTTTAGAAGACGTTAGCTTACCTGCAGGACAACTTCGCTGGGTAGCTGGGCCGCCCGGAAAAGGTCAAGAACTCTCCCATTGGAAGCCACTTTTTTGGTGTTGTCCGTGTCGCAGTAGACGAACAGATCCGAGTAGTATTTCTGCTCAATGTCACTCAGCGTTAGACTTTCCATCGTAGTACCAATCGAGCCAGACAACCAGACGAGTCGGCTGGTAATTAGCCCCTTAGCCAATGTGCTGGGGCAGGATCCAAAAAAAAACGAACGGGCGAGACTTCGGGACTCCCAACTTAGCAGCCCTTAGCGCCGATGCTAGCGAGGGGGTTAGCTGGTGGTTAAGCTCACGGCGCAAAGTGTTCGGAGTCGTTGTCGTCCGAAAGAGAAACCCCGGTGAGGAAGGCTTTGTTTCATACAGTTAAGTGAACTTGTTGGGCCAACAACAGCTGGCTAGCCCGGCGAGCTAACAGCTACCTTGAATCAAAGTCAGTGGCACTAACGTCAGGCTAGCGAGTGCTGGCAAAGTGCGTCCAAGCTACTCAGCCTGCACGTCAACCACGTGGATCTCACGCAATAGCACCCCTGCTCGTACGTTCAGTCCGGAGCGGGACGCCGTTTTCTGCGTTTCGCGACAGGCGAATTCCTCGGCGGGGCCGTTAGAAGTAAAGTTTCATGGTCTTTGGGCTCCTTCCTCCAGTAATCTTAGCCGCCATTCCTGCCGACAGGGTCAAGCCAATTACAATTAGTGGAGGACTTCCGGAGGGATCCTTCAAAGTAAGACAACCCCTTGAGTCAGTGGGTGGACGGGCCAGTGGGTATTTCGGCAGGTGGGCTCCTAGGTTGGGACGTAGCTCAGTAGGTGGAAAAGAATATGATTTTGGTCGTTCCACAGCAAGTAAAGTTTAGTGATGAGTGGGTGGGTGGTGGTTGGGGGGGGGGGGGTACATGT
This sequence comes from Karalla daura, assembly GCA_029224185.1. Classification (NCBI taxonomy): domain Eukaryota; kingdom Metazoa; phylum Chordata; class Actinopteri; order Chaetodontiformes; family Leiognathidae; genus Karalla; species Karalla daura. The sequence continues at coordinate 2,522,550 of CM055206.1, forward strand.
TTAGGTAGGTGGATGGGAAAATAAGATGGTTGGTACTTAGGTGGCTTGACATGTAGGTATTGAGAGAGTGGTAAAGTGGTGTCAACTGCATTCACTGATGGGAGGTACGTAGGTATCCAATGAGTTGTTGTGTGTATCATTGGATATGAACAGAATGACAATTTTACCCTTTTCATCCCCAAAGTAGTGAATATAACATTTCCTCAGAGTTTTCCCCAGCTCTAGCATGCAGTGACTGTCACACATTACTCTAAAGGCCCAGGTAAACAGGAGTCCCAGATGTCACAAAGCCATTAGAGTTGATCATTTGAGCAATTACCATTTAATCTGCTGACGTTTGCTGTTAAGGCCCAGCTGCTTATGCGACTATTTAATGGTGAAAGAATTTCAACATAAAATGAATAAAAGGGGGACAACATAAACAAAATAAAACCTTTACTGTAGAAACAAACTTGGCTTATTTCCGGTTTCGTCATCAAATTTCCTCGTCCAGCTTCACATCTCGTGACGTCAGGGAGCCAACAGTCCGAGTCAGCGCGAGCTCGCTCGGCCTACGGGGACCCGGATGAGTAGTTTCAGAATAAAAGCTTCGACTGATCGTTATGACAGAGACGGGATGATTTGAAGTACCAAGACAATGAAATAGATGTTAAACTTTGAGACTTGCGCATAAAACACCAGTCAAACCAATTGTAAACGTGACTAGAAAAGGTGGTTATTGGGGGCTCATATCATGCCTTATATGGGCCCGAGACTGTCAAAGTATGCACATTATGTCATGATCATTTACAGTCCATTCATTCCTTGAGGAAGTTGCTCACCTGGCACAACCAAGCCCCAACCATAGACTGTATATAAAAGATTGACTCTTCCAGTATGACAAATGAAGCAAGCACGGAAGTTAATTATTTGTAAACCAGTTAAATTTCGCTAGTTCTGGCTCCAAAAAACCCTTTCTCCAATACACATCCAGTCAATAAAACTTTATTTTCATTCGTGAAATACTCGCTCTCTATGGGTCAGCCATCACTGGTGCTTGGGTATAGAGAAATGGCCCTTGTGTGCTTGGAAAACCATCAGGGTCAGACCAAGTACTGTGCCAATTCAAAGTACGTATCTCGCCACGTTTTTTCAAATAAATGGTTCAACACTTTGAGGACAGTTCTATAATAGCGTACACAAATGTATGTGGGCGTGTGGGGCTGGGAATCATTGTCTGCCTATGATTAATCCTACACTGAACAAGGAAAAGCAGCAGCCAGACCTAAGTGTTTCCGGAAGTACCGGCATATCAGCTGAAATCAGTACTTTCTTTTGAAATCCATACAAGATAACTATACCGAGTAAAAAATAATGCTACTCTGTAGGTGTTGGAAACTGTAACTATGATAAGCAAAAAGCAGAAAGATATGCATATGTCCCCTTTAATGAAACTTATGTTTCCACCATCCTCCACAGCTTCAGGAAGGAATGGATGAGTCCAGTCCAGTCTTCTCCCTAGAATGATGTCCCAAGCAGCGCAGATAGGTTTTTTGAACTGTTGGGGACAAAGCTGTCAGCTGTCCTAAAGTGAGGGGGACGTATCAGAGTGCATTCAAATCTGGGTGGGTCGAATCCCACCTGACCCACCTTCCATCTGCGGCCATGGACGTCCCTCTCCCTGCAAACTCTGCCTGTTGAGCGAAAACACTTACTTATTTAAAGTGTAACATGGTACGCAGTTTCTAAAACAAACAGCTCCAGTAGACCACACTTTGAAACTACACAAAGCGTCTTTGTTTTCATTTTTTTGTTAAAAAAATGACTTGTTTGCAATAGGGGTGTTAAGAGGATTTCTAGTAAATCAGTAAAAAGTATTCCAGAAAGAAATCACCTGCCCCACCTTTAATGTGTTGATATTGGTCATGCAGTCATTGTTGACAGTTATTCACTTCAAAGCTCAGGTTGCCTCATATTCAAATTTTTATCAAGTCACTCTTGAATACCAAACTCATTATAATTATAATTATATTATCAAAATTAAATATTTACACGACTGAAGACAATACTAAATCTTATCTCCATATAAGAAACGAAAAAGACTCACACTTGTTTCAGATAAAGCTAAAATATTCTACCATTCTATAATATTCTATTATTCTATCATTCTATCATATTTTATCTTCTATCCTAAACATTGTCCTCACCTACTTGGAGTTAGAGTTAACTTTTTTATTAACTTTATTGATCCCTTTGGGATGACTCCCTCAGGGAGTTACTTGGTCCCTCTTGGAAAGATAAGACGGTGTCTGCCCCCTCGGGAACCCTTCTGGCCAAATACCCTGGGAGCATAGAGGACAGTTTAGTTTTTCATACACAATGGCAATATTCTGCATGTTAGCCACAGATTATTCTGGCACATGTTCCACCAAATATGAGCAAAATGCTGCACATAGTGTCATACTTCCCTCTCTTTCTTTCAAGAGGGATGTGTGATGTGTGGTAGAGTGAAAATATCTCCACCACAGTTTAAGTGTCAAACGTATGTTCCTATATTAGCTTTATTCCCCATCTGCTGACTAGCAGATGGGGAATTACCTACAATTTAAGTACAGTTATTACATGCCTAATGTAAAGTAGAACAAGTGAGTGATATCTGCCATTGAAATAATAAATGACAGCAGTATGTGTAGAAAAAAAATCTCACCTTTGGCTCACTTTTCCGACCAATCCTCGCACCGTACGGATCCTTCATGCAGCAAAGCAGGCATCCTCGCTCGCGAGACGGCACGCACGCGCTTCGGTAGTGCACGTGAAGCGTTGTGACGTCACACCGACAGACCGAACTTTTCATTGGCTTTTCTGTCTTTTCGGGGAAGCAATGACATATATAAAGTCCATGACTTAAAAACATACGTTACGAAGATTGACAGTGAGTTGTGCTTACAGTCAAATGTGTCCCGTCGACATTTTTACAGCCTTCTCTTTCACTATTGCCGTATAAGGGGAAAAATGCTTTTGGGGCCACAGGGATTTTCTCGTGCAGTATCACGGGTCGGCTCGTCGGCGGAGGGGTGGCGCTCTATTCACGGTCACGATAAAGTCAGATGAGTTTGATGGTGCCTTCAGGCGTCATAGGATTTTTTTCCCCCGACACAATTCATTAATCACTGGCACTTAACTCAGAAATGATGTTTGACCACCTAGTGGCGTCACTCTTCAGAATGATATGAGGCTTTTGCTCTATTATCGATGCAGGAATGTGTATATGTGACTATGGAAGGTGAACAACATGAGTTAGTGCATAGACTGTACATAGCAATCAAAAGCCAATGTACGCATTGGGTGCATTTTAAGTGTTGGTTCCATCAGCTGGTGTCCGGGTTGGGGCGGGCTAGCCATAAAGTGACCCATCATGGGACACATCTACATCCACACCCACACAACACCACACACAGGGACGAATTTAAGTGCCCGGTCGAGATAAATATACATATTTTTGAGCTGTGGGGAGACACCAGACTTACTGGACTGACTGTCTGACTCCACAAGTCCGTCTGAACGGAGACAAAAGGTCCATAGGCAGCGCCACCACCCCAAATAACTCAGGAAACGAGGATTTGAGTCAATCTAACAGTTTCCGAGCGGACCGTGAAGGCAGCACCGTCATCCACCGGAGCACCAATTCAGCAGTAAGTCATCTGTCACGAGAGTGAAGCAAGCGGAATTAAACGTTAAACGAGTGAAATGATAGCAGTAATGTAACGTGCGTGTGACTCGTGTTCGCCGGCACTTTTAACAGTTGTGCAGCAACGGTGTGAAGCGCCACAGTTTCTCCCCCGGTGCATCGTCTATTCACCGTTAAGATGCTAGCCTTACCGGCGAGCTCAGTATATGCGCTTCGTTTGACCATTTTCTGTCGTATTCTAACGCGAGTAAAGCACGTCTCAATTGAACGTGTCGATCCGGAGCACAGAAGTGAACACACTTCACGAAAAGTGGCGAATCATAATGAGAAATTGCGCTTTTCGATCGCTAGCTTTGAATGCTAGCCGCCCACTTCCGCATTGATGAGAGGGGGCTGTGTTCATGTTGTGGCTCGCTCACATCTGCGATTTTCTCTGCATTGCTCATTATTCGTGTGTCGTTATATTTGTATTTCTACAAGGGTACTTGAGAACACCATGCCAATTGCAATTTGTATGGTCGCAGAAGCTGTTTTCTTGCAGGAGAGGGAGAATCTCAGCCCCAGACTTCATTCACGAATGTGACAAATGCTGTACTGCTTTACTTATCATCATTTGTAATCTAGAGGGTGAATAAAATTCAGATTGTTTTTAACCATGTACATACATATTCTGACCAATAATTCGGCGTAGGTAGAATGCCCAAAAAGCTCTTGGTATAATGCATCTTTCAGAATTTCCAGAATCACTATGCATCATAAAGTGCATAGTGCTCATTTTTATCTTAATATAACAATATTGGCAGATCCCGAAATGAAGAATGGACTCTGACTAAAACTATGGATAAGTCACTTGCAAGGTTTTTTTTTTCCCAGGAGCAATTTAGCTTTAAATTTCAAAATATTCTATATCCTATATGGAGCTTGGTCTGTTAGTGTCCCTCCCTGCAAGAAACCGCAGATTTATGGAGACATGATGGCTTATTTGGTGTCAACAGGCCCGGCCACATTCCTACATTTGATTTTGTTTTCCCTCCAGCGAAAATGCAAGTCGCTCATGAAGTCGAATTGCTGGTGCAGGAGATTCAACGGCTCGGCACCAAAAGTGAGTAGCTCCTCATCCTCAGGCGCTTTGGCGGAGCGGAACATGAACTGGGACGTCAGGTCCACGAGCAAGTCTGCCTCACGACTAATGCTGGGAACCGCAAAAATCTGCGCCGCTTGTGTTTTTTTTCCCCCCCTCTCTTTTAGATGGCGACGGTCAAACCACTGTGAAGTTCGGGGTCCTGTTCAATGACGACCGCTGTGCCAACATCTTCGAGGCCTTGGTGGGCACCCTGAGGGCGGCCAAGAGGAAGAAGATTGTCGCCTTCGAAGGCGAGCTGCTCCTGCAGGGCGTCCATGACAACGTCGATATCGTCCTGCTCCAAGAATGAGACCGAAGCCGGGACCAGGTGGGCCTCCACGGCCCCTGGGTCGTCCCCAAAGGCCGGGCCTCTTTTTTTCTTCCCCGGGGCTCATGTCCGAGCCAGTCTCCTTCCTGCGCACACAAGGCTCGGTATTCGAATTCGAACACAATAACCCAAACAGATCAGATGTGGCACACGTCCGCACGGGACTTTACTTTGATTTCACTGTGTCAGGCAGAATCACATGAATATTTTCAGGGGCCGACAGTGGCCAAGTTCATGGTTTTGGATGGTCTCTCTCTCTCTCAGGCGCCGCTGTTTTACCAACCACGGGTCTGGCACATCTGTTTTGATACACTTTTAAGACTATAAACGCACAAATCAGGAACGTGAGAGTCATAAAGGTATTTTGACCGTTTAGATTATAGATTAGATCATGGCATCGGGGAGTCCCGATCGTCGTCTCCAGCCTCGGCAACGCTTCCAATTGGACCCCAATCTCGGTAAATGGTCTGCGATGGAGACACGTTTTTAATTCTGCACCAGGCGGTTTCTCCCGTCTCCGTCCTCACTTGGCGACAGGAGCTGAGGCCTCATTGCGTCAGAAATCGCGCAATAACGTGGAGGGCGCTCTCTCCTCCGAATCTGGTGCAGCTTTATGACGGCGTGCGTGCGTGCGTGTCTCCACCAGCAGCTCTGTTTGTTGTTTACATGAGCTGTCTCTGCTACCTCTTTTCAGCGATATCAAAAGACCCTAGTGGACCAGTGCTTGTGGCAACCGCGAGAAGCCGTTCTGCAGAAACCGTTAAGACAAGTGCATTTAACAAAAAACAAAAAAAAAACGACAACCTTTTGCTCTGCTGAGCTCTCGCTCCGTTATTTTGTACTCCTCGCGATCTAGCTAGAGTGGTTTTTAATTCCATCTTTTTGTAAGTGGTTTACTCTGCGAAATACAAACTCCAGAACTTGGCCTTTCGCACGAGAAGAGGGTGAATGTATCTCGTGCGCAATTTTTATTGGTTTTAAGTACAGGGTAGATCGGTGCCAAATGCAAAAGATGAGCTTGTGACGTTTCTCAGGACCAAAAAAATTGACACGACCAAAACATGTTTGACGACTGTCCTGTGGCTTGAATTAGGTGTCCCGTCTGTGCGACACAAATGTGCATTTATAGTTTTATTAGTCGGTAGCTTTTTGTTTTTCCACTCTCAGCTTTGTGTTCCTTGTCAAGTGAAACTTGCAGATCAGACACGAGCGCTTGGTTTCACTGTGACAATGTCAAAAATATCAACAGACATATTCAGACACTCATATCTACAGACTCTCGAAGGTATAATGACAGGCAGACAAGCAAATATTGTTGAATTACATGTTATGAATGATTTGCATAGGAATTATTTTATTTCCAAAAGCCATAAAGAAATAGAGCCAATTAATCTTTTCTAATCATGCCAATTCATTGACTATATTTGACATTTTGTCAGTACTCTATCATCTCACTTTGGGTCTCCATAGAAATGTTGTTCAACTGTTCCAACATAATGTCATATTCTTAGGTGTCATATCGAGCTTGTACCAGTTGATTACATTTTCGTCCTGCTCCATAAACATATCGCGTGTTGAAATGCCTCATCTGCGAGTTTACGAACTTTTCCCTTTTTAACTCTTACCGCTTCTGTGTAAGCCAAGCTAAATTTACAAACCTCAGGTTTGACTGGAATGATGTTTTTTTTTCTCTGTATCACATAGACGACCATTCATTTGCTTTGTAATGGTGTTAGACAGTGTTAGAAATACCACTGGATCCAAATCAGGAGTATCGACAAAGTGAAACTGTTCTCTAACGATAAATGAAACTCAGCCGTAGTGTAGAAAATATGTTCATGTGGGAGGAAATTATCAAAGTACAAACCATAGGATGAGAGGAGTTTGGCAAAGTTATAGAAATGATGATAAAATGCTGGAGAGATCCATCACTTGCACCCACTGTTGAATGAGTGTTGATGCAAATTGCATCACAACCCAACTCAGCAGGAATGTAAACTTAAGATCAGTGCAACGCATGCCATTTCTAATTGGGATGCCAGCATGATGTGTTCAGGTGCATCTTTTTTGTTCTTTGTGGGGTTTTTTTTTTGTTTTGCTTTTTTTTTTTGCTCTGGCACTGACACATTCCAGAAGAACACAGGTTTCTGTCATGAAAGGACTTAATCCAAGGAATAAAACTATTTTAACTTGAAGCCTTGAAACCGCCTTGTTGTGTCTTGTAAAGTGATTCGGTGTGGAAACAGTGTCACAACTCTACATGATATAATGTACTCATAAATGTGTTGTCACTGCATTTGAGGACGTTGCCGCACAGGAAGAAGGAAATGCTTTGGAGATTCACCCAGTGATTTTCGCCCTCTGCTTCAAATATTATCAGTTCTGCCAGGGTCTTCTGAGACGCCTTAGAGTCATCAATCGACGTAAAATTTTCTTGGGACTGTAAAACCAGTGGGGACATGCAAAGTCCGCACAGAAAACCATCTCCTTGAAGCGTAGGCATTTGAAAGGATGAAATCCGAGCTGTCACACAGCACGTGAACGCCTCTGGGGGGCGTCACCCTGTGACGTCAGTGGGTGGAAGAAAACAGCGGAGCAGGAATCAAAACAAGACGCGGACACGCCTTCGTCGTCTTCGTAAAGGTTATAGCAGCTTATTCCACATAACTGACGCTGTCAGAGCCGCACTCAAAGCCACCCACAAACCACAGAGGAGCAAATACTGCAAAAAGAAAGAAACACAGTGCGGCAATGGAGTCCCCAGACGTGCCAGACAGCGTTGACAGCAGCCGCTGATGGTTAGAGGTCGAAAATAACACTTGTCATCCGAGTCCTGTACGATGCCCAACCAGAAGAGCAACAAGGGAAAGAAAAGCAAACGCACTAACAGTAGCGGAGATGAGCAGGAAAATGGAGCCTGTGCGGCCGCAGCTGGAGGTGCGGCTGCGGCTGCGGCTGCGCCCCGAAACGAGCGATCGAGTGGTAAGAGACAGGACCCCGGACCCAGATGTACTGAAGTTAACTGATGCACAGGCTTCTCTGTGTCACTGTGATTTACGTGCATGCTGCAAATGGCACTGTCCCCCCTCCCGCCTTCCTCTTCCATCCACTTGTTTCCACGCCGTGCCAAACTTCCATTCGAAAATGTGTCCATTTAGCGGAGCTCCGATTGTTCGCCAAGCACGGGGCAGAGCGGGTTAAGATCACGACTCGAGGCCCGGCGCGATTAAGCTGCAATTGAACCAGCAGCTGGCATCGAAACCCCCGCTTGAACAATGGTATTATGCAGATTTATGAGAGACGCGGGGTTTCTGATTGCGGGTGCAGCAGGCAAAAAAAAGTTGAGAAATCACCGACGCAGGTGTTGCCTGGCGTGCGGGATGGCAGCCGAATGGGAGAGTGGGTGTTGTTGACCGACAGTAACCCATTATCAGAGTTATGTCACCTTTCGCTCGTGCACGGCGACGAGAGCAATTTGTAACAGTCAGTTTTATGAACGGAGTTTGGAGTGTCGAGTCGGCGTGTGTGTGTGTGTGGGGGGGGAAACAATGGGACGACGATTTTCTTCCTGGTCAGATGTCGCCCGCGACGCGATGGCAGCGCCCATTTACATGCCGCCACATCCATCCGGCAGACTGCGCCCGCTCCCGTAGGCTGGCCGAGGCAGGCCGCGGTTATGTGTGCTCTCCCTCTCGACGCACACCTTGTTCAGTTATTATTGGCCGTGGCCTTCCTCAGGGGTAATGCTCGCACCTCGCCACTTGTCCGCGCACTCAAGTTCAACTTCCGTCCCAAACGTGCGGCTCCCGGCAGCGAAAGCAAAAAGTTTCCTCCTCCCGCTTCAGTGGTAAACAACACCTCGCACCTTTCCTAGGTGCCTTAGGTGTTAGCGGTCGCACCATATTCTTATAACAGTGTGAAATATCGTCATTTTGTTACTCTATTATGGCGTTCATAGACTTGTTATACTCACTAAGCATACATGTGACACAATGTGGGTATATTGGTCACTGTATATGTGATTTTTTTTAGAGTGGGACAGAACTTAATTATGTTAAAAACAATGCTTGTTTGAAATCTGGCTGGAAAAGGCATATATTAGAAGCTGTAATGTTTAGATAGATAGATAGATAGATAGATAGATAGATAGATAGATAGATAGATAGATAGATAGATAGATAGATAGATAGATAGATAGATAGATAGATAGATAGATAGATAGATAGATAGATAGATAGGGAGGCTCCTTCAGGGAAATTCAAGCAGCTGTGTCTGCCTTCGCAGGGGCCGCCAGGAGCGCATGCAAATGGACTTTTCAGAAAAGTGAAAGTGTTTCGTCAAGTCAAAGTCAAGATTGCTTCGAGATGCGCTGAGGCGTTCGCAGGTCCAGCAAAAACACACCGGTCCAGGGGCGACTTGCAACCGAGTCTCTCATCCACTAAAAATGATGGGGCCACAGAGCACAGGAAGGCACATTCTCCTCGTCTGTGTGGTGACTCTAGAAAAACAATTAAAGTCAACCGGAAAAGGAAGGAGGAAGCGATCTTCCCACGCACGCACACATGCACACACGCCCGCACTGTATGGTCATGAGCTGCTGCTGCTGCTGCTGCTGCAGGTTGGGGCTGCGCGCCCACGTTCTCTTGCTTCACATCCAGACTTGACAGTTGGCAGCGTCTGAAAAGAGCTGGGATGGAAATTCATGAGGCAGCAAGGAGGCTGAAATCTCTCGCTTAACATTTCCACCCCGGGCTGCGTTGTTGGTGTGCATCGACAATGCAACTTAGCGGTGGACGTCACCGAGATGTTGTGAAGAAAGCATTGTTAAAAGTAAAGCCAGACTGTACAGACTCGCATCTACCGCAAGCCTGGAATGATCCAGGTTGTCTGTGCTCAGCAGCAAAAAGTATAAGTGCACATTTCTCCAGCGTTTCAATGACGAAAGTAAAGGAGAAGTTGCTCTCACCGCAGAGAACCATGAATCCTAAGTTTGTCATTTTTACATGGGAAAAGATGACTGGAAATGGTATTTGGCTATCAAAGTACACGTGAGTCATTCCTATTGTATCATTTGAGCTCTTTTCGTATCACACATAAAACAAGAACGCAACATTTTCAAGAATCTACTCCAGCTTTCTCAACTTCAGTTCAGAGGAACTGAGAACAGACAAATGACAGTTGCATAAAGGGCAAATTATCAGAAAAAAATCGATAATTAAAAAAAATATCAGAGCATACAATTTAAAGTCAGTACAAAATAATGTGAATTAACTTAAAAGTATAATGCACAAAACAGCAGTATCCATACATACTTATTACATGCATATTTTCTGTCAGTGTTACAAAGTTAAATAGCATCAAACAGGCAGGGAGATGTGAGGGCGAAAGCTACCAACAGTGTTTAGCATGTCTACTGGGCTGTGTGCATTTACGCGTTTCTTGTTAATCCGGTAATGGCAGCACTTCCTGTGTCCTCTCCCCACCCAGAGGGCCAGTGCGCCACCCCGCTGGGCTGCAGCCTGGGCCGCCCCATCGACCTGGAGAAGGACGACTACCAGCGCGTGCTGTGCAACAACGAGCTGTGCCCGTACGGCAACTGGATGCACCTGCAGTGCTTCTACGAGTGGGAGAGCTCCATCCTGGTCCAGTTCAACTGCATCGGCCGCGCCCGCTCCTGGAACGAGAAGCAGTGCCGGCAGAACATGTGGACCAAGAAGGGCTACGACCTGGCCTTCAGGTTCTGCTCGTGCCGCTGCGGCCAGGGCCACCTGAAGAAGGACACGGACTGGTACCAGGTGAAGCGCATGCAGGATGAGCGCAAGAAGAAGCCGTCGGAGAGGAGCTCCGGGAGGAACGGGTTGGGGTTGGGGGCGGCAGCTCCGTCTGGGGACGGGCTTTTAGAGGAGACCAAGAAGAGCAAACTTCCAGGCGGGGCTGTGGGCGGTAAACTGTCCCACAGGGCGTCCAGCCAGGAGTTACCTCGGAGACAATCAGTAGAGCGTCAGAACTCCTCGGAGAGAGCAGCAGGAGGGGCTTTTTGCTTGGGGCCTCCCCCTCCTCTTCAGAAGTCTCCAGGAGACTCCCCGGGACAGTCCCCCCCGGCCGGCTTCCCTTTCTCCCCCCTGGGGCCCGGAGCGGCAGCCGCCCTGCGTGGCTCCCGCCCTCTGGGGGAGTTTCTCAAATCGGCCGTCCACATGGACCCTCAGAGGAAGCAGCACCTCCTGGGGCGGGTGGGCGGAGCCTCCTCCGGCGGGGGCGGGGCTCACCTGGAGCCCGGCTCCGTCCTCCCCCTGCCGCTGTCCTTCGCCCTCCCGCTGCACCACCGGCTGGCGTCGGGGGAGGGCGGCCTGGCCCATGGCCACCCGGTGCAGTTCCTGAGGAGGCTGGACCTCTCGGAGCTCCTAACCCACGTCCCCCGACACAAACTCAACACCTACCACGTCCGCATGGAGGACGACGCCCAGGCCGGCCAGGGGGAGGAGCTACGCAGGTGACGCCATAAAACTCCTGTCCTACACAGCGTTCTTTCATTCTTCAAGCTCAATGTCTCAACATCCGTTAAAACCAGTTTGTGTTTGCTGAAGCATGTTAAAGATTCCACATTGTGAGAGGCGGGTACTAAAATTTTAGCACATTTTTAGCTCACCCTCTCTTATATTCAGCTAATTTTTTGTTCACTCTCTCTCATATTTAGCTAATGTTTAGCTCACCCTGTCTCATATCAAGCTAATTTTTTGCTCACCTTCTCTCACATTTACTTCCTTTTTAGCTCACCCTTTCATATATAGCTTATTTTTAGCTCACACTCTCTCACATTTAGCCCGTTCTTAGCTCACCCTCTCTCATATATAGCTCATTTTTTGCTCACCCTCTCTCACATTTAGCTCATTTTTAGCTCACCTTCACTCACATCTAGCTAATTTTTTGCTCACCCTCTCTCACATTTAGCTCATTTTTTAAGCTCACCGTCTTTCATGTATAGCTAATTTTTAGCTCACATTCTCTCACATTTAGCTCATTCTTAGCTCACCCTTTTTCATATCTTGCTTATTTTTTGCTCAACCTTTCTCAAATTTACGGTCGCTCATTTTCATTATCATTTGATACTTACTTACTATAATACACGCAAATCTACTTATCAAATGTAACACTTAGAAAATTTTAAACCCAGATATAAAATATAAATCATAATGTTCAATCCAAATCTTAATATTTAACATTTATATAGCATTTAGATTTTATGAACATTTATATCCAATATTTTTACAGGATACATATATGTTCATACCTTGTTTTTAACAGTTATTTACAATGCTTTGGTAACATGAATGTTTTTGTCAAATGACCTCAATTTTAGCTAAATGTTGGAAGAGTAAGCTAAGAATGAGCTAAATGTTAGGAAAAACTAGCTAAATATTTTGTAACCCAATTTTTACATTCGGTACCCCATGGGCAGGAATACATCACAGGACACCATCAAACACTATGTATAACTTCAATTTAATATGACATTTAGTTGTGAAATGTTTGTTTTTGCTTTGTTATCCAAACAAATCAACTTAAAATTGATGCTTTTATCCTATAGTATACACACTAACACACACAAATACACACACACACAGCAACTTTGCCCACCTGTGACCTCACCTGCTTGCTTTTAGTGTCTGTGTATAAATGGCAACTGGACCAAAACAGGAGGAGGAATCTGTGTCCCCCCCCCGTGTCATCCATATGTCGTGTGTCGTCCCGCAGGTTCATCCTGTCTGCCCTCAGCGCCAGCCAGAGGAACGTGGTCAACTGTGCGCTGTGCCACAGGGCGCTGCCCGTCTTCGAACAGTTCCCCCTGGTGGACGGCACGCTGTTCCTCAGCCCGTCGCGCCACGACGAGATCGAGTACGACGTCCCTTGCCACCTCCAAGGTCAGATCACAGCGTGACGTGTGCTCATGGAGCTACCGGAGCCGGCTCCTCCGTGCACGCGGTTCACGAGTGTGAAGAATTCATCAAGTGGCGACCAAAACCCGTAATTTTCGGTGACGCGTTTAACTCGGGGGCCCATTGTAATTCTGGGAAATGAATCCAGGTCAGACCAGTCAAACACATCGCTTGCCACGTCCAATAAGAGGAATCTTGATGGGGCAAATACGCGAATAGAAAAGGCACCACTTCCCTCTTTGCATAACAATGGAGCCGACACGCTGTCACCTTTTTTTTTGAAAACCAACTGTAGCTAAACTTTTCAGATGAACAAACACCCAATAAGAGCCATCACCAGTGACAGAAACCGCCTCCGAAATGAAAAATGCATTTGCTTGTATGTGAGGGTGCTGCACACGGTCCGGGCAGGGATTTCCAGCAGTTAGGGTCATTACGCTCAATCGTACATTCGCTGCGATGTACGAGGTGCTTGAACCTTCCCTTTCTCCGAGCGGCTAATCCATCCATGAGAGACAGACATGAAAGGATTTCCTCCGGCGCGAATGCGAATTAGCGCGGCGGCCCGGGCGCCGGGCGTCTTTGATCTCGCCGGGCCGACGCTCTTTGATACGCACGCCACCCCCCCCGCCCCCACCCCCCCAGATACGCATCAGTATGAAAGGGTTATCGATTACATTTTTCATGGCCGCCTGCGTTCGGGCCGCATGCAAATGTTGGCACAGGAGGAACGGCTGGAGGAGTCCGAGGGGGGAGGTTCGATTGAGAATGGAGGGGCGTTGAGGGTGGGGAGGGGGGGGGGGTGTATGGATACTACTTTGACTTTAATGTTTTTAGGCTTAGGATTTCAGAGAAATGTGGAGAAATCGGGAGTGTGGTCAAGCAGAAAATCAACTAAAAGCATCCATATGGATTAGGATGAAACCTTCCAATGAAGCGCTGCCTCTTACCAAATTACCGTACTCTTAGCAAATGAACGATGGCACACCGCCGAGCGCAAAGCAGGTAAAGTATGAATGCGTCCGGGGGTTCTGGGTGCCTGGGGGTCTCTCTGGGGACTCTCTAGCCTGTTGGTCGTTTCAACCGAGCGGGTCCGGAGGAACCGATTCTCCAGGACGACCGTGCCAGGATCACGCCGTGGCGATCAGCTCTGGCTCGGGATGCGCGTCCGCCTCGCCAGCAAAGCTGTGTTGCATTTCCTGCGAAATAACGTCGCTTTAAACGGGGCCAGGAGTTCCTCTTGGCAAGCGCGCGTAAAACAAACAAAACGGCCGCCGTTTTCCAAGCGTGGAGAGCTGTCCTTTTTTCCGCCGCGCCGGGGCAGGACTCTGGATTCATTTCTACGCGTTCTGCGGTTCCACGTCCGCCGAGTGAGGCCGTCTCTCCTCTGTTCCCCTACAGGCAGGCTCATGCACCTCTACGCCATCTGCGTGGACTGCCTGGAGGGCGTCCACAAGATCGTCTGCATCAAGTGCAAGTCGCGCTGGGACGGCAGCTGGCACCAGCTGGGCACCATGTACACCTACGATATACTGGCCGCCTCGCCCTGCTGCCAGGTACGCCTTTTTGCAGTTTGCGGACAAATTTGGGCACATAGTCCTCAGAGCCACTAATAACAGTGGAAGAGAGTAACAAAATAGAATGAAGACCATGTTTTCCCGCCATATCAGTGCAATATATATATATATATATATATATATAAACACATACATACATATATATATACATACATACATATATATATATATACACATACATACATACATATATATATATACACATACATACATATATATATATATACACATACATACATATATATATATATATACATACATACATATATATATACACATATACACATATATATATATATATACACATACATACATATATATATATACACAAATACACATACATATATATATATACACAAATACACATACATATATATATATACACATATACACATACATATATATATACACATATATACATACATATATATATATACACATACATACATCTATATATATATATATATATATACATGCATGCATACATACATATATGTATATATATATATATATATATATATATATATATATAAAGAGAGAGAGAGAGTTGACATTTCATTTCTGTGCCATGTGGTCATAGTTAATAAATATACTGTAAGCCATTCATTTTTCAATGTTTGTATCCATATTGAAATCAATCAGTAATAATCCACTGTGGATGTTTGAGGCCGACGCAATGTGAAGCTGCTTTTTCAGCCTAGTCCACAGTGATCCTGCAGATCCGCACCGTCATGTTAACTCCGAAGTGTTCTGGCTGCAATGCCAGAACCCGCACGTTTCGGACAGGAAGCACCACTGTCGGTGCTTTTTTCCCCCCCAGACGAGACCTCTAATCATTTATTCATCTCCAGGAGCGGGAGAGTTTTTTTCCTTTCCCGCAGCCGATGTCGAAACGCTCGCCCTCAGATTCGGCGGACTCGACAGAAACGGGCTTTTCGTTGGCCGGGCAGACGAGGGGAAGATGAAAGGGGTGGGGGGTGGGTGGGGGGGGTGTCTGAAGACATGTCTGCAGTCAGATCAGTCGGCGATTAACACAGAAATGGCTCCGTCGGGCTCTCTCTCTCTGACTCGCGTCCTCTCTCTCCCCCTCCGTGTCCCCAGGCTCGTCTCAACTGCAAGCACTGCGGGAAGCCGGTGGTGGACGTCCGAGTGGGGATGCAGTATTTCTCCGAGTACAGCAACGTCCAGCAGTGCCCTCACTGCGGCAACCTGGACTACCACTTTGTCAAACCGTTCTCCTCCTACAAAGTGCTCGAGGCTTATTGACAAATGCCCCTCGTGCATGCTAGTTAAGCTGCGACGGTTCCAATATCTTTCGTTTTTCCTTTTTGGCCTTAAGGCGGTTTAAGTTCTCGCTTTTCTCTCTCTTTTGATTTCTCTTCTGTATTCTTTTTTTAAACATATAGGGACAGTATGAGTCTAGTTTCAAAATAGATAAAAAGGAAAAAAAAAGAAAAAAAAAATCGGACGGCATCTCTGCTGTTTAGAGAGAGAGCGGCGCCGGTGAGAAAGTGTTGGGTCGAGCCGACACGTCTATCTGTGACAAGTGAATGTATCTGTACGCCAAAATTCAACTTTTATTTTTTACCAAAACATAAAGATGAATCTCCAAAAAAAAAAAAAAGCAGAGGGAAAACGAACGTCCGCCTCGTGTCTTCTTCACGCCTTGACGCGCACACACACAACAGAACACGCGACGCGACGATTCAGCTTCGTCCTCCAGACTCAGCTTAACAGCCGATCGAACGCTGCCCACGTTTTTGAAGTGATACGTGTTCTTCGAAACGAAGGAGCTTGTGACTTGTGGCACTGGTGACCAGTGACCTCACAGGCACTTCAGCTGCCTGGTTACATACCGGAGCTGAACACATGATCCGTTCCCATGAGAAGGAAAGAAAATGACTTGCACGCAACAGAGACGCAAAAAAAAAAAAACATTTTGGTACCAGCGGAATAGATGTCGGTGATGTTTGACCGTCTTCCCCTCACTGTGGCGGGGCCCCTCGGGTTGTGTCCGCATCGCCGGCGGCTCCGCTCTCGGCCGCCTCCTCGCTCCTGGCCCTCTGGGACAGTTCTTTAGCCGAGGGCGGCCGGAGGATGCACATGGCCGCTCTGCCGTCTCGTATGAGATTAGGCTTGGAAATGAATCCCACCGGCACCCCCATTTGTTGCACTATCTCCTCCAGAGTTTTGTCCTGCGGAGGCGGGGAGGGGGGTGGGGGGGTGGGGGGGAGAAAGTGAACGTGAGACTTGCGTGTGTTCACACAGTCTTGGGGGGGGGGACGGGAACGTTTGATGTGCAACAGTTAAATGGTGCCTAGCATGAAAAAAACACTTACCAGAGCCCTTGGCTTTGTTCGATAATCATAATCTATTCCCAGCTGAAAAATAACAATCTGACGTGTCCTAATTTGCATATTTGGCAATATCTGGAAAAGGTGGCTTAAAATGCCAACCCCCACATCTAAAATAACTTGCATTCCAGAAACGGATCTGCCCAGAAACTGACCATAACATCATCCTACCAAAAGCATTTGGAAATATTTGAGAGTATAGGGGCTGTAAAATAGCATCTGAGGCATTTCTCATGAAACCATTGCCCCATGGCTTCTATGTTGGCACCAGATAACATATAAGACAAATTCTTCAACCATCCTAGCTGCAATCTGTTGGTATGAATTCCTCTTCCGGACTGCTCTGCATTCAATTATCCCTATAATTTACATATTCCTACCCTACTTTTTCGTTCTTTTGGAAAATTCTGAAGACAATCCGCCTAAAACCTGACAATAGGTACAGTAATGTGATTGGACTGCCACATTTACCAAGGTGAAGACCTAGATCTCCAAACCAGAAGCGTGTGAGCTCCTCCTCACCGGGCTGGTGTCAGAGTTCCTGCGCGCCGAGCGCACGGTGACCTTAACGTGGTGCCTCTTCTCCAGCCAGCTCTCCACCTGCTTCAGCTTGGTGCCGAGGTCATGGGAAGCGATGCCCGAGGAGAAGGTCAACTCTTTCACCTGCACGGGAGCTGCAGACGGGACACGGTAAAGTGCCGTTTCAGCAACGATGGGCAGTGCTCACGCGGTGCCGCAACAACAACATTTCTACCGTTTGCCACTCGGGGGACTTCAGCGACTCGCTTTTGAGAACCTGGCGCATGTTAAGTTTCAAGTGCAGTCCGCTTTAAAAAAAAGAAAAGAAAAGAAAGGAGCAGGTTCAGGGTCGCAAAGGGCGCGTTCGCAACCAAACTTTAAAAGGGACAACAAGAGTCTGCCATCTTGAAACTACAGCAGCCGGCAAGGGACAGACAGAGCCAGCAGAAAGACTACGGAGAAGATCAGAGAGAAAGGCTTTTTGATAAGCGGAGGCTACCGTAGTTGTATTGTGCGTTTGTTGAATCTCCTCCGCGAGGCACGAGAGTGCATTATCCGTTCGGCTGCAGTACACAATTTCACCATTAGATGGGGGTAAATCCTACACAATGTCCCTTTAAAGATTGAAGCGCCTTGAAATCAAAGGAATGTTGGTCTGCGACCCAATTGTCGACATATTTGATGTTTAGCTTTAAATTAGCTTTCGCTATGGCTGAATTCGTATCTTCTTTACAGCATAATGGAGTAAGACTAGTGAAAATAATGTCTTCATAATTTCCTAATCAGTCTGTGAATCCCTCAGAGGGACATTGACCCCCACGTTGGGAATCACTGTATCAAAATCCTAGGTCTGTATTGGATTCTGGCTGGTACCTGCTTTTGATTTCTGTTTCTCCCTCATCTTCAGCTGCTCCTCGTGGACCTGTTTGCCGCTCATCAGCTGGTAGACGGGGGGATCTTTGTGTTCATTGAGCACGATCAGTTTGAGCCCCTTCACGTCCATGATTTTGATCACGTCTGCGCGGTGCATGGTGCCCATGTCCTCCCCTGTGTCGCTTATCACATTTATCAGGCGATGCGGGATCTTGCGGCCTATCGTGCTGACCGTGGTGGCAGCTTGGGGGTTGTGCTTCTTTTTCTTAGGCGCAGGGGTATCTTCTGCTGTGGAGAACGGAGCCCATCTCCAGGAGGATGACAGGATGTTTGACCTTTCGACACATCTGGGGAGTCTTGACGTCGGTGTCCGGCAGCCAGGGATGTTGCCACACGCAGTTCTGACGGTGCGGCTTAGCAACCACCTCACGCACCCCGCAGACATGTCCTGGGGAAAAAAAGAGAGGGTGCACCTTTAGGAGATTAACATGACTTTGCAGTGCATAAAATCAAGGTCCAAGATCTTTTTCTACAACCATGCTATCAAATAAACTTAAATCCCAGCTCACACCTTGCTAACACAGAATTCATAAAACTGTGATTAATACACTGCATCACTATACTTAATGTAGTAAAATATAAATCCAGAAGTTTATTCCATACCCGACAGGTACTTCTTATATTACATTCAGTACTTAAACTAATTTAAATCTCTGCATAATTTACAGCTTTTCCTTTGAAGTTCATTTTGAACTCCGCCAGCCTTCATTGAAAAAAATACTCACTGTAACTTTTCCTTGTTAATCTGCCTCCCAATGCACCCAAACAACTCATTTAATATAGTGTCAAAACTGCCAGAGTCCGATGTGTTATTCGGCATTCAATACACTTCTTTAATAACTTACTTTGGACGGGTTTTTTTTACACTTACTTGTACTTCAGTGACGTTACTTCATAGCAGTTTGACAAGCGTGTGGAGTACCGAGACAGAATACCGAGACAGCGCGGATTTCAGGCGCTAAAAGCTGACATTCAAATTTAAATGGACAAGTTAAACTAGGCCGAACTGACACTAGAACTTGTACAATTTGTTCGCACATTGCAGGGAAAGCATCGTGTTGTGGTGAGTGCGAAATTAACATGTCATCATCTAAAAGTAACAAGATTTTGAATGGAGCCTGGAGTTGACCGAGAGAGCAGTTAATAGGCAGTTAGGCGGCGCGAAGACAGCCCTATAGCTACTAAAACGAGGTCATCTAGAGAGTGAGAATTGATTAGATCTCCATCTCGGTGCACTTTGTACAACTTGTCCTGGCTGTGTGACTGTTGTCCAAATCCTACCCACTGTGAAATGGGTAGATCGAAACAAGTGCACACAAATCTCGTCATTCACCAAACCGACCCGGGACCTCTCCTCTGTTCTTGTGCTTGCTACTCACTGTGAATCAACGCTGTTTATTCATGTTCTCTGTCAGAGGTTGACTGCTCCGTCTTCTTCCGCCTTGACCTTCTTCGTGTCATTTGACTCGAGTAAATACAGAGAAAATTGCACGATGCGGCCCCCCTCTGGAGGAAGCAGGCAACGACGATTCAAGGGAAAAACCAAAAACAATATGAGGCATTAAACATTAGGGCCGTGAGTTTTTGCCTCATCTCGTTGTACGTTGATCATCGGGGTCCAAGCCCAGACACTTCATCTCCAACGCTACTTCTTCTAGCTACTCTGACTTTCCCAAGCCAGCTGAGAGACATAATCTCTCCGGGTCTGCCTCCCGGCCCGAACTACCTCGAACTGCCCTCCCTTCACACGAGGGAGCAGCAGCTCTAGTTTAAGGCCCCCCTTGATATCTATCCTGTCCCTAATGCCAGAATCAGGTTACAATACAGATGTTTTTTGTCTGTCTGGATGGCCATTATGTCCGATTAAACACTCACAGTGGCATAAACTCTTGTTATCTCTTGGCTTGGAGACTGGTAACGCTACAAATATGTCCATAGGTCATCGGTGAGGCATGACAAGAAACTGTCATTCACTTATCTAACTGCCCCATCACTGTTTCTCTTTGGCCTGTCGTCCCAAATTCTGAGATGTTCGACTTTTGGTCAAGGTGTCACAGAGCATCCCAGAATGCTGAATTGGTATTAGCAAGCTGTCACTGTCTTTGCCAATGTGTTGGGCACATCATAAGACGTGGTGATATTTATCTTGCGGATTAGGAGGATTTGGGCCTCTGGTGTCTTGGACAAATCTCAACAATTTCAGACGAAATGATTAACCACAAGGCTAGTGAGTCACAATTGTTAAACAAATCTCATTTTAACCCAATTCAAAATCCAACAGTGAAATGTACATTTTTTTATTTCTAGTTCCTCTCTCTTTTTATAATTAATTGGAATGTATTTCCCCAACCTTTTCAGCAGAGAAAAGAATCAACAATCTGAAAACACATTGTAGTCCTCTTATCCAATATAAATCTCTCACGCTGAGCCAGGCGATAGGAGGAAACTGCTCCATTTATCCTCTGTGTCATTCTTCTTTTTTTTTTAATGTTGTTTCAGAGCAATTGCTATTATTGCAAAGAGTTCCATTGGTTCATAAAATAAGGAATGGCGATGGAAAGGCAAAGTCGCCACCATTGCTCATTCATTTATGATCATGTTTTATACTTCCGTTGCACTTTAAATTAAGAAATTTTGCAAAAGAATGAGTTATCAGACATGATCCGTGTTTGAAAAACAGTCTTCACATGCCACTGAGTGACCGGGCAGTGACGTATTTTTAGACTGTTACTGTACATAGAGCACAATTGTGTTATCACTGGATCGCTGTCCCCACATAATGATAAATGCATTGTTTTGCATAGAAAACTGGCCACAGTGGTGGCTCTTTTCACATATATTTGGGGAGCAAATTTACAAAGCAAAGTTTGCGCGGCTGTATGCAAAGCAACTCTGGTTCCACGTTCGTCCAGCCATCGATTTGACTCAGCCTGGGACGAACTCTGTTCTCGTGAGGACCACACATCCGTACCCTCAGCAGAACATGAATCCAAGGATTTTGGTTTTCTTTTTGGGCCTCCTGTGTTTCGTGCCTCCTGTTTGTAAGTAGTAGACCTACGGTCTTAAGCTTGTTCAGACCTTCCCGTCTCTAAATACTGAATACTCTGTACACCGTGTGTCATTTGACTTTGAGAGTGAATGTGCTTATTGCAATCCGTGTCTGTTCTGACTGTGTCATTTCAGCCTCAAAAAAGTGGTGGAAGAAAGTGGTGGACAAAAGCGCTTGTGGTCTTCTAAGAAATAAAAACATTGTGGCAGTTCCTGACAGATTTTTTGGTCTCCTCACAGCAGAAAAGCACTGGGGAAACACAACCACAGGTATTTTTGGCATGTATCAGAGTAGCTGTTTCCGTAAAGCTTTGGGAACGTGAGGGACACTTAATATTGATCTCATTTAGTTTTTATTTCATGATTGGCACAACCGCCTTATGCCATACTAGAACTGCTGTAGATGATTTTTATTGCAAGAGGTTTGACATGATTTTGGCAACCAATTCATGACTGTCGATGACTTTTCAGACCCCAACCTTCACATATTGTTTCTGAAAAAAGACTCATCAGAATGTAAGTCCAGATTTGTCACTGTGCTTACACAAGATGTATCATTTTTAGCAAAACCGAAACTCATTTTGACCTTGGTATTTTGATTTTGATCACTGTGAACTAAACAGGGCCAGACTGTTGGCCTCAAGTAAGAACAGAAGACGGTGCTCTTCTCCTGTCCATTAAAAACAAACACTTGAGTAAGGATCTGATGGTTCTGAAGAAGAGATGCAACAGAGCAGGTAATATCTGTCAGCATAATGTGTCTTTTCCACTCTCGCTTGTACAAAAATCATCTTTACTGTACTGTATCTATTATCCAGAGCAAGTAAGTCCGGAAAAGTTTTCTTTTTAATCACATCTTGTCTTTTCTGCGACTTTTCACTCAAAGATGCAAGTAAATGATTTGTTTTTGTTCATTTTAAGATTTATTGAATAATGGAGGCCAAATAAATTGGGACGCCAAAGGTAGGAATGCTTCTGCTACAGTTCAGCCAGTGAACACTTGCCTAATGTTTAGGATAACTGTTAATTGTTTATTCTGAGTACCTCTCATAGAATCACTTGCTCGTTGTTTATTAAACAAACTTGAAATAGACAATTTTGGAGAAACTATGATAGATGTTTACCTAGTTTACAAACTAACGTTCTATTGCTCTATAGTTGTGTCTCATTTCTTTTATGTCCTATAAGTACTGTGCATTAGTATTAAATCCCTACCATGGTTCTATTAATAGGGGACTGCCATTTATTGTTGAAGGGACGTATATGTGAAGGAACTGATTATGATGAAAATCAGTGCAACAACAGAAGTGAGTTCTGGCAAAACACAAGCAGACAAACAAAAATATAGACAAAACAATGTTGTTTTTATATTGCAATAAATTCGCCCTTGGCTTTTTTTGGGTGACAGCAATGCCTGGTAATGTTACACACGATACAAATAATCCTGCTATATTTTACAAATCTACATTACATGTGTGTGCTTGCTTTATTGAATTTAAGTTCATTGCATTCACATTGTGTTCAAAATGTGAGCTTATGTTAAAACAAATGTCCTTTGTATTCTCTTATGCCAGCCAAGAACATGTACTGGTTCAACTTAACGGCGGAAAACTCGACCTGTTTGAACTGCAATCAACCAGTGAAGTCTCCAGAAGCAAAACTAGAAATTACCGAAGCTCTACCAGAAGAAGTTATTCAAGCTCTAACCAATAACACGGAAAACGGGGTCGAACCGTCCAAAGCTGTGTAAGACCTGCCTCGTGAATGCAAAACACTTTACTCATGCGAGGTCCAGGACAAACAAATAAATGAAATAAAATCTCTCATCTGTCAACAGTGAAGTGGTGGACAAGTTATCAAACCTCGTCACCTCCATGAACACGTCGTCGGCCGAGCTGACTGTTGGAGACAAGGTGTTGGGTGTCTTAGTGAGAGAGCCGGATCCTCAGGCAATAGACGAAGTCTCCTTTGGTTACATGCTCCCAAACAGTTCCATAAATGTGGGTATATGACTTTTATTCACTGGCAGTAACACAGTCCAAGTCTCAGTGCCGTGAAACAGTGCGCGTGACGATCTCTGCATGGCTAACTTGAGAGCAGGTTAAAGGACGAGCCATCTAGTTTCATTAATGTTGCAGCTTTCGATCCTTGCATGGCGTTTCATGACCCCTGTCTCCGATAGCCGGGGGTATCTCCCGGTCACCTGGTCACCCACCTGGTTATTTAGTTGCTATGTATTCATCACTGAGAAATTTGAGTCAGAACAAAAGGGACGGAGACATGGAGATAAATAGAGGAATGTATCAGGAACAGAGCCCAAGCGGTCGTTGTCCATTGAGAAATAGCATCCCTTATCTCAATCTCATCTCAAAAATGTTCAACTATTCCCATGACTGATTACATGAACTTAAGTGTGTAGTAAACAGGGTTTTTAGTAAAAGTTGCAAGCTGAGTGTCCAAAATATTCTGCCGCTTCCTGGATTTGAATCAGGCCCACGCACAATGCAACTTCTAGCATGTGCTTGTGATGCTCTTCTCCGCAGATCATAAATAGCGAGGAAAGTCTCTCCTTCTCAAGATCCATTACGGTGCCAAAAGAGGCATTCGAACAGTCTGTGGCAAGGAACATTTCGGTGCCATTTGCAGCCGTAATCCGATTCAACAACCTGGTGAGAAAAGGCACCCGAGTACAGACACGGTGGATGATCCTCGCACACGTGAGGCGCATAATTCTATTTTGTCCTCCCAGGCTGGAGAGAATGACATGGTTTTAGGAAACGAGGTCATAGCCATTGACTTGGGCGCCGAGATCTGCAATCTCACGGACCACGTGTCCATCAATTTTCAAAACTTGAAATATGTAAGTGAAACAAAAATGATTTGCTTTTCCGATGAGCGTCCCAAACACACGTTTTATGCTGCGTTGACGTTTTGTTCACAGGAGGGAATCCCAGTTTGCCAGTCCTGGAACGGGGAAGGTATTTCTAATCCCGCTTGATATGATGCAAATAAATGTGATAAAACAGTGACAATATCAGCGCTGGTCTTTTTTCCATTTCCTCCTGTAGGACAGCAAATAAACTGGACCGGCGACGGGTGTCAGACAATAATGAATGGAAGCAGAATTACCTGCCGGTGCTCGCACATGACCTTTTTTGCCATCCTGTTGGTGCGTTCATTCATTGTGCTCTTCGGAGCGGCCTCCGCATCCCTCCCCTCGTCTGTAATGACGCCTGTGTTTTTGACTTTCCAGACTCCACTTAATGAAACCATTTCCAGTTACGACCTGAGCACCCTCACCACCATCACCCAAGTCGGCTGCGGGGTGTCCATACTCTTCCTCTGTGTTGTGCTTTTTATGCACTTCTTCCTGCGGTAAGGAGCGCCACCTCTGTTGTTTGTACCCGCATGCCCTGGTTTTGAAAGGCCCCAGTGTATAACTCCCCCTGATGATCTTTGATGTGCTTCCATGGTGCCTAAAAAACCCCAAAGGAAAACACTGTGTCATCTTGACATTTGTGTTTGCGATCAGTGTTGTATGGTTGATGTAAATGTGTCTGCTTTCCCAGGTAGCTGCTGTATTTGCACACTGGCAATAGGGAAATTATATGCTTCTGTGTACTGTTCCCTGCCTGCCACCCTGTAGCTTTCCACATAACTATCGGCAACAAACACAACGATAGAAATTGAACATGCATGTGACACAGGTTTTGAATAGGCTTTGCATTGTATACTCCTCCCATGAGTCAGAGAGCTTCTCTGCCGACCTGTCCCCGCAGGAAGACCAAGGCGAGCAAGGGCACGAGGATCCTCATCCACCTGGTGTCCGCCATGTTCATGCTCAACCTCTGCTTCCTGGTCAACAGCCACGTGGCCCGTCTGAGGAGTCATGTGGGCTGCGTGATCCTGGCGGCGGCCATGCACTACTTCCTGCTGGCGACGTTCAGCTGGTTCGCCGTGCAGGCCTTCCACGTCTGTTTGCAGCTGCGCACTGGGGGAAACATCGCCATTCACCGCTACATGCTGAAAGTCTCCATCACCAGCTGGGGTGAGCGCACCTGCAGTCGGATACTGTAGGAGTTGGTCATTCAGTGGGATTCACCTCTGAGCCGGTCAGGAAAGCGTAGACGCTGGCGGGAGGTGGCGGCCATCTTGAATCCTTAGGTCAGGTTTGAGTGAGCCTTTTTCGCCGTTTGGGCCAATTGTAAACGCGACGCGTGCTTCACTTTCCCCTCCGCCAGTGCTACCCAGTGTCGCCGTGATCGTCCTGCTCATCGTAGGAAAGTACGGCGAGAGCCTCATCCACACCGGCGACTCGGAGGAAAACGTAGCCATGTGAGACGCCGCCCGATACTCGTGAAAGACCGCAGTGTTGCCTTCACTGACGAGTTTTTCCCGCCCCAAGGTGCTGGATCACCGACAACGAGGCCCACTACATCATCAACATCGGCTACTACGCGCTGGTCTTCCTCTTCACCCTCACGACGTTCGTCATCATGCTGTCATGGCTCTTCTGTCACAGGAGAGCGAAGACGGCCAACACCCAGGTCAACAGCACTGGCAAGACCATCGGAGTTGTCTTCGGCTTGTGTTGTCTCCTCGGCATCACCTGGGGCTTCGCCTTCTTCGCCTACGGCGTCTTCCAGATTCCGTGCTACTACATTTTCACCATCCTCAATTCTCTCCAAGGTAGTCACAGCGGGGATGCGATCCAGCAGTTCTGAATCATTGCCTCAGCCGATTGTTTTCCAGAATCCGAGTCGGACCGTTCGGTGAAGCGTGTATGAAGGGTTGATCAGACACACAACTCGGTCCTCTGTTTTGGAATTTCTAGTGTGTGCCTATTCAAAACAGACGCGCAGTAAACTTTATCCCGTCAAGGTGCGCAGCACTGGCTCCCACGCGGAGCCACTTTTGGACATTGAAATACAGGCTCGCATTCACACGCCATCCGAAAGAGGAAGCGCCCAGATGCTGGATACGTGTGCGACGCATGCACGGCACGACAAGATGCAGCAGATAAGATGCGACCACGCAGCTTTGTTTTCACGCGTGCCCGTTTATTCTTGCCCCGCAGGTTTCTTCCTATTCATCTTCTACTACAACGTCAGCCGGGACACAAACAGCAACAAGATGGGCCACGACGCCACCAGCAGCAGCGCCAGCACCAACACCCTGAAAACCGGTCTGGATTATTTCGAGAACCCGTATGGAAACCTCCCGGGGAAAGAATAGACAAGCGTTGGGTTTCGGCGTGTCATCAAATTGGCTGCTGTGCTTTACGGTCGCGTTTCACAGCAGTGCATGTCATACCGGTGGATGGGAAGTGAAATACCGCGATTCGTCATTATTTTCGGCATTATCTACCCGTATTTCCCGCCCCAAACAGATGAGTCGCCGTAAGTGAGGTTGCCACGACTTTATTTCATTCACATGAAGACACGCACAATACATTAATATACAGGTTTTGCGACTTGAGTTGCCTTTAGAATACAGCACGCCTTTACAACAAGAGCGCCTCTGCATCCTTGAGGGCCTTTTCCATTTCAGCGGCCTCCAGGGAAAACCTCTCCCTCTCCAGCGCCATGTGCTCACGTGCTTCGGCCAGATCTGCCATTCTCGCCTGCACCTCCTGTAAGTGCGTCCAGTGAGGGACATTTGAAGTGCACTCCATCCATCGATTGCTTGTCCGCCAACAAACAAACAAACAAACAAACAAATGCCTGCGACAAGTGGAAAGCTACAGCGTGTCTGACTCACCTCCAGCCGGGCACGTTGCTGCGACGCAGCATCTCCAAACGCTGTTAAATGATGCAGCAGCTCCGAGGAGACGCTCTGAAACATGTACAGTGACGTCTGTTCGATGATGTATAATCGTATATGCATGTGTCATCATAGACAAGTATGTAGAGGATGACTTAAAAACAGGTAAAGCTCAAATATCTTAATGGTATGTTGTTTTGATGTTTCTAGTGTATCTTAACCTATTTTAGGGTTTGTTCTTAGTTTGATTCATTTACCCAGCTTGTTGATTATTGTTACCACCATCATAATAATTTCCAGGAAATGTTGCTTTTACTCTCATTTTCCATATGTTTTACATAACCGTAGAATCAGTCACCAACTTTCTAGGTTTGCCTGGATGTGTGGGAACCTAGACAGGACATGTACTCAACACATAGTTATCAAAAATAAAGTATACGCACCATGACTTCTTTTCTCTGAGCTTCATTTTGCCGGGCTGCATCTCCAACCGTTTCTCCCACAACTTATCATCAGAGAGTTCCAATGTTATTGTCTAATGATCAACATCAGAAACTGGGCTGAAGCAAAAACGGGGAAACATAGCCACCTGGGTCTATCTTGGCTGTGACAAGGACTGCATGCAGGTCCTTCATATTTTTCTGCAACTCCATATTCTCCTTCTCGAGGTCGGTGAACTGCAGCTGCATCTCAGCCACTTGTTGCTGTGAAATGACAAGGACGAAAGACAAGCGGTTTGCATACTCGAGCGAAGAAGCAATGGAGGACCCGCGTTACAGTGACGCAGTGGGTTGCCAAATTTGCTCGAGGCACCTGGGACTCTGTGAGTTTACTCTGCAGCTCCTCGTTGGAAACCATCAACTGCTGGTTTTGCTCCTTGAGCTCCGACTGTTGCCCATGCCTGGTGGAGGTCCTGCAGAGAGACGCAGCAGCGCGACGTTACGAGGACGAACGTCGGGAGACGATGGTCGTTGCGGGTCCCGTCCAGCTTACCAGGTGTGAACTTTAGGGCCGACATTCTTCCTGGAAGGCAAGAGGGCAACAAGCCAAAATTCAGAAATCTGCGACACAAACAATTTGACTGCGTAGGGCATGTGGCGTTTTGCGCTTTCCTCACCTCGGCACGTTTTCCTTATGGGATCTGAGGGCGCCGTCTGCCTTTTGGGCGTTGCTCGCCGATCCTGCGTCCTTGGTTTCGGGTCTGTGACCCCGCTTCGCCTCTGTGGGCAATGGCATGCCTGAGAACAACGCAAAAGTGGTGAGCTTGGTTTGAGGACTGAGATTCGCGCCGACAAAAGGAGATAAATGTGCTCACCTCTTGGAATTTTAGAGGTCATTTCTCTATTTGTTTAACAGCAGCAATGTCAAAGACACCTGCGTAAAGGAACAACCTGGTTTAAAACGTGTAATCTATTCAGACAACACTTCTTGAGGTGTATTTGAAATGTGAATATCCGGTTAAATGATTGAAACGCTCCTGGTTTATATAGGTGGCGAAAGCATCGAAACATCGTGATGGATTAACAGGCATATATATTTGCTCCGACGTAGCTGATAAAAATGACTGATTTTTGAACGGCTTTGGAGACGATTTCCCAAACAAAACAAGGTTTTAAAACAACTTATACAACCCACTAGCTTATCGGCAGGGCACCATAAGCATCACGATCTTAAGAATACGACTTAATAATACGATTGTTCGTGACATAGTTCAATAAGACAATAAAAAGCTTACCTTTAGGGATATATTGAGTTTACAGCGATCAGCCGCAAGATTTCAAAAACGTCCGCCCTCTACGTAACCGTGACGTCATTTCCCGTGCTGCTAAAGGATGTATTTGAGACCGTTCTGATTGTTTAAAGACAGATATAATATTATATTTTTTTAAACTAAGGAGTAATATTCACTCGCCTTGTGGGATGAAGCGATAAAAAACCAGCGAACGGAAAAAGTGTTTTGTGAAAATATATCCCGGTGCAGAGCGCATGCGCGCAGGCTTCGAAAAACTGGCGGCTTCAAAACACAAGCCGTTAGCGTCGCGGCTCGCTGACGTTGGCTGCGGTACGAAGCCATACACATCGATCCAGCCAAAATTGGACGACATGAAAGTGCTTTTTAACTAGTTTTGCACCAATAACTTCACCGTCGCCGTTTATACACCTCGAACGTCTTGCTCCACAAGGTATGGGATTTACACTTTCCTCGGCGTTCAACTCCTTTCCTGTCCTCCGTCCTGAATGTTGAAACGACAAGCGAACCCAGCGATTATCTCTCTGTCTCTGCTCTCCGCTAAAAGTCGTTCTGGAAACTGTATTTTTGAAGTGGAATTGCAAGCACTTCATGTGAAGTTTGTTGACAAAAAGGGGAAACCGCCTCCTCTTTACTCCCCTAGCGTAAAGGACCAAGTTACACCCCTTAGACCTGCGTAGAAAAGCGAGTTTTCCCCCCAGTCTGAATTTACTATGAATAACACGCACCTAATCTACGTTAATACTCTGTTTCCCTTCATTTAATTACCACCACCTAATCTAGGTGTCCACTGTACAACTGTTTTTTCCCCCCACGTTGCATCCTAAAGAAGAATCTGTCGGCGTGATGAACTTTCACCACTGGCGTTTTAAAATCTTAAATGTAATCACGTTGCCTCGTTGGGATCGAAGTCGATCAACGTCTACATATTCATAATTCACGAAAACAGAACGGGATCGGGATAAAGTGTGGCTGCGGGCAAACTGTGATTTACTGTAATATACCATCCTTCGCATTTGCTCACAGGTACAGCAGAAATGGAGCCCCGGGATCCTGCCAGGAACGAGTGAGTGACATTTGCACCTACAGCGTACCGTTGTGCTGTTCCGATGTGAATGTCCTGACATCAACATACATGTGACCTTATGTGAATGAAAGCGTGTTCACCATTTAGCACAGTTTTGCAAGAGTGTCATTAAAAAGGAGCGTATGGTGGAACAGGATGCATAGATTGTTTTGCAGCTGAAGAGTGTCCCATGTCCGTTGGTTGTGCTTCAAGTGATGTAAGTCAAGTAATGTACGGCAAACGCAAAGATGAGACGTGCATCTAGAAAGAGGCAGTGCTTGTTTGGTTCACACTTCTTTTTCACTCATTTCCAGGTACGAATGAGGAGCTTGTACCACAGAGATGTGTTTCTATGATCCTTTTTTCTTCTAGTGATGTCTGCTTAAACATTCATCCATTCAGTCTTTCATGCTCTGTGTTCACAGTGAGAACAGTGGATTCTCCAAGCGTCGGATTTCTTCGGTCCGTGCCATGCGTTTTTCTAAGTTTACCTTCCACTTTTGCGCTTTTTACTTTAGCCAGTCATCGACCAAACGTCCGCATCAACTGCCATTGTATCGTTTTCAGATCTTAAAAGCACCACGGAAATCGATCAGATTCCCTGACCCAGAGCTGCAGGAAAATAAGGTCGGCGCAAACACGAAGTGGCAATGAATGTGCTCATGGCTTTACATCTTACTAATCTCTCCCTTCATCCTCTTACTAAGGCGGAGTCTGCCAAACCTAAGGAAAAGAGGAATTCACGGAGAGTCAGCTTTGCCCCTGCCAATGATGTTCTCCTATTCTCGAAGTGAGACTCTGGGGGGCAA
This sequence comes from Karalla daura, assembly GCA_029224185.1. Classification (NCBI taxonomy): domain Eukaryota; kingdom Metazoa; phylum Chordata; class Actinopteri; order Chaetodontiformes; family Leiognathidae; genus Karalla; species Karalla daura. The sequence continues at coordinate 2,553,421 of CM055206.1, forward strand.
AAGGCTTCATTTTCTGCTGATATTACCTCCGTTTTCGTTGTGAATGTAATGAAATTGTCACTCACTCTTGACAGGGATGTGAAAAGTACCTCGCCTGTCCGAAGTCCATTCCAAGAATTGATAACAAGTACGTTTGCGACGCAAATTACAATACGTGGTTCTCTTTTTAAGCATCTTTGTAATATTTTCCTCCCCCCCCCCCTCCCACAGCAGCAGCCACACAAAACAGGTGAGGCGCCTTCTGATCTTACGCAAGCCATCTCACCACGCCGGTCGTATTTCCCCCTTTTAACAATGCCAAAAATGATGTCTTCCAAGGGTCCAAGTGGTGGGGGCCGACGATGGCATCCAACCAATCACCGGTAGGAACGTCTCAATTTCTCACCTGCGAAGACACGGTTGGCGAGCTCTGGCGCCATCGCCTGCGGCGCGGTGGAACGTGGCTCCCTCTAAACTCGCACCTTCTCCTCCAGGGATGGAGACCCTCCTGAACGCCCCCCTGCACGCCTCCCAACAAAAGGATGGGGTGAGTCTGACGCCGGTCTCGGTTGGCGCTTTCGCGTCGCGTCCTCACGCCCGGCGTTCGTCGACGGCCCTTTTGACGCGCACTTGCTTGCGTTCGCCAGGGGAACCCCGAGGCCGGGGACGACGTCGGGGAGAAGACGGTGATCTTCTCGACGGACGACGACGCACTCATGGACATGACCCACAGCGACACCGTCAACATTGGCCTCGACGGGGAGCTGCTCGGAGACGCGTCCCGCCGGGACTGCGACGTGCGCGCGGATGACGTATCCGTGGATCTCGCTCCGAATCGCACCGCCAACCCGACGGCGTCCCTTCCCGCGAGCAGAGGTTTCGACTGCGGCGCGAAGAGGGCGAGTTCGTCTTCACCGGGGCCTCGTTTGGATCCGGTCGAGTTCGGAAACTTCCTCGCAAACCTCTTCCCGGCGAGGAGCGAGGTGGCCGACTTGGACAAGGAAAACCAGGCCCCGGGCTCCGTGTCGGCCGCGACGGGGGGGTCGCTCGGTGAGCCCCGGAAGACCGACGAACCATCGTCCCGCGGAAGCCTGCTCTATCCAAAGGACGACATGAGCGTGGAGATGACCGAAGCCCTCACGAGTCACGTCCAGGGCTTAATCGACGAGGCCGACCCCTTCCAGTGCCTCTTCCCCACCAAGGAAATGTACTCCCACGCACGACAGACGGCGGAGGAGAGCACACGACTGCGGGGCAGCGAAACTGCGGCCTCGCTCGACCCAAAAGGTATCGACCTGTTGGGAGTCTCACCCGCGCGTCTCAGATCGACTTGTGAGTCGATGAAGTTCAAATGCCGTCTCACCTCATTCCGATTTTGCAAACACAGAAACGACGTCTCAGAAGAATCCCCCCCTGCGTGCTCCTCATCAAGGACACAAGGTGAGTTTGACATCACTGTCAGAGTTGTGTGAAAGTTTGAGCCCGCCGGAGCAAACGCTTTTCCTCATTCTCTATGCATCTCTGTCCAGTCTGACCGCTGGCACGTCGCCACGGCAACCGCTTTAGCACTAGCACCCGGAATCACATAATTCCACATCGATGCGCCTGATGAGTACGTGGTGTCCTCTATTCCAGGTCTACCTCGAGGCAAGCAAGGAGCACAGCGAGAAGACGATGGTGACTCAAAGTCACACTGTGAACAATGCCAGGGGTTCACATCTTCACACAGGGCAGCAAGTGCCTGGGCCATCCAACAACACAGGTATGGAAACAGGGTACAATGAAAAAAGAGGATTTTGGATGGTGGATGTTGGCCAGATTATCTACGATCTGTTCTGCATGTCATTTGAAAGTTTGCCCCCCCCCCCCCCCCCCCCCCCCAATCTTTGAATAAGGTGTGGAAACCTCACTGACACCATGGCTGCAAACGCATCGGGTGAGTTTCGAATTGAACACCAGTTTGAACTCGTCACTGAACGTACGACGTCCGTTTGAGGCTACAGCGTTTCGTTCGTCCCGTTCGTTCCGCACTTGCAGTTTGAAGAGGACTGCGGGGGGTTTTCTGCAGACGATGCCGGCATGGAAATGACGCAGAGTCACACCGCCAGCATCGTCGCGAATCTGGCAAACCCCCAGAGTGGGCAACAAGCACCTCAGCCGCACGGTCAAACTCTTGGATCGAGTGCTGAAGGTGAGAGAACGCCCAAATCATCTGTATTTCACGGCTTCACTCTGTCCTCAGAAATGTGCATTTATTCCTCTTGGGATCCTCAATAATAATAATGACAGCGCTAATAGTGCCCCAATTCAGTTTGAGCCACTTGTGTGCTCAGAATGTTTTCCTGAATCGTCCTTTTTCTGAAAGCAGCTTCCCCACCTGCTCGTTTGACCTCAAAGGCGCCAGGGCATCAGGTGAGACCGAAAAACCCTTTTCCCAGATTTCCGCTCCCACGCGTTTTCTTCTTCTTGTGAAGCCTGACCGTCCGTACGCTTCTCGTTCACCTCCGTCAGCCCCGGGCTGAGGACGACCGCCGAGACGCGACCATGCGGTTTACTGCCGACGACGGCCGCATGGATGAGACCGTCAAGTTCTCCTCCTCCGACGACGACGACGCGTGCATGGACATGACCCAGAGTCACACCGTCCACATCGCCACCCACCTCTGCCCCCGGTCGCACAGACGGGCGGACCGTCCACCCGGCGGCGGAGAGGAGACCCTCGGGTCCGCCGCCGCCGAGGCGGCGATGGACGAGACGCGCAGTTACGCCGCGCACATCTGCGCCGGTCTCAGCCCGAAGTCGCAGAGAAAGGTCGAGCTTTCGGTACCTGCACGCGGAGAGCACACCCTGAGGTTCACTGCAGACGACGCGTGCATGGATGTGACCCAGAGCCACACCACGAGTATCGAGACCAGTCTCAACCCAAAGTCGCAGAGAAATGTCGAGCTTTCGGTACCTGCACGCGGAGAGCACACCCTTAGGTTCACTGCCAATGATGCGTGCATGGATGTGACCCAGAGCCATACCACGAGTATTGAGACCAGTCTCAACCCAAAGTCGCAGAGAAATGTCGAGCTTTCGGTACCTTCACGCGGAGAGCACACCCTTAGGTTCACTGCAGACGACGCGTGCATGGATGTGACCCAGAGCCATACCACGAATATCGAAACCAGTCTCAACCCAAAGTCGCAGAGAAATGCCCACCCTTCGGTACCTGCACGTGGAGAGCACACCCTGAGGTTCACTGCCAATGATGCGTGCATGGATGTGACCCAGAGCCACACCACGAGTATCGAGACCAGTCTCAACCCGAAGTCGCAGAGAAATGGAAACCTTTTAGTACCTGCACGTGGAGAGCACACCGTGAGGTTCACTGCCAACGATGCGGCGATGGACGAGACGCGCAGTTACACCACGAACATCTGCGCCGGTCTCAACCCGAAGTCACAGAGAAATGCCGACCCTTCAGTACCTGCACGTGGAGAGCACACCGTGAGGTTCACTGCAGACGATGCGTGCATGGACGTGACCCAGAGCCACACCACGAGTATCGAGACCAGTCTCAAGCCAAAGTCGCAGAGAAATGTCGACCTTTTAGTACCTGCACGCGGAGAGCATACCCTGAGGTTCACTGCAGACGACGCGTGCATGGATGTGACCCAGAGCCACACCGCTAGTATTGAGACCAGTCTCAACCCAAAGTCGCAGAGAAATGTCGAGCTTTCGGTACCTGCACGTGGAGAGCATACCCTGAGGTTCACCGCCAACGATGCGGCGATGGACGAGACGCGCAGTTACACCACGAACATCTGCGCCGGTCTCAACCCGAAGTCGCAGAGAAATGCCCACCCTTCAGTACCTTCACGCAGAGAGCATACCGTGAGGTTCACCGCAGACGACGCGTGCATGGATGTGACCCGGAGCCACACCACGAGTATCGAAACCAGCCTCAACCCAAAGTCGCGCCAACGCGTCAACTTACCCGGCGGTGGAGAGGAAACTGCGAGGTTCCCGTCCAACGACGCGGCAGTGGATGCGACGCGGAGCCGCGCCGCCAATGTCGCCGCGGCCGGACGCGAACCTCGGTCGCCCCCCAACTCTTTGCCCGCGGGCAAAGACGAAGTGGTGGCGGGCGGCTCGGCCGCGGAGGCGGCTCGGAGTCGCGGCGGAAGCGTCGCCGACGGGTCGCACCCTGGCGTTCCGTCCGCGCGAGAAGACGCGCGCGGCCCTTTGTCCGCCAGGAGCGGCGATGGTGGAAGGGTCCCGCCAGCGCACACTTTGGATCACTTTGGATCCCCGTCCGAGCCACGCGCCTCTCCGACCAAGCCGCCTCGGGAATCGGTGGGTGGACTCCAAACGCGGCTGTTTGACGTCGATCCCAAAGCCTCAGCCTCAGCCGCAGCCTCAGCCGCAGCCTCAGCCTCAGCCTCAGCCTCAGCCTCAGCCCCAGCCTCAGCCCCAGCCTCAGCCCCAGCCCCAGCCTCAGCCTCAGCCTCAGCCTCAGCCTCAGCCCCAGCCCCAGCCCCAGCCCCAGCCCCAGCCCCAGCCCCAGCCTCAGCCTCAGCCTCAGCCTCAGCCTCAGCCTCAGCCTCAGCCCCTGCCGTCACGGAAGACCCAATGGACAAATCCGTGACGATCTGCCCGGGGGAAGACGCGAGCATGGACGTGACCGAGGTCCAAACGGGCCACATATTTGGACCCGTGTACGCAGACGATCCGCCTCTCTCTCTGGCTACGGCCCGCGAGGAGCAGGGCGACGGCGAGGCACCGGCGCCACTCGCCTCGGACGGCGTCGGAGTCGCGCCCCCGCGCAAGTCCGGCCGTCTGAGTCTGGCCGACCTCCGGTCCAAGGTGAGGCGTCTGAGCCACATAGTGGACGCGGCCCCCCATCCCGCCGCCACGGAGGACGGTCCAGCGCCGTCCCCGGAGCTGGGGCTTAGCCCGGAACAAGACGCTAAAGACAAACCCGTGACGGAGCAACAACTTGACGCGTTCGCTCCGGACCACGAGGCAGAGCCGCCCGCCGCCGCCGCCGCCGCCGCCGCCTTCAACCTGGAGACCAGACGGCTGATGTCCAGGCTCTCGATGGGGGGATTCAAGCCCATGCTGCCCCAGAGGAGCAGCGGGAGACGGAGCCACCCGGGGCGAGAGCACGCCGCCGGGACCGCCGCCCCCGCCGCCGCCGCCGCCGCCCGGCCGGAGGAGCCGGACGGCGACGTGAGCGACATCTACGACGAGGAGCTGGCCAGCTGCGAGGACACGACCGACGTCCTGGACGCCGGGGAGCCCGGGCGAGCCGCGCCGAGTCCCCCCTCCCCGGAGCCGGGCGACGCCGTCGAGGAGGGGCCTCGGGGCGCGCCCGCCGGGAGGAAGAGGCCCCCGCCCGAGGAGGAGGAGGACGACGCCGAGCGCCGCGCGGCGAAGCGACCCGCGGCGAAGCGACCCGCGGACGACTCCAGCGCGAGCTGCGAAGCGACCCGCGACTCCAGTAAGTCGCCGAGGCCTCATGAAACCCCCCCCCCCCCTCCCCCCCTCCTAACCCGCGTGTCACGTGTCTCCGCAGCCCTCAAGCAGAGCATGTTCGAGTCCCAGCTGGAGGACTACGGCAGCGATGCGCTGAGGGTGAGCTCCCCGTTTCCTAGGAAGAAAAACCACAAGATTCAGAGTTTTCTAGTGAACTGGACACCTTGCTTGCAGAAATTGGAGGACGGCAGCATCACCGTGTCCGAGTTCTTCAAGCTGTGCAACATCGACTTTGTCATCCACAACCCTCGGCAGAGCGTCCTCCCCGGCAGGGTAGGTTAACCCTCAGTTCTGTTCTAAACGATGAGAGAGCGACGGCCGAGCATGTGACGCTCTTTGCTTTGCTTTTCTCCTCCCGCGAAGCTTTTGTCGGACTCGGACCGCACGCCCCTGGATTCTTTGAAGGACCGGCACGTCCATCGGCCCAAACAGACGGTGTACGAGGCCAGTGTCCGGGAGCTGGCCGAGCGGGTGGAGGGGTGCGTGCCGCCACCTTTCTTCAGCCTCGTATTCATTCTGCGCGTCCGGGTTCAGCCCCCGGGGGGCCCTCGTCGAAAAAACTGAACCTCGTGTCTCCCCGCTCCGCCTCCGCCAGGTTGAAGGAGCGCATGCAGGACCTGGACAAGCCGCTGCGGGCCGTCAACGGAGCCCTGTGGGAGGAAGTGAGGAGTTGCTCCGAGGCGGAGGTACGGAGAGGTCGCCCCGACCCTAACCCCGACCCTGACCCTGACCCTGACCCTAACGACTCGTTTCCACCCTCCCCTCGCCCTCCCCTCCCCTCCCCGCCTCGCAGTTCAGACCGCTGGCCGCCAAGCTGAAGGAGAGGAACAACCTGTTCAGGAGGGCCGGCAAGCTGCGCTCGCACGAGATGAAGGAGGCGCTCTACTCCGAGCTGCTGCAGGCCGGCCGGGTGAGCGCCGTCTCGGGCCGCCGGGCCCGTCCCGGGCGGCCCGGGCCCGGCCTGGCTGACGTGTTCCGTCTCTCCAGGGCGAGCAGCGGAGCCTGACGGGCGCCGTCGACGAGGCCGACCGGATGATCAGGAGCTTGGACGACTGCATCCGCCGGCTGGAGACAGGTGTGGTTACCGCGGAGACGCGGCGGCTCATCCCGTCCGCCTTCTCCATTTAGTTGAGAGTACATGAGGTCTTTGTCATCGGCTCATATCAGTGGTGACCATCTCTCTATAAGGAACCATTTTCAGCTGTGACCACTCAGTTTAGTGTTAAGGGTGTCGTGGCTGCAGTTGTGGGGCTCTCATGGCTTGAACCGTACCTTTGCAAAAGGCCTTAACAAATGGAGGAGTCCACCTTTCATCCCGACTCATCGGATTTTAGAATAGAGTGGAACATGCCTTTATGTGTCCACCGACCCGGGGAGTCTCACACTTTATCCCATCCGTTTTCCGGGATTGCCGTCTTCCGAGTTCCGAGCGGTGACTCTTCGTTCTCCCCCTTTTCAGAGCTCGCTGCGGCCGAGGGGAAGGGAACTTCGCTCCGGGAAGGTAACCCGCGACGTCCCTATCGTCTTCTTCGCTTTCTATGAGCCCCGTTTGAACGAGTTTCTCCGTTCGCAGAGATGCAGGGCGTCGCGCGTGCCGCGGAGGAGAACAACCGGTAAGCCGGGGGGGGGGGGATCGGGGGGGGGGGGGGGGGATCGGGCCTCCGTTGTCGACGCGTCCCGAAGAGAATTCGCTTCTCACATCCGTCGTTCTTCTCCCCCCATGGCCGCAGGCAAATACGCGAGCTGGAGGCGCGGAAGAAGTCCAACGCGGCCAGGCTGGGCCGGCTGAAGGCCGAGACCAGGAGCCTGGAGGAGCACGTGGGAGCGCTGAACACGTACCTGCCGCCCTTCCCTCCCTCGACCTCCCAACCCCCAGGTCGGCCGCTCTCACGAGAGACTCTGTTTCCCCCCCCCCTCCTCAGGTTGAACGAGTGGAGGCTGGGCGAGGCGACGGACGACGGCGCCGTCTACACCTTCCTGCACGGCACGCTGCGCCTGCGGGTGCTCTACGAGGACGCCGCCGGTAAGGCCTTTTGTTGGGGTGGCGTGAGGGTGTGGCCGCACCCTCACGTGGACGAGTCTGTGCCAACTGTTTTTGTGTGTCACGTTTTGAAGGATGCGGCGCCGCCGCCGCCCGGTCCGAGAGGAAGATCTCGCGCATCGCCTTCAGTCGCCGGCTGGACGGTGAGTCGGTCGCAGTGAGCCGGATTTCCGGTAGCCGCACGTTCCTCTCCGCGCGTGCGATGTGTGTAAACCCGGGCTGCGTCCCCCTCTGTCCCTCCGACCAGGCGAGAGGTCGCTGGATCACGCCCGCCTCGTCCACGCGCTGCTCTCCGGGCTCGTCCAGGGCGAGGCCGCCTGGGCCCAGAGGTACCCCACCGGCAGACACGTGCCGCAGGTTTGACGCCCCCCCCGTCCGACTCCCTCTCTCTTAGACTCTCTCGCTCTCGCTCGACCCGCGATCACCGAGTTCCCGTGTGCCCCCCCCCCCCCCCGCAGCTGCTCCACGACGTGAGCCTGTCGGTGAGCCACTGCCGCCTGCTGGGGGAGGAGCTGCGGCTGCTGAAGACGTGGGGCGCCCTGAGGCTGAAGATCCTCAGCATCCGCTGCTCGGACACCCGGTGGGCGGCCCCTCTCCGCTCCTCTCTTCGCTCCTAGGTTGCGGCGGATCGACTGACATCCTGTCCCCCTCCCCCTCCTCCCCCTCCTCCCCCCCCTCTCCAGAGTGCACATCGTTTTCAGCAGCCTCAAGAGGTGGGCCAAGTTCGAGGTGGTGCTCTCCGTCGCTCTGGTCAACCACCTGTACGCCCTGCGGCTGCACAGCTTCACGAATGTCATCGGCGGCACGACGTAAGCCGCCGCCCGGCCAGCCCCGCCTCCTTGAAGGGGAAGGCGCTGCGGCCTCGAAAGCACCCACGCAAGATGTCACGCCTCCTCGGAAGCTCACTCACGGTGACGTTTGACACTTTGACACTTGACGTTTGATTTCTCCTCCCCAGGGTCGGACAGGTCGAGGAGATCGTGGCGTCGTTCGGCCCGGCCAGGAACCTCCTGACCAGGATTGTGAAAAAGATCCATGCCAGCCTTCTGAGTTGAGGGTTTTCATCAGTTTTCTTCAGTCTTTGCTCTCGTTCCCGACGCTCTTTGTGCGGTCTGCAGTTCATGAATTTCCATTAAAAGACGTTGTTAATAACCCCTTTCCCCCCCCCTCCCTGTGCTATTGTTGACCTCAGTGTGCTTTCTCCCCTCCTGTCATCCACGAAGATGGACGTGCTAACGCTAAATAAACACTTCTGCTCGTTGGCCGCTGTTTCTGTAACGCGTCGTCCGGGATCGAAAAGCCGGGACGTGACACTGCAACCTGAACGACCTTTAAGCCCAGGTTTGCCGCCAGGTTTACACCCTCTCACCAGTGAATTGGGTTTTGCCCGGCTAGGGAAGCGTTCCGGGCCTCTCTGCGCTCTCGGCGCTGGTCTGTGTGTGTTTGCATAAGGGGAAGGAACAAGACGAGACCGGGACGCGGCTCTTTGTGGATGCGTCCCCCGCGCTCTTTCTGCAAAATATGTCAAAATAAAAAGTCCTTTGGAGTCTGCGGTGAAAGTGTCTGCCTCTACACTGATGTTTCTGCCGGTTGCAGTACTGCAGTTGGCCTCTAGGGGGCTCCAGTGTCCAAGCATCTTGGGTCAAGTATTCCTCCCCGCACACTATTCCAAATAATCAGGTTGCTAGCATGTTAGCATAGAAGCTATGGAAGTTTGAGTTCATTAGAAATCGCCGTGGGTGCTGTTTCCATTTCAGTGCCCGAGAGTTAAAACATAAACGAGTGTTTCACACGCTGTCTTCGTCGTCTCACGACCTTGGGGATTTGTCTCGGGAGGGGTGGAGGGGGGGGGTGGGGGGGGGGGTGACCTCAGTGGAGAGCCGGATGCGAGATTTAGCGTTTTAAGCGGCGATGTTGTGAAGCGACAATAGCGAGTGAGCGCGCACATCAGCAGTTCCGCCCGAGACGTCAAACAGGCAGCTTGTGATTGCGTGTGTGCGTGTGTGTGCATGTATGTATGTGTGTGTGTGTGCGTGCGCGTTCAGGCTGTTGAACTGGGATGAACTCCCCGCCAGTACTTAGCCGCCGTTCAAACACGCCGAAGAGCCAAAAACATGACTGACGTGGACAGTGTCCTGGAGGTCATTGGAAAGGTCGCCCCGGCCGGAGAGAGGGTGAGGCAGACGGGATGGGGGTGGGGAGGTGGGGGAGGTGGGGGGGGGGTGAGGGCGCTGTGGCTGTCCACTCCCGGAGCCCCCGACGTCAAAGGTCACGGCGGACTTTCCAAGCCGTCACCCTCGAGTGAGCCATCAGGGGACACGAGTCCCCTCCCCCCCCCCCTCTTCCTCACTTCCACCACCCCCCCACCCCTCCCTCCCTCCTTCCCTCCTCCAGGAACAACGGCTGCTGTCAGAACGGACAGGACAGAGGACGCGCCGGCCTCGGCTCGGGCTCAGGGGTTAAGTTTGGCTCAAGCGGCACCGGGGTCCCCTGACCTCGGCCTGGGACGGGGGTGGGGGTGGGGTGGGGTGGGGGGTCGTGGGTCAACTCAATTTCGTTTCGATCGATCCGCTGAGGGATTTTTCATTACCCACACGTGTGGACCCCAATCGCTTATTGGATCATAACGCCCCGAAACCCGTCTCTATTCTATTCTCCCGATTGAATTCCGCTAACTCGATCCATTTCCGATGCGCAAATATTGCCTCGGTGATGCGTCATTGTCTCTAATGTGCTCCATGAATTGACCGATATGATTCATGCCGCATCGATTTTAATGGTGTCTATTAGCTCCCCGGGGTCAGTCGGGGTCATGAGGCCGACCCGTAACGGTGTTGCCCTGGAAAACCCTCCGAAGGACAAACAAGGCCTTAAGGAGACTTGCCGTTCCTTTCATTCGGGCGGGCGCATCTCAGAATGTCAAGTATGTATGTGTGTACGTTATATGTGCGCCTCCGTCTCATAAATCGAATTTCCGCGACACACGGTGACACGCCTCTCTGCGGGACGGACGACAATGATTGGGATTTAGTTGACGCTGGACGGCACGTTAGTGTCAACGCCCTGGAAGTCTAATCCTGTAAGGAGGGACATTTGGCCGCGAGCGGCCAGGTTCAAATCTGTTTATCCGGGGATCCAGAAGTCGTACGTCACCTTAATCACATCATCGGTGTCACCCCCCCCCCCCCATCCCACCTATATACACACACACACACACACACGCACACGTCAGCAGGGGAGGGAGGGTGAAAGGAGCAGGACCTGGGAAGACGGGAAAGTGTCCAAACGGCTTCCTTTGTCCGACACGCCGAAGACGCATCTGATCCACGTCGAGGGATTAATCAATCAATCGATCAATCAAATCGACCGGGGGGGGCGGGGGGGGGGGGATTTACACGGTGGTAAAAGGCGGCTTTGAAAACAGTCGTAACTGTGCAGTGAAAAAAAAAGTCCGTGAAGCTGTGACAAGTCGACAAGACGGGGCGGTTAAGAGCTCGTTTCCTGCTCCTTCCCAACAATAATCTCGTGTCTGTCTTTTTCATGTTCGAGCGTCTCACTTATTTCAAGCGCTCTCCTTCGCCGTCTTTGAGTTTTCTCCTTTGTCAGCCGCTTTGGATGAACGACTTCATGTCGACCGAAACCGTAAATGTTTCTGAACTTATTCGCGCTTGAAAGTTGTAGAGTTTTAGACCAAAAACGCTATTCGGTCAATACTGAAATGTGCATTTTTGTGTGATGTAGCTGCGCCGGCAATGTCAATTCTTCTATATATATTCATATATTCCACCATATACTGTAATTTTACTCCTTGTTGACCATTTTACAGAAGCCACAGCATCATAAACATCTTGTGATTAACTTGGTCAGTGGATTCACTACTTGAGCTCACATTGAGCTGTTACTTGGACGATAAGCTTTACTATTTGATAGGGACCTAAATAACAGATGTTATGACCTGTTATGAACATCTATCTGTCGTCTTATCCACTTGGTAACCCCGACGGAGCTGAGGTTCAGAGTTCACCCCGAGCGGACCACAGAGCCCTCACACCTCCGCTCTGCCGTGACTCGCCTCCATTGTCCCTCCCTTCCTCCGGCCTTGGTGGCCATGTTTTGTTCACCGGAGCGGGCCCGGGCCACGTCTTATCGCGAGCCCGGGGGTCCGGCTGCCACCGCTTCGGCCGTACGCGCCGCAGCGGGGTTCAGAAGACGAAGAGGGAGAGGGAAACAAAACAAAACAAAACAATAGCAACGTGCAGGGCCACAGGAAAGGCGCGCATTGAAGCCAAAAAACAATGGATTTATTCTTCACGACGCGTAATGTTTTCACTGAGAGGTATGGTCCAACAGTGAGAATGAGGTCAGTGTGGAGGCTCACTGTCCGTTCAAACAAGTAGAGTATAAGAGATTTATACCAGGAGAAGAGGGCGAATAGTAAGAGAGATACTCTGGGAAAGTAAACTATAGCACCTGCCACAGTGAGTAGACACAATAAGAATAAAACAAGATGTTAAAAACACAGAAGAAAAGACGGTGTGAAGACTTATGGGATTACTCAGGGATTTTACGATCAGAAGAGAGAGCAGAAACAGGACAGGAATGGTAAATTACAGAAACATAGACAAAAATATATGTTCATCTATAATAATAATGTTAAGCTAAAACAGCTTTTATTTATATGAGGAAATGATGAGAGAAGCATGGGCATGGGCATCATTTATGTTGGTCGGTCAAATGATTTATGGAGTACACATGCGTGTTCTTTGTCATCCTTTTGAAGAAATTGGGCCAAATGTTGTTTTCCGGTCTCGGAAACAAGAACATTTCTAACTTCTAACAGAGTCACATGTGTCCATAACCAAGAGTAATGGATTTCATAATTCAAGTATGAGACGTACTACGTCTTTGCACTCATAGAAGAATGCCAGAGTGGTGGAGTGAAGCTTCACCCAGACTAATGGACGCTTTCTTTGTTTATTTGTTCGACATGCTCCGCGTTTTCCCAGCAAGTGGTGAGACTTTGAGGTTTCGCGGCCGTCGACGTGACTCGAAGGGGCGGCCCTCAAGCGTCACCGTCCATGCCACTGTCCTGCGTTTGTGTTCCCTGGCCTCAGCCCCTCTCCCCTCTCCTCGCTTCCTTCGCTTTGAGCCCTGCGTGGATTATCCTGTTAGGGTGCGTTAAAGGAAGGGGGCATCTTAATTGGTCCTTCCAGGCAGGTAATTAGCTCTGATGGCATGTGCTCCCTATAGAGATGCGAACGACAGCGACCCCGGCCTCGTCCCAGCCCCTCACCCTAATCTCCACACACACACACACACACACAGTCACACACAGATAAAGACTATGTGACCCAAGGAGCTGCCACATTCTCTGGTCATTCTTGGGAAAAGACAATAGGTCTGGCTTGTTAAAATAGGCTCCCTCTCAGCGGGGGGGAGGGAGGGAGGGAGGGGAGGGAAAGGGGGGCACAGGAGCCGCAGCAGCTGTCCCGCAGCATCAACCTTCAATGGTCGCACCCACCTCCAAAAGTATCCAGTGCGGAGAGAGCCTTTTTTTTTTTAAACTGCTGTGTGGACACATTTACATCTCATTAGTGCGGGGAAACACAAAAGGCGTATTAATTCAGAAGTTCCCTTAATCCCAGCTCGGGCCCTGCTCTGCACTGAGATGGTCGCAGCAGCAGCAGGAGACAGAAACCTGTTGATGGGCTGAGGCACCCGACGGTGACACACGCATAGACGTGACACACACTGGACTTCTTTGAAGTCCTCCTCTGTCGACCTGTCTATACTCACCTAGGAAAGGACGTCAGCTGTTGACAATGACAGTGAAATGTAGTTGTTTTCGAAAGTGCGACACATTGGTAAATGCTTGAAATGCACTTTCATCCCGAAATGCCAAATGATATAGATAATATCCTTTATAATAGGCGTTAATGACAATGTGAAAGTGTTCATGCACTTATACCTTCCACTACCTACCACTTATACCTTAATGCACTAATACCTAAGATGCACTTATACCTTCCTCCAAGTACAAGCATTCCAGTTCCTGTTTTGGCCTGTGTGAATGCGTGGAAGGGAAACATTTTCCTCCCACACACAACATCTGTGTCAGACACTTGCGGGCTCCCTAAATAATCCCCCAGGATGCATGTCATTGATAACTATTGCCTCATTGGACGCTGTTGAAGGATCTTCGTTGACACGACTTCGGCGTTTGACTGAACTCAAACTGTTCCCCTCCACAATGGCCCGAGAGCCCGAATGCCATCTCGGGTCTATTTGTATCCATGGAAGACAAACAAGTGCCAGGAACCCCAGCGAACAGAGCGCATTGTGGGTGAGAATAATGATGACAAAACAGGAATTCTGACCTTGTTCTGGGGAACACATCCTGGGGCACGCAAGCAACGAGGGAGCGGAACAATAATAGCTTTTCCTAAAAATATAGAGGCCTGACAGGGGAGAGTTTCCATTACAATGGTACTGAGAGCAGGATCCAGGAGGAGGAGGAGGAGGAAGAAGAAGAAGAAGAAGAGGTGGAGGTTTTCTCCTATTGACACAGAAGTTCAACAGATCAAATCCATTTTTTGAAGTCCTGCCCGGGAGAGGAGGAGTTGCTGAGGAAGCACATCCAGCTGGATTTATTCACTGCTGCGTTCTCCGCAGCATTTCAGTCCCTGCGTGTTCATGTTGCTGCTGGGTTAGGGTTCACGGCATAGCTGGTGTGTCGGCTATTCATGGTCTGCCAGTCACTGCTCGCTTTGTCTATTGTTACATCCAACTTCACGGCAGAGTTTTGTACTCCTGTCAAAGCCAAGTCAAGTGTTCAAATCCAGACTTGTTGGCTTTTCTGGAGACACAGAGGAACATTTTCACCACCTTTTCCAGCCATTTAAAGACCAGATAATAGCAATAATAGTTGTTAAAAAAACGTGGCTTTCGCGGTGTTGAAAAGATGAACATTAAAAGTAACCACGGTGTACGTTTGAGCCAGTGCACGGCATGTTTGAGGAAGAACCAACAGTGGACGAGGGTGTGATGATATTGCATTGACATTTAACACCAGTTAAAAGTCCTGCAAAGCTTAACAAACACCTGTTTGGATCATGTCACAGGTAAACAGCATGACTGGGAAGAGTCTCTCGCAAGCAACGCGTTTGCCCTTTTAAAAGCTACGTGTCAAGATCAAGATTAACGTGCCAGAACCGTCCTGCCCCATCGCAGTCCCACCATGTCCGCCCTCATGTCCGACTGTCGTCACCAAGGATCCTCCATCAGCCCCTCGCACGCCTTGGCCTCAACACACACACACACACACGTCTGGACCACGCTATCGGGTGGCCTTTTGACACGCCGTGTTATTTTCTCATCCGAGGTGGCGTGGGAGGAGGCCGCGGCGTCTCCCGGTCCGGGCCGGTGGCGGCTCCGGGTCCAGACTCCCGGACGGGTGACCCACCGTCCGTCTTGACCCACACCCCGGTCCCGCTAACAGAGAGGCGGCAGCCACCTCCGCTAAGTGCATTCCCCGAGCTGCCGGCCCAAATCCCTGCTTGACCCTGGCTGATAAACTATGCTATGGATAGCCCGGTGGAGAGGTTTTTCCCTTCAAAATGACAACGTTTTCACAGCGACGCACGGCTCCCCAGGCTACCGTGATTCATGACTGTGTGTCCTTCAAACACACACACGCACACGCACACACACACACACACACACACACACACACACACACACACACACACACACACACAACAACAACCACATTTTTTTCCGATCAAGGTACTGGATACTTCAGTAGCATTATTCAATACATATACACAATTACGGCCTGAACTTCCTGAACTTCTTGCACAAAATGACAAAAAAAGACATCAGGTTTTATTCGATTGATAAATATCAATAGTTAGGTACCTAAGTGAAGTATATAAATTAGAATCTGAAATTGATGTATCTACTATAAGCTCAGGTCTACAAATAAACTGTCTCAATTGTTTGAATGTGAATCATGTTGACCTGTGTTTCTCAAATCGAAGATCACGTCCTCCAGTACCTTGTTTTGTCCACACCTCAGTCCGGTTTCTCAGTTTGCTCTAATAGAGGACTACAGATAACCAGAAGCGAGGAAAGGCTGCTTCTAAATACTCAAGGCTGTCAAAAGAGCTGGATCGAAGTTGTTGCCGCTCTGATAAGGCAGAAGTAAGGCTTCTACTTTGGTGAAATGACAGAAGAATTGTGATTTCCCAGATCAAGCGGCAAGAAAAATGAAGATGACCTTGATCCGGAGGGGCCTCGCAGGATGAGCGGCCCGGACAGACAGGAGGAGAGGGCTCCGCGGCTTCAGCAGGCTCCAGGTCTGGCGTGGAGCTAAGCCCGGGCCAGGCCTGGCCTGCGTCAGACATCAGTGGGACGTAATTGGTCCTGACTGCGAAGGAGTCTGGACCCGCGTGTTCATGAAGGGACGGGATTAACACGTAACGGGAGCCTCTGGACCCGGACCGGGGAGCTGATAAGACATTTCTGGGTGACGCGCACATGAGGCCCGAGCAAGGATGTGAGGAAAGTGGAAACAAAGAAACGATGAAGCGCTGGCACAGACAGAGTTTGTATATAACATACAACAAGTCCTTTTGCAGCCAGCAAGTAACAGGCTAGAAGAAGGGACGCCGATTGTTGATGACTATCTCGTTCAAAATAGTAGATGTATAACACTTATGCATATTTAGAATGCACTTCTGTCTGCTTTCAGATACCAAACAATACAGCTGTGTCTAGTAGCAGCCGTAGATGCACAAAAAGCCAATGAAAACACGTCAACAGCTTCAAGGTCTGATATTGGATGCGATGAGTTTCTGTTCCCTGCAAGAAAAATCCACCCTCACAACCTGATCTCCCTGCCCTAAAACAAACAGTTGTTTTCACTGTTATGCCTTTGCTGTGTTTCATCCCTCCATTCCTCTGAATCATTTTCTACTCGTTTTTTTTTTTTTTTTTTTTTTTCTTTCTCCAAGAAGTGGCAGCAAACCAGAGCGGGGCGACTCCTGTTCTCCTTATCGTGCCCTGCAGCTGGACTGGGATGGGGCAATATAAATTGGACGTGCCCCGAGGAGAGACGCCGGTTCCTCTTCTGGGTCCGCCGCATTGTTTCGTCTGGGCCCGTATTTATTTAGATGTAAATCAGCTCGCGGAGAGTGTTACGTCCTGTCCTTGTGTAGTGGGCGGCGGACTGGGGCTCATTTGTTGGAGGAAGTCGGCCCCACCGAGATTGGAGCTGCGCAGATTGTTCTCCATTATAAGGCTGTTATTGATGTGAGGGAGGGTGACATCATGCCGCCTCGCCCTCGGAGGCAGGCTCGGTGAGAACGAGCGCCCCACACCCATTTTCTTATTCTTGTTACTCAGCACGGCAGTGATGCAGAACTTCTCGTCACGAAGTCGACCGGTACGAAGCCGTGTCGGCCACTTCAAGCCAATATACGGGATCGGAACGTGCGTCAGTGCTGACCGGGGCGGGCCGCCAGTGATTGCATGTGATGTGTAAAGCGTCGCAAGATTACGAGCTATTGTACCATTGAAATATGACATAATGCGAATACACGTGGTGACATGGAGGGTTCAAATACCGGTTGGGACGAGGAACTTGAGATTTCTCCAGGTACTCCGGCTGCCTTCTACGGTCCAAAAACATACACTGAGGTCACCTGAAGACTCTAAATTTCCCCCAGGTGTAAGTGTGAAAGTCAATCGTGTGTGTGTGCGTATGCGGCTTGTCCAGGGCGTATTCCGTGAGATGGGTACTGAATGCATGGGTAAGCAACTCAGCCTCGACGAAGATTCACTGTATCCCCGGTTTGTGGAAACAAAGACCGGTTCTTCATGGATTCACATGCCGTTTCTCATTTGCCAAAGTGTAGAAATGATATTTTTTTTTACAGGGAGCCATCAAGGACAGTTTGTTTGGTCAGGAACACTAACTTCCTGGTTGCTGGGCAACAAGCCCTGGCCAGGAAGCAGTGTCTGGCACACAACCCACGTAAAACGCCAAATCTCCATATTAAAAGGACAGATATGAGAGTGGCATCAATCAGCTCCGATCTAAATCTCGACGAGGAAGGAAGGAAGCACATTTCCCAAAATGTACGACCACCATTTTCTAAACCTGCCGGGGTTCTTTTTATTTATGCATTTTACTTGTAGACATATATCTCAAGGTATAGATGTGTCACAAACGAAATACAGGAATATTGTACACAAATAGATCCAATGACATGTGAAAACTACAAAAATGACAAAATCAAATAGTCACAAAAAAACATAATGAGGCTGTGACGTGAAAACTCCTTCACTTTGCATAGAAATAAAAGATCCACAAGCAGATAGCGAGTCCGTCTTCGATTATTTTTGTCACTCTGAAGTTTGTTTCCATTAATAACGTTTGCGCATTCAAGCTGTGATCAGAATGATGGTGACACGCAGACACAGAGAGAGAGAGAGAGAGAGAGAGAGAGAGAGAGAGAGAGAGAGAGAGAGAGAGAGAGAGAGAGAGAGAGAGTGAGAGAGAGAGAGAGAGAGAGAGAGATTTTTCATCATAAGCAGCAGGTGGAAACGGCCTGTAATCTAAAAGGCCACAAGCAGCACACTGAAATCTCATAACGCCGCATTGGCTAAAAAGGTACAGCATGTTCCGACACAGAATAACACGCACACGCGGCGCGCTGTCCTTGATGAATAATGTGGTCCTCCTTTGGGCCAATTAGTAACTGTTACATCACCTTTATGTGACCTCTGTGACTGGTGGCTCCCCTGAGCCAATCAGTGCAACGTTGAAAACACAATTACAGAAGAGCGAGCGGCACCGTGAGCCCATTGTCTCCACAGCGGATCATCTACGTCTACTGCTCATGTCGAACATTTGGAGCAGGCCTTTGCTATGAGGTCATGGCAGTCAACGAACATTCAGTCGTGTAGCAGCAAGTCGAGTAGCCAAACTAAATGCCCGCAGACGCAGGGTTAGCACCATTAGCAGGTTGTTTTCCAGGTGCAAAATCCACCTGCTCCCGCTTTGACTGTGTGCCATACCCATAGGTGTGAACGTGAGTGTGAATGGTTGCCGCCCTGCATGTGCCAACCCCCCCAGGAGACTGACAATCTGTTCGGCCTTTTGGAGAGAGAAAAGTTTATTTGCTCCCCAAACTCAAACACAAACTCCACGCGGAGGCCTTTCTTTTATTGAATTTCAACGTTTTGTTGGGTGAAAAATTCATGTGACGCCATAATGTATGACCAGTTATCCATGAATATTAGAAGTGTTTCGTCTGTCTATCAGCTTTTAAGACAATGGTGTCGTCTGCCGGTTCGTGTTTCCAGTGCACATAGGGTGAAGCTAAAGGAATACACCCTGGACAGGTTACATATCCATCACCGGACACATGCACATATCCACACTCGCAACTGAGAGACTTTATTGATCCTGGTCTCCAACTGACCTAAACATGTCTATTTTTGGACTGTGGGCGGCAAATCTGGAGAAAACCCACACAGACACCAGAGGAGCATGCAGGCTGAAATGCCCTTAGGTGTGGATGTGAGAGTGACTGTTGAGTGTGTACTGTGATGGACCTTGACCTGTCTAAGTATGATAATGAAGAGATAACTGGGCGACGCTGTCCTCCATGAACCAGAAGGTCTGTAGCAGTCCTTGTCAAGGTACTGAACCCTGAATTCACCTGATGCTCTCTCTTGACTGTGTGAATGGGTGCTAAGAAGCTATAGGGCCAGTTCGTCTGCCATGTTCTAGAGGACGTTTTTTATGTCATTTATTAAAAATACATCTCTCTATCCTCTTGAATAAAGCATGTCCAGTGTTATACTATCCCTCTGAATGCAGGAGACTGTGTCCCTGCAGTCACATGACCTGCCCTATGTCTGGCTCTGTGGCTTAGCTCCTGGGTGACGTTTGGCCCTCTGGTCCTCTCCCGGCTTCCGTAGACATTCCTCCGCTCGCTGTCAGTGAGTTTCCATCGGAGAGCCACCGGTCCTCAGCCCTTCACCTGTAACTATGGAAGAGATCAACAACATTGAAGTGGTTCCCTGCACAGAGTCCGACTACCTGAAGCCGTTCAGGGTGCACTACAACCAGGTGAGTCGCATCCCTGGGTGTGTGTGTGTGTGTGTGTGTGTGTGTGTGTGCGTGTGTGTGGATGTGGATGTGGATGCTGTAGGCGAGCCCAACCCCCCATTCATTTAGCTGCTAGCAGGGTAGCACAACATGAAGGCTAAACTGGCCTCAGACGCCGACAGCGACTGTGGCGCGTAGCTGCGCCTGAAACGCAGTGGAAGACACGGGTTCGCCCGCCTCCATCGGCGCACACGGTGCTCCGGCGGTGGCCCTCGGAGACGGCACACGGAGCGGAGACGGCTAGCACGCTAACGCTAGCCGCTGTCTGAGCATCATATGAACGTCGGTGGCTGCTTTCCAGGGGTCGGAGGATGAGCTGTTTGTGTCTGCGTGGGTCAGAGTGTGGACAGTTGTCTGTCTGCATGCGCCAGACCCACCAGTCGACCCACCGTCCATTAGATAAAGTTTATTTAAGCCCTAAACTCAGAGCAATTGCCTTTTAATAAGCGTAACACACATGGGTCTGCTGGGCTAAAATCCAGCAAATGCAAGATTAAGACACAATCATGACTCCTAATATGCATATCGAGACTACACGTCTTTACATTAGTGTTCCAGGTTTCACTCAAATTTGGATTGTGGTACCGGTATAGTATTTTACTGTGTACTGACATTGCAGTAGACCATCCCTGGAGGAAAGTGTTTACATTCACCTGTTGAGGCTGCTTTACCGGCAGCTTTCACCCATTCCCACGCATTCACTCACTGATGGAACAGCATCAGAGGCAGTCTGAGGCTCAGCATCTCGCCCAAAGATACTGGGACAGGTAGGCTGCAGCAGACTGGGATCGAACCGCCAGCCCTCCGATCATCGGATGTTGCCTCACAGTCCAAAAACACCTAATCTACAGTCCAATCCAAAAACAGTAGCTGGTATAAAGTAGGTGAGGTAATGGATGGAGATTAGATTAGATGGATGGAGATTTGTACAAACAGTTATTAATATTGGTAAAGTAGCTCCCGACCATGTTGAGGTTGAACTTTACTTTTAAGGAGTGTTACACTTTTTCAGAATCCCTTGTGTATGTTTTTATATTAACATCCCTTATTCCTTTTTCTTAATTGTTATCCTTTGCTTTTTGTGTACCGCTACTGTATCTCGTAGCCTATACCTTCCTTCACTTTGTTTGCTGTGTTTTCCATATAGCCTGCTTCAGCAGGAGGTTCGAGCATTGCGCTAATGTCGCCACATGCCTCGAGATAACGTGGTTAGGCGGCGTTACGTGGAGAGGGGCACGATGTTTTCCCCCTGATCGGCAGCAGGTCAGGTGAGACGTGTTGACTTGATGGGGATGCCCCCAGATGAAAGCGGCCTGTGTGAAGCGGCCTGTGCGTGTAGGTCAAAGGTCCTGACGGTGCGGGTTAACCCTGACCCAAATGCCTCATTCATACCCAGAACATCAGACAGTGTTGACCATGCAGGCCCTGTAAGCAGTCATAGCAGTAAACTTTTGTTTTTTCTGTCCATTTTATTAATAAGACTTTGGCTGAAGTGTTATTAGGCGAGTTACTTCTGCACCAACAGGGACTTTCCACAGTTCCTGAACCTTTTGGGCAAAGGTCCCTTGTTGGTGCCTGGGCATAATATGGGAGCATTGGAATCAGGTGGTCGCAGCGCTATGTGTTTGGGGACGTTTTTATCACTTGCCTCGGGGCAGGTACATGTGTGACGTAAGGGCACGTGGATATGTTGGACACGTACTGGCAGACAGTGCGCACGCTTTGAGGACGAGATTACAAATGGACAACAGAAAACGCAAGCGGACAGACTCAGGTGGTCGGGGTCTGCCGAGTGTATGCATTGCAGAGGAGAATTGAGGGACTGCGATGGAGCCAAGAGAAATGTGAGGATTTCCGCCTCTGTGTTCATAGCGAGAGTCTTTATCCCACGTCCTGCAGTATGTTTGCACTGACAGCTGGCCCAGACATCTTCTTTAAACATGGAGCTTATTGGGTACAGCAGCGTTTCTGCCCGAATCGCGTCTTATGACATGGCTTTGGATCTTAAAGGGTTTATTTTGGCCGGAGTTTGTGATCTCCTCGCGATAGGCCGTCACAGACTCTGACCACATCACACGGGCTGGTCATTGGCTACAGAGCTCCAGCTGTTGATGATACCACCTCTACTACGGCTTGCCGTCTCTCTGTCTCAGTGCATGAGATATTGATTGTAGGAAATGACTCAGACTACTACTATAGCATCTGATTCATCCCACTATTCACAAAACATGGACAGCACTGCATCATTAATCACAAACACAGAGTATGTTGTGAAAATGTGCTTCAATCTTGATGATGTGAAGGCTGCATAGTGCCATTAAGAAATATCCGAATGCCCCCCCCCCGCCGCCGGTCCTCCCGCTAAAAGAAAAACCGAAGTGTGATGACTGTGTGTCCTCTCCAGCTAAGTGACAAACGCTTCCTCACCCAAACATAGGCTGCGGTCCAGGACGAGTTTATTTTTAGGTTCCACAATTTCCTTGCGACGTCTCTGCTCCTGGCTTTTGTTGTGTGAAGTCAGAACGGCGACAGTGGCGACAGAATAACATTCAAGGGGACTCTCGAAACGAACCCGCACTGGTACGGAGACGCTATTTGATCTCGCAGTTGAAATGGAGCCCTCGAAATGAAGTGCGTTTTGAGAAGTGATGCTCAGCGTAGAGACACTGTAGCCCAGCCATTATTGTGTGAATGCATCGCTGTACGTCGATGATTCAATCCTGTTCAAGCAGAAAACGTGAGTACAGAGCCACTACTGTCGAGGGGAGCTCAGGGAGGTGTTTTTTTTTTTTCTCTTCTTCTTTCATTCGGGGGGTTCACACCTGTGACATCAGAGGGACGGTGGGGGTGTGGGGGATGGAGTGGGGTGGGGGGGGGTATAAGCTTGTCAAGAGAATGGCGGAACGGCTAAGACAGCAGATGGACAACAAAGGAGATGATGGTGGACTCCCTCTCCGTCCTGTCCTCCCTTTCATCCTTGTCATCTCCTGTGCAGCTCAGGGAGGGTGAAGGAGGGGGGGTGGGGGGGTGGAGGAGGGGAGGGGACTCCCCACAAAGCCTTTTCAGTCACACCGAGGGAGCATCTCTTCCCCTAGCCCTTTCATAGCCGGCGGTACATCTGCGGCTCAGCCCCTGGTCACTCACCAGACGAGCCATTCACGCGCGCAGAAAACACTCCAAAAGTAGATAATGTCATTCACAAGAGGCTCTCCTCATCGTCCGTGTTTACCGCTGTTTTGTCTCCTCCGCCTCACCACTCTCCACAAAGCAGGTGATTGTCCCTCGTTGACTCCGGGAAACCCCTCTTATCTCCGTCGCCTCGTGCTTACGTTGAATCACGGGTTGCTACTTAGGGTGGGATAATTACCTCCCATTTATTCATTATAACGGTTTGAATTATTCATCTGGAATTATTTATCTTGTGTAGCTTACAGCCCCAGTGGCCCCCGGCCCTCCTTGGGTGAATGCGAGCCATTATGATCTTAAAGTGCACGCTTTCTCACACGCAAAGTTATTTATAGGCCCGAATTTCAGTAATCGCTGTAAAATGTGACGGAGTGAATGTTCCGTAAGTTGGGGGGGAGGATTCAATTATTGCGATGGCACATCAAAACGGAACACTGGCGTCCCACGTGTCCTGGAAAACCTGGAAAATTGGTCAACTCATTTGGCAAACGGGTGGAAAATGAGAGAAAATGTAACAACTTGAGTTGTCCTCAAAAATCGGCTCTCTGCTCTGCTTCCCTCTACCCTGTGAGTAAGCACAGACGCTTTAGAAGGTTTGTGCATGTGTAGGCTGTAAGTTTGTCCTAATTTCTCTCCATGTTATTATGACAGATAAGTTAAAGCCATAGACTGAACATCTCTGCAATCAAACTTCTGGGATGGCAAGAGCATCTTGGTAGATGTGCAAAACATGAGATTTACAGTAACCGTAGAAAATGATGGTGTATGTGGTGACAACTTGTCTCTCGTACTGTCAGGTACATATGATAAGGTAGATAGATAGATTGACAAATACCTTTATTGGCCCCCAGTAGGGAAATTTCGAAGCAGCCGTACATGGCGAAAATGATTAAGGATGCAAAATGAGATAAAAAAAACCCACTGATGTCAGTAGTAACTGAAAATATCCAGGAAAAGAATTTGGATGAGGCAAAAGGGGGTATTCAGTGATAAAATGACTTAATTAGTTTAGCATTCAGCAACGGGACGCAGTATTTTAAAAACAATTGGAACTTGAACTACAGTGACACTCAAGGTCCCCGGATCATACCATAGGCAGACTTAGGACTTTTCTATGCGGAGTTTGCATGTTCTCCCTATGTGCGCAAGGCTTTTCTCCAGGCACTCTGGTTTCCTCCCACAGTCCAAAAACGTGCTTGTTTAGGTTGATTGAAGACTGAATTGCCCCTGGGTGTGAGTGGGAATATGTGAGTGTTTCCTGAGACGGACTGGGGACCCGTCCAGGGTGTATCCCCTGCCTAACCCTAACCCCCCACGACGCCGGCAAAACACATCCAGAAGACTTTTCGCGACTTCCGTCTAACCCCTAAAAGGACCAGAAAACGTGTCCGCGGCACGTTTCTCGTTTCATTGATAAACCCCCCCCCCCCCCCGAATGGGCGTCGGGATGCGCCCGGTCTGCGGCCGGCTCCTCGGGAGGGGACGCGTAGGCTGACTCGATCTGATCTGAGCTTTACATGCTCGCTGGAGGACAGGGTCACGTGGGCGCTGTATGGTCCGGGAGGCCCGCGCGTCCTTGACACTGGTCTCGGCACTCCCGGGCTAGGAGCCACTTAGCGCATTGTGCCGGTGCCACCGATCTGTAATTTCTCCATGACCTGCTCCCCTGTGCAGGTGCAGAATCTTTTGTCGCCGGCGTTAATAAACTCTGATGCTGATCGCTGGTTCACAGGTTGTACTGTGTGTGTGTGTGTGTGTGTGTGTGTGTGTGTGTGTGTGTGTGTGTGTGTGTGTGTGTGTGTGTGTGTGTGTGTGTGTGTGTGTGTGTGTGTGTGTGTGTGTGTGTTACCCTTAGGCTGCTGAGGGAACAGAGAAGCTAAAAGCAGAAAAAAAAAATCTGGAGAGCACATGTTTGAGATTCAAAGTGTGCTATTGTATTTGAGGATGGTAGTTGATTTTTTTTCTTTCTTCTCTCCGACGCAGCTGCTGGCTGCAGGCAGGAGGTGTGTGTGTGTGTGTGTGTATGCGTGTCAGTGTGTGTGTGTGTGTGCGCGCGCGTGGGCGTGATGGTTGTTAGAGTTCAAGCACCTTTAAAGATCAAGACCACACATTCTTCCCCACAATAGGCATTCACGCAGGAGCCTGTCATTTCTGATGCTCAAAGCCACGGGGACCACATTAATTTCAAGGTCCTGTGTAGCCTGTTCCTGCTTCCCTTCCTCTCTCACCCTCGTTCTCTCCCCCTGCCTCCTTCGCTCTCTCTCTCTCTCCCTCCTTCCCCACGGGCTAATCTCTCTGTCGTAATCCATGTCGGCCATGATTCTCCATCTCCCCAGGGCCATTGAAGCCATCCCCGCCCCCCCCCTCTCAGCAAGTGGCCTGAGTAATGAGGGGAACCCCGCCATCTGTGAGTGGAGACGGGATACCAGAGAGGCAGTGTGTGTGTGTGTGTGTGTGTTTGTGAGACATTTGTCCGTCCTGAGTAGTTTTACAGTGCAACGTGCTAATCAGTGTACATCCTGGAAAACCTGGAAAATGAGTGATCAACTCTCCAGTCATGGAACATGGCAGGAAAAAGTCACAACCACAGACGGTTCAGAGGGCATGCACGTGCACATGTCTGTAAGTGACTCAGGATTTCTGAGCGTTTAAGAGATTATTTCACAGATAAGTCATAGCCACAGGCTGTATGCATTTAAATTAAAACGAAATGTGGAGAACGCAAGGTACGAGTGCAGGAAATTACACATTGCCAAGGCATGAGGGGAGGATGAATCGGTGCACGGCGTGAGAAGAGTGACGTCTCTATGCGATGATTGTAAGAATCGAGACCTTGGATCAAGTCGGCCGCGAGTGTTCGGTGTTGCAGAGGCCTGTGTTTCCCAGAATTCCAAATGACCACATTTCCTCAATCCTGCAACTTCCTCTTGGAGAGATGTTGTTGTGACTTGCTCCACTGCCCCTCGGAGCACTCCGCGTTTCTCCCTCTCCTTTCCACTCTTCACAGTGAGACGGGTTTTTCAGCAACTTTTCTGTTGGACGTAAATCTCCGAAATCTGTCGTCCCCAATGGCACTGCTCTGTCATTCC
Organism: Karalla daura; assembly: GCA_029224185.1. NCBI lineage: Eukaryota > Metazoa > Chordata > Actinopteri > Chaetodontiformes > Leiognathidae > Karalla > Karalla daura. The sequence continues at coordinate 2,579,420 of CM055206.1, forward strand.
CACGATTTAAGCGGCTTGACATCTCAGAGTTCAATAGCCCCGATTTGGCCCGGGCATGATACACCTCATCCGTGATCAGAAGCTGCCTTTCCTCACACTTACCTGCTTTGTTGACAGCAAACAGTCATCGTTGTCTCATTCACCATTGCGAAAGCACGCTCCTTACAAAGCGTGCGGCCACGAGGAGCGCGTCCCGGGCCTCGGTCACGGCAGGTGATTTATTTATTTCGCGCACGCACACACACGCGTGTTCGCACGAGCTCGGCATGCGGCGGGGAGGGGGAGCGAGCCGCGGCCCGGCATTTGGCCCCGAGGAGGAGGAGGAGGAGGAGGAATGATGGCGTGCCAGACGCACGCCCCGTCGACGTGACGGGCTCAGGCGCAGCATCTTCCGTGACAGGGCGAGCGGTCGGGATGATGTCGACACGTTCGCCGACAACTCACGGCTGACGGCCGAGGAAAGATGAATGGAAACACCTGTGTGCGTGCGTGCGTGTTTCTTTTGCTGAAATGCATGAATTCCTGCCGTATCGGCGGGCGCTGCCAGATTATGGACAGTGTTGGTAGATGAAATGCGAGACTCAGAGATATCATATAAGTGAAGGACGGAGACGTGTGGCGCATTGGTGGGAATGTCTTTCTCGACAAACGATTAGTCGGTTTGTCTCGTAAAATGGCGGAAAAATTTGGATCCCGGTTTCCCAAATCCAGAGTCTCAGATGCTTCATTTTTTCCTCCCCTCACCTAAAAGACATTTGGCTGCCACAGAGAACTAAAACATAGCCTATTGATTTATGAAATGTATTCAATTTACGACAGAATCTTTCTAGCTGAACAGTTAACCGGGTGCACGTCGAACGTGCTAGTTGGGAGCAGAAGGTGAACCGAAACAGTGGTTCCAGATTAGAGTTTATGGACGTACCGTATAACAAAGTTATCTATCCATCTAATCATCCATCCGTGCCATTGATTTAGTCAGAAATGACCCTGGGTGAAACCCGGAAAGTGTCGAAACTCGCACTTTGGTGCGCTTGAACGCTCACCCTCTGCCCAGTCTTTACAATCACTCCCCACTTCTTCTCAATTTTGACGTCACGCTGCAGCTCCGCACGCATGTCTGTCCAAGCCCGGGATCCCCGTTGCCACAACAGCGGCCTTATTTTGTCCCGATTCTTTCAGCGCAGTTAGCTGGCCGCCTCCCATTCCTCGGCTGGCAGCGGGACGTGCACGCCCGCGTACGTGAGGGCGGAGCCGCCGTGCCGGCACGGAGCCCGTTCTTGTCTGAGCTGTCGTCTCCCGCGCTTTGAAAGAGCTGGTGGGCGGGGAGGAGGTGTGGCCCAAATCTGAACCGGGGCCACATTTCCTGAGGCGCGGAGGATGTAGGCCAACTTTGCCACGTTTGCGCGGCGTGCGACGTCGGGAGGAGGATATGTGCCGAGTTTACAGCTTCAGCTGAGTTCACACGTCCTCGCCGCTTTGCGGTCCAAGCAGCGGAGGCTGCTCAATCGTCGGGAGTAATTTCTCGGAAGACGTTTCCAGCCGCCGCACTTCTCCTTTGACCCTGCTCTGTTCCGCTGCACAGAGTTGGTTGCATACACATCTATATGCAAATAGATCAGGTTTAAATGGTTTGCTTTAATGATTTACTCCCACCTTTAAAACCACCTGAGATCCCCGTGCAGGTACGAGGCCTACGAGGCAGCTGACTCAGACCCAGGCTTGAGATGAGTCATGTAAAAATCGGGCTCCGTTTGGGAAAACTCTCCCCCCCTCGTCTTCCTCAATAAGCTGTAATCAAATATTGACTTGGAGGTTGATTGCCATGGCAACAATGGAGGCTGTGAAGGATTCGGGTCTGCTCCGGCTGAAGAACTGAAAGAAGCATCGATGAGAGAGCTTCGCTGAGCAAAAATCAATGCAACAAAACGATGGTATTTGTTTCTGTTGCATAGTTTCTCTCTTTGAATAAGAAAACGTGAACGTCACCTCGCTGCTTTTGCTTACAAACATCGGTGCCGGCACAGTTGACATTGTGGAGTGTTTTACTTCCTTTGCAATAAAGGAGTAAGACTACAAGAAATTATTGTTTAGTTCTCATCAATTATTTGCTGTTTGTTGTTACATTCCATGAAACAGGGTTCGAAAAGGACGTCTCGGATCAAATCTGAGGCATCTCTGAGGAAGAGCTTATATGCTAATGCCGGGGAACATGGATAAATACTCCATCCGAAAGCTCTGGGTCCCTAGGCTCCTCAGCCCGGGCCGCGGCCGCGGGCCTTGGCACATCAGCGGCTCTCCCTCTGGGAGCCAAGTGAAGTGAAGTGATGATTCCCGTGCACCTTCCATTGCCCTGATACAGTTTGACTCCCTGAGCTGCGAATGCCTCTCCTCGCCTCGCCTCGCTGGCTGTGAATGGCAATCACCTCGCCGTGAACTGGGCCCTCAGGATGTTTACCTCCCCCAGCCTTTATGCCCGCCGCCGAGCGGGGACAATGCCGCGCGTCCCCGCCCAAACGCGCCGCATTCTGAGCGCCCTCGTCCGTCTCCCTTTTGTGCCCGACGCGCACCTGCCTTGCCCTGCCCGGGTCCGATTGTCACATCCCTGGTGGAAATTTACCGAAGGAGATCCGTCCTGTCGATGCCGGGGCACAAGAACGCGCGCTCCACAGCCAGTGCGAGTTCAGCGCCCACAGGAAACGTGCTCTGACTCAGCCGTCAGGAATCCCTCCCAACTACTCCGACCAGCTCTTTTTTTTAAGGCCGCAGTGACTGTGCGCCGCATCCTTTCTCAAGGTCCATTGTCCGGTTCATTCGATGGAACCTAAAATGCGCGCTCTGATCGGACACTGTTTCCGTTGCGGGTTTCCGTTTGCAACCAGAACGTCTTTCCGCCCGTCTCTCGGACGACGGCACGCCGCTCTGCGGGGGCACGTGCTGCCGGCTGCCTTGCCCCCGCAGATGTTTCTGTAGGGTGTGTGCCGTGGTTTAAATTTAAACATGCCCGGGCGAGCATCTGATTGCTCTCACAGTAATCGCATAATAAAATAAGTCGGAGGAGATTTGACACCGTGCCACGCAAGTTATACGTACAAGGGAGGTTGTGGTTCGCTGATTGCTCACAGTACGTATACACTTAAACCGCAGCGTGCGTGTGTGTGTGTGTGTGTGTGTGTGTGTGAGAGAGAGAGACAGAGAGTTAAAATAATATTGCTTATGCCTGTTTATTCTGTCTCATTCCCGTACAGAATGGCACAAAGAAATCCTGGGACTTCATGCGAACCCATGACAGGTGAGAGACCCTCTCTACATGCCACGTACGAAATTTGCTTTGCATTGGCAGGAAATCCGCCAATAAAATAGCTTTGGCGAAAAAAAAAAAAAAAAGAAGAAAATCCCGCAGGATCATGTCAGGAGACATTTTGCAATCTGAAGAGCTTGTGGCTTAAGGATGTCAATCTGATGTAGTTCAGGGGGTTCAGCAAATGATGATGAATCCGGTGATGTGTGACCGCTCAAGAGCTTGATTTGCACCGGTCCTGACCCACACTATCCCCGCTAATCTGAGTCCTACATCCACTCTCCATCCTGGGGTTCATCACCTCAAGATATGTTATCAATTCAACCAGAGTAAAGTAGTGTCTTCCCCAAAAAACAGATATCAGTATCTGTTTATCAATACAAATATCTTTTAACTTTAGCCTCACCACCTGGGCATCTTTATCTGGCATCTCTGAAGGCTTCCGACACTGGGTGTCACATTTTAACAGTTTTTGGGACGCTGGCAACCATGTTTTTCCACTCTGCTACAAATGTCTGAGCTTCGTGGGGGGCACTGTAAGAGAAATATCACACATTTGTGTCAAATTCCCAGCTCCCTCTTCCTGTTTTGCCCTGGGAACCGTAATACCCCGAGGTGGGTCTTGGTTCATTGAAACCCTCTTTCCTCCACTCTTGACCCCAAAGAGAGGTCCCTGTGAAAAATAGTCCCACTGAGACAAAGGCAGTAAAGCTGGATCCTCCCAGGAGGGAGCTTTTCCCCCCTCTCTAATGTGTATTTTATGTTTTGCATTTTTGTGAAAGTGTGCGAAACATTTTCCTGTCAGCAGGGCACCTTGTTGTCACATTTCAGGTGCTCGCTCCGGGGCGAAGGTGGAAGATGCATTTGTGGCGCTGAGAAAACATCTTCTTTGTGAGATCCTTCCTTGAAACTGAAAGAAAAACTCCAACTTACAGTTAAACTGCAGCTGTCTTAATGTTTGCTTTTGTGGTTCCTGAAGATGACGCCTGTTTTCCCTTTCCACCTAAAGCCCAGATTAGCCCAGAACTTCTCAGGACAGGACCAGGTTTTAGACTTTGATCTTTGTGCACAATCTGATGCATTTGAAGAAGCCTCTCATTTTAGAGACTTTCATCCACCATCTAGTGTTTGTTGGATAGATCTCATTTGTCACAGTTGGAGGAGAACGGAAGCAGCACCTCCCCCCATCAATCTCAAAAAAGCACGTTCAGAGGAGACGAGCACTGACGTCTGTCCTGGTCACAGTCACAAGCTGTCTCCCAATCTACAAAAACACAAACTCCCATGACTTTGTTTTCTGGCACCTATGTGTTTAAGGGAGTGTTTTCGTTTATTAGTGGAAGGGGCAGTTAATGAGAACCAGTGTGTCCAGGTCACGTGATCTCCGTCTAGCTCTTCTCATGTGTCTTTGCCTTCGCCTATGTATATCTATGTACGTTAAAGTGAAAACTGTGCATGGATAGATGGATGATTACAGGTGATCTCTGTGCCAGGGGGGTTAGGGTTAGGTTCTGTCCTTGTGCAAAGCTATGAAGTGTACACAACTGCACATGTACTGCATTAATGAAGTAGCAACTTACATGAAGTATAGAAGTAGTATAGAAGATGCAGCAGTATTGGTTGTGTTGAAGTGGGATCGAGCTACAAACCCTCTGGTTTACTTTGCTGTCCTGAACCACAGTCGCCCAAAAAGGAAAGAAGAGGGGATTTTAATAGATTTAAATAAAGATTCTTAAATGGGAAGTGTGCTTGATTGATGGGGAAACCAAACTGGGGATATTTTGACCTTTAGTGTCCTCTCAGTTGACAAAAGTCTAAAGAAATCAAATGGTGAAACCTGTTATGTAGAATCTTAGCAAATGTGTCCTCTAGTCTGATACGTTTTTGGCTGTGTCCGCGGCCCACAAAGCTTTGACACCGTAAGTTTTGAAGCCCCACCAGTGCTCACCTTCGTCCTCTTCCTCACGCGTCGTCCATAACCCAGTTTCCCGCTGTCTGGCTCCAAGCAGCGCGGGGAAAGCTTAACGGCGCATGAAAAGTCCTGAGCGTCCGCCGAGCCTGTTTCTTGCTTTAACCGTCAGAGCTTCTTTTTTTTGTATTTTTTCAGAGTGGGGGGGGCTGGAGGACAGCAGTAATGGTGTGGAACAAGACCCAGGCCTGCCCCAGGGGATGGCTTCCACGCCTCGGGCCTGCGTGTCCCACTTTTGGGCCACATCTACCACGTTACTTCATCCCTGCCCCCGACACCTCCACGGCGCCTATTCCCACATGCTTTTTCCACGGCTGTTACGCGTATCACTGGCGGTTTTTCATCACCCGGGTGTTTATAATAGACATTGTGCTGCGACCATATTGAAAAGGGATGTTAAGCTAGCAGTGCTGCAGCGAGGGCCGCGTTGCAATAGCGACGCCCGGGTTCCCTCTCAGCATGGGAAAGACAGGGCAGGGCTTCCTGCCCTGTCCCGCTACTCATTTCCAGCTCTTTTTTTTTTCCTTTTGCATTGGAGACGCCTGCTCCCATTTTCGGTGCCCGCTCGGTTAAGGTTCTGAGGGTGAGGTCACTACGTGCACCACGTCCTGCACAAACGGCCCAGTATTTATAAACAAAGCCAGCGCTTCGCGCGATCTGATTCGTCTCGCGCGTGTTGCCGTGGCTCCTGCGGCCAATCCGCGGTTTGTTGACGCTAGCTGGTGATGGTTGTTTTTGTGTTTGAAGGAAATCGAGTAGTTATGGTACCCATGTTGAGCTGAACTATGTAGTGGGAAAGAGACAATAGAGTCTCTAATTGTCCCTGCTGCATGTTTTTGGACTGTGGGAGGAGTGCCTGGAGAAAGCCCACACGCTCTGGAGGAGCAAACCGGAAATGGGTAGAGCCCAACAACACGGCCACGCGAGTGTTGGTGGCGATTTGCAAACTCCCTTGACCGTCAGAAGCCTCAGGCAGAGCCACGCTCAGAGCGGGCGGCCATCTGCCTCCACCGGTTGAGCTGGAGGGAGAAATGGGGAGAGCGAGCCTGTCGTGCGTTTCTGCTTCTTTTAAATAGTATTTGAATCACTTTGTCCCCTCCTCACACACTCGGACATCCTGGTTTGAGAGTTTCGAGGGTACAAGACTGTTGTAGTAACTGCGCAGTAGCCGAAATGTACCAAACCCGGGAGTAAATTTGATGAAATCACAGCTTCCCTGCGGCGTCGCTGGGAAACAGGAGAGCGGTGCGTCTTGATACGCGCTCACGCTTTTAATTTCACTCGGTTACGTTTGATTGGCACTTCGACCCCAGATGAAATGAAAGCGCAGGAGTAGTAGGCATGACGGTACCTGCCCACTCCCCGGTCCCGACGCCTCTCCCATGAAGAGGAGAGACTCTCTGATTGGATCAGGGCTAAGTTGATTAGAGGGCCAATTAGTGGCGAAACTAGAAGTTTCAGTAGCTTGCCCATTCATTCTGTTAATCGAATTTTCTGCGCATGTGCTTGCGCAGCCCCGCCACAGGGATTCCTCTGTTTCATCGGGATGATTTTAAACGGATTCACAGGCCGAGAATAGTTGCCGACTCACCATCCCAAAATGCCGGAGTGACCTCCGACTCCCGCTCCTCTCGCTCCTTCCCCTGGCTTTTGTGCAGCGAATCGGAGCGGAGGACTCCGTCTCGGCGGACGGGGATCCGTCAGAGCAGCGAGATGTCTGAAGTCTGCCGAAGTCTAACTTTGTTTACACCTGACCCTTCTTTTCCGCCTCTGTTCCCTTTAGTGTATCCGTGCTGATCTTCAACACCACCTCCCACTGTTTTGTCCTCGTTAAGCAGTTCCGCCCAGGTACGTTTCCATCCTACAAAGCTGTTCTTTTTTTTACACCCCCCCACCCCCTTCCACTGCACAGTCCCGTTAATTCACTCCCTCCTTGTCGCCGGGTTTGATCTGGATTGTTGTGTGTCCTGTGGGCACTTTCACTGGAGAGGAAAAAAAAAAAAGCAGCGCATTAGAGTCGCTGTTTACTCTACTGGATCTGGGCAACAATGCAGACTCATAAATAGACGAGGAGGCAAGGGGGCCCCGTCACAAAGCAGCCTAACCTCCTTTGTCGGGAGTCGCCAGGGACTGTGCCGCACCGCAGTGTGCTAAATTCAAGGAAGTCTGGGCATTGATATATTCATTTCCTTTTCTCTCTCTCGTTACTGTTGGGGGGGGGGGGGGGGGGGACAACAGACTTTTATCTGAAAGAAATCGGTTTGAGGAGCGGACAATATAAGGCTCGGCTTATTGCTTTCAGCCGGTAGATGTTTGGAAATTGGGTTTCGGCACCGGGCCGATGCAAATATCTGGATATTTAGGTTTTCACTTTTGATGTTACTTTGATATTGCGCTTATCTGATATCTCGATTATATATATATATATATATATATATATATATATATATATATATATATATATATATATATATATATATATATATATATGGCCTGAGCTTCAATATCCCAAATTACATTTCCAATTGAGACAAGAGTTGAGCGTTACGTTGCCCGCAAGGGAGATTTTCAGATATCAAAACAGGGCCTTTGAGGGCGTACTGTAAATGCGCTATGGCTTCAGTTAAAGTCTCAAGATAAGAACAGGAAGTTTGAGCATCTTTAGTTTGTTATATTTGCTGTCATTATTTGTCAGGCTCATGGTCAGATACTCCAAAATAAACAGTGATTCAATGAGTTTAAAGACTAATTTTCTCAAACAAGTAACTGATTAATGGAGATTTGAGCTGGTCGTACTGAGCAGCTGTAGACACGCTTGCTACAAAAGATGAATGGCCATAACCTAAATCCTTATCTCGCACTCTTGCTCTAATAGCCTTTCTGATTCAGGTTCTTATTACAGTCTTAAGCCTGGGTTTTAGCAAAATCCTCAGCAGGGTGATTAGAGAACAACCAGAGGAACAATGGTGTGCGTGAAACCATAATGAGATTAATTTCTCTCCATGATACACTAATAACTCCCTCCCCCTCCACACCAGCCGTGTACATGTGTGAGTGGGAAAGGAACAAGTCGCAGCCGTCTCAGCCGGCCGACAAGACGGAGGAGGGTGCCGGGGCCGCCGCCGCCGCCGCCTCAGAGTCTCAGGAGGGCCAGTCGGCCCCGGAGGGCGAGGTCCCCTCCCAGTGGCCCCCGGCCTCGGCGGGGGTCACCTACGAGCTGTGCGCCGGCCTGGTGGACAAGCCGGACCTGTCCCTGGAGGAGATCGCCCGGCAGGAGGTGCTGGAGGAGTGCGGCTACGACGTGCCCGCCTCCAAGCTGAGGAGGATCACCTCTTACAGGTCAGTGGGACACGGCCGGGGGGGCCATCATTTTTCGATGGCAGCCTGCATTTGTCTGGTCTATTCTTCTTCAGCTAAACCTCAGGTATCAGTGCAGATTCCTCCTTAAAGATAGCAAACGAGATTCAGGATGATGTAGCTAAAAAAGTTAGGCTGGGACCCGACGCAGGATGAAGTGGGCAGCGTTAGAAAAAGGTCCCCGGCTCGGGATTCGAGTTCGGCCTCGGCAGATATGACGTGGGAGGCCGTTGGAAACGTTCTCATCCAGGCGCAGGTTTGCCACGGCTGAAACGGTGAGAGCCGCCAGTCTGTTGACACTGTTGACCCAAGCTCTCGGGATCCAGCCCCTCTTGTAGAGGGATCACCACCCACACCTCACACCAGCAGAATCCAGAGAAAAAGAGAGAGAGAGAGAGGGAGAAAACAACTCGCGGTCCCGCATCAGACAGACACTTAGACGCTCCCGTGCTGGGGATCTGACGTTGAACGCCTCCCCCGGCTCTGTTGGTGTCGTCTGGGGCCGCTGTTATGTGTGGGCTGCTGCCATTTAGATGCACAGGTATCATCTTAACCCCCATGACTCCCTCGGCATGGGGGCGGTGTTTGACAGGAGCTCAGCCCCGGGAGGCAACCTGAGGTCACTGCGCTCGAGACGGCCCCCAGTAGACGGGTAGCACTTAGTCGAGCGGCGCAGCTGTGATCGCCAGTGATACTGTATGGCTGTGTGGATGCATCAAAACCCGCGCTATTCCATTTTTGCTCCGGAATTCACATATTTCGGCAACAGAAGGGTTTCCCATAAGAAATGAATGGGACCTCGTAGAAGGGAATGGTTTGACATATTGGGAGCAAAAGAGCTGCCTCCATATCCTGCTGGGAGGCACTTTACTGTAAGATAAAAGCAAACATGGAACGTACTAACGTAAACCGTGTATATATATAATATATGCATATATATATATAAATATAAATATATATGTATAAACCTCACACTGTAGGCTTTGTCTCCTGCTTATTAAGCCTTTTCTCAGTTATTCCCTATTCCTCACTTGAGAACACTCTTCCGTGAGCGAGGGAAGCTTAAGCGGGCAGATTGAACATGTCAGGATCGGTCGCAGGGAGTCGAGCGCAGCCTGGGGAAGCCGTCATGATGTCTCCGTGGCTCCGGAAGAGCGGAGTTACGCAGATTTATGGCAGAAAGCCTGCACTGGGCGTAAACCCCTCCCCAAAACATAAAATATGAGCGTTAAGCGGGCAGGAAAGATTTCAACAAAGAGACGCGGTTTAGATTAGATTAGCAGCTCGCTCCATGCCCAACGTCGGGGGGGTATTTTTGTCCCTGCTGCACCGCTTTTGACCTTTCTTTTTATAGTCGGTCCCTCGCGAGTGTCATCCTGTAACAAATTGCCCCGGGGCCCTCGAGCGCCCATGCCGTTGCTGAAGGGACCCAGACGGACGGACAAATTGAAAAGGCTTGCGTCTGTCGGAATAAAATCCTGGAGCATGCGTACGTCCTCGTCCGTGTTTTTTCGGGCGACGGATCTGGACGGACGGGATGTGGCAACGCGGGTGTCTTGATATGTCCCGGCTCGAACATGCGAGGCCTGGACGTCCGGGAGGAGAGTTGCCGTCTTGTTTCTCGAGGAATGTGAGGTCACGTTGCCGGTCATGCGAGCGAGGGGCAAGACGCCTTGTCATGTTTACCTGGCAACCGCAAGTGGGCCTTAAAGCCTGCTTGCGGTTGCCAGATAGAGATGACAAGGCACAATAGCGTTTGAACTGTTTCTGAGGAAGAAAACAGTGTTCTGGATAGGGATGAATTCCCCATTCTACCGTTCTAGGCCCTCTTTGACCAACAGCAGGGAGTCTTGAGGCTCGGTCAGGCTAACCCCCCCGTGCTTGTGGACGCTCCCTCTCCCCGCAGGTCGGGCGTGGGCGTGACGGGCGCCAAGCAGACCATGTTCTACGCCGAGGTGTCCGACGACAACTGCGTGAGCGCGGGCGGGGGCGAGCCGCGCGAGGGCGAGCTCATCGAGGTGGTGAAGGTGCCGCTGCACGAGGCCATGACCTTCGCCTACGACGAGCGCATCACCAAGACCATGGGCGTCATCTTCAGCTTCATCTGGTTCCACAACAACATGTCGCCCAAGTACAAGATCTCCACCAACGTGTAACCGGGTCCCGGCCCACGCCCCCCCCCAACCCCCCCCCCAACCCCCCCGCCCCTCCCCCGCCCGCCGTTTGCTCCGAGATTCAGATTCAGTCGAACGACGCCGGCCCAGCACCCCCACTCACCCCTCCCCACCCCACCCCGCTCTACCCCCCCCCCCCCCCCGTCTTCATCCTGTGCTGCCTTTTTGCTTACTGGTACACGATGAAAGCCCGGGAAGGGGGGGGGGGGGGGGGGGCGGGGCCCTCGTCTCGTTGCCAACAGGTACCTTGTTACGTTTCCTCCCGTTTACCTTTTTGAGTTCCGTGTGGTCTTAACGTCCGTCCTGGGAAGCAAATTTGCCACAGCCGGTCGCCACCGGCACTTTTGGTCTCTTCATCTCGTCTTCCTTTGCTCTTTTCTTCTTCTTTCTTCTTCTTTTTTTTTCTCCCCTCGATTTTACTGTGCCATCGGTTATAAATGGCTGCATATCACTGATTTAATTTGCCTGCCCTTGACTGAAGGAATGCTCCACTGCTTTTCACTACAGGCTCTTGAATGTTACTTGCACTCCTGGAAGTGAAGGAACACTTCGAACACATCGGAGTACGGAAAAAAAAACCCCCAACAAACATCCGCCATTCAGCTTGTAGTCGAATCACGTTTCAGCATCCGACGGCGTTCATTGCAAACCGTACATTTCAGCTGGGACGCTGGTCAGACGTGTTTGCTTTGGACCCCCGGGCAAACGCTTCTGCTTCCTCCTCTAAAACCATATGACCATTCGCCACGTTTTCCTCCTCGAAGCCTAGACGCGAGGCGGAACGACCCAAAGCCGACCAGTGGAGTATTCCTTTAAGCCATGATCCAGTGATGCAAAAACTGTGCTAGTCAATGGTGGGGCCTTCTCTAACGACCCGGCTCTTCAACACGCGCGTGAAGCCCCACTTGTTCGAGCACGCCTCAGATAAATTTCTCTGACCCCACGGCCTTGAAGCAATACTTATATCATAGCCCCCCCCCCCCCGCCCCCGGGGCTGAGCCATCACTCAGCCTCGCTCTAGTCAACTCTCACCGCTTTGGGGGAAGAATCTTGAAAGTCGAACCCCGGTGGACCCCTCGGCCAGCACAACACGGGGCCAACGCCGCACCCGGGCGCCCGCTCTCAGCTCGAAAACGCGTCGCGAGCAAGCACAACCCTCAGCCGACAGTGCGGACCCCGTCCCTTCCGGGTCCCGGCTTTGTCTTTTCCTGTTTTTGCTTTTGCCTGCTTTCCGTTGCGTCGAGGCAGACGGCGAAAAGAGCCAGCCCGCCTCCAGGTTCAGATCCAGCGAACGCATCCAAACGTAACATGGCAAGTCCCATGGCATTCTACCGTAGTGTATTTTAGAAAAAAGTATCAAATTTAGCGGATCGGTCATCGACACACACCAAACCCGTGAGCGGCAGTTTGCAGAAAAATCTCAGGTCCCGATAAGACAAACTGTTGGTCGTGTTCAGGGTGGGTCCGGCTTTCGCCGACCAGCATCTCTTCGCCCCAGGCAACCGCGCCCTCAGCCGTTCGCTCGCGCGTTTCACCCTCGCTTCCATTCGGGGAAAAAAAAAAGGGCTGGTTCTCGACGCGCGAGAAGGAAGGAGACTCCCCGGCTTATCGTCACGGCGGAAATATGCAAAGTTCCCGGGCAGCCGCATTGGCGGGATTTAATCTCGGAGTTGTTCAAAAAAAAAAAAAAGAAAAGGAAAAAAAAAGACCTTTTTGCTGTACCGCGGTCTGCTGGTTTTACTGGCGGCCGGAATGGTGCCATTTCAGACAGTGTTAAGTGCGACGTTAAGTGTTAGACGTCGGGCCCGCGAAGCGATACTCGTCCAGGTGTGGACATGGAGGTGTGAAGGAAGGAATAATTGACAATCAAACGGCATTTATCTCCTTTCGCCCGTGCGGCCTCGCGCGTTTAGGTTTTCCCCATCCCATCAATCGTCCCGCCTGAGTCCAGGGGTATGCGATGTTTTTGCACTCCGCCCTGCACCCATTCGGACGCCTGGTTGAGCGGACGCGTCACGTTCACCCGCTCTAACGAACCAGAGCGGACTCGATCCGGAATACGTTTGTATTCGCACGCCGACTCGCATCTTTTTGCCGGGGCCGCTTCTACCCGGACTGTGAACAAATATATGCAGAACCTCGAAGCCATATTTCCCCGTAATGTCCCCAAACCTCTTGACCAGCAAAAAAAAAAAATCATTCGTTTAGGGTTCCTTGGGTTTCCCTCATTTCCATTTAGGAATAAAGTTGACTCTTATTTACCGCACACAGTGCAACCCAACCTGGTTTAAGAGCGAGTCGAGGGTTAGGGTTGAAAAAATGCCATCAACACCTACAGAAAACCAAAATCACAAGAGCCGGGCGCCGTAATATCTCTCATAATCAATCTTCATCCACCACTTCTTCTTCCTCCACCTTCGTTCCCGGTGACAATCCGTTCGTCAATCTCCAGTCCAATGAAGTCCAGGCAGCTCTCACATTCCCTCCCGTGAGGCACGACGTGGAAAACCTTGCGGAAGGATTCCTGCAAATGGTGCTCGCTGTTTTTTTGTTTTTCTTTTTATCACTGTCTCGTTTTTATGCTCGGCGTATGAAATCATTTTTGTCTCGGCGGCGGGGGGGGGGGGGGGGGGGGGGGCAACGTTAGAGAATCCATCCATACAAGGGGGAGGCCATCCATACAAAGCCCACAACGCTCACTCTGCTGAAATAATTTGGCCCGATGGAAGAGATTACCAAAAAAAACCCCAAAAAAAGCCATTCTCACTGTTAAGGCCAGTCTGAAACTTCATGTGCCTGTCAAACGTGGGGACGTGACTTCACTTTTCACTCCAGTTCGGTCGCCGAGTGACACTCGCAACGAAAGGAGAAAAGCTAGGAGGAGGAGGGGAGCGGGAGGGATCCGGCCTCGACGCCCGCCGGTGCTGTGGTTGTCACTTTGGTGGCTGCAGCGCGCTCGGCTGCCGAGAGAAACACGGGCGCTTCAGGTTCAGCCGGTCCGGCCGGCGCCGCCGCGCGCGCCACATCGTTTCGGCCGAAGTTCATGTGGAGCCTGCGCTTTGTTTTCGCTACATCCATTCCACTGTTTATGAGCCGCTCGCTAATTGACCTTATATCCTTTACACCTTGTGGGGGAGTCGACTGCCCAACTGTGCGCTCTCTCTCCAAGCGGCGGGCTCTCTGATTGGCAGCGCTTTTGGAGGACATAAGCAGGAATAAGTTCGACACACCGCATTTAGTTATGCCCAACAGCTGGCCGGTTTAACTTCAGCGCTGAGACTTGGAAAAAGGAGGAAACGAGACCTGCATTCTGTACGTACCTGCTCTTCTAAAGCTCGCTTATTGCCAAGCTGCGCAGTGTTCGGAGCTCTGTGAAATTTACAGCAATCGAACGGAACAATCGCAGTCGGTTTACTTGAGGGCTGAAAACCGTCCTACGTGTATCCGAGTTCATACGGAAGAAGCTCTAATTTACACGCGGCACCTGAAAGCGTCACTCTTGGACACGCCCCCCCCCCCACCCCACGAGGTGGATTTGCTCCAAAATCCGCACTTCTTTCTTGGGCCAACCCATTGGTTTGCAAAGGGCCGCTTTGGAAGCCATGAGTTTGACCCGCTGGGCGCCGCCATCTTGATTCTCCGTGATGTCATCCGTTGGTTTGAGAAGAGTTGTTGTAAATCATGCAGTTGTTTACAAATTGGCAACCAGATCGGATAAGAAACCAAAGCTGTTAAAACCAGCTTGAGTTGTGAAAAAACATACTGAGTGTTCGAGCCAGAGTTTTTTCTTTGTCGCCAACCCTAGCGGATCTCCGTGGTATTGCAGGCAAAGTCACCTCCGCGTTGGCCTCACTTTTCAGACTATATCTTGGCTCGTGACGCGCACTCCCGCCGAATTCTGGGCAAATGGGTTTCGCCGCTTTCGCGTGACGTTGCTGTCGAACGTGCAAGTTCACGAGCTCCGGATGTCGGCTCCTTGTGCTACGCTACGCCGGCCTGCCTCCCTCGTCGCTAAGCTAAACTGAGCTACCTAGTGATACCCTGCACAGCTGTGGGCGTGGTCTCCAAGCCACGGAACCCTCGGGCTCATCACCACGACAAACCACCAACCCCCTTCCCCCACTCGCACACACACACACACACACACACACACACCCACGTTAAAAATGAAACGCACTTTTGACAGCCCAGCGTCGGGTTGCGGACTGCGCCGCTGGTAAGCCATACGCCACCTCCCGTTCGGTACAACACACACACAAACACACACACATTCGAGGTAGGGAACCGGTCGCGTCGCTCCTTCTTGCCTATGCTGGATGTTGGATCTCGCCACAGCATTGGACATTTCTACCTCCATCACTCAGGCACATACGGGAAAAAAATGCTCTGTTGTCCAATTGCTCGCTCCGAAGTCTCTGACATATCAGACACTCGCACACACTCGGTCACAGAATACTTAATTCACCAGACTTTTGTAGATGTACACCCCCATGGCTATGCTGTAGTTGCTTCTTTCAACTGTGATTCAACGTTTTTCTTTTTTTGTTTGTTTGTTTCTTCTCTCTTCACGATTTGTGCTCCGTTCCACCACTTCTTGCTGTGTCATCAGTGACCACGGGCTGCGCAACAGTCCGTCATGAACACGTATTTAAAGGTGCTATGTGTAGTATTCTCGGATCGAAGGTGTATTACTGTTGAATCGGGACCCGCGACGGCGCAAACGTTACCTCCGCTGACGGCTCGCTCGGTATCCCTCCGTCACGTTCAGCATTCGGCGATTCCCGATTCGCCCCCGGGGTCTGAAGAAAGGAGCGTTTGCTTTTTGGGCGGTCGCTCCCCATTGCTTCTTTATGAACAGACAGGCAGCTGAACATTCAGACGCAAAAGAGGGAAACGATCGGAACTGGCTGCTGTCAAGCCAGTCCCACAGTGGCTTTTAATGTGTAGCACAATATACAGTGAAAATCCTACACATAATACCTTTAAGTGGAAGAAGTCCTAGGATTTTTCCTCATGGTAAACACAGAAAGAGTTTCGTCCAATTGTGATTTTCTTTTCTTCTTTGTTTTGTGTCTTACACTGATTTTTTTTTCTTTTGTTTGTTTGTTTGTTTGTTTTAAAAAAAAAGCTGTTTTCTGAAAGAAGAGTACAGACAAACATTGCGGTTATATGGATTTATCATGTATTTCTGCTTTATTCAAAGTGTATACTCATTGTGGGCAGTGTTTTCGGTCATGTTTTCAATTTTGTTAATTTATTACCTAATTGTTGAAAATATTTAACTTTTAAAAACATGACACTTGGTACAAACATACAGTATATATTTAAATATGATACTTTGCATGTGCACTAACTGTGTTGGATTAAGCTGCATTAAATTGAAATAAACTGGGTTTGAGGCCCAAATTGTCACTTTTTTCGTTTGGTCCTCCAATTATTTGCACGTAGGGCCACGTGTCCTGGAGACGGCCCCAGCCAGACCCCAGATACAAAGCGGGTAAGATAAAGGGAGGTGGAGTCAGTTAGCCTAGCTTAGCATAGAGACTGGAATGCTAGGGGATCTGCTAGCCTGGCTGCCCTTCCACTTAAAAAAAACACCTTTTATCAGAAATCTTTTGACCTCCGACTGTGTGTATGAATACATATATAATATATATGTGTGTGTGTGTGTGTATTGCTGAACTTTTAATTGGTACAGCAGGGGACGCTGTCTTTGCAGGGTCATGGCCATGAGATTTCCGAGCCCCGTGAGGAAGCTCTGGGCACGTAGATAAGCCGTCTCTCTTTGCCGTGTCACCGCCATTAAAATCACATCACAGCTTACGTATCTGGCACGTGCACAAATGAAACGGACGTAAATGAGTTTGAAGGCGCTGGAAGGTGGATTTCGGGGCTAATCACTTCCCCCGGCTCCGGCTCCACGCACAACACGGTGAGGCAATGAGCTTCCTGTCCGATTTCAAAGAAAACTGCATTTCCAGTTAGGTTTTCTGCGTAGGTGGGAAAAGTTTCAAAAGCCATCAGATATTATCACACTCACTGAAAGGGAGCGAGTATGCAGGACATACGTTTTGACAACGAGGCTGCAACTTAACATACCCAAGTGACTAATCTTAAACCATTTTTTTTCTGGAGATTTTGCCCTTTCCTTCCTCGTTCCTCAGCATTACAAAACACTAAACTGCAGTCAGGGATGACTATTAACAGCCTGTGCAGGGAACTCACTGCATTTTAAGCATTTTACAGAAGCCTTAAGAGATCTTATCTCTCAAACATTCACTAACATGGCTGTGCTGCATTAACTTAGTGAGGGGTTGGAAATCGGAGATGCAGAAAGTCATTATTTATGACGTTTTTATGAACACTGCTTACATTTGTCATACATTTGCTTTTAATCCTTATTTCATAATGATAGTCATCGTTATAATAAGCATGCTGTAAAGTGAAAGAGGGAAGATCAGCACCCATTCAGCGATTTACCTGAAATCCGCAGCACTTCCCTCAAGTTGCTGACATGCGTCTGTCAGCAGCCTGCTGATACGCATCATGTGCTGCCGGCAAACCTCATCCTAATCTGACGGCGCGAGATGCGGATCGGTGAACATGACGCCACACTTTTTATGCAAAAAATCTCTGCGCGCAGATAGAGGAGGGCGAGCGCAAACGCCGCAGATCTCATCTGGTGCGGTAACCAAGGAACGTTTCCCCCGAAGCGGCGTTCTCCCGTTCGTCTGGAGAGAAAACAAAAGCTGCCGCGGGGTCGATTTGACCCGAGATGATGCGGCAGAGGTGTGTACACACACACACACACACAAAGAGGAAACAGGAAAAGCATTTTCGGGTTTGGGGCAAGCGGTCGGGGGACAGGGAGGCCCTGTGTTCTCTGTGTATGCACATAGAGTGCTGGGAGAAAGAAAGAAGTAACTAAACAGGTCTGGCCAAACATAATACACACGTGAAAGAGTTGTTAGTAATGTGGAAATTTGCGTAGAAATAGTCGCCTAGCATAAATGTGACCAGATGTGTTGTTTCTGGCGTTGTCGCCTCATAACACTGACTGTGTGGAGGTTGCATGTTCTCTCTGATCTTGTCCTCGGTTTTCTCCCACAGTCTGGTGGCAGACATGCACCCTTGGGCTGACTGGAGAGAGACTAAAATTGCTGGTAGGTATGAGAGCGAGTGGTGCGTGTGCGCCCTGTGACGGACACACACTCGGGACGAACGCATCACCCCCCCCCATCCTCAGCGACTTGAAATCTCGATACCTCCAGCCGCCTCGATCCTTTCAGCGTGCGCCACGATGTCACGATCCCTTGCGGAAACAGGACTGGCGGACTTTTTCTCTCCGTCACGTCCACTTTGTATAGTTCCCTTTCTTTAATGCCTGCCCCCACGCATCTGTTGGTCTCAAAAAAGCATCGGCTCGCTTCGGGACAAGATGCCAACCGCCAGGCGCATAATCACATCTGTTTCTCAGTATCAAATCACACTTCCCGTCTAATGTCTCTGTGTGGAAACATCACACCTGGTCGTTGACGGAGTTTAATTTCATTTATCGTTTTCCTGTTTTTGATCGCATTAAGACTCTAAGAGAAGTGGCGAACCAACAGCCCCTCGTCTGTCCTCACCCGCTGCTGCCTCTCTACACAGCCAGTTCATTGCCTAGAGCTGTAGGCTATGGGCGTTTTACATTAGAGTGCTTCCATATAGCAGAATTTAGTTTCAGATTTGACATTTCAGCCGTGGCTAACTCACTTATATCGAGCTATGGGTAAGGGTTAGTTAGGTAATGACAGGATAACTAGCCCATAGCCAGGAGTAGAACATGGAAAGATGTGCAACATTTAAGACATATCCTCTGAGAGGCACACAAAATAAAGGTCACTCTCATAGAAACTCATAGAGAGAAGTCTTTAAATTCACCCCTGCCTCCCCTCTGCCCCACTTATCCATCTGTAAAAGGATGGTGGGGATGGGCGGACGGATGGGTACTTGAATTGCGTCGCTGTTGCTTTCATGTTGTAACTGGACACATGGGACGTCTCTGTTCTCCAGAGACCATCTGGATTGGTGTGTGTGTGTGCGTGTGTGTGTGTGTGTGTGTGAGAGAGAGAGTGTGCGACCACAGCAGATGGATTACCACCCCTCTCTCTGAATGCAGTCCATTCACAGGTGGGAGCTAAGAACCTGCCCTGTGAGGGAGAGATCAGATCCAGAGGACGCACCGAGGTGCGCGACACGGGAACCGATTCCGGCACATTGTGACGCACTCTGCATCTGTATGCAAATGAGGGCTTTGTGTTGGGAAGGAGGGCTGCCTTTTAACTTTGCCTTCCTAATGGGGACCTACTCTTCTTTTGAGACATCTAATGTTGAATCAAGGTTTATAATTAAAGAAAAACCAATCTCTTCGAGCAGTTGTGGCTACCAGGCTTTGCAGTCCTGCAAAGTCATACTTGGTGACAAGTACTCAGCATAACATATGATATAACCTAAGGCTATCTTTTGCATCTTACATCTACATGTTTGGAGTTTGGTTGTGTTAAAGCATTATGGTAAAAAGTTGGGTTTAATCTAGCTTCCTCTCAATGATAATGATAAAGTGTTTCTTTATTTCTGATTCTTTGTTTAGGTGGGACAGCCTCTCCCATTATGGCTTCAGCTTTACCTTTACAGACTTGGCGGCACAACAGTAAGGTCCTACTACTTCCCCCTTTCCTGCCATAACTACCACTAAGGCCACGGCATGGATTCATCACTTCATGTGTTCACAGATCCTTTCACTTTGCTATCCATGACAGTGAGACTGCTCGCGTGCGTTGTTGCCACAGGTTCAGCAAAAGAGCGATGTTCAACGTTACAGAATAGTTAATGTTACGGCGGTAGGTTTGTCTCATTTTTCATCCTATTTGGTAATCACTGGTATTCAGGTTTATTCCGGATTTCATCTGTGGATCCTAAGTCTCAGTCTCATGGGTCACTTCCCCAGACACTGACAAATACCATTTAATCTCTTGATCAGATCAAGTAATCCATCATTTCTTATGTGCTTTTTCACCAAACTGAGACCTGAAATGATGACGAGATGTGCTGTTTTTCTGCGCTCAGCTCCTGAGCAGATAGGTCCTGACCCCGGATTAGCGTGGCATGGTGCGTTGAGGAAGAGCAGAGGTGGGAGGACTGGTTTGAACTGATAAGGCAGATCTCTCGCAGGAACCAGGTGGATCCCCGCAACCTGTTTCTGTTTTAAAGGGCTAATATCAGGTTGGTCATAAAGATTTCGCTGCTCTCTTTTGCAGTGCTGTGCAACCTTATCAGGGACGTGTATTTACAAGGTCCTGGGCTGCGCAAGCCGGGGTGGACTGGAGGCTTTGGAGCGAGTCCCCCCTTTGCGTATCTCCATATGTGGAAGGAGTCAAACGGGAAAGTCTTATCTGCCCTGTTAACACTGACAAGAAAGGAAATCTGACGGACACGCCGCACATCCTCTTTAATCGTGTCTTTTAATCAGTGAGTTATGTTGGGCCGGTCAGCTTTTAGGTGATCTGAGAATCATATCTTATCTCACTGGCAACGGCCGAGGAGAGGAGGGAAAGGACACAATCATTCAGGTTCAAAGGGCTCAGACGTGTCTCCCTGCAGCGTTCTCCTCCCTCACCTCCCCTTGGTGTTGGGAGACGAGTCACTCGGTTTTCAGCAGCCCAATAGAAACTTTGAAATGGCTTTTAATTGTTGCTAGGCCACAACAGCAAGATCACACTGAAGGGGGTTCTAGATCAGCAACTGTCACTTTCATTGTCCTAAACACACCTGCAAGGTTGAATGGGGACTATCCTCATAAAATCCACTCTTCAACGTGAACAGGAAAAGCAAGCCCATACACTATAAAGCGTCTTTGACTTGTTCGACTGGTTAACATTGTAACTATGGCCCTTCCACCCGTGAATCGTTTTGAAGTGTGCGTGTGTACGTCGCCATTCGCCCAGCTATGCATTTCCCGTCTGTTTGGTAACCGTCATATCATGTAGGCTGCCATGTGATGTGTGAAATCCAAACCCTCCGCATGAGAAACACACAAGCGCATACAGCGCTGTCAGCCGAGCAGAACATGAGGGCACGAGAGGGCTACACTTTGGTGTCAGCGGTGACTACAAGTCTCATCTTATCGCGGCGGAAATGCCCTTTCCACACACTTGATAGCTCAGTCAACCGAGGGAAGTTAAGGGCGGAAAAAAAAGCGGGCAAGTGACAGCGCTGGGCAAGCTACCAGCTGCTTGACATGTTTGCCACTGCTTCGTACTGACCACGTTAAAAGAAAAAAAGTAGAAAGCTCAGCTTCCATAACAAACAAACAATCGACAAAAAAAACGTTTAAAAAAACACATTTTATCCATGTAATACAACTGCAGCCAAAGAGCACACTCTTCCACAAAGGCTTCCTCAGCATGGGCAACGCCTCTCCTTCATCCACTCATCAATTATGGAATCCTGCAAGCTAACCGCTCACAAAAAAGACACCAAATGGCGATCGCAACTCAGCTCACGTGTCGTTCGAGGAGTGAACGGATGGACCAGGTATTTTAGTCGTTTTTAAAACTGTTCTCGCCGCTTTTTTGCCTCGCAGGAAGCTGCATTCCTCTGCCAACTGTTTGACAGTAGCTGCGGTATCTTCACCTTTATCTGCATCTGTGG
Organism: Karalla daura; assembly: GCA_029224185.1. NCBI lineage: Eukaryota > Metazoa > Chordata > Actinopteri > Chaetodontiformes > Leiognathidae > Karalla > Karalla daura. The sequence goes on from CM055206.1 coordinate 2,600,910, forward strand.
CTGCGGCCTACAGTGTAGTCACTCGGACAGAGAGCGCGACTCGTGAGTGTGAGAATCTATGTTTTTATCTCCTACCTGGACTTGTTTAAAGCGCAAGGGGGTGTGAACACTCCGTGGTTCAACACTGGCCAATGACTTCGCTTTCCTAACCTTGATGCGTTTCGTGAGCGACTGCGAAAAGTGCAACAATAAATGTTGTGTTTGACAGTAAACCACAGCCCAAAAGATGTTACAGTCCTGGAGGACATGTTTGACAGATGGTCCCGGCGAGGTCTCATGACCTCTACACAAAAGCTATAAATCATTTTGACATAAATATTCTGATATCACCCCTATAGCTCAATAATCCATCCACCTTACCCACTTTTTTTTTACCAAATGGTGATGTGGAGGATTGCCGCAGCCTATTTTTAGAACACCAGGGGTGAAGGCAGGGAATAACACACTAGACGGGTTGCAGGCCACACATTGGCTCCTTGGGCCACTTTGGAGGCTTCACGTGACTGAAGACCCTCGCGGTAACAGTAAAAAACATTCAAACCCTGCAAAACAAACTCAGGAACAACATCACAGCAGCACTAGGACCTTTCCAATCGACTGCTAGAGTGAGAAAATGTCCTTTTTTCCTGTTGTTAATCTCTCTCTGGTTCCCAGAAACACTATCAGAAGATGTTAGCCGGGCGTTAGTCATTTTAATTTGCACTCACCTTCGCCTGGATCAGGCAAAAAGAGCAAACATCACCATAGGTAATAGAATCACATTTCAGTGTTTATGCTTTGTGATCATGAGATCTGTTGGAACGTCGCACTGCATCCCCCCCTCTGTTATGAAATTATGGACCGGGCGAGGCTCCTGTAGGTCAAAGGGAAGATCAGAGGCCAGGAAGTAAGTTTTGTCAATGACGATGAACCCTAGAGGTCACGGACGGAGGCCATCAATTATTCAGAGCGCCTTTTAGGAGACATATGTGTTTGAATTAACTCACGGGGGAATTAAGCTGCCATTAAACAGCGCTACTTATGGAGGGCTCATGAAGACGGACATCGCATCATTGCATCCATTTTCAGCTCATGTTTGGAATTCAATGTCCTGTGACTTAGAAACGTCGAATCAGCCCGTAATTAAAACGCTGAGTGCATCAGCATCAAATGAGCATCCTCTGAGCAGCCGGTGTGGTGAACCAGTCATTAGAGATTGATGAAAAACAGCGTGTCTCCACCTTGACCCATGTTGCCACCATAGACAACCCCCCCCTCCGAACCCCATGCACCACCAGACACACACACACACACACACACACACACACACACACACTGAGTCCCCAAAAGATGCTTAAAGATAAAAGAGAATCGACCCGTCAGCCGTATGTACAGAGACTGGAGATCTGAAAGGAGAAAAGCCATGAAAAATGGATGAGAGAAGAAATCCACTTCACCTCCCCCCTGGAGACTGGCAAACCCCCCACAGCGCTCCCACTCATAATCCCTTCTCCTCCTGCACACACACACTCCTCGCCCTGTGTCTCGCACACATGAATGCGGTGTATGCAAACAGGAAGACAAGGTAGGCACACACCACCCGAGGCCCCGTGGAAGGTGTTAGTATTCAGGAGATATTACAGTTTGGCTCTACGCTGGCCTAATATCGGTCTTCGGGGACGCAGTCGATATTATTCATGAAATGCAGCCTCGTAAAGCAGGCCAAAACCCAAACTCACGATCTGCCGTTGCTTTTCTGATCTCTCTTTTCCGAGACCTGTTTTTGTGCATCGATTGTGTGTGTGAGGGCGAAATGCACCGGGGCTTCTCCGGTGAAGCACTCGGGGCTAAAGAGGTGCTTAACAAATGTCATTAGTCACGGTTTCAATGGCCAGGCTCATATTAGTGAATCATTAAGGTCTCAGGGCTTTTAGGCATTTCCATCTCGAGGGGGAAGCGGCGCTGGCGCGACCACTGGATGCTTTTGATTCTGTAGGCATGAAGATTAGAAATATCTTTAAACAAATATGTGCCCGGCACGTGATTTTTGATCGTCGAGCGGCTCGTATTGAAGACGGGCCTGAAAAAAAGAGTCTACAGCTGTGGGTGCTGCGTGAGGAATTACATTAGCTTTGCGATATAGGAGTGATTTGGACAAAATTGGGAGGAGATGAAACATTACAGGATCACCAGAGTTATCGCTTATCCCACTGAGAGGAACACGATGATTTAACATTCCTGGCAATCCACCCGCGTGCGATTGAGACGTTTTACTTTAAACCAGAATACGGGGTACAAGGTAAAGACAAAGGAAAGCTGGTTTGGAGGGAGTGTTTTCGCAAGTCAGGTTTGACACACTAGTCAATGATACAGCAGGTACTGAAATATTTAAGCATGGAATGGCGACGGGGATCAAGAATCTGGAACGGTCGAAAAGATAGTAAAATATAATAGAAGGCTTCAAGATGTGGCCAAAAACATCATCCTCATAGTCGTTTCTCCAGCTGTCCCAGGCCCTGGTGTCTTGCTCGTTGGCTCTGAGCAGTTGCACGTCATCTGAAAGGGTCAATCCTTGTGTCTAGGTAAGATAGAGACGCCGGCAATTATTCATTCGAGGAATGTCTTCATTCTGTGGTAACAGAACTTAAAGCTGAGTGGGAACCAAGAAAGGAGAAGGTAGCAGAGCTGAAAACGGGAGAGGCGCCTCCGAAAAAAACCAAAGAGATGGAAAATCCAACAAGACGAGCCGCACTGCTAGTGTGGCTAAAAAAAAAACACACACATGATGGACACACGGACGCTGACAGTGTCCCTTCGCCGCCTGAGGCCCTTCACTAGGTGCGATGCAACTTAAGGCACTCGCATGCACTTGTGACAGCGTGTGAAATGTTCCAGCCTAAGCGGCTGCAGCTGCTCGGGCTATCGGCCGCCTCCTTGAAGGCCTATCTGTCGGCCTGGCAGTCGCCTGATGGGAAGGAGACAGAGACATGGAGGGTGGGAGGAGGGGCGCGTGTAAGTGTGGCCGTTTAGGTTGCTGTCACACACACACACAAACACACACGCACACGCATTGATTGACAGCTCCTCTTGTCGGGAAGGGGAGCATGAAGACCTCACCGGTAGCGCAGTGCTCGTCACTCACAGTGCACATGTAAAGGTATATGTGGGTCAGCTGGAGACTCTCAGTTGACTGTGTGTGTGTGTGTGTGTGTGTGTTCCCTGTCATGGACTGGCAACCTGTCCGGGATGTATTCTTTCCTTCGCACTCTGTGCGCTGGGATATCGAACCCCTCGACACCATTAAGGCGCAAGGCGGGTATGATGATGGATGGATGGAGGGTCACAGGAGTTCTCATTTTTGCAGGGGGAGAAGAAACTACCCTCCAGCTTGGATACGGTCTCTTAGAAGAGGCACACAGTCACACAGTTTTCACAAATGTCGGCAAATTAGCGGTAACTTGTGGGTGAGTATCACCAAGATGAAAATAGCAAATAAAGAAATCCTCCTTCTACTGCTTCTTACTGCGCTACACTAATTTAGCAACATCCATCAATCATTATGTTGCCGATTGGGGTTATGAACACAATTCTGATATATTGTTATGGATTCAACCTGCAGGCAGCACATTAAGCGCTTGAGATCAGCTCTATCTTTGAAAGCTGAGGCCGACGCTAATGCATCACCAGTTACAAGGCAATGATCCGATCACATGAGGCCTCTGCATCATGAGTAGGCTACTTTCACTTTTCGAATGGGCTTTGTGCAGCTTACCATACTGTGATGTCACGATTCTTCCAAGCAAAAATACCGTCTTCCATACCCAAGCATAAAGCATAGCGAACAAAACATTTCGGAGGAGTATGGAACACTTTTGATTTTCAAAACGTAAGTGATCTCCCTTCAGGGTTGACTGAGGTGCAATCTTACTTTACGTTATAAACATTCAGTTTGTAGCCAGGAAATGAAGACCACAGCCGAATACGAGCAACTCATAAAGGTGCCTTCACACGTTTTTATCGCGTGTCTATTTTTACACACCGCTTCATGTCCTCATGTTGCTCTCAGAATCAGGTTAAGTGGTCGCCGGCGCGGACGGCAGGGGGCGCTCTAGGCTGCTGCAACGCTCGGGGTTGACCTGAGGAGAGCTGCTCAGTCTGTCTCAACCTGAGACTGGGGCAAGAGGCTGGAGCTGTTTTACTTTCTGTAACCGTTACGACTGCGGATACACACGTACAGAGGACTCAGTCGCAAGCGGTCATCGACTGCGTAAAACAAAGCATCATCAGAATGAAAAGATGAATGATCGTAACGTGGAATAGGGAGGAATCAGAAGCAAGGCTATCTGATGAGGTGGTCCAGATACTCTGTTTTAGGTTCGAAGTTGTAAATTTGGATCAGTTGGATACTGCAGTCATTAATGTCATGCCAAATAACAACCACTTTCGGTCGTTTTGAAAACTACTACGTGACTTATTCCTGATTCAGAGTATTCAAATTTGCGTTGTAAAATCGAAAGGTAGCCCTCTACTATCAAGTCATACTGAAATTTAGAGCAAACAAATGGATCATTGCTTTTACAATTTACAACTAGTGATCTCGGAGATCTCAAGTATCTGTCTGTCTATCTATCTATCTATCTATCTATCTATCTATCTATCTATCTATCTATCTATCTATCTATCTATCTATCTATCTATCTATCTATCTATCTATCTATCTATCTATCCATCGTCAGCCACTAAAGTGTCGTAAATTCAACATTTTTGTTTTAGGTGTGTGAGGAGTGGTGGGACGTAAATGATGGTGACGAACAAGAAGGATAGATCAGGCACGGAGGGAGGTGGGGATGGAGGAGAAGGAGGTGGTGGAGGAGAAAGAGGAGGAGGAGGGTTATTATACTATTGTCCGCCCCTTAATCCGGTTGGCTCAGAGACTGGCCCGCAGGCCAATTTGTAAGTGGTTTGCGGAGCTGCCAATCAGAAGAGGCGTCCTCTCCTCTAGAGCTGTGCGCTCCTCGGGCTGTGCGCGATCCGCTCTCCCTCTCTCAGTCGCTGTGTGGAGGGATTTGACGGAGGGACCCTCCTGTGCATGGACCATCACCGCAGTCCGCAGCAGCGCCAGCGCCAGCAGCACCAGCACCAGCAGCAGCACCAGCCGCCGCAGCCGCAGCCGCAGCCGCGCCCGCACACTCACACACTCTCTCTCGCACACACATATACGCTCACATATACACGCACGCACGCACGCATTCATACGCGTACGCGCGCGCGCACAGGCGCGCACACAGCCACACATGCATATAAACGCAGGGAGACGCGCGCGTCGGGAGGACACACGCATGTGAAGAGGATCGGCGTTTTGCATGCCAGGAGCGAAGGAACTAGTCGCCGGCTCCGCGGCTGAATCGTCTCCCTCTCTCTCTCTCTCTTTTTCTTATCGCTTCTTTTTTTTTTTTTCCTCCGCCGCCTCCTCCGCCACCTCCACCTCCTCCTATGTTACTCTAATTCATCGGAGGCATGTGGAACCGCACCAGGATTAGGAATCGCTTCCAAATAGTGTGCCTGCTGCTGATGTTATGGACGGAGGTAAGAGAGAGAGAAAAAAGAAGGCTACCCCCCCCTCCTCCTCCTCCTCTTCTTTTTTTTGTACGATAAAAAAAATAAAATCCGCGTCAATGATCTGCACGAGATCGATGCTTTTTTTAAAAAAAAAAAACGAGCAAGAAGTTGGTGGGCGTCGGGTGCATGCATTGGCTTGGATATTGCCATCACATTGATCGATAATTGAATTACGTATAGTCAGTCAGTTGTGGAGCATGTGATCATGTTACCATGACAAGACTCAAGTCTGAGAAATTGATCCGGGCTACTCTCCATTTTGGGCTGAGATCTTCCCTGCCTTTTATTCACATAGTATTCCAAGTCTTTATCACCGTAGTATTCAAAGTCTGTATTCAACATTTTTTTGTACCCACAGTACTCCAATTCTTTATTCCCATAGTATTCTAATTCTTCAATTCTACAGTATTTCAAGTCTGCATTTCTGCAGAATTTCATCTTTTATTCCCCTAGTATTCAAATGCTTAATTCCCACGGTGTTCCAGTTCTTTATTCCCATAGCACGTACTCCGCTTTGTTGCTTCTCCTGTTGTGTGACTGATAAAGGCTTCATTTTATCTTATTATGCTCCAATTTTTATTTCCATCATGTTCCAATTTGATGGGGAGGGAGGTGGGTAGATTGAGAGGCAGAAACTTTATTGATCCCTGGAGGGGCACCATCTGGGAAATTAAGGTTCCAGATTACAGCCCCACAAATTGGAATAAACACACTTCTTACAAAGTGATAGGGAAGAATATCCTTGATAGAGGCCAAGTAAAAGTAAAGGGGGAGGGAACTCCACCTGAAACTAGGAGTTGGAAGTTGCTTTGCATCAGTTGGGTTCATTTGCTCCCACCCCTGACCCTAATTGATCCAGAAATATAACTAATCACCAGAGAGGAACTTCTGCACCAGGACATAGATGAGTAATGCTTCAGCTTTGGACACTTGCCCCTCGTTACACACTGGTGTGTGCACCCCACACAGCACACACACACACAGGCCCTTCAGCATTGACGTTAATCTACAATGCTGTGTTCCAGGTGTCCCAGTCCACCGGCTCCTTCGAGCTGCAGCTGGTGTCCCTGGAGAACCCGAACGGCGAGCGGGCAGACGGGGAATGCTGCGACGGCTCCAGGAGCTCCGGGGACCAGCGCTGCACCAGAGACGAGTGTGACACTTACTTCAAAGTGTGCCTGAAGGAGTACCGGATGGAGGTGGCCCCCGCTGGAAGCTGCACCTTCGGGTCTGGATCTACGAAAGTTCTCGGTGGAAATATGTTTTCTTTTAAGGCTGGCAAGAGTAATCCAAATAAGTTCGACGAAGCTGGCAAGATCGTGATCCCCTTCGAGTTCGCCTGGCCGGTGAGTGGTCTGATTCAGTCTGCAGGAGTCTGATTTTACAGCTTCTTGCGCAGCACCCAAACCCCCATTAGATATGTTGTAATAGTAAAGTTTGACCTTCCAATCATGCTTCCCTGAAGCCACATCCACCCCTTCGGAGAATTCAGGCAGGAACCTACAACACCATAAACTGGGAAAAATGCACTTTTTAGGAGTAATGGTACAGAATAGCCCTAAGTGTTAAGAAGTAAGAGACCGTAGAACAGCAATACGTGCTGTTCTACGGTCTTCACCCTACCAAGAGATGAGAGTGCAGCCGCGCTTAGGCATTAGAATAAAAAGGCAGAACGTGTTGGTAGACAGAAGAATGAGGGCCATGCTTGGTAACTTTCAACCATCTGCGGGTAGTGAGGAGGTACGTTCCCGTTCACAGCAGCACTTGCCGGATTTGAAGTCCTCAGTCGTGCGGCTTTAATCATCACAAACCAGTCATTCACTGTTTTGCATGTTATCCATGCGTGTGCAACATACATGTTCAGGCTGACTCTAAATTGCCCCTAGGAGTGTGTGTGTATGTGTATACGCACATGTGCCCTGCAATGGACTAGCACGGGTGTACACCCTGCCATCGTGCTATATACACTGGGATAGGCCCCAGCAGATCCCAGCCAAACTATATGGGTAGAAGAAGGTGCTTCAATATTTCCATTATCAGCTGATCTGTTCATCATGTTACCAGTTGGAGTAGATATTAGATGAAGACACTCTCCACAATACAAGTCTGTCTGGTTCTGTTTGACCTACTACACCACATCGATTCAAGCCTCTTGTTTGAGAACGTAGAAATCACACTCGTTAGCGGCATATTTGCTCAGGATGAGGAAAAAAAAAACCTGGTGTTCTATTTTTTCCTCGAGCAACTCCTTCATTAACTGAGTCATTGTCGCGGTTCTAATCATGGCCACCTTCCGGTGCAGGAAACTGTGCTTAAAATGGATCGCTCTGATGCCGAATTTATCGTAAATCATTAGCCATTCGGTCTGGTTTGTGGGTCACTCGAGAGATGATGGATCTCATTAAACGGGGGAGGGGTGGAGGGGGTGGGGGGGGGGGTTCTTCACATCGTCCTGTCCTTGTGAGAATCGACACGCATCGCGGCGAAACGATGACATGCTTTTGCGAGGATCCGGTTGCGGCTACAGCGGTTCGCGGTGTCCTCCGGGTCATCTTTTAAACTTGTCCTGATATACGAGGGCTGGCCTCGCTCCAGCGCGGCAGCTCGCACCTGCCAAGGCGAGGATGGAGTAATTAGACTGGCTGAAACGCTTTGATATGTCGACGCCGGAGGGACGAAGCGTGCTTCTTGCATGGAGCAGCCGTTTTAATTCAGACCTCTGCTGATCCCGGAGGGTGCTGAAGGGCATTTCACCATAGCGGCAGCCATCAAGTGGAGTTCGCTTTGTGAAGGCGTCAACTTTCACAAAAGTTGACTGGATGTAGAGGCTTCTTTTCTTTCCCCGTGCCTAACTTTATTGCAATCCAGGGCAACATCAGGCTGACGGATTCCCCCTGGAGTGTGATTTTTTTTTTTTTCCTTCTTCTTCTTCTTACAGACTATATTCAAAGGTGTGGCCTAGATGGACGCTCCAATTAACTCTATGATGACGATTAATGAGCGATATTATGCGTTGAACTGGAGTGTGGGACGCCTCCGGGCAGTGGTCCTGTGCGCGCCGCTGGTTTGTATTCACGCCTCTGTCCCTCCGCCTCCGTGCACCCTGCAGCTTCCTCTCCTGCTGTGGGTGCCAGGTGGCTGCCGGTAGCCCCTCCAGGGTCAATTAAATCTCATCTCACTGGGGCTGATTGATAGCCGATGGATTAGGCATGTGTATAAGGTACATGCGTCGAATCAAAGCCCGAACCCTGGTCCCCACGGCGCCGGACACGCTGTTGGTTGTTGTTTGTTTAAGGGGGGCTTTCCCTTGATTCCTGAGCAAGTTTGTTTAGACAATGAACAGTGGTGGGACGTGAAAAATATTTTAGAGTGCAGCTCATCGACTGACGGGGCAGAACTGTGACTAATGGGTTCAGTTCTGTTTAAACGACTGATTTCCACAACTGTTTGGTCTCCTCAAAGCTTGCTGTCTTCTGTGTTGACGACAGCACGGGTTTGATTCAGGTTTCCCCTTTGTGTGTTTTTGACGATTTCAGTGTCTCCTGCAGCAGTTTGCAGCAGAGGTGGTGAAACGGTCCCTTTTTGCCTCAGGGTTAAATGGCAAAGGTGTGATCTCACACCGGGTGGAGGCGGGTCTGGGGTCTACATTTGCCATCTGGCCCAATGGATTTTCTGATGAATGAAAGCCACGCATACTCCATATAAGACATCTAAGCCCGGCCATCACGGAGGACATTCCGCCCCCAGTAGTCTGAGCTTTTTTGACTGATTCCTTGAGGCAGAGGTGAAGGGGGGGGGGGGGGGGGATACTCTGGTGTGCTGTCTCTCCGAGTGGCCCGGGCCGATAGCTGTGCGCTCTTCCAGTGCCAGATGTCACAACAAGCCCGCGCGGGTCACTCGCTGCGGCGTTGTCGCTTTCCTCGCTGGAGAAACAAAGATGCAGTGTGCTGCTGGCCGTGTCATCTGGCCGGCCGCCAGCTCCAAGCCAATGGAAACCAAAGGGGACCGGACTCGTCTCGGCTGTCCTCCTGGATCCAGTGCCTGAGATGGCCTGAAAACGAAAGAATGCAGGGATGACTGACGTCTCTGATGTCTCCTTGCGTGTCGGTGCAAACGCGTCTCAGCTGCTTGGCATGACACTTTCACGCTCCGAGCAGTGTAGATGCAAGCACTGCGCAACCCTTGCCGGGTAATTATGTCACGTATTCAGGTTATCTGCAAGACAGGTACTTGTATGTAAACATGCTTATTCATATATCTAATGCGTTGATTGAGGATTTAGGTATTTTTAATGATTTTTTTTGTTTGTTTTTTACTGAAATTGGCTGCTTCCTCATCCAAGATTATGGCAATGACCTTTGTACTGGTAATTAAAATCTTCTGAGCCGGCCCGGTCTGAAGGAGCCCTTCATCTTTGTCAGCTGTAGTGTGGTGAAGCTAACGGTGAAAATCATGCTGCGTTTCTGGGAAAGGCTCCCTCTTCTGTGAAGACATCAGAGCCTCTCCTCTGTCCGGTTATCACCGCACCAGTGTGATGCGGTCGTTAATGGCTGATTTTACTCGGATTGCATGGCGCTTATCCATTGTTTGGAAGTCTTCCAGTTCGACTCCAGCCCCGGCCTGTCCTGCCAGCATGCAAGTGAAGAGGCCGGCTATTGATGCTGGTGCCGCCTCCGAGCCAAGCCTACACTCAGTCTTCCCCATAGGTTTCAGTTTCCTTGAAATGATTATGTTTCTCTTCTTGGGGTGTTTTCGCATCTGTGATTTGAGTACCAAAGGGGTTTCAGTTAACCTTTAAAGGCTGATGGATTTGGTTTGGATTAAAAGCAGAGATATAGCTAATGCAGCATGAGGGGTTGAGTTTGCAGTTTTGATTGCATTGGCTTCTGTTGAAACAACGTAAACATGGATGGGAGAGGCTGCAGTGAAGCAAGAGTTAATTTAGCTTGGAACTTAAGTACGGGATGACTCGGCAGAAGTGATTTCCGGCAATTGACTTGGCCAAAAACTAGGCTCATGTGGTCTGTTGCGGGCCACAGTTTGGCCTTTGTCGAGGGTCAAAAGTAGACTGTAGAAAATGAAATAAACCTCTTTGCTTTGATTGTGTGATAAGAGAGTGAATACTCGTCTTGTGTTGCTTTCAGCCAGGCGCTAACATACGTGCAAAGATGTTACTAATATGATGCGCTGCTGATACACTTAGGATAATTGATTAACTGCTTTCTGAGAAAATGTGATGTACTTTTGATATACCAGGTAACATGAAATCAAGAATTGATCGGTATTGTAATACTCGTTAGTCACCAGGTGTGATTGTGATTCACACAGTTGTAAAATGTCTTCCAAACTATTCAAGTTGAGTAGCGGCTAACTCTGGCTAACAATTGCCATGCGTACAATGCAGCTGAGGCCGAGAGCAGAAGGCTATTGTTCAACGTGCAAAAAGTCATGGCGTCTCATAACTCTCTCTTCAACTCGGTTGTTGTGACTTGTCAGTAGCATATCAGAAGTGCAGCTATCCTGATGCGTAAATCAATGTAGCAACTTGCTCCCTTACCTAGCATTATCATCGTGACAGCAGATGTGCCGACACGCACTCGGAATGTAAAAACGTCAACCGTATATATTAAACATCATCGTTACATTTTCTCGTCGATGCAAAGCTAGGCTAGCATGTTCCAGTCTGCAGGAGACGCGAGCATTACACATTTTGTTTCTAGCTTAAAAAAGGCAGGAAAGGAGCGCAAAGTCTGCAGGAGACGCGAGCGCTACACATTTTGTTTCTAGCTTAAAAAAGGCAGGAAAGGAGCGCAAAGTGTTCAAATTTAAGTTATGAGCCGTATTGGGAATCTTTCGTACGCCACGGTGGACTTGAATGCGATTAGCATCCTGCTCTCAGCTGACCAGGTTAAGGGCTTGTTTGGCCTGATTGAGTTTCCATTTTGTCATGCTGTGTGTGCACTTCGGGAGGCAGCGGGACATGTCTTACTCCCATTTGATCGCTAATGAAATTGCTGGTGAAATTTCTCTGCCCCACCCCCCCCACCCCCAGCTACATCAGTCGGACGTCCGTTTGATGTGAGCCTGCCTGTAACTGTATCTGCCCCGAGCCCGGACACGTATCAAACCCTCCCCCGGATAGTAAATGGATGCGTGCGGACCTGCAGCCAGACAAGGAGTTGATCTGCGGCCTGCATTAGGACGGCTCTGGATGCTTGGGTGGTTGACCTTCTTGCGATTTCTGTCGTTTTGAACATGATGAATATGCAGCTTAAACCCTTTTTATATTCCTGTAAAACATCCAGCTCCTGTAGTGACGATGAGCTGTGTCCGCTACGCTAGTTCATTTGGTCGTCCGTCCCCGAACCGGAGTGTGACTGGCACAAGAACTGGCCGACGCGTTACATGATCTCATTCACATTTAAACGGCTTAAATATTTATCAGCGCTGACCCGCTGACGGTGGCCTTCCTTGGATGCAGCCCAGCACATTTGAATGGTTTTGGCTCGCTGCTCCGGGCCACGTGTGCTGTACGTCAAACGCACGCGGTCTCGCTGTCATGCTTTTTGTGTGTGTGTGTGTGTGTGTGTGCGCGCCACTGTCAAGGATCCTGCAGGTCTTGTTCCTTCACCTACAGGCACAAACACTTTTTTTTTGTGATGCGTTCTGTTTATAGTTTTATCAGGTTGCGTTGTATTGCAGTCGACTGTCGGCCTCCAGGCTTATCGGAGCGTGTAAGAGCTCTGTAAAGTGGAACCAAGATGAAAAATGGAGCCACAGGCTTTGAAGCCCCCACTTAACATTATAAGTGCTCAGGGCAGGTAAAAGCTGTGGGACACCGTTTTGACAAATAAGGACGCGCTTTAACAGGAAGGATCACAAAGGCGGATTCCTCCAAATTAGGCTGCTTGGGCCCTCTGCGCGTCTATTGTTTGGTGTTTATTGTGAAATTGTTTGAATTTCAGAAATGCCTGAGAAATGCAAACCTTTTCATCCCCTTTCACAAATGCACTGCAGGTCAGCCTCGTTTCCTCCAATTGTCTGTGAACTTGAGGTTCATGCTGATAAGAGAACCTGATTTTTAGAAGGGGGGGGAGAAAAAATCCCATGCTGGGACCCATACGCTGCTGCATTCACAATTTGTTGGAGGCACAGGCTCCAACTCCGTGCCGCGTCCGTATCGTCACCACTTCTCACCCCCTCTCTCCTCTTGTATTTTGGACGCGCGCGCACACACACGCACGCGCAGAACCGAAGGCTGCCATGGTTAGGCACACCTGACGTGGAGCTTGTCAGAGCTGTTGCTAGGAGACGGTGACACAGGCCTTTAGTAAACAATTATCTCCCGTCTCTGCGGCTCCCTCCCCCATCCATCCCTGGCTGGTCCCAGGGCTGCCGCGTGAAAAACGACTTGCACGAGACTCACCTGCGACCCAGCGCCCGTGCAGCTAGCAAGTCGCGCACTTTCGCCTTTGTCAGACTGCCGAGGCACTAACGAGCTGATCGATTCGCAGGCCTTTACAGATCTGCCTGAGCTTGCTTCATAGAATACTTAGAATACTGCTTTATTCCTTGCAGCTTCCCACTATTACCAATGCTGCTGTACTTTATATCTGATTTTTTTGCGTGTGTGTGATTTGAGTGTTTCTTGGTTAGTCGTCTGGTCTACAGAATGTCCAAAAAATGATGTATTTTACAAATCCTGGAGTGCACTCTTTGATTGTCCGTCTTGTCCTAACCCTAACCCTAACCTTTTATTAAAGATTGTTTGAATGTATGTTATTAGCAAATTATCAGATGAATACATTCGTTCCTGCGTCCTGCATCTCGTCAAGAAGCCAGTATTTACATCACACTGTGCTGCTGCGACACTTACAGAGGGAACATACAACATTCAGTCACATAGTGCATGCATCAAAGCGGTTTGTCCGATTGTTGGCGTTCCTACCACTCCTTCACCTCCGCTGTCCCTTTAACCCCGTGGCCAGCCCCCCCCCCCCCCCCCCCCCCCCCCCAGTAAAGCACGCTGCCCCCTCAGACACTGCACATGTTGTGTGCCTCAGAAACCGCGCGTACCGTTGCCTGGCGTCAGAGTCCACAAGTCTGACAGACATCTGTGCTGGTGCGCTGCCCATCAACAAAGATGCAGTGTGTAGTATTGACTGTGTCATCTGGACAGCTGCCCTGTGGAAACCCGCGCGCGCTGAACTCAATCTGGCCATCTGACTCCGACTCCACTCTTAATATTAAATGGGGCCGTGTGATGTTGGGGAGAAGAGGGCAGGGATTTTCCTCGGGGAACACTTTGTTTTGTTCCGTAGTCTGACTCGAGGCACGGTGTGTGCGACCGGGTTCTTTTGGGGTGTATGAATCGGATGCCAGATTTCCTGCCTCAGGGAGGTCGACGGTGTTTTTACTTGTGCCTCGGCCGTCGGCGCTGCACATCCTCAGGTTTGAACACGACACTGGGCGAAATAAGTTATCTGCGGGTTTGTTTTTGATTGCTCGCTCAGAGCAGTTTCTTCCTCGGCTTGGCTGTCATCAAGCTTAAGCACCTTTTTTCAAAACCTTTTGAACTCTTGACATCATTTGGTTGATTTATGCCTCCCTACGCCCGCTCTAGCTGTGTCAGTGACTTTCTTCTAATTTTGGACATAATCCTGCCTGTGCCAAATATCAACCAGTTTCCCTCTGGTGCTGCCCTCCTTACCTAGTTAACTCGCAAAGCTGCCAGTCCAAACTTTGTCCAGAATGTCACTTCGCTCATCAGCCGACATAACTGCAGTCATTTCGGATCAAAGTTGGCCCGTGCGCAGTCTGGATTTGACTATAACTTGCCAGTCTGTCGTGATTATAGGACGGGGAACGTAACAATAACGCAGACCCAATTATCAACATGATCAAGCATGATGATCGTTAAATTTAAGTGCGCAATCTGAAGTGGAGGCTCCATGACTTGTTAGCATTCATTATACCCCCCTCCCTCTGCGTGCGATGCGGCCAACTAAAGATGTTCAAAGCAACATGGTTGAAGCGTCCTGTAATATGAAAATAACATTATTATTCTATTCCAGATTGGTGCCTCTCGGGGTGAATGACAGTTTATGGAAACTACTGTACTGACTGTTTTTCTATGGATAAACTGTAATCAGCATTTTTGACAGCGTAAAGCAACTTTCAAATTGGTTTTGGGATGGGATTGATTGCACTATGCGTGATTATTGGTCCCTGTCATCTGCTAACGGCAACACGCTTAAACTAAATGAGGAAAACAACCCATTGCGGTGTGCAGTCTGTGTCTTAACATGAAATGCTGATAATGCTGACCTCTAAGTAACGTCTCAACCTGCGACACCCGAGGAAACCCTATTATGTCTCCAAATCAGACCTATAAGGCAATTATGCCGCAATTATGTACCTGTGCAATTCTGGGTGTCTGGCTGGATTTGAAGTTGTGCTGGTGAAAGTGATCACACCCCTCATTATCCAACGCTTCCATTTAAGTTTTCACTCGGGATTAGCCCCTCCTTGATTGCCTCTGATTGTCCAAACTGTCGATGCAATCTATCCAATGCGAGTTTAAGGCCCCCGTGGCGGCTGAAATGGAACTTATTCACCTTATTTGGTTGGTGAAATGTTTGATCGACAGCTGATCCCTTCAGGATTGTTGCTGGCAACGCATCCTGAGGTCTATAGATGCGGATTGCGAAGTGTTGCCTTTAAAGAGCGAGCTGAGGACTTGGCATCGAGAGTAGAAGAGATCTGCCAAAGTCCTTGCAGCGCAACGGTGTTGCCTAATTTCATAAATGTCAATGATGTTCAGGTTTCTCTCATCTTTTATTGATGGCATAGTTTGCGAGTTTTCATTGCCAGACTCGCTCAAAGAATGGCGATGAGGGTGTAGATATGGCCGGATGTGTTTTTGCTTTTGCGTGTTTACGTGACCAGGCCGCTCAGGCGCCCGGCTCACCTGGCTCAACTAACCCGCCTCTCTGCGCTCCTCCGTCTGTTCGAATGCACTCTGTCTGTGTGTGTGTGTGTGTGTGTGTGTGTGTGTGTGTGTGTGTGTGTGTGTGTGTGTGTGTGTGTGTGTGTGTGTGTGTGTGTGTGTGTGTGTGTGTGTGTGTGTGTGTGTGTGTGTGTGTGTGTGTGATGGCGGCCCGCTGCAACCCCCTGCCCCTCGTTAAATGAATGGTGTGCAGGTGCCAGGGGCTCCTTGCGGGGGTGATTAAAGCATGTCATTGCATGGGCAGTTAAATTGTCACTGTGCTGTTTGATATGATAATGGCGCCCGGCTGGAGGTGGTGCTGCATTGCTCTCCGGCCGGGCGCCTTGTGGCTTCGGATCAGCACCTCGTCTGTTAATGGCATCCACAGTTGCCAGGGCTCTTTCTTGGACGTCTTCAAGCAAATTAACAGTCGTGCTGTTTAAGGCTGTGACACTTAACAGAATCAACAGGAATCGAGCTTTAACCTAATTGCTTAAAACTTTTCTGCCATGCCACAAGCCCTCAGCGATCTGGTCCGGGAGCTGCCGGTTGCTAATCAAGGCGTGGAAAACATTTCCATTTAAAACCATAAATTGATTTCTGCCTCTATCTTGGCACGATCTCCTTCCTTCCCCTGCCACTGCGTCTCCAACAGCTTGCTCTTGAGTTGGCGTCTGACAGTAAATTACTAGGTGGCTAATTTGAACCCATCCGTGCCTTGCAAAGTGCAGCCATTTAGCTTTTCCAAGCAAGCGTGCATGTGCTGGTGTTTGTTTTTACGTGTTGCATAGTCTTGGATCACGCTGGCTAATTAGCACCGGGAGGGGAGGGGTTTGTTGTATTGGAAGTGCATGGGTAATGACCCTGTTGGCATAGTAGCAGCATGCTCAATGGGCCGTGCGTGTGTGTGCACAGCCGGTATACACCAGCCGGCCAAATGCCTTGCCTTCAGTGTGACATCTCTTGGCACGCGACTCTGGCAAGCGACTTGTGTGCAGAACTCACCGCCACCCCCACCTTTCTACCCAGAGACTGTCTGTACTGTCGTGCAGTCTGTAACCTCCTTTCTGAACCACATATGCACTTGTAGTGGTGTGAATGGGATGGAAATGTCTCTTGAGGCCTGTTTCTGGACCCTGGAGCTCTTCGTCCTGCGGGATTTTGTTCAGTGTCAATCTGATACTGACACTGGTTTCCTTGCTGTTATTAGGAAAGTGTCTTGCCAACGTACTGTTTTGATTAGAGACTCTTAGACGATAGCAAAAGTCCCTGTGAAGCTCATTTACATCGATGCTGGATTCCACCATCCTGGCTGCCTTTGACTCCAACATATCCAGCTAATCCAAAGATGGCTGAAGTGTGGGTGGAACATAGAAGGAAAGAGGCATGGAAACTACTACGCTTGTTTACCTCTGTAGCTTAGCATTTTGTTGATGGAGATGGAATGGCTTTTGGAACCGCCTTAGGTGGCCTCAGGAGGAACTTTAAAACACTGCTGTGTTGTTTGGCATCGATGTTTTTGTTTTGGAGAGAGCACGCTGCTCTCAGCCCCAGCTGCCAAGCAATTAATCACTGTCATTCAATCAGTAAACACTGTCAGGCCTACCCTGGGGCGAGCCTTTCAAATATTTGCCCTTTTTGATGTTTCACGTCTTAACGAATTGGGGGTTTAGGTAATGCCCCTTCCAACACTTTAAAGACTGAAAAGTCAGTCAACAGAGCAATCGATTTCATCATCACACACAGGGCACATATGGACGCTTAGGTTAAGATGATTCACAGCATGTCGGAGGTTAGGCTTGAAGTTGACATTTTACCAACAGACGCAGCAGAAGAAGACCGGGCCAAACGAAATAATGTTATGCAAAATCTGACATTTTGAAGATGTTTTCCATCGACGTATAAACTACTGCTCCCCCAACCCAACAAAAAACCCGTAGGGGTCTGGATCTCTTCTCAGATGGTGTCTAGACTTAATGACCTCCAGCCAGCGCGATGTCACGTGTTAATGACTTTCATTGTCGTTAAGACTTAATTATACCGCGTTATTTCTCTTCTAATTAATCTGAATGTGTAATTGGACTAAAGAATGCACCTGAACATCTTGGGGGTGATTAAACTCATTTTGGGGAATCGTCTTCCAGGCTATTATTCCTCATATCAGGACGGCCATCATGAATGACTGTCCATTAAGAATAATCAGCGTCACGCGCTGCTGTCTCCGCCGCTCTTCCCGTACTACGGAGCAGGCGTAGCTGTGTGCCGTCGCTGGAACGGTGTAGACTCAGCCCTAGTAAAACCAAAAGCTGGGATTGACATCACAGATTAATGAAGATTACATGCAGCTATTGCTGGCCACGGGATGAATTGTGATGACCTTGTGTCCCGTCAGAAGGCAATAAATCAGGAGAAGACGGCGAATCTCCCCGCGGAGGAGCCGGGAACAGAGAGGTGAACATTCAGGTCGCCGCTCAATGACATGAGAACAGAAATGGGGCGAGGTAGAAGGAGGAAACGCGTCTGCGATATTTTTTTTTTTCGGTTCGAACAGGAGAAAGGAGTCCTCCACGAGGCTCAGTTGGTGTTTGGGATGCCAAAGGGATCCCCAAGAGGCCGGAATGAGTCAATCAAACCGCACATCTACAATTCAGACGCACCCCCTTCCATTGATGCTGAATTGTCGGCAGACTGGGGTCTCGCATGGGATTACACCCCATGCCTGGATCTCACATTCTGAGTATTCTTCAAATGCAAACACGCACGCAACCCCGATTGCAGAGGGCCGACCCCTCTTTTGAAAAGGAAGCGTGCAGATCCCATGCTAAGTGACCCCAACCTGCCCTGGCTTCCACTTCTCACTGCCACCTCTCTCTCTCTCCCATCCCTTTTATTTATTTGAGTCCAGTGGCCACCTTCCACTCAGACATCCACCCCTCATGTGGCGTGGGAAAGCTACACCTGTGGCTCTCCCCAGAAATCACGCCATGGGGTTCACGCCCTCCACCAAGAGTACCTGTCCGAGAAGACTCTACCTGAGTCCAATGAAACAATGGAGCGTACCTCATTGTTCCATTCGAGCGTCTGCATTTTGGTCAAATGCAGGTTGTCTGAACCCATGACACACAAACATCCAATTTGTTTTCACCATGCCCCCCTTTCTTGACTTGAAAACTAGGATTTCTCAGAGTAAATCCTCTAATCCATTAGGGGACGGGCTGGGCTGGGGTTTTGGAGATTTGACTGACAGAGGATTCTTCATAGTCTTGGATGACATATTTCACGCGCACCATCGGCGTGCTTTGTAGATTCAGGGTATTGCCCAGGTTAACGCATTTGTCGGCTCTAGGTTTGAGCCAGTGCGTTTATTTTAAGGGGAGGGGAGGGGTGGCCTTTGCCCATGCAACTGTCCCGCCCTGGCTCAGTAGCACACATGCTGACACTAATTGTCCTCGTGCTGACTGTGTCTCTTCATGGACAATGGTTTTGATTGGGATGCGGGTGAGTTATGGTGTTGGGACAAGGGTCTTTGTTCAGTAGCCTTTCCCCCTTCCCTCCCCCACTCCTCCCCTTTATCCCCCCCCCCCCCCCTCCCTGCCCATCCATCTATCTTGTTCCAACCATTTGGGCAGCTGTCACTTAATCCAGCTAATCACAGCCTGGGATGGTCTGTGGGAAACCAGACAAGTCCGTGGCTTTGCTGAACCCAAACATGCACTGACTCATAGAAGCACTTATTCCAACGCTAACGGCGTGGAGGCATGTGAGCGGGCCCGGATTTTAGATGAGCTGGCGCGGCGGGGAATCACAGAATGACCTCATGTTCCTACTTTGATCTCTTGATTCCCCCCCCAGCGCTCGCGCAGCCTCACGTTTCGGGCATTGTCGCACGGTCGCCCGTCATTAATGCGCGCTGCGCTGCTGCCACTCATGCCTCCTCTGGCGCGCACACACCCACCCGCCCGTCCACATGCTCAGACTGGGGCAGCGCGCTCACCCGTTTGCCGGTGGGGGAGGGGGAATGGGTGGAAAGGTCAGAAGCCGAGCTACATGTCGTGGGATGATCCACGTTCATGTCAAATAATCCATCTCCGAGGCCGCATCTGTTGTGCGTCTGAGGTTGGGACGGGTTGCCAGAGCTTCCGGCAATAGCAGCACGGGCATCGTCCGTTGCCAACCCCCCCCCCCCCCCCCCCCCCCCCCCCCCCTTCCCACCAGACTTGCCCCCTCACTTTAGTAAACCTCCCCTTGTCATCTACCCCCACTAACTCTCCTTAATTATGATCTCTCATGTGTAAGCGGTGGCTACAGTTTCACACGTCTGCACCCCCACCCACCCTATCACCCTATCCCCCTATCCCACCTTGGATTCAAAGCCTGACCCGGGGTCCCACAGTTCACCCCTGTTCCTTCATCCTCCATCCCCTTCTCCCATCACCCGTGGTCTTCCACAATAACACTCCCCTCCCCTTCCTCCCACCGCCACCCACCGCCAGACAAGCCTACTTAATCCCACAGCCCAGCAGCAACCAGCCTACCAGCTTGTTGGTCCCCCAGATCAACAACACACACACACACACACACATTTTCCAGTCTCCCTTCCCGTGATTTCTCCTAATGAAGCAGCCGCCAGTCCCTTCAAATCCTTGTCTTGCGTTTTTTTTTCCCTGTCTGTGTGAACTCCTCCTCCTCAAGCCGGTGTCCTATCGGTGACATTACTGTAGAGGTCACAGCAGTCACTCCGTGGCTACTACAACTGTCACTGTTGGTGGCGTAATGAGTGTTATTTAGGTCAGCTGGTTGCCTAGCAGTGTGCCCTGCTGCACACCAGCTAGATTACTCCTGTGATGCTGGTTAGCTTGGTTAGTTTCCATCTGTGTGTGTGTGTGTGTGTCTGTCTGTCTGTCTGGCTCTGTGCGTGCGTGTGTGTGTGTGTGGTCATGCTTACTCAAACCACTGCCATAAATTATCAATTCAACTGTGAGCCCGAGTTTGTATTTCTGTCTAATAGAGTAGAAATATGTTGTTGGTGTCTGCCTGATGGTGCAATACCAGATCTCTAAAGCTGCAATTTATCGACCTATTGGTTCCCAAATGAAGGCAAAAAAAGATGCTTTGAAAAATAAGAATCCAATTGTACAGGTCCAGGGTGACACCTTCAACCAAGCTCTGCTAAACACTGGATTGATCATCTAAAAATCATGATATTTGAGAGTTTATTTCAAATGTTTGGCATTTGTCAATTTTTGCATTGATGCTGATCTGACCCTGATTTTGAAATATATGGCATCACCGCATCAAAATCGCACATACATCGCATCACATACGTCTGCGCGCCAGACAGGTTCTGAACGAATGAGGCATCCCACCATCAGCTGGTTGTTTCAAACGCGCTGAGCGCATTCGTCGGCGCTCTGCGGCAGGTTTCGTGGTCAACTGTGAAGCATCGCTGGGTGTAAAACTAGATAATCCACTTAGCTGCTGATTTACCTCACTGTCTGACAACCAAGGACAAAGCCAGCCAGAGTTTGTCTTGCGCGGCTAATATTGGCAAAGTGACCTTCTTAATGGACATCATACCTTGCCGAGGCTTTATATTTGCCTGAAAACACGGAGGAGGCGCACGCGCCTTTCTCGCCACCCCTCATTCTTTTATGTGTTGGAAACGGATAAAGATTACAAGGCGTTTGTGCGGCAGTCAACCAGCTTCTTGGATTAATGTGCACGTATTGAGTATCTTCTCTCAGGCTAGGCGATTTGCCTCCTGAAGGTTCATCTTCATACGAAGTTTTGCGACGCGGGTTTGGCGGCCGCTTGGCTCAACACGGACGTGAAAAAGCGCATCACGCTAATTATCTTTTCGTATCAGTATATGGAACGCCTGTATGTAGCACTTCTTTATCAAGCCCACATTTCAGGGAAAGGAAAACCTGCACGGTCTTTCCCCTCGGCTCCCTGCGCTTACACCTCCGCCGCGGTTTTCTCTCCCCACCCGAACACGGGGCTTCTCCCCGTCCCGGCTGCCAAGCCAGAGGAGCTCCTCTGCAGCGACTCCAGGCCTCCTCCTGCTCTTGCACTCGACGGGTTCGGGGTTCTCCAAATCGCTGTCGTTTCGCTGGCGGCGTGACGCGAGCGCACCTCCAGGCCCGGGCGCGCCGAGCAGCTTCAGTCGTGCTGAAATGGATTTCTGCGTCACGTGATTGTGCGTAGCCCGTGCTTGTAGGCGAGGTGCAAAAATGTCCCGCCCGGGGAGGGTCGGTTGTTTCCGTGTGCAGTGCTCCTAAATGCCCTGATGCATGTTTTCTTTCCACCTGACTTAGCTCTTGTCTCTCTCCCTCTCTTCCTCCAGCGGACGTACACCGTGATTGTAGAAGCCTGGGACTGGGACAACGGCACGCGCGGCAGTAAGTCGGACCTCTGCACACATTTTGACGCTTAACGTTTCGTCCCGCAAACTTTCACCAGTGGAGGAACAAGAAATTTGCAGTGTTCACTTTCACATGCTTCATTTTCTTATCGTCTAAAATGTTAAAAAAAGAAATCCACAGGTGGCCATCTCTTAAATGTGATGACATGTACAACTTAAACACTTTTTTTGTATATGAAAGTAAACCAAATAGTTGGTTTGGATTCAGTCGGACATAACCGTCTATCATCACCACAACACTTAATCCAATATACTGTATGACCTCTAGATTAACTGACTTTTAGCAAACACAGATATTTGTTGCCGCCCGGGTTAAAACACTACAATGAGTTTCTGTTTCGATCTTCAGACAAATAAATGAGCTCCTTATTGTCTTGTGCCAACATTAGTTGCTAAAAAGACTGTGTTAAGATTCATAAATATTTTACTTTTTCTTTTTTTGTTTTGAAAGTTTGAGCTTTGATGCTCTAGGTTGGGCTCACAAACATATTGTATTGCTGCCCACCAAACCCCCTCATGTTGAACAAATGTGCTAACGTACTGTGTCCAAAACATGGTGTAAGAACATTTGAAGTCCCAAGCAAGGATTGGAAACGTTGAGCTTTCACGCTATAGGTCTAATAACATATTTCACTTGACACACCGCGGAGACCCCTCGTATAGAAATATAAGCCAGGGTTCTTCTGGGCTGCTCCAGCCGTCGGTGCTGACCAGCTGTATCCTGTTTTCCTTTGCCGATGTCCGGCGGGTGGACTCCTGTACGGCCCCCTTTTTCCCGTCTGAGCAGTAGCACAGTCTGGGAGGAAGGGGACCCTTTGAGAGGCCATAGCGTCTGTGTATGAGGACGGGGCTTTGATCTGAGACGGTGGCATTTTTCACGAGCCTCCGTCTCTAAATTTCTGTGCATTCAGGCGGGGGACGCGTTGGATGCATTTGGTCCGTCCACGCTGTCCCCTTCCAGTCTCAGCCTGTTCCTTATTTATATGAGGTCATCGCATCCTGTTTTGCCCGTGACATCAAACGCACTTCCACTGGTGGACGCAGACAATGGGGGAAGAAATAGATTTTGACATCACAGCGCTTTGATTAGACTGTGTTTCTGCGTGCGGGCCTCCCGTAATTGTGTACATTTACGGTAATTAGTTCTGATGTTCCTGATGGATGAAAGCGCTAAATCTCGCTGAGGAAACCGTCCAATTGATTTTTTGCCAGCTGCTCGCACTCCGGGCCCGGCTAAGTGGCCTGAAAGGGGCGAGGCGGAGGCCTCAAGAATGCAGGAGACACGTTTCCAGCCGCTTTTTTTTTTTTTTTTTTTCTTTCTCGCCAAGTCACAGTTGACGAAGCGGACGGTCCGACGGGTTTGATTCATTCATTCGTGATTGTGCCAGGAAGCTGTCGCAGGCTGGCGTCGGGTTGCAGATGTCAGCTGACTTAAAGCGTTGGTGTCACGGGTTCAAGGAACACAAAACCACAGGGACAACCGCTTCTTTTCAGCCTCGCTGGAAGATCCCGAGGAGGGTCTGCAGGCGGGCCCAGCCCGGCTCGGGGTGATCACATTTGCCTCTGTACAGTGCATATGCGTTTTTTTTCTCTTTCTCATGACTCATTTGTGTGCTTTTACGATTCTCGCTTTTGAACCGTCTCGTTTCGCTGCGACCCGTCTGAAAGTCTAATCCCTGTCTGTGTCCGTAGTTTTTTTTTTTTTTTTGGGTGAATAATCACTGCGGACTTGTGAATGTCGGGCCCATTGTCAAAAACACTGACGCGCTCTTTGATTCTGGCGAGAGATTTTCCTGCGTTGGATCTGCCGGAGACAGTGACGCCGTGTGTTCTGCGGGACAGACGGTGTTTGTTTCATCGTTTCATGCCGCGCTAGGCATAATCCACTTAATCTCATCACCGTAAAATAGTTTTACTTGGGTGCAGCGCTCGGTGTCCGCTTCCCTGGCTTCGACGTCGCAGTTGCCTCTGTCTAACTTGGACTGAGAATAGCAGCGTGGCGCTGGGCTGTTGTCCCAGAGACGCGTGTGGACAAGGGTATGGGATTGAGGCCCTGAGTATGCATGCTCTCCCAGTGAACTCGTACGTTTTGCGACGGCCCAAAAACATGCGTGATTTGGGTGATTGGAGAGTCCAAATTGGTGTGAGTGTGAGTAGATATGGTGTGTGTGTGTGTGTGTATGTGTGTGTGTGCGCGTGTGTGTGTGTGTGTGTGTGTGTGTGTGTGTGTGTGTGTGTATGCGCGCCCTGTAATGGATTTGTGACTTCAGCGAGCATTCCTGCCTCTTGCCCTGTGAGCACTGGCACAGGCTCCAGCACACTCCTGTGACACCAATTAGGTGAAAAGCAGGTTGCGCAAATGAATGAATGGATGAAATGAAAGGGGCGAACGAGGCTGTGGATTTCTTCCTAAGTAGTAGAATTAGAGATGCACTGATCTCTCGGCTCCAGTCCAGAGTCCAGTATCGGCTGATGTTCAGCATGATCGGCCTGAACCGGAGACTCACGTGTAACCAATCCCAAACTGATTCTGGCATGTCACTTTTACATGTGCAAAACGCACATAACACACAGTTGTACACGGTCAATATAATGACAGAGATTTTCATGGTACATGACAGCATAGACGCATATTTGTATTAAACCATAATACCAAACGGGCCATTGAACAATGGGTTAGAAGCATCGAACGATCAGATCAGAGTTTTAACAACCTGCCCAGTTTGAGCTTATATCTGTCTGCCACTCTTCGTCACTTCCTTGTAGCCGACCCCTTCATCAGTCAGATAAGTTCAAGGAGCTCCTGCAACTTCTGACTGACTGACTTGGCATGAGCTGAGAAAGTTGCAATTGGAGCATCCTTAAGTGACCCTTGACATGGGGGACTAGGGGACTTGGAGCCCTGCAGTGAAGAGGCGTACAGGGCACAGGACTGTCTGCGTATCTGGCTGTGCATCGGTGGGACACTGAGTCAGCAGCGGCCTCATGTCTGCCCCGTCGACGTAAGAGCCGCAAGAGCGGAGCTCTGCCGGGCCGTCAGTGAGATTCCTCTCCTCCAGCGTCACGTCCTCCGCTGCGCCTCTCTTCCCTTCCCCCTGTGTCCTCAGGAAAGGCAGCCGGCTGTTTTCCTTGTGTTTATCGAGCAGGAAGTGGAGTGGACTGGGCGGCCGGGCTCACTGTTTAGACACCGAGGTAGCAGCGCCCGGCTCGGGCCCGGAGCCCATTGTTCTCTATCTGGCAACTACCGGGGGTTATTTCTGTTATTGTTGCTTAATTCTGTCTGACATTGTGTCAGTCCCCAGCAGAGGAAGGTGGGTGGGTGTGTGAATGTGTGTGTGTGTGTGTGTGTGTTGCTCGCTCTCTTGAAAATGTCCATGGCGCATTGCAGCCCAGAGCGACGGAGCAAAGGAAATCACAGCGCCCAGATTTCCATAGAGATTGTTTGCCAGCCTCGATCCCACTGTGATAAAGATTGCTTTCTTTCTGGAGGCTGGCTCTTTCTGCAGCGCCGCAGACGCGCGGGGGGGGTGGGTGGGGGGGACTTATTTAATGTTGAGTGTCGGTGATGAGTGGCAGCAGCTTCCCGTCATGACAATACACAAGGAGTCGCCTCAGAGGCCCCCGGTGATGAGCGCTGTCAACAGAAAATGGATCAATCTGCAGACGATGAATTTCAATCACGGCGTTAAAATTCAGTGGGCACACACACACACACACACACACACACACACACACACACTCACTTACAATCACGCATGCAGAGTTTGCACAGCTCAACCTTGCCATTATTCTCACCTCTGTATGTGGTGGGCTGCACAATCCTATCCGTAACCAGGCAATCGGACTGGATGTTTAGCTTCATTCATACCTGATTTTGGTCCTCGTGAGGACTTCTGGTCCCCACAAGGTCAGTTTGTTAGTACACCTGAACAAATGGTCAATTTTGTTGTAGGTCCTTGGTGTTATTTTCTTAATTAAATCATGGGTTGTTGGGTCTATAACAAAAGGAGAGTTTTCAAATGCTCCATGCCAAGAAATAGTTTGCTGACAGAGGGCTAAAGAGGACTCAAAAACATAATTTTTGCTCAGTTTACACTGCATGTGATCCCATTCAAACTTGAATAACAATGCCTCATTACTTCTGTTTAGTTTGCCGGCTTTCTTTGGTGTTGACTCTAAATTTTAGTTGTGTGGATGAAATGGTGAAGTCAGAGAAACATCAGCTAGCAGTGTTGTAGCCTTTAGCCGGTTGAAATTTGACCAAAGCCTTGTTAAAGCCAATGATAAAGCACTGATTAAACGGAGGGGGTGTTCTCTCTCTTTTCACTTTCGGAAATGTATCATCCTCTAACTACCAAACTTTGTTCACAATTTGCACCCTGTCAGAGGATTAGGTAAGAATGAGATTACTTGAGTTGAGAAGGCATCGGCCAAATGGAAACGTGCCTTTTCTTGGCATTGTTATCTACAATTATCTACACTTTAGAGTAGATAATTTAAGACCTGGCGTGCACTCAGCTCTTCATTCAACAGCGGAAAACAAATCCCGCACGAGCTAGCGGCAGCGAATCATTCCCCTCCTGACGTTTCGCCCCTCGCTCTCTTCCCCCCTTCCCAGACGAGGAGGAGCTGCTGATCGAGCGCAGCACCCACACCGGCATGATCAACCCCGGCGACGCCTGGCAGACCATCCTGCACGACGGGCCGGTGGCCCGCCTCGTCTACCGCATCCGCGTGCGCTGCGACGAGAACTACTACAGCAACAAGTGCAACAAGCTGTGCGTGCCGCGCGACGACTACTTCGGCCACTACCGCTGCGAGCCCTCAGGGGCCCGGGTGTGTCTGGACGGCTGGATGGGCCCCGAGTGCAGGACAGGTGAGAGGCGACGTTGTCCGCATTTTCCCGCGGAAGCGGCCCGCGTTAGGTCGTTGTTTGAGGCTGTGCTGCGCGGTGAAATTGAGTCGAGAGTGTAAAGGTGAAAGGAGAGGGGCGGGGATGTGTCTTTTATGTGGGGGGAATGCATCACGGTGTTGAACGGGTGGGGGGGGGGGTCCTGTTTGTGGGTGGTGGTAGAGGGAGTGGGTGGGGGGTGGGGTGGGGTTCAATAAATCACCAAACTGACCTTAGAAGACGAAGGGTGGAAGGAGGAGGGAGAGGAGAGGTTGTTTTTAAGAGGCAGGACGGGGGTGGGGGGGTGAGGGGGTAGTGGTGGTGTTGTACATGCGGGCTATAAAGTTGTCTTGTCCCCTCCCTCAACTCGCCCCCCCAACCCCCACCACCCTGGTCAGGCTGCCATGAATTCTCACGTCTTGTTGCACTTGTTAGAAACATGGCAAACCCTACGAGCCCCCCTCCCCGCCTCAGCCTCCCCTCTACCTTTCCTCTGCCTCACACATCTAATGCATCACGCTAACCTTGTCTTTTTTTTCTTTTTCTTTTCTTTTACCTTTTTCCTCAGCGATCTGCAAGCAAGGCTGCAACCTGTTACACGCCAGATGCTTCGTCCCCGGGCATTGCAAGTAAGACAAAGTCACTTATGCTCCGAGATGTGCCGCTGCTGTTGTCATGCGTCCCGTTTCCTTCTGTTCGGATCCCATTCCATTCACGCAATTTCTGGGTCTGAAAAGGCTGGTGCAGTGGGGGGAGAGAGAGAGAGAGAGGTTTAAGATGCCAAACAGTTGCACATTCACTTGTTGTAACCTGTTGTTTCTGTGTGTGTGTGTGTGTGTGTGTGTGTGTGTGTGTGTGTGTGTGTGTGTGTGTGAGAGAGAGCCTCTCTTCTCCCTTGTGGGCATCTCCACCTCGCTTGGAGAAGAAAAGGGCAGCGCCTTGCCTCCCTCCTTGTATTTTTAGCCACCTGAAATCCTCCACAGAATACCAAGCGTCTCATCGGGGCCTCTGTGGCCCAGACCGAAGAAAGGGAGTTTTAACTGTGTGTGTGTGTGCGTGTGTCTGAATTTGACCACTGTAAACGTGCTGGGAATTGTCATATTCCCCTCCCCATCCGCATTGCAGTCCTCCTTGAAGGGCAGGGGGCAGGAAAGGAAATGAATCTCCCAGCGTACGTTTCCGAAAGTGGAAACGACGGCGAGATAAGGTGACGTTGACCGGCCCCCACGGGGTCCACATGTCCAGGATGTCGTACGTCCCGCCATCGTCTGTAAACTCCTCCGCCGCCACCCGCTCGATGCAAAGAGACGCTTGCCTCTCGCTATGAAGTGGCGAGGGGAAGGGCGTCCGGCTCGTTGCCGAAGAATAACCGGGGATGAGCCGTTTTTAGGAAACCGCTTTGCATATCTTTGCAAAAGTGTGGATGACTGGGCTGCATCCTTATTCCGGAGAAGCGGAGGCGGGCCGGGGAGAGGTATGCGTTTGTGTGGGTGGGGGTGGGGTGCGGGCGCCTTTTTATTCTTATGAAATGTCAAGTTACAGTCAACAGGAAAGGTGGCGTGAATAGGGGCGCGGCGGGCGAAGAATCTCCCCGGCGGCGGCGGCGTGGGTTTTAACAAGCGCCTCGGGTCACAGAAGAGCCGGCATTGAATGCCCCGCCACCTCCTTTCACTCCCTTTATCTCGTCGCACTTTTACGGGCTTTGCCCCGCTCGCCACGGCCCTTTAAGAAACACAAAAGCCAGTACGTGCCTCCTGCAACGCCGCCGCGCTGGGGCCGACTTTTTTTTTTTTTCTCTCTTTCTTTTCCTTTCCTTTCCTTTCTTTTTTTTTTTTTTTTATTAGTGCAGATTTAGGCCTGTTCGGACATATTCGTCGGAGGCTTCGCCTCGGCCCCCGAGAATCACGCGGCTCCGGCGCCGCGGCACATTTCGTTGCGTCGCTCTCGACGGCTTTTCCTCTCTTTTCCTTTTTTTTTTTTTTTTTTTTTTTTTTTTGGGTCGCTTCTGGCATTCCAGCATGTTGGATTCCAGCATCACGCCTACGCCCGTGAGGGCTCCGTGAGTAATGGCGGTATCAGCGTAGCCAAGAACGAAACCACAGAAAGCCTCTTTTGATACCTGCAGGCTTCGAAAAACAAAAAAACAAAAAAAAGAAAAGAGGAGAAGAGTCTCCTTTTGCCGGAGTGCTTCCTGGTTGTTATTGCCGCTTCGCTGTCAGACCCTCTGAACCCCGTCGTATGCGCTGGAAGAAGCATGCCAAGTATTCCCCAATGCCCCCTTCTAACACCCCCCCCCCCTCCTCCTCCTCTCCGGCCCGGGCCTGAGAATGGCAGAGATTTCCGAAGGCGCTCGTCTCTGGGAGACAGCGGTGCCGTCTGCAGGACGCTCAAAAATAGCCGTCAATTGACAAGACAGCTGGCCCGACGACACCGCAGCCTTGGAATAGCCGTGCCGCTGTTGTGAAGCTGCACACATACACTGTATATATACACACAAACACACGCGCGCGCACACGCACACACACACATCCAGTCGTCTCCAGAGCCACCAACGTAGCCTCCCCAGACTCCAACCCGAGCACGGGAGCCGCTGGAAGTATTCTTAACCCCTCCTGCCCTGGAATGTCACCCTCCACTAAGATTAGTCGGCCGTCGGCCGTGGGAGAGGGGAGGCCGGACCGGCAGCCAGATACGGCGCGTTTCCACCGCCGGTGTGCAGGTTGCAGTGCGGGAGAACTTGCGCGGGCTCAAAACGTCAGCCATCAGAAGTCCTCCCACAGATTTCCTCAGAAATGTTCTCGTCCCCTGCGGAGACTTTGGGTTTTGCCGTGGAGCCAGGTTTGAGCCTCGCAGGTCAGGATAATCGGCTCTCAGGAAACAGGAAACTCGCTGGATGAGCAGGAACTTCTTTATGTCCCTCTGATAAACTGAGAGTCACAAATCATGTTTTTTTTAACCCCCCCCCCCTCCTCCTCCCCAGCCAGGTTTCATTCGCTCCACTTGGCAGCGTTCTTCAACACTGAATGTGAAATTTCCCACAATTGCAGGCCGCTGATACTGTGACCAGCGAGACATTTAGATTTTGAGTTTTGCTCCCCAGCGTATGAGTCCATTAATAAAGGCGCAGTGGTCAGCGGTCGCTCTCAAGTCTTTCAGACGGAGAACACGGAGCGGGGCTCAGAGATGAGAATGTGTCAATAGAAGAAGATTTATGGCGTGTGCGTGCCACCAGGCTTTCCATCGCTCCTCTCATTGTGAAATCGGCCCCGCCAGCAGCCGCAGGCTTTGTTGCAAGCCTCCCAATCTGCACCATAGACGGGATGAGTTAAACACCTGCATGTGTTCTGCGAGACTTAAATGACTGACTGTGATGGGTTTTTTTTCTCTCTTTTCCTGCGTCCACCAGTTGTAGCTACGGTTGGCAAGGCCAGTTCTGTGACGAGTGCGTGCTCTACCCCGGCTGCGTCCACGGCACCTGCAACATCCCCTGGCAGTGCAACTGCGAGAGGAACTGGGGCGGCCTGCTCTGCGACAAAGGTTTGGAGAAGAGGATTTCCGTCCGAGATGCATGCGTTTTTTTATTCATTTCATGCCCGCCCAACACCACCACCCGGGGCTGCGCTTTCCCAGTATTTGATGACTACCAGGTGCTTCACAGGTGGCAGCGAATTGGCTTGTCAGCCTGTGCCCGAGGCCCTTTAGAAAAGTGACGGGCACGGCCATTTATCATCAGTTCATCACTCAGAGGGGGTAAACAAACGAACAAATCGCAAGCTTCGGACGTTTTTATAGATGGTGCGCGTTCTCCGCTCCAAAGACCAAAGCTCTGCCGAAAAGCCTCCCGCTTAAGACACGAATTCTCTGCCGTCAACGCAGCCGAAATAAGCGTCGTTCATCACGTAACGGGATCGCCGACGGTCGTAAATGAGTCCTATTAGAGTGGCCGTGCGTGGCGCGACAGGATGTGCTGCATTTGAACACGTATCCGGGCTGCGTCCGTGAGTCCGTCCAAAAAAACGACTCATTTAGTCGGTTTCCACTCCTCTTTGAGTCCTCTTTATCTGAGTCAGCGTCTGTCCGGCTAGATAGCTGAGAGCTGAGTGGCAGCAGGGACACTCGACCCCCCCCCCCAACACACACACACACACACACACACACACACACACACACACACACACACACACACACACACACACACTTCCCTTCGCCACTGCAGACTCTTCAGGGGATGAGAGTGGCTCCCAAGATCCCCAGTGGAGGCAGATGCCCTGCTCTTTTATTCACCAGGCAGGACTCTGCTTATTCTGAGCGTACTGTATCTGCCCAGGCCATGCTGTGAGGCTCATGAGGCGCCCGCTAAGAGCAAACTTTTCAGGTTCCGATTCTCTTTTTTCCTTCTTCTTTTTCTGCGGTGTGAACTCGGCGGCCGGCGCAAACCTAATTTGGGACTTGATTGAATTAATTCGGAGCGGCGCTGGTGTGAAAGGGCTGGACCGGGGGCACTCATGTGACTTCGGCTTCGAGGGCTTTTTTTAAAGCGTGTATATAAAGAGAAAGTGATGCGGCGCTGCTGTGCAGAAGCTGGCCGACCGTGAGGCCGAGCAGCTGTGTCGGATTGGATGAAAGGACGCCCGCTCCCCGTAGGGCTTGTTGCGGGGGCGCTGCCATTTGCGTTCAAGGAGGGAGTCGGTTTGTGACGGTGATGGGCGGGTTTGTGTTGAAAGCACTGGACAGGTCGCCCGTCCATTCACGCTCACACCTCTGGGTCATTTATCCTCCAACCAGCCTAAACATGCATGTTTTTGGACTGTGGAAGGAAGAGTGCCCAGAGAGAGCTGAAGATGCTCGTCTTTGCATGTATTCGCATATTGGAATATATGCTGGCATTTTGCGTGCCCAAGACCAGAAGCAGTCATTTATTTTCAGCTCATCAGCATCAACATAGCCCTGTGCACAGTGAGGAGGAATCATCTTTCAAGGTGTTGCCGGGCAGAGAAAAGCTTTATATCCAGGGTCATGAGGCAGAGGAGGATTCAGGCAGGGCGGGATGAATCCACTTTGGACTGTGCCTCAAATCTAATTTTGGAAATTTGGTCTAAAAATGGGTGAAGTACTAATCAGTGATTGGATGCATGTGTGTGTGTGTGTCTTCAGATCTGAATTACTGCGGCCGCCACCAGCCGTGTGTGAACGGAGGAACGTGCATGAACACGGAGCCGGACGAGTACCACTGCTCCTGTCCACAGGGATACTCGGGCAAGAACTGTCACATCGGTGAGCAGCCGTTCGGACCCTCTCGACACGTCAGTGTGGAGAGGGAACGCGCAGCGGATCTGCGCTGTCTTGGCTCCGATTCAAATGTATCACCCTGACGTAAACATACCTGTTTTAAAGTTTCCTAACACTATCGGTCCATCTAATCAGCAGCTTTGTGAGTAGTGGGATGAATGGGAGGGGAAGGGGGAAACAAAAGTATTTGTATTTGCTGGAAATGACTGTTGTTGTTCTCCTCCACCCCCCCCACCCCCCCCCCCCCCCGCCCCCTCCTCTTCCTCCTCCTCCTCTGCAGCCGAGCACGCCTGTGTTTCCAGTCCCTGCGCCAACGGCGGCACCTGCCACGAGGTTCCTGCAGGCTTCGAGTGCCAGTGCCCGCCGGGGTGGGACGGTCCCACCTGTGCCAACAGTGAGTCTGTTTACCCCCGGTAGCCTGACAGCCTTACGTAAGCCAGCCTCCCATCCCTTTGTCCATGTCCCCCCCGGTTTTCTGCCCCCGTTGACTGGCTCAGGCATCTGCAATGCTTCGCTGTTGCCTCCTCCTCCTCCTCCTCCTCCTCCCCACCTGTCAGCTCTCCCTCTTCACTGCTGTCACCATCATCCAATTCATTAAGGCCCACAACTTCCTCAGTCAGATTAGATCAGAGTAGATTAGGTAGTAACTTTTTATTGATCCCTTAGGAAAGTTCCATCTGGGGGAAATTGAAGTTATAGCAGGTCCGCCGTGGCAGGAACAGCGTAACAGGTTAGACAGCGGAGAAAGTATCTTGCAGATGTCATTTTCACAAAGTACACATAAAAAGCAACCCCAGATGATCCAAAAGAGAGCTGCAGTGGTGGGTCTGTTCAGTTCTGCGTTGTGACTCTGAAGTGCCTGTTTGTTTGTGTCCTAAGACCTGGACGAGTGTGCCTCCAGTCCCTGCGCTCAGGGGGGAACCTGCGTCGACCTAGAGGACGGCTTTGAGTGTGTGTGTCCTCCACAGTGGGAGGGGAAGACCTGCCAGATAGGTGAGACTCATGTTTACACACACACACACACACACACACACACACACACACACACACACACACACACACACACACACACACACACACACACACACACACACACACACACACACACACACACACACACGTGCAGGGTATTTGGGCAACCTCGCCAGGTCGACAACAATAATAATAATAATGATAAAACTGAGTAAATGTCTTCAGCACCCCGTTGTTTTCTGGGTGAGATTGAACCCCGTCTTTTGAAACAAATTGTGGCAACCAGCAACCTGAGCCTCGTGGCCGGAGTACAAACCCTCAATATCCCGGACGAGCTGGCAGCTGCACAGCCTTCCTCTCTCCCCCCACCCCTCCACCTCTCTCCTCTCGCTCAATGGCTTTATGAGCTACGAGTGTATCTATAACTGGCCGTTTGTCGCCGGCGGTGGCATTCGCCTCCATGTCGCTCTCGTCCCGAGGAGCGGACGTGACCGGCATGAGGCCAGGAAATGGATTACAACTGGTAAACAAAGTTGGTGCGTGCGTGCGTGTGTGTGGGGGTAAGAGAGGAAGGGGGTTATGGTTGGAAAGAGATCCCACGAGCTCAGTGTCGTTTTACCAGCTCCGATCTCATCTTACAGGCGGCCATCGGCCTCCTGTCCTACCTGCCGATTGTGTGTGTGTGTGTGTGTGTGGAGTGTTTGGTTTCAGAGAAAAGACAGGTGTGTGTGTGTGTGTGTGTGTGTGTGTGTGTGTGTGTGAGAGAGAGGGAGGGAGCACAGCAGGACTCCCTGCAGTCTGTCTGTCCCCCTCTGAATATTTGAGTAGCGTCACCTTCCTTTGTGAATCCACTCTTGATGTCACAGGAGCTGTCAAGCCTGCGTTTTGACTGTTTAAAAAAAGCAAAAACAAAACGCTTTTTTGCCTTGCTTTTACTGTGCAACTCTCTGGAAGCCTACCGTCAGGAAAAAATTCGAATGAATTCGGCTTCGGTCTGATGCAAAGTCAAAAACCAGTGTATTATGGGGCGAATTAGATAGAGTCCATTCATTTTGTAGATGTCTTGAATAGTGTTTCTGGTATTTTCCGTGCTTACAAAACAGATCAAGGCAGTAAATATGGAGTGAGCAACAGGATCCGATTTGCGCCAAAGAGAGCTAGTCATTCCAGATAACTGCCCACAGTGCAGCAGCGGACGAAAAGTTAAGAGCTTTCAAACTGCAAAAACTTCAACGGGTTTGGTCTTTAACCAAAGAAACCATGGCTCTGTTCCGTCGTCCAAACGATGAGGTTTCGGTGCCACTTCTGTCATCTCTGTGTGGGTGTCTCGGCTTGGATTTCTGGCGTCCTTCCCTGGTTTGTTTTCATTCTCCTGCGTCCTGCCTTCACAGATGCTAATGAGTGTGCGGGAAAGCCCTGCGTGAACGCTCGCTCTTGCAAAAATTTGATTGGCGGATATCACTGCGACTGTTTCCGAGGATGGTCCGGACGTAACTGTGACATCAGTCAGTATTTTAGCCCCCCCCCTCCTTTTTTTTTTTTTTCCTCAAAGAAAAAAAAAAGTCACTTTTCAATTTTTCTCTCCTTCCACTGGCGCCTGTCCCCCTCCTTCCTCTCCTCCCTCTTCCTCCTCTTCCTCTGGCCACTCACCGAGCTCCCACTTGCTGGACAGCCGCATGTTCTGTGGGCGTAATTCCACTGCACTGGCCCCCTAAACACCCCCCCCCCCACCTGTGGTAACCCCGTCTCTCTTTCTCTGGTCTCGTCACGACTGAACCCGCATGCCCCAGGATCTCTCTCTCTCAGCTCCGCTGCTCACTTCTTCTTCCAATACTCACGTCCGCAGACATGTCCCGCCTCCCGTTCTTAATAACGCCGCCTTCTCCCTCCGCAGACACCAACGGCTGCCACTCTCGGTGCCAGAACGGAGGAACGTGCAAGGTACGCAAGTGATTTTTCAGGCAATCCTGAAAACACAGAATCGAGCCCCAGTGGAAGTCACACGGTCCACTTGAGATGCTCATTCATGTTATCTGTCACTTGCTCAAGTCTTGATTCGAGTGTCTAGGCTCCGTCCTGCTCTGACGGCCTACACCTCTCCCTCTCTCTCTCTTTCTCTCTCTCTCTCCTCCCTGCAGGAGGGGCCGCGGGGCTACCGCTGCCAGTGTCCCCCGGGCTTCGCGGGCGCCCGCTGCGACATCCAGAGGAACAAGTGCGAGAGCCGCCCGTGCCAGAACGGCGGCCAGTGTCACGCCGTGCTGGACGGCTTCGTGTGCCAGTGTCCGTCGGAGTTCGCCGGGCTGCTGTGCGAGGTGGGTCGGAAGTCGATGTCAGGAGGAAGAGGCTTCGTCGTAGGCCTGGATTCTGTGGAACAGAGGACGGTTATTTCCAGGAAAAGGGCCTGCGAGGCATTGTTTTTCTCTCTGACTGAGAGAAAACAGGTTTCGCCCAGGTCCGATCAATGGCACATGAGGTCACGGAGGCACGTCTCACTTGAGCTGTGTATTCAACCTGAAGTCTTACAGGCACTTTTTGAAGTGAATCAGTTGCTGTCTCCAGTCTATCAAAGGGCACAACCACCATATACTCTCTAATAAGTGGGATGTAATTCCCAAAAGAGGCTTTTTTTTATGGTACATCTCAAAAAACGTAACCTATTTTTTTTAGGTTTTCTAAGATTAGAATTTTGCTCTGGCAGCCATAATGACATCGGCCGTAGCGACCGATAATGACACTGTAGGTTGAAGTAGCCCTCGAGTGCGACTTGCGACAGAGGCGCCTCCTCTCCTCTCTTCTTTTCTTTTTTCTCGATTGATGGAGTCGATCGGCCTCTCTCCTCTGCAGCTGCTGCCTCGGCGGTGGCTCGGCATCCGGGAAAGTCGGCGCAGCCTTGAGTGAAATGCGACCCCTGTGCAGAGCTCTCTCTCTTGCACGCACGCACAACCCACGCTCTGTTTATACACACGCGCTCGTTACAATCAAAACCCGGTCGCAGGTATCCCGACGTAAGGGCGCAACGTACCTGCCGGGGGTGATGATGCAGGGGGTGGCCATAAATTCTAAGCGCGACTGTACCTGGCGGCTATTTTGGATCCAGGAAAAAGGGCAAATGCACAGATTGCCATAGTTGTTACGACACGGGGGATTGAAGCCTGCCAGGTAATTGCTATGCTCTGGCCCGATGTCGCGTGGGATCCTCCGGCGGCCGTCGCCATCGATCGCAGCGTTATTTACTTCATCACACGTCTCTGTCCCGACTCCGGCCCTCTCATATCTGAGGCGCGCGTTTGAAGTTAATGTAGGTTAGCCGTGAGGAAACCAACACTGCGTCCCCCGGGAGGCTGAATGGAGGACATTGCTGGTCAGGCCCCGGTCCTGTTTTAGCGTCTCTACTATAAATACGAGCCTCTCTGAATGAGGTGACGCTGGATCGCTGCCCGCATGCCTGCTATGGCACGGTGTACATTCCTGCCCCGCAGTGCCAAATCCACAACGCCGCCCGCATCGTATTTCTCTGATTAGTGTCTGCTGCCCGGGTCCGCCCGAGATTTCGACCATGTGAAGCTCGGGCCGTTCTCGCTCCTGTCCGGTCTTCGGCCGTAATAAGGTTGAAATTGCGGGGGGGAAATTTGGAGCTGTTGGAGCTGTTTCAGTTCAGGCTGCAATGTCTCAACTAGATGAAAATGCATGAAGTTTCATATCTTTCGAATCTTGATTTGCTGCTGTCAGTTTGATATTTGTGCATCCTCCTCTTTAACCTTCGGTTGTAAAGTCAAGGTTTCGGTTCAGTTTGGTTTAGACCTGTTAAAAATGAAGAGCAATCGTCCTCAATCTCGCAACAGGTTTATTTTACAGCTATTCCGAGCCCCTCAATTACCTCTCGCAAACTCGATACCGACGTGCGAGGACTCCAGATGTTCTGATGGGTGAGATCTAATCAGAACCTTCTCGCGGAACGCCTGGTAATGAGGTGCACAGTGCTCGCCTCTATGTTTAAGAATAGCTCAGTAAAAGCCCAAAGCGCGACTTTAAATGGGACCTGAGGCGGTGGAAACGAGCGGCGAGGAGGGCCTCGAGCGTTCGCCTCTCCTGCCAGGTGGGGCGGCAGCGGGGGGGCGGGCTGTCGCTTTCGAGCCGCGCTGCCTCGTGGTTCGGATAAACTCTCGGCCGGGGGACGGGGGAAAAAAAGAGGCTCCTCGTGCTGCGGGCGGTTACGATAATGCGGGGTGGGGAGATTTACGGCCGCTCTCGCCCTCAGACACCGTCCCCCCTGACCACACGCAGGCAGACAGCGAGGGAGGTGGGGAGAGGGGGCGGAGGGAGGGAGGGTGCTGCCTCTGGCCCCCCGACACTTAGGATAAAATAAACCGTGCGGGACCGCAGGCTTCACCCGGCCTGTCGCAACGGCGTGGCGCTGTCCTCCTCGCCTTAAATGGCAAGCGGGGGCAAACGGCGAGTTTACGCACAGCGGGCCTCCGTTTACACAAACCCCGGGCCGTCCTCCGCCCCGAGCCCTGTGTTTTGCGGCTCCGCGGTTGGGAGGGAAAGAAAAAAAAGCTGCGACCGTGGCCTGGTCCCGGGCTCCGTCTGAGTCCCGGTGTCTCGGGCCGAAGATTTATCTGTGTGATGTTGGACCAGAGTCAGCGCCCCGGCCTCATTATGAGCCATCTTCCTCCTGCCTGCTCTCTCTCTCTCGTACGCTCTCTCTCTCTCTCTCTCTCTTGCACTCTCTCTGTGTTTCTGTGTCTTGCCAGGTTCCTGTCTCAGAATAATCTTGCCAGATTAAGCGGGCCAGAGATGTAAAACCAAAAGCGTGGATTCCCTTGATGAGCTTAGCGAAAGTTTCTGAGGCTTACTTCGCCCGCGCCCGCTCGCTTTCGATTCGTTCGGGTGGCGGCGGCCGAGCCTTGAGCTGCGCTAAGCCGCTCACCTACGCAGCCTTTAGCTCCAGTCTGGCCCCGGGGGCACGTTTTGGCCTGGGCTTTGTTTTGAGAAGCGCCTTCTCTGCGAGGGAGGTTTGTTGAAACCGCTCCAGGACTGGTACTCCACCCCGTCTGCTCCGCCAGGGTGGCACGCCTTCCAAAACGCGTCGCGGTATCCCCGTCATGTGACCTCTCCGCATCGGTCCAACCCATTACAGCGTTTCACAATAGCAGCTACGTGATTAGCACAGATGATTGATGGCACGCGAAAAGGCGTTTCGAAGGTCGAATGGGAAACGCAGACTCATCCAAGAAACACTTGCAGACGGTCTCTGAACCCCGTCACAGCTGCAGTCTAGACAAACACCTGGACATGACACACTTGTCTAAAAAGAATGACTCAGATATGCCAGGTATGTCAATGTGGTCGTGGCCGGGGTGGTCCCAGCCTCTTCGGAGGCGGAGCCAGGCCAGCCCGGGTACAGCCAGTACCAGGTGGGCCGATTGGCCTCAGCAGGTGAGCTGAGTTGGCCAATCAGCCCACCATAGAACCAGTGTGCCGGTCTGTGGCTGAGAGGAGACCCCACAGGCAGGAGCCTGGACGAGCTCCTGAGCTGTGAGAAGCTGGTACAAATGAAGTACAAATGAAAGTGCTGAATGCTAAGCAGCTGTGTCGTGTGGTGGTGTGTAGAGAAGCTGGAGACCCACGAGTTGGCAGAGGGTCTGCCACAGTCAGAAAGCAGGCAGCATTTCCATTCAGTATCTCCATTCAAGCAGTTTAAGGCTCCCACATGTCGCATGCATTCGTTTGCCGTATTGGGTGCGCATTCCAACTGTGTGTCTCCGTCCCCTGTGCTGTCTGCAGATCTCCAGCCGCCCCCCGTCGGACGCCTGCGAGCCCAACCCCTGCGAGAACGGGGCCACGTGCCACAGCATGGAGCAGGACTTCTACTGCGCCTGTCCCGACGGCTTCGAGGGGAAGACGTGCGAGCAGCCCCGGGAGAGCTGCCAGTCCGCGCCCTGTCAAGGTGACAGGAACCTGCAACCCCCCGCCCCCCCCAAAAAACCCAAAAAACCTCCCACTCCACAACAGACGGCAACCTGAATCTGATCGCTTTTGCTTTTTGCCCTCGCCCCGCAGTCATCGACAGCTGCACGGTGGCCGTGGCGACCAACGACTCGGACGGCGTGCGGCACGTCTCGTCCAACGTGTGCGGCCCGCGGGGCCGCTGCCTCAGCCAGCCCGCCGGGAACTTCACCTGCGCCTGCGAGCCGGGCTTCAGCGGCATCTACTGCCACGAAAGTAGGCGGGCGCGCTCACCACGTCACCTCATTCACACTTGGTTCGCACCAAAAACAGAGAGGAGCTCGTCCCATGATGGCTTTCATGTATTTGCGGTTTCCGAAACGCGCTGTCGTGGTTTGAGATGAGGCGAGCGTTCTGTCAGCGTGTAAACGCGATCGAGCTGTCATCTTGTACGCCCGTCCACTCTGTGAGAGACGTAGGAAACGTGTTTTTTCTTTTGTCCTCACGTTGTTTTTGACGTCTGCCCTCCGTCGCAGACATCAACGACTGCGTCGGCAGCCCCTGCGCCAACGGAGGCACCTGCATCGACGGCGTCAACTCCTTCCAGTGTTTCTGTCCCGACGGCTGGGAGGGGCGGCTGTGCGACCTCGGTGAGTTTTTAAGAAAAAAAAAAAGCGAAATCCTGTGCTTTTTGCCTGCTTTTCCTCACACCCGGCTCGACCCCCCCCCCCCCCCCACCAGACGTGAACGAGTGCAGACCCAACCCGTGCAAGAACGGCGGCCACTGCGTGGACCTGGTCAACGACTTCTACTGCGAGTGCGCCGACAACTGGAAGGGCAAGACCTGCCATTCCCGTGAGTCCCGCCGCCCGCGCGTTAATGAGGGCGTTTATGTCGGGGAGGCGTGTGCGTGCGTGCGTGTGTGGCTGACCCGGGCGTCTCTCTCTGTCGTCCTCTCCAGGCGAGAGCCAGTGCGACGCCACCACCTGCAGCAACGGCGGCACCTGCTACGACCACGGGGACGCCTTCCGCTGTGCCTGCCCGCCGGGCTGGGGGGGGAACACCTGCAACACAGGTCAGGCCCGTACTGAGTGTGTGTGTGTGTGTGTGTTTGTGTGTAGTGAGTATCTGAGGAGGGTCTTGAGAGTAAAATCACAAAGTGGAGAAAGTGGCGTTTGTCGTTGAGCTTTGAAAGGCCTAAAATGGATAAAGCGTCTTAGCAGCTGGTCGTTTCTAATATTTTTGGTGCTTTTCTTCTTTTCTAGTGATGTGCATATAAGCATAAAGCTGCACATAAACCCCTGAAAACTGAAAAAATGTTGAAAACAATGAGATCTGAATGATTCTGAGATTAGCGAAAATGGCCAGTGGACAAACTGCTAAATCTTTTTCGCTTCCCACATGTTTAATAACACATAACATAAATGTATTTAGGAAAAGGCAAACAACCCATTGTAAACTAAACAACCAATTGTAAACTTGGCAACATCTGATTGGCTTGTCGGCTACTACCGGGATCACTGGCAGATTCAGACTTAATCTGGAATTTTCCAATTTTTCCGTGTAACATGAACCCAGGAACAGTTTTTTTTTTTTAGCCGTGCTGCGTGTGAGTCACCGGTCTGCGCGCTTCTCGATATGGACTGATTCGATCTCTCGGCCCACAGCCAAAAACAGCACCTGCGCCTCCAGTCCCTGCTCCAACGGCGGCACCTGTGTGGGCGGAGGAGACACCTTCACCTGCATCTGCAAAGAGGGCTGGGAGGGTCCCACCTGCGGCCAGAGTCAGTTCCTCTCCATTTTACACCAAATCTCCATCTTTTACCGCTATATTAGACCAAAATGATTAAGTATGGCACTGAAATTCTTTCTTTTTTTTGTTTTGTCCTCAACAGATATCAATGACTGCAATCCCCATCCCTGGTATGTGGTGTTTTCAGCCTCGCGCGCACCCCTCGGGTCTACACGCACACACGTCTGGGTGGAGGGGTTGGAAGCTGTCCTTAAATCAACCCTCAAAGGGGCATCTCGTGGGAAAAAAGGGGGTTGGGAGGGGGGGTTGCTTGGATGTTGAATGGTGGAGAGAGGAAGGTGGAGAGGCTGATGAAGAGTTCCACCTACCCCGTGGTGAAGGCAGGCTGGCGGGTGGAGGTGGGGAGGAAACGTGTCCATTCTTCCTGTGCGACCTGGGGGTGGGGGGGGCAGGATGAGAGGAGAGGAGGGGAGGGGAGGGACTGGACACAGCAATTAGCATCTGAAAGGTGGAGGCTTGTATTGATGAGCTGAATTGAGCCTTGTGACCCCCACCACACACACACACACACACACACACACACACACACACAATGTGCTTTGTTACAGCTGGAGAGGATGTAGTTCTCGTGTCTCATCAGATTTCACTTCTTTCCCTTCTGTAGCTACAATGGAGGGATCTGCGTGGACGGAGTCAACTGGTTCCGTTGCGAGTGCGCTCCAGGTTTCGCCGGCCCGGACTGCAGGATCAGTGAGTACAGACCCCGCCCCTGCCATCTGAGGCGCTTTAAATCAAGGCCCCCGATCCTTCCTTCGAGAGCATAACGTTGCCACGGCAACCGAGTATGATTAAGGGGACGGATAGATGAGCGGGGCAGAGGCTGAAAGGATAAAGGTGGAGGAGGTGGGGTGGGGGGGGTTCGGCATGCAGAAGATGGACACATTGACACCTAAATGTAAAACCG
Source organism: Karalla daura (assembly GCA_029224185.1). Taxonomy (NCBI): domain Eukaryota; kingdom Metazoa; phylum Chordata; class Actinopteri; order Chaetodontiformes; family Leiognathidae; genus Karalla; species Karalla daura. The sequence goes on from CM055206.1 coordinate 2,642,738, forward strand.
CGGCTCCGCCCCCTCCCTTTTTCTGCGGGCCTTTAACGCCTCGGAGGTCAGAGGTCGTCCCTCCTCCATACTCTCACAGTCACACAAACACACACACGCAAGACAAATTACCCAGTGACCCTGAAATTCTCCTCCTCCTCCGCTCCATTGTGCGGGACCGGACAGGGTTCACCTTTTCTGTCAGACTTTGGTTTTGGGGAATTCTGGCGCAGGCCGCATCCGGCCGGCGGTGGGAAGCGCCATGTCACTCAAAGAGCCGCCGGGACATCTGACAAGTCAAACATTTTTTTTTTCTCATCCGGGGGTTAGATGTGGCGGTGATCCAGCCGAGCTGGCTGTGACTGACGGGGCGTGTAATGGGAGGAAAAACGATTACCTCTGTGCACGGTCTCCATCCGTCCTCAAACTCACTCCCGATGCTTATCTCCAGCGAAGGCAGGGCTGCAGGGTCCAAAAAAACGCGGGGCGACCTTTCCGATCGAGGAGCTTGCGTCCACCTTCCCCTCTCCCTCTCCCCCGCAGACATAAACGAGTGCCAGTCCTCACCCTGTGCCTACGGCGCCACCTGCGTGGACAAGATCAACGGCTTCCGCTGCGTCTGTCCCCTCGGCAGAACGGGAACCCGATGTCAAGAGTGTAAATACCTCCTCCGCTCCGACGGAAAGACTTGTTTTTCGTGCTTTTTTTTAACCTCGTCCCATGGACTCAGAGTTTCAAAGTGTTTCTCTCCTGTCCCGTCCGGATGCAGTCGTAGGGATCGGGAAGAGCTGCCACTACGCCGGGCTGCAGTTCCCCCACAGCAGCCGCTGGGAGGAGGAGTGCAACAGCTGCCACTGCAGCAACGGCAGAGTGGACTGCACCAAGGTAGCGGAGCTTTTTCCTGCCGCGTCTCTCGACCAGTAAATGTCACGATCAATCACTGCGCGATGCTCCTTCTCGTAGGAAAACAGTCTTTAAACGGCCGTAATTGGCCGTCATTAGATTACAGCGGATTGGACTTTATTGTCATTGGGCGGAACGCAGGCACCGGCCAATGCGAGGCGGTTGGCATCCAGCCAGGAGCCCAAAACAGTCGTCCATGCAGACAGATACGTTAATTATCAGAATGTATGAGGTGTGCGTTACAGTACAGTCAATTACAGTACAGTAGACATGACATAAATTCAGGATTTACTGCTATTGTACAACAAAAAGCAATATGAAGACCCTGTTTTATTGGAAGTCCAAACACACCAAACCTCTTTGTTTTTCTCTTCATTTAAATTTTAGGAGACAAAGATTTGGTCGATTGTAGCATAATGCCACTTCTTTTCATCGTGACAAGAAAGAAACAAATGTGCGCATATGATTGTGTATTTACAGCAGCTATAAGACTGAAAATGGACATTGAAAGTGTGTGGTTGTAGAGGCGTGATAGCTCTACGTGTCGGGTGACGTCCATGTGTGTGTGTGTCGTGGCGCCAGGTGCTGTGCGGCCGTCGCCCCTGCCGGCTGCACGCTCCCACCCCGGAGCAGAGGCAGCTCTCCTGCCCGGCCGGACGCGAGTGTCTGCAGCACAGCTTCTTCACCTGTTTCTCCCCGCCCTGCCACGACTGGGGGGTCTGCTCCGTGGCCGGGGCTCTGCCCCCCCAGGCGGCCACCAAGTGCCAGCCCAACAGCGGGCATCTGGACAACAGCTGCGGCCGAGTCACGCTCGTCTTCAACCGGGACAAAGTTCCTCCGGTGAGTCGCCTTGACTTGGAACCGAGTGGCTGCGTTTTAGACTCTCAGCTTACTGATCGCTGTGTGTGTGTGTGTGTGTGTGTGTGCGCAGGGAACGACGGTAGAGAACATCTGCTTCGAGCTGCGGTATCTGCCAGACGCCCGCAGCCTGGCCCGGGACCACGCCCTCCTCCTGCTCTGTGACCTCTCCCACTCCAACCCGGACGCCGTGGACGTGGCCATCGTAAGTCAGCTTTGGCCGCTCTGAGCTTCCGCATCATCCAGACGGAGATGCAGTGAGATCACACAGGGCTGCCGCTTCATGGAAAATGTTTTTCAAAGTTAAAGTCCGGTCAGGCTGCAGGATTGGAAAAACGCTTCACTTGCAGGATGTTCTTTGAGGCTAAAGTAATTGTGATTTGTGATCATTGGAAGCTGAAATCGATATCGAGATGAAACGTCGATAAATTGCGCAGCCGTCTGCATTTTTTCCCCCCTGCCCGCGGCCGTTTCCTCATCTCTGCCGCGTTCTCTGCTCTGGTTCTCAGTCCTTCCAGCCGGAGGATCTGCCAGACCACAGTCTGATCCAGGAGGCGGCCAGCGCCATCGTGGGCGCCCTGTCCAAGCGGCACAACAGCACGGTCATGCTGGCGGTCATCGAGGTCAAGGTGGAGACGCAGGTCATGGCCCCCTCAGTGGGTGAGTCGCTCCTAACGGCGGAGTCCCCCAGGGAATCGTCCTGGGCCCCGGATAGGTCTCTTAACCGCGTCACCTTCTCGTCTCATTTCATCTCAGACATTTAGAGCTGGTCTGTAACGAACCCTTTAAGGAATAGAAGTGAACAAACAGATCCGCGCAAATCCCAGATGAGCGAACCAAGGAGAACGTCTCTCTAATAGGCTAAAAGCCACAAGAGGAGCAAGAGAGAGAGGGAGATGGAGAGAAAAGTGTCTTGAATCGGCTAATGACGAGTACAGTAGGCAGTCAGGCAGAGTGATGCAGAAGGTTCTGGATCCAGCCCACGAGGCTGTCACAGCTATGTGCAGTCTTCGGGGACATGGAGGCTGGGAAGAGAGACTGAGAGGAGTCCCGGACTGGATCTAACGCCCCTCTGTCCTTTGTTCCGCAGATTACCTGGTGCCCCTCCTGTGCGCGGTGTTCAGCCTGCTCTGCCTGTTCTGCATTATCGTGTGCGTGTGGTGGACGCGCAAGCGGAGAAAAGAGCGCGAGAGGAACGTGCGGCTGGCCTCGGACGACAGCGTGAACAACCAGTGGGAGCTGCTGCGCCTGGTGGTGGGCCAGCAGCAGCAGCAGCTGCAGCCGCTGAAGGAGAGCAACAGGGAGGCCGAGCAGGAGCGCAAAAAGCTCATGGGCCCCTCGTATCGGACGTGTGACGGGGCGGAGGAGGACGAGGACGAGGAGGAGGAGGAGACGGAGGAGGAGGAGGAGGAGACGGAGGGCGAGCTGGAGCTGGAGGATGAGTGCGGCGGAGCGCGGGCGAGGAAGTACTGTAAGACTGCGGCGCAGTCCGGCGGAGGGGTGATCTGCACCCTGCACAGCTCCAGCTCCCCGCTGAAGGGCCCGCACCGGACCCCCGCCAGCTACAGCCCCAAAGACAACCGCTGGAAAAATGTCAGTTCGGCGCTGTCGGGTCAGAAGGACCTCAGAGACCATTGTGTGTAAGAAGTCTCGGCAAAGGACTGGCGGCGTGGAAGTGAGGGAGAAGTGAGAGCAGAGAAGCTGCGAGGCAGCTCGTCTTATTTTTTTGGACTATTTTTTTGGGGAAGGAACTAAAGAAAGAGAATGAGGAAAAAAAAAAAAGGCTTTGAGTTTTATTAAGCCCGTCTTTGCTTTGTCGTCATGGTTTTTTCCGTCACTGTCGCCTGAATTTTTTTGGTTTTTTTGTTCTGATTCAGGAGGCTCAGAGCACAGTGGACATCCCTCACTTCTGTTCGCTTACTTTTCTTTGATCATGTACAAAACGGAGCGAAATGTCAGTTACCGGAGAGGCAAAAAGAAACGCTCTGTGATTCTTTTTTTTTTTTTTTGTTGTTGATGGAGTTCTACCATTGAAGAAACAATGAGTCAATCGACGAGGAGACGAGAAAAACAAAGAACACCTGTATAAAGATTTTGTTGGTTTGTTTTTTTGTTTGTTTACAGAGGATTATTATTTAGATGAATTGTCAGCAGGCTCCTGTCTCGGCGTCTGCTCAGGGGAGGGGCGGGCGGGGGGGCGGGCAGACACACACACTCTGAGGGGACGGCAAAGGATGCGTCCAGAGGGGGAACGGACTTGTTTGCAGCCACGGTAACAGAGGGGTGGGGGGAAAAAAGCAAAACAAAAAACAAACCCTCCCTTCGCTCCGTCTCTTTGCGGCTTTGCCCACCTGTGGCCGTCATGCGCCAGCCTTACCAAAAACACTTGGCCTGGAGGGGGGAGGGGGAGGGGAGGGTGGGCGGGGAGGGGAGGGGCGGGGGCGGGGGCGGGTAGGGGACAGAAACCCCAGTGCCTACTATGTGGCCTTCCATTTGAGTTTTTCTTTTTGCTGTCGTTGTCGTTTCCTCCTGTCTCCGTCTGTCTCGGCTGAAAGCTGCGCGCGTGAGGAACTTTCTTTTGCAGTATTTTGAGTTGGTAGCAAGTGCCTTCCTCAAGAGCCCGGCGTCCCGGCTCCCGAGTCGCGCTGCCCAGTTTGACCTCCTTGTTCTCGCATCTCAAAGGGACATGACAAAGTGTACATTTAAAAGAGCTCAATTTCACAGCAACGCCGCTCACGGTATTTGATCCGGACAGAAATGACTACTCTGTACATACGTGTAAATACTAAAGGAGTCGCTGTGTATATTTGAAATAAGTAACTTAAAGACAAGTCACACATTTTTATTATTATTATTATTATTATTATTGTTATTATTATGATTAATATTATTTTTATTTTTTTTTACAATGCCATTCCTTTTATTTATGCCAGTCAAAACGGGCACGTTTTATAACGCTTCAATATCCGGAGTCCCGCGGTTTGAGTCTCCACAGCGAGGCACCGCCTAATGAAGGAGTTTCTGGGGGCTTCGCACATGGTTTGCCACGGGGGTGCGCTCGTTTTCCGTTTCCCCCGTCTCACCCTGTCCCGCCGTGGCACCGCCGCGTCGGCGTTTTCCGCGGCGCCGTCTCTCGCATTTTTTTAGCGCCGGAGCGTTTTCCTTTGCGGACGCTGCAGCCTTAACGGAAACGAGCGAAAAATCCCCAAAAAAGCGAAACGGAAACGGACGGACCCTCAAACCATCCGCGAGCCCGTCGCGAACCCTTTCGTCCCAGGTGCCCCAGCGCAACGAGGAACGCGTCGTCTGTGCGACCCGCGGTCATCGACCTCGTTTTTCGTTTTTTTTTTTTTTTTCTTACGTTGGTTTGTTTTCGCCACTGAGGAAAGTTGACTCTTTAAACAAAAGAAAAAAAAACGTGTGGTGTATAGTGGCGTGTTTTATTCGCCGGAGTCAAGTGCTCTCTCCCCGTCTCGCTTCGCCGCCGCGGAGATCTCTGGAGTGGAACGCCCGAGCCCGCCGCGGACGCCGGCGGGTCGGACGTCGACGCGTTCGCATTCATGTTTTGGTTTCAAGGCTTTAACGAAGGGAACAATATTTGCAGATGTTTTTGTTACCACGAGATGTGTTTTTTTTTTTTGTCTCTCTCTCTCTCTCTCTCTCTCTTTTTTTTTTTTTTAAATACCAACTCGGTTCAGAATGACCCCTTTTTCATATCCTGTTGTTATCGTCTCAGAATGCCATCGTATTTTCTGTAAATGGGACACGGCAAAATAAAGAATTAAAGATGCATCACTGCTGGTGTTAAAAAGCTGAACATGCATATTCTATACCTTTTTTACTTACCTTGCACGTGGGGACCGGAGGTCATTTATATACAAAAGAAAGAGGTTATTTTGGTGCACGTTTCGTTGCTCTAAATAACCCCCCCCACACACACACACACCAGTTATTTATCAAAGCGGTTTCCGGAGCTCTTCAGACCCGCCTGTTGTGTTTGGTTTACGGCGCACAACACTTGGAACGGATTCGCATCACAAGAGGAGATTCAGCTGAGCTTTCTTGGGGCGGGGTTTGTCCGGCGGTTGATACGAAGTCGAGCTCTTGTCTCGAGGCACCAAACCTGCCCAAAGGTCGCCATGATCCAGATGTTGAGTTCGCATCGATCCGTCCATCCCTTATCTCTTCACATTTTAGCTCCCTCCGTCTGTCTGTAACTGCATATGGAATGCAACAAATTATGCATACATGATGCACAGCATCCCATTATCTGATTACCAGTAAATACTAAATGTCACCGTACCTCGGAACTCCATTGATCAATACTTTTGCGCTGACGGTGGATCGAATTACTGTAGCATACAAGATGCCACGTGAACAGACGAAAATATCACCTCCGTTACATTCCTATAAGGCTAAAACTTCTTTTCCTTTGGAGGTCCACAGTTAGTCCGCTAACTCGGCAGTCTGATTTGCACTCGCACATCGAGTCAGTTACCATCCAGGGCCGACTCCTGTCTCCTGACGCCCCGCAGTTCCTGCCCTTGGCCTGGCGTGTGCGGGGGCCGGGGACGGTTGCACATCGATCGGTAGGATTACCTCCGCCGCGCCAATAGAACCCGCTCTCCTGCTCTGGGCCGATCCAGCCTCGGCCAATGGGAGGCTGACGTGATCCTTCCTGGCCACACAGAGCTGTGAATGTTTCATGAGCGATATTATGATGCCCTGGTGGTGGTGGTGGTGGTGGGGCGGGACACATCTCCACCCGCATCCCATGGGCGCTGCTGGCGCTAATAGGACCTTCCCGCGTCGGAGAGGCCGGATCGACTTACAGAGCTGTGTGGAAGAGCTGGAGTTATGGGAGCAGAGAGGAAGAGAGCGGACAATGTCTTAACAGACACATTCATCTGTGGATTACTGTGAAATCACTTTAGGGAGGCGCTAGACGTGCATCTGCTGATTATTAACCGCCTGGCTGTTAGAATGTTGCTTTTTAATACTGGAGTCTTTCAATTTCTTCTGTAGGAAAACTGTTTAAATAGGTGAGATTGACACGCACTTTCTTTTGGTGGTCACTTTATGTACTGGAAATGGCAAAAATCTGCTGCTGTTTATCTCTGGACAGTTAGAGCTAGTTGTTCACTAAGTCACCCACAATAACCCCACTTGTCTCCAGTTTCGAACCCCTTTCTGATTCTGTCCCTTTGTAACACCCGCCTAACACTAACCCTGACCCTGCAGTAACTGGCGACTTGCTTTCTCACTGGGATAAGCTGCAGAATGCCCGACACAATATTGTTGAAGTCCAAAGTGGGTAAGATCATGGATTCATCTGCAACGTGTCCACACTGGGGCCTGGTCCCTTACTGGTCCCTTACTTGCTTGATAGGTTAGGTCATTGCACCACCATCGGAGCTCAGTCCCTTGCCAAAAAAGCGACAATGAGCAATATTTAATTCCCCATGTCATGTCTTATCACAAAGCAGTTTGTTTCTCCTCTCTGCTCCATACAAAGCAGGCATACAGTATATGTGACGCGGTGCCAAGCTGCTTTTGTGCCTGTCAGCATCAGTTACCCACCCAACACACACGCACACACACACTCACACAAACCAGACTGCATCAGTAAACTGACACCAGCTTCCAAAAGTGGCTCCCCAACAGCAGCCAAGGACATCTCAGTACCCTGCATTTGTAAACACGTAGTACAACTACTACACCCAGCTCAAAATGGCCGAAAGCGTTCACAGAAGAAGCCGCCGAAATGTGGAAGGCAGTGGAAGGCTGCTGTCTGTTCTGACACGCACACGCACACACACTGGTGCACACAGTGCAGTGACTGTGAGGTGGTATTTAGTGTGCGCTCCTGCTCCCTGTCGCTGCTCTGTGCATCTGTTGATGTGGGTCTTTGGGACCATCTGACAGTGGAAGCAGCTGGGTGACAGGATTTTAGGCTAAGCCCTGCGTCCTTTTAAACACACACACACACACACACACACACACACACACACACACACACACACACACACACACACACACACACACACAGACGTGTCTCCATCTTTTGTGGGGGCATTGGAACCCTCTGCGATGACCTTAACCCAAGATTTTCACCCTAAAATTGCACAAGAACGTTATTGTGGCGACTTACATTTCGTCCCCACAAGTGAGGTGTGTTGCCTGTGACACACACACACACACACACTCACACACACATACACACATAATCACTGACATAACATGGTACAGTAGCAATATGGCGGGTTGGCACATGCTGGTTAACAAAGATATGAAAACAAGTGTGTGCGTGTGTCTGTGTGTAGGTTGGCACTGCAGGCCTGCCTGGCCGCTGCAGTAACCCTCACACATACCCTCTGCACCAGCAGGCGAGGGGTTGGGGAGGGGGGGCGGGTGCAAATGGGAGTCTTACAGTGTCACAACAGCTTTTCTGGGACAACTGTTCAGTGTGTGTGTGTGTGTGTGCGCACTTGTGTCTAGATAAACAAATGTGTTGAGAGAGAACTGAAATGATTAGAGTGGGTCCGCAGAGAAGTTGGACTGCAGAAGGATACTGAATCTGTCTCCGAATCTCAATGAAGAGTAAAGGGACTGGGAGCGATAGTCTATTGATAATCAGCTATGATGATCAGACATTTGAGGTGCAAATATAATTTGCTAGTGTGTGGAAGATCTACAGCTGATACCATGTTCAATGGAAATATGGAAAGAATGTAAAAAGAAAAAGATCTGCGGTTCATTGTTGTCTTCTTAATGCACTACTATCTACTCCGGCACTCACACCCTGGGGTGCTTTAGAGCCTCAAATAAACCTAAACATGCTTCTGTGAGATTCCGATCGCTATCATGAAAATGCCATGATTATGGCTGTATTGCCTGTTCGTTGTGTAAGAGCTTTTTAAATGCCTCACGTTGTGTCTCCGAAGCTTGCATGACACTGACACAAATTTGATGCCACAAATGTCGACCTGGGCAAACTGGTGTCCCTGCTGCAGCACACTCTCAGGCCGGGGGAGTAATGCAAAACAGACGTGCTGGGCTCCGCAGGGCAGGGGGAAAGGTCAAAGGTCAGAGGAGGGCAAACAAACTGTGAATTTTCATCGAGATCCCCAACTCGGCACGGAACCCACATCCACACGTCGATGCAGGAACACACACGCACACACACACACACACTGCTGAGGCCAGTAGGTGTTGACTTCACTGTTATCTCATCTGATCTGGCTTTTGATGCAGGATATGAAAGCATAAATGGCGACTAGGTTTGTAAATGTATGTAATGCACGCTGCGTGGGGGCTGCTGTTTATACGGACAGTTAGCCAGCTGCGTGATACCTGTGTGGCACAGGTATCACGCGTTTTCTCCCTTTCTGTGTTTCTCCACACATATGCCACGCGTGTTATGCTTGTGCACGCTCAAGTGACAGTGTGCAGCGCAACCCAACACCCCCGTGCAGCGATATGCAAGGTCAATTTGCGCCTCCAGGCCTAAGTGGCATCAAGGAATGCAAAATACAGCCAGGAGCTGCTCCGAGGCAAGTCACAGTGTGTAAACTACTGTACATTCAAGTGAAAAGCCAGAGGATACGAGCGGAGTGAATGGAGCGTGCCGGTGTTTCCTGTGAACGTCTGAGGTAATTGTGTGTGTGTGTGTGTGTGTGTGTGTGTGTTTGTGCGTTCAGAGTGTATTTGTTTTTGAGATGTTCTCCTAGAAACCATAGCGACACATACTGTACAAAGCAGGTAAGGATGGCTTCGGGTACTCCTCCTAAAGTACTAGGCGTCCTCTTCTGGGTGTAAACCTGAATTCTTACGAGGTACCACATTTGCTGGTTGAAAAAAAAAAAAACTGACTGGAATTTTTTAGTAATCGGTGGAGGGTGTTGGGAACTTGCTGCTTCTTGTTGTCTTCTTGATGTGTATGTAGGTGGACAGCCGGAAACAGCCAAACTGGGAGTTTTCACTGGTTCGCCTCGCCAGCTGTGGAGGTCATGCGCTCGGTTCATTAAAAATTACCCCCCAGACCTGTTTTTCTTAGAAATTCTTCTGCTGTAAGCCATAATTGTAAGGATCATGATTTTCTTTTACAGACTTTTCGTCCACATACAGGCAAAAAAGCAGAGCTTCACCTTTGTCTACCCTACCTTGGCAGCACAGCCCGGAAACACAACTCATTCAGAAATCCGAAAACAAAAACATATGATTGATGATGCTTTCTTAAACTAATGTAAAGCTTCCTGTCAAATTCTGGCCACAGTGCTTGCCATCAACTGACCAATTTGTTGCAGCCTGTCAGTGTTTTTTTTATCTTTTTCTGAGCAAACTGAGTAAAATCTCCAACCACGGGGCTGCACACAGCCATCTCCTGTCTCGACATCGGACTTTGAGCCTCTCCCCTTTCATGAGCACTTAAATGGCTCAGGAAGAGATGAATCCTGAACACGTTCGGTTCCATCGCTCGCCCATCGCGCCGGACCGTCCACAATACGGCGAGTGTTTGCCCGGATTAGGTTTTCGGTCATGGAAAAGCACAACCGTCCTTGGGGAGATGCGTCTTTTGTGCAATTAAGCCGTTTGGTGAATGCTCTTGCGCTGGCACACCTAGTGCGTGACTCACCCCTGACTCACTCGGCCCATAATGAGTAAAAGGGAAATTGAAAGAGATTTCATAATATCGCACATTCCCCGGTCGGCCCGGGCACGTCGGGGGAAATATGTAGCCTGGAGCCATGTTGATTGTGGATGAGCCGCAGTGTTTGAGTAATAAGGAGAAGTGTTTTGCACATGAAACACACCGAAATTCACCGCTCGCTGTGCTTCTATTCTACACAGCGCAGGCAGTTTTGCGTATTTCTACGTGTCGTTACAGTTTGGTATGAATCAGTGAGTGCAAGCAAGTATGCGGTCCAGCAGCAGCAGCAGCAGCAGCAGCAGCGTGTTGCAGCTCGATGCCTTGCTCAAGGGCGGTCTGCTTGTTTAGGTTATGTATGTTCCCGTCACTGAAATGAACACGGTGGACTTTTACCGCCTCTGTCTTTTTGCCTAATCGAATTTCACAGCTTCACATCGACAATGATGAATCGTTTTATTTCACGGCTGCGCCTTTCATTGTATCTCCCCTGTTGTCGCTCTGTAAATCACTTTCCAACGGCCCTCAGGCATGAGATGTGCAAACACAAATCGAGCTGCCTCGCCTTTCAGGCCGTTAATAAGAAAACCTGTCAAGAGAGTCGTCGAGGATGCAGCGCCTCAGCACAACTTTTTGTGGCAAATCGATATCTGAAGTACAGAGTGTGTAAAAGGCTCCCTGGACATTGGCGACTTGAAATGGTTGAAATCCCAAAAGCTTTCAAGTCACGCTTCCTTCCGTCCGTCCATTGTCTTACAGATATTTTGAACATCACTCGCTCTCACCTGGGGCCAAGTTTCGGGTTTCAAATGGACCAAAACACGCGTGTGACACACCTAGTGTCCTCCCACAGTCACAAAGGTTAGCAGCGTAGTGTATAGCCTGTAGCATTACAGTAGGTAGTTAGCTGTACTATATGCTCTGAACAAGCATACTGAGGTACAGAGTTTATGGTCTTCAACCCCCTCCATATCGTTACCCGAAGCATGGACTGGGCTTTCCATGAATCTTGACAAAAGCCACCTATCCTTCAGTTCTTTGTTCACGGGACTTGTGCAGATTGATGAATGCGTAACGATTTCTCCGCTCACTGTGGCGAAAGTGACACTCTGCGGAGCGGGGCAAAAAAAAAAAAGAGAAAAAAATCAATCCATCGGAAAACCGCTCGATGCTTGAATCAATCCCGCCGAACGCTTGACAGACGTCGACCTTCGGCTGCCGATCGGAGGTCGACTCCGTCTGGGAGTCGGATAATTGAGGATAATTGAAAGTTACAGGGGGGGAGTCGCGTGCGAGGAAAATTGATTGCTTTCTTCGCGGCTGTTAATCCCCTTCACCCATTAAAAACTACCGTGCGGATTCAGGTTACGTTCGCCTGCGAATACCGACACTCGTTAGGATCAAACATGCCTCCTCTTTGTGTTTTTTTACTTTTGGAATCGCTCGGCCCTCGTTCGCAGAAATCTCGGAGGCGTCTTAATGGGGGAGGAAAAGGGGGGGGGGGGGTTATCCCGGGTCGCCCTAGGCCTCGGCGTTGGCATCGAGCAGTCAGAGCACAGCTGGGAATAGCAATTGGATGGACGTGTCGCTTGGCACGGTGCCCGACGTGACAGCTGACTCGATAAGGAGAGGCCTTTTATCCTGCAGACGAACATGTGGCCGACGCTGCCGCGGCCCCTCCGACAGACAGACAGACAGACGGTTTCTCCGCCATCGGGGCAAAGAGGAGGAGGAGGAGGAGTAGGAGGAGGAGGAGGAGGAGGAGGGGGAGGAGGAGGGGGGCCCGACGTGACCCGCGGAGGACCCACCTTCCCCTTAAAGATCGCCGAGGCCAACTGTGCCAATGGGCACTCCACTATGTTGGATGTGCCTGACGAAAACGGTGCAGAGGGAGGTGGCAGCAGGAGAGGAAGCCCACGCGGCTACGAGCTCTTCTTTTCGGGGGCGACGCAGTGGATTCTGTCTGCGGATGCAGATTTGACGGCTTCCATGAGCTGAAATGAAGGAAAACTGGAGAAGAGCCGGTTCGCCTTGGGTTCACCATTGCAGGGGACGCGTTTCACATTAGTCCCGCTTGTGCGGCATATTCATGTGGCGGTGAGCTGTTAAATGAACAAAAATCTTACTTCTGTATTTAGAACGAATCTTCTTTCCTCTGTCTGAGTCTTTAAAGGTGTTTTTATCTATTCGTAGTGACTTACACGAGAGAGAAATCAGAGTCTGCTGCTTTAAATGCAGCGAAATGGAAATAAGAAAACTGCATTTTCTGTTTTAGTATCATTAATAGTTTTCACCTCCTTTGATCCCATCACTACAAGAATGCCTTTTGTAAGAAGCTGCAGAGCTCTTTGGTGACAAGCCACAGCTCTCCTTGGCTTTGTCATTGCAAGAGACACGGCCCCCATCGCTCATTGTCATTTGAGTGGCTGTCAATAGCAATCTATTGATCTATGCAGATTTATGTGGCCACTTCATTATAAGTCAGTCTTCAAAATGTCTGGGACAAGGTATTATCTAGTGTTTATTCTAGACTTTATATGGTTAATCTGTTGTTTGACTGTCAGGATTCGGTAAGTTCTCTCAAACTGTTCTCTTCAAAATTCAAGTGTTTTTTATACCTCATTACAGGGCTCATTTCTCTACATGACGATGTGAAAACAACGAGGGCCAAAACAGTCCGCGTACTATTTACCATAGGATGCCTGAGATCGAATGTGAAAGAAATGTGGGAGAGAATTGAGACGACTGGATGTTTCTCCTGGGCTTTGCCACTTCAGGAGACGCTATTCGCATCATTCACTGACATTTGACCTGTTTCCAATAGGAATCTATCGATTTGTGCAAATTCACCAGGTCACTTTTTACTTATTGATTTTGGACAGGTTTTCTGTGCTTTTTGTGTGTGTAAAATAGTCATTTGTGAGGTTAGGTCAGGCACTCAGGTATAGTGAGTGAGACAAGTACCTCAGACTGTTAAAGCCACCGACGATTGAGGTGTTTTTTAGTGTTTTACCTCCTTTAACCCTGCGATTACACGACTCACCCACTCCTAACACAATTTAAGTCTAACTGACATCCTCATTATAACCCATAACCTCAAAATCCTTATCCCAAACAGGGTAATTGAGCAGGTGACGACTGACAAAATGTCCTCATTCTGTAGAATTCTCTGCATCCTCCCGTCTATTTTGAGGGCTACGCACGCACAGACACACACTCGAAGATACAGCAGAGTCAGGTGAGGTCCCCCCCCCCCCCCATCCACCCCTCCCCCCATCTGTCTGACTGAGTTCCTGTTGCCTTCTTACCCAGAGAGCCCAGGCACAGGCGGGCCGAAGAAAAACATACTTTGTTTTCCGCTGCGTTAAGGGGCGGACGGCCCTGTCACAGTATGGCTGTGTGTGCTACCTTGTTTGATAGGGAAATTGGATCTGGTCTTGAGAGGGGAGTGTAATGCAGTTAAAGGCATCATGAAAAGCCAGCTGTAACAGGATTTCATCCTCCGCGGAGCTGCCACTGACTGCTGCCGTGAGGCCGCTCATTAGGGACGACCTGTGTTTGTGTGCGAGGCGCTCCACGGACGAGCTGCACATCCTGCAGCCTGAGCTCCTATAGATAGATAGATAGATGGATGGATAGATAGATAGACAGATAGAAAAATAGATAGATAGATAGATAGATAGATAGATAGATAGATAGATAGATAGATAGATAGATAGATAGATAGATAGATAGATAGATAGATAGATAGATAGATAGGTAGATAGATAGATAGATAGATAGATAGATAGATAGATAGATAGATAGATAGATAGATAGATAGATAGATAGATAGATAGATAGATAGATAGATAGATAGATAGATAGATAGATAGATAGATAGATAGATAGATAGATGCCCCTCTCCGTCAACCAGCTCGACTAGATTTTCACACCTGGTCCAACCAAACAATGGAGACTCCAAATTTTAGTCTTGGAAAATGTGATATGTGTTTTCCATTGCGAAACGGGCATTGTAGATGCAAGGGACCCAGAGCTGTTTTTGCCGCCGCCTGAACCTGTTTTGCTGCCCGCTGTGGCCGTGCCTTTGTGTACCAAGGTGACTGTCCATGAGCGCGTCCAGCGGAGAACATTTTTAATAGCTCCTCGCCAAGGTCAGCGCCTTCGCTGTGCTATGCGAGGAATGAGCGGAGGCCTTCGCTCACAAGTGCCTTGGGGCCGACTCCAGAGAGTCGCGCTCATTGTGTGGCAGCCGAGGGGGGAACAAAGACATTTCCACCGGAGGAACTTTGGGTTCCTGTCGATAAGGAGGGCAGCGTTGCGAGCCCGGCCCGTGTTTATATGCTTGTGTACAGTGGGGACCTACGTGGCAGCAGAGGCTCGCACTTTCCAGACAACAAGTGGTGGCTTTATAAATAGTCACGCTCGGAGAAACATCAAAGGGAGGGAGAAAATTCCAGCCGATGATCGAGATTCCCGGCCTGATGAAGTTTGGGTGTTTACTGGGCCTTTATGGCTTACAGTGAGTCTGACTTTGATGGACAAATGCCTGCGGCCATGCGTGAAATACAGCTTCACAGCCCGGTCCCAGATTCCCTCCCTGTTATCATGACATATGGAGGTGCTTGGAAACGATTTTTTGTCTCTATAAAAGCTCGCGCCAGCGCTGGGTTTGCCTCTCTGTGAGGCAGTAGCACTGTCAAACAACCGTCGGTCTGACATGACCCAGGCCGAAGCATGCGGGAGGATGTGAGTATACAGAGTGACAAACCGCAGGACGTATGTTAGACGAAGACGTTTATAATGTGTAATAATAACGTAATGGATATCCGAAGGATAAGGCGACTGAGCGTGATGTGATGCATGATGTGGCCCGGTGGATAGCACAACGGGAGGGGGTCCTTCGGTTCGACTCCTGGTCAGGCTGAGAGGTATTGCATGTCTGCATGACTTTTCTTTGAGTTCTCTGGGTGATACTGATATAAACCTGTGTTATCGTCCATTTTGCGTGTCCATTTTTTGCACACCTAGGGGCCATATAGAGTCTAAGATCGACCTAAAACCACATGACTTTAGACTGTAGGAGAAGACAGGAAACCCTCACAGACGCAGGGAGAGCATGTCCATTTTGAGCACTTTCAATCGCGTTTTCTCCTGGTTTTCTTTCCAACTTTTTCAACTTTTTTTTTGGGGGGGGGGATTCCTAATCTTCAGAAACAACAGGTCCGACACCGAGAGCTAAAGTCCTACACATCTGTGCATGCAGCTGTAATTGCTATCCGCTGATACAGTAAGAGATGGCTTCTGTCCGTAGGAGCAGACAGACAGATAGATTTGCTTAACACAATATGGAGGTGAGGAGAGTGTGATTTAACCTTGAGGGTGCTAGGGCTCTGTTGCCCTCCACAGGCAGTTTTCTGTACAGTTACAAAGCATACTACGCACTCTACTGTACACCGCCTGTACAATACCTCTCCTCTGTGTGTGTGTGTGTGCGTCCATCTGTCCGTCTCTCTATCACATGATCGTTCCATGCGGGAGCGGGGGGGGGGGCATTTTTAGCGGGGCCGACGCTAACACTGACGCTGACATTTGCACAATGATCCGCGGCGGTCTCAGTTGGGCTGAACCGCTCGTACGCCAGGTACCCGTCCGCTTACCATTTTACCAGCGGTTGCCATGCAGAGAAGATATGAAATGATGAGGCACGATCAGTACGACCAGTCAGCCGCCTCCTGCCACCACCTGCTCGCTGCACAGGCCCGTCTCCGATTCCACACGTCACATCCTTTCAAAAGGCCTAAGGCAGCGTGCGTGCGTGTTTGTGTAGCACACATTTTTTCAAATGTTTTACGACACACGCTCTTAAGCTTTGCTCCTTGAGTTTAATTGTATTCTTTTAGATGATATGAATGATAGCAAAAAGCAAGGCGTCTGAGGACTTTGCGCAACACAGGCAGGACCACAAGAGTTTTTACCCTCTTTTTCACCATTTTTGTCCCAATATCTTTGATCGGACGCCTAAGGAATCAGAGAAAATAGATACGGATGGCCCGCGGCTCTGCTGTGCTGCACCTCGGCCCTGCGGCGACTTTCACACACTGTCTGCTGCCTTTCCTGTCCCCTTATCAGCAGCTAATTGCCACTAATGTGGAGGAGACAACACTGCATCTGAACGGTTCATTCACTTATCTTGGTGTTGAGACGCGGGCTTTCATGTCCCGTATTCCCACGCTGGTGCTGCGGGACTTTCCTGGCTAATGCAGCGCGTGGGGAGAAAGTCCAAGCACAGGTTTGGAGGAACCTGCACAACAGAGCGTTTTATGGACACGGCCTCAGACACCTCTCTAACCTAACCGTAACCTTTACATCCGGGGGAAGTCTGTGTTTGGCAGCGGTTCACTTTGCTGAGCTCTTAATGCGAGTTACAGCTTTCAAAGACTTTGTTTGGGGGGGGGGGCAATTTCTCTTTCGCAGTCTCCACACAAGACCGGCAAACTTTCATTTGGATTCCGGCGGAGTTCGTGACCTTTTATCAAGTCGCCGTCTCACAGTTTAATCGCTCATCATTCGCTTTACTGACAACATAATGATGCGGCAATGACACCAGGCGGAATGTGCTGATTCACCGAGTAAAGCAACCGCATGGCCGCACCTTAACAAGAAGGGGAGATTCATCCACGTTTGATCGCTTTGGGGTTAAAATGACAGCGAGGCACAATTTTTGAGACATGTTTGTCATTAGGATTTTACTTTGATAATTGGCCTACCACTTGAGGGTGCGGAGTCCAGCCAATCAAAGGTCTAGAGAACATGTGCAGCTGATGTGGGAGGTCAACAAATAAGGAACTGATTTTCTCAGTAAAAGTGAATGAATGAATAAACAATTCAGAAGTATCTGATAACATCGCCTAGTCTTCGTCCCTAGATGTCGGTGTCATGAGAAAAACGAGTAAAGCTGAATTACTATCAGTTGCTCCAATCTTGCCTGGGTGATACCAGGCGCGGGTTCAATTGCTTAATTGGTCCCTTACGATGAAGCTAAAAAGGCGAGGTGTGAGGGGAAGTGGACGGGGACTTCAGCTGACACCCCGGCCACGTCTGACACCTGATAAGGAGGCCGAGCTGGACATGGACGCAGACAGGCGCAGGGCCACAGATACGGGCCAGCAGCACAGCAGGGCTGAGGGCTCCGAGGTGAGAGGTGAGAGGTTGAGGGTAGAGAGGAGAGAGGCTCATGTCCTCACACTGGACCTGTCAGGAGCTTCCTCTGGGTGTGTGTGTGTGTGTGTGTGTGTCAGGCATCAGTAAGATTAGGTGAGATTAAATATTAGGCACTGTTGCCGAAAGCATGCAGACGTGTGCATGTGGACCATGGAAGGGTGTAAATTGTGCAGTAGAGCGTGCAATGAGGTAGTAGAATATAAGACCAGATGAAATGGAATAAAAGATTATAGAATTTATATTAGCTGAGATGGTATTATTGTGGTTGTGTATAGTACAGGTACCGAAGGCAATGAAATTTAGTTTGGCATGTGGCCAGAAGTGCAGATGTGTATGTACAGACTATAAACTGTGAACTAGAACTACGAAAGAGAACACACACTGAAGTGCTTGAATGACTTAAGCAGCAAAATATAAACACATTATGCAGTATGTAGATATAGATCGTAACATATTACAGATTTTTTATCATTTCAAATGGTGATGAATGTCATGCATATCTACATATGAAATGCTGGTACCGAGGCCCGGGTAGCATCCTCAGTAAATCCTGCTCTGATGCTTTTATTGTGTGAGCAGCAGCACTCCTTCCTCCGGTGGCTGTTTTGACCCTTGTTCATTGATTTTTCTCCACTGAAGGAGTCAATGCAGAGCTAGAGTGAGCAGGGTCAGTAAGTTTACAGCCAAAGGAGGGAGGGAAGGATTTCTACTCTACACACACACACACACACACATGCACACACACACACACACACACACACACACACACACACACACACACACACACACACACACACACACACACACACACACACACACACATACATAGGAAGAGAGAGAGAGAAAGAAAGAAAGAAGAGGAGGCAAGAGGGAAGGTTTCTCAGCTGGTTTATTTTTAAACAGCAGCCTGGGATAACGTCTCACAGCGTGTTAATATCTGTGATTTGGGATGCAGTGGATAAATGAGCAAAATGCTGAAGCTTACATGAGATTGCTGTGGAAAAAGAAGAGAGTATGTTATATGTTGGGGAAATTCCTGAAATCATAAGAATCTATTATCTAAAACACTCAATCTGGCACATTACCACAACCTGAAAGTCCTTTGTAGACACTATAATACCTGCATGCTATAATATTGAGTAGGGCAGGATGTCCGGTTACCATGAGTTTGGTGTCATTTGTTGAATAACTCCTGGGCAGATGCCGTATTGATGTGTTTGTTCAGTGGATGTGCTCAGTGTGCAGTGTTGGCTGGGTCTGAAGGCAGACGGGTCAGGAGACTGCTGTGTAGACAAAACCTTAATGTGAGGAAAGAGAGCTCTGTCAACATGCAGCCATGGGACTAATAGGAGTGTGTGTGTGTGTGTGTGTGTGTGTGTGTGTGTGTGTGTGTGTGTGTGTGTGTGTGTGTGTGTGTGTACATACAGAGAGTGTGTGTTCTTGCATGCTTTGGACGTATTAGATTGCGTCCACAGTACATAATCTCTCATTAGAATATGTCAGCAACTACACATGCTTACACTGACCTCTACTGCTGGATGATGGTCCACACACTGATCCTATAACAGTTTTGTTGCGTTAGGCACAAGCATGGGTGGGCAGCATACGTGGATTCTCTCCCGCTGCCAAAAAAACATGCATGTTTAGGCAGATTGGAGACTCTGAATCTGTGTGTGTGTGATAGACTGTGGACTTGCATTCACATCAGACCCCTGAGGCACTGTTAAGGTACTGAGTTGAATATCGAATGAATGAGTCTTCTAACTATGTGTTCATAAAGTGCTGAAAGCACTGTGAACTAGAACCACATCCCCTCACTTGTCACAGTACCAATGAAGCTGTTTACCTGTGTGATGCTAACAACAGGTGTTCTTTTTGTTTCCTATATCACTCTACGCATCCTCCTTTCGTAATGGTCACCATTGGCAAACAATCACATTCTCATTCTAATAGTAAGAGCTGATAAGTTGACATAATGAATAGCAAGCGAAGTTTCAGTTTCCTTCAAATTATGCAAAAGAAGCAAAATGAAAGAGAAATCAGAGGCTTTTAGCTCCCGTATATACCTTTGTGTGTGTGTGTTGGGGGTGGGTTGTGATATATGTGTATGTATGTGTGTGGGGGGTGGGGGTCGTGGGCTGCTTAATCATTACCAGTGTCCCCATGCAAGAAGCACAATAAACTGCCTAATTAATGGAGCGTTCGACATTCCGAGCTTTTATCCCAGGACACAAAGGAAGCTTTCTGGGTAGCGCGGCAATAAATCAGGGCCGGCGGCGGTCAGTCAGTGACACCTCCGCGCCATGTGACAGCGATGCTTTCTGCCCAGGTCACAGCCACACAATCCCACGTTTCTTAATGAGTCCCGGCCATTGTTGCGCTAACCACCAAATCGGGCGCGAAACGGAGGTTAACTGTTAACCAGCCGCGCTCTCGGCTAAATGTCTCTCGGACACATCTGCGTGTGTGTATTTGGAGAGAGCGGTTTCCATACTCTGAGCCGTTCGCCACATTTACCGTTTGCCATTAAGAACAGCTAACTGAGAGCATCTTCCACTCCGGACTTCAAATTTCTCATTCATCTGAGCTGGAACTACACACTTTCACGTGTATACGTCCGTGGCAGCTGTTTGTAAGCCACTCACTCTGACTGGTCTCATTTCCACCCAACCCGCAGCCTCAGCTGCCTCGCGGGGGCCACAGCGTTGCACTCGGGCACTGGCGGGCCCTCGCCTGCACCCCCAGCGGGGCCGCTCATGGGCCAAACGTGGCATCCCGCTGGGCGCAGGTTGTGATCAAGCCGATCGGAGCGGGGGGGGTCCATCTGCCAGCCGGTCAGGAGCTGATCGAAGGGAGTTCGGCCTCTCAGTTAGTGTGTGCCTTCGTATCTGGACACACGGGGGAGCGACATAAGTTATTTATGCCGCTCACGAGGCGACTCAAATGCTCTCCCGAGGTCCTGCTTGTCGAATCCATCTGTTTTGTATCACTGACAATAAAAAGGTTTGGGTTTGGATTTAAATGTGTGATGGATATAGAAATCGGGCAGTTCAACCAATGCATGGGGACTGTTTTTATTTCATTTTGTTAATGTTAATCTGTTTCTGCTTCATATTTGTCCGTTTTGTCCCCCATCTTTGCAACAGGACATCCTTCCTTAATAGTAATGGGGTCTTCAGCTGATTTTGCTGCGGACACAAAGCGTGCAGAGTGCGTCCGATGGAAATGGTGAATGTTTGTGTGAGAGGAGGGTGAGGATGGGCGCAGCAGCAGATGTGAAAGGGGGGGGGGGGGGGTGAGGGGGGGGCAGGGAAGAAGGGCAGATAGAAGGGTGGGGGGTGGCGGTGACAGAGAGCAGTCACTTCCATCAGCCTCATTAGTTAATTACATTGTCAGGGATCCCATTAGCGTTTTTACAGTTCACTGAACTCCTCCCTTTCTATCAGCATCTACTGTGTGCGTGTGTGTGTGTGTGTGTGGGTGTGTGTGTGCGTGTGTGCTCTTTGTGAGACAATACAGATGTCAACTCACCACACGGGTGCACAGACAATAAATCTACAACAAACGCTGACTTTTTGCTATTTTGCGTCACTTCACGTTCCTTCCACAATTCGTCTTGGAGACTCCGAGGTGTGTTCGTCGCTGGAGGCCTACACGCTGCAGAGGGTAAATTTGTTTCCCCGGCAGCCAATGATGGAGCGGCAATTTTCTGCCATTATCATTTAGTGGCGAATTAAAATAAATGGCAGGTGTGTGTGTGGGGGGGGGGGGGGGTGAAGGTCTCCCGTTCTGTGTAACTGGTGAATTTCCACCTGCAGCTTTGCCGTATCACACTCTGTGTTGCCATACGTTGACTTTGATTATATGATTTTTAGATATTTTTGGGGCTTTTTTGCCTTTATTTAGATAGGACAGCCGAAAAGAGACATGAAGTGAATAGGGAGAGAGAGATAGGAAGGATCAGGAAATGACCTCAGGCCGGAATCGAACCAGCGTCATCCGGGTTCTTGGTACGGCGCCCCCAACTTTGGTGAACTGAGTGTCGAAAAGCTGATCATCCTCAAGCGTTTCTTTCAGGCGAGGACAAGTTTGTGATAGTGCAAGTGTACAAACCGCCCACTAGGGAGCACTGTCACTCTGCACTGAAACGCTCAGGAAGATGATCTCAAGGCTTTGCGGGATGAGGTTTACGTGGGATCGCAGCAGCCAACTCGCGTTTTGGAGGGAAATGGCTGCAGCCGTCATTACCTGGCGGTAAGCCGGATGCTGATTTACTGGAGTTCCACATCCAGTGCTCTTAGAGCACCATTACTGTAAGCTTGATTGCCTTTCCATCCACCTGGCAAATATGGGTCCGTTTTTTTCTCTTTCGTTTTAATGAGTTTTACTCCATATGAACTGAAGTCCACAAACAGGATGATGTCTGGACCTTTTTTGTCTGCTGCAGCTGGGATCAAAACGCAGTGAACGGCGAGCAAGCAAACAAACCAAAGGGTACAAAACAGTGGATTTAACTGCAATTGTGTCGTATGGCTATCATGGCGTCGTTTTCAGTGACGGAGTTGAAGCATTTTAGCGGATGCGGCTGGATACAGAACAAAAACAAAAGTAGAACCGATGGGGGATTGATTTGATCTAGACGACCCGAGACACGACTCCAAATGAATGTAGTTGTAGCATGGTCACAAGTGGCTGTGTGAATAGTCAAATTGAACTCAATGGTCTGACATTATCCACCCATCCATCCGTTTTCTTAAGCCATGGAGCCACATGACAAACACCAACAAACGTCCACAAATTAGAACACACCCACCACACGATTCAGGACCTGGTGATGAGCAGAACAGGGGGCCACGTGCGTTTGCTTGTTGTTGCTGCCTTCAAGTGGCCAAAGAGAGAACTTCTATTGTTAAGTGTTTTTTTTTTTTTCCCTACCTTTCTACCTTCGACAACTGGCACAGTTACGAGGAGTTTCTTTCGGTTTTAGGCGCAAAGGCGGGCAAGGGGAACGGCTTATACGCTCTATTTGCGTGCAGGGCAACAATCGCTGTTCACGGTCACAGCTGTGGCGGCCCGGCCGGTGTGGAAATGAGTAACGCAGCGTCGGACCGGCGTCAGCGTTTACACATTCACAGGTGGGCGTGACGTGAGCGGGCAGGATGAGCTCCGAGCTCCGCATGTGCGTGAAGCCGCCGATCCAACGGCACCTCTCGCGTCCACCCGAGGATGAAATGGAGACCACCAGACTGTGGTCGACGACTCATAAAAACCAAATAAAATCACGTGAATCCTCCCCGAGCCTCTCACCCCGGGACTGACTGTTCACAGTGAGACTCATCCAAGCCAATAAACGCCGTTCAAGCTCCGCTACGAGGGAACGCGATCACCCGATTCCGTGACTTGAAGACAAAAACAAAAGATGAATAATTATCGATTGAGCTGGATCGGAAGCAGACTGCGCTGGTTAAATGACATGTTTCGTTTTGTTTTTTTTCGCAACACAACGTAATGAATAAAAGAATGGAGAGGTGTGGCTTGGGTGGGCTTCAAGCTGCGCGGCGGTACAGGAGAGGAAAAACAGCCGCCAATGAAAATAAAAGCCTCTCCGCTCATTCAAGCTTTATCTAGCCTTAGCTCAGAGTGGACCCGCGGCCGTGGGCTTCTGGGGTTGTTGGCTGCATTATATATTTTATCCCAGATGGTTTTAATTGCTTTTCAGAGGAGCTGCTCCACTCCCACATCACAACGTGTACCCAGAGAGAATGCGAGGCACGGCGCTCTCCGGCAATAAATAACCTCTTCGGTCTGTTACAGGAAACCAGCGGCAAATAGTCCAAGGGGCTCGCGCGCGCACACACACGCACACGCACGCACGCACACACACACAGGCACACGCACAAATCGAGGGAGAAAGCACAGATTTATTTCTGTTCCTCCTCTACCACATGCGCCCCGCACACCTACAGCGTCTCAGACACTTTGCGAGCGTTCCCCGCTCATTCGGTCTCGCACCTTCCTCCCTTTTTCCTTTGTTGCTCCCTCGTTATATCACCCGCCGTCGCGTCACGCGGTCGCCCTCACAGGGGAGCTGATTCATTAAGTCCGAGGGCCCGTGCAACCGGCGACTGCACCGAAATGTGTTCCGGATAGAGCCGAGCCTCTCTCGGGTGTCATCTTTTTAACGCAGATAGTTATGCTCTCTGCATCCTGTACACCGTTCGTTTTGTTTTTTAAAAGCGTTGGCCCAGTATTGCACATCACATCCTTTCTCAGTTTACGGTGTGATTTTGCTTTTGAGGTGGGGTATTCATATTTCTGTGACATGTTTCTGTCATATTTCTGATGATTAATCTGAGTATTAATCATTAAACTTTCTATTACCAGCAACCGGCGCTTCGCTGACTATTATTATTGTTGTTGTTGATATTGTTATTAATATATTCTTATTAATTCGCTTTAATATAGCTGCGTAAATGCATTAACCACTGCTACACTGATGGACGTTTGTAGTTTTTGGGCATTTCAAAATCTGACAATCAGTTTGGTTTCCCAAAGCTGGTGGAGTTTGTCTTCAGACAGATGAAGCCAGTGCGGAGGAGGGATCAAGGAGCTTTCCGCTGCCATTGGCCGGAGTCCCTGAAGAAGATCGTGTTCCTGAGATTGGACTTGTACAAGGCGAACAATAGCTGCTCGCACATTTGGTTTGTTTTCGTCAAGAGTCTTAAGCTGGAGACATTTTTCTCCCATATCCTGCTTATTTAACAGAGAACATGAGACACTTGGCTTGTTAACCTTCATTAGATTCCTGTGTTCCACTCACCTTTCTACTTTTTTCTGCCTAGATAAAAAAATGTAAAAAACCTGTAGACCTACAGATAATTCCTATTGTTAACTTCACTTTAGATACTTCAAACCGTGTGTAACGAAAACACCTGCGCAATAAAGTTTTAAATGAATAAAAGCCAAAGAATGAATTACAATCTTATACAATAATAAAAGCTCAGAAAAGTGATTTAAAACAACATCTGAGAATCTCCAGCCGTTGCTCTGACAGCTTCAGAGACCCTTGGACGTAGATCAAGGATTGAATGAAAGCTAAAAAGTCCTGCTCAGTATCACAAATTTATGAAGGGGTTTCGAGCCAAAAAGCCTGTCAATTGGTCTGGGCCCCATGACTTCGAGGGACAGTGTCACGTCATCACTGGAGCTGTTCTTGTGCTTTTTCTTCTTGTCGGGAATAAGGAAACAAAACACCACAGAGGCAGGCCACCCACACAAAGCAGCGTATGCATCTGCGACCAGTCCCGCAAGCTCTGCAAATAGACTAGTTCCCACAGCGGTCGGCGGGTGAAAGCCAGCTACCCAAAATGCACAGCAGTGCCCTCAGCGTCACCTCGTGTGCCAGGTTGCCACAGTAAGAGCAACAACTTCCCACTCTCACTTCTACAAAGCTGCCAGCATGTGATGCCTGCCCCATCCCAGGCCTGCAGAGGTCAACGTGAACCTCTGACCCTGCTTGGACCTGGGCAGCCGCCAGGTCAGGCAGTTTTGATTCCTTGTTTTGATGCCCAGCGTTTGTTTGTGGGGATGCTGTGCATAAAAAAAGTCACTGGTGTGGGATAACGGTGCGCCAAGTTTCGGATGTTTGGAAAACCCTTTGGACACCTTTTGGGCGTCGACCTCAAACGTAGAATTGGGATGAGTTGTGGGATTTTCCAAGCCTTCGGTGTCACATACGAGCTCCGATTTCACATTGAAGCCGCAAACACGCGTCGCCAGCGGTGAAGCGGAGGGCAGCTCTCAGGGTTTATGAGTTTTGAAGCCTCTGTGTTCCTCTTATTGATGGATCCATCTCTCCAGAGGCACAGAGGACTTCTCCTTTCTCATGCCAGCTGTTTCCGTGCTAAAATCCTCTTTAAAAAAAAAGAAAAAGAAAAATATCAAATGTTGCCCTCCACATCAAGTTTTTATGATGATATAGTTATCGCAATCGTGCAAGAGTCCAGTGCGCTTGTACCCTTGCCATAGAGGAACCAAGAGCCAAATAGGGGAGCAATCCCTGACCTCACAGCTCAATACCATCTCTGGGTACAATTTCATGGTTTGAAATCACTTACGTTCATCTGGAAAGTTGTGGGATGCTCTCGCAGCGTTTAAGTCATTCAGAATCTGTAGGT
Organism: Karalla daura; assembly: GCA_029224185.1. Lineage (NCBI taxonomy): Eukaryota > Metazoa > Chordata > Actinopteri > Chaetodontiformes > Leiognathidae > Karalla > Karalla daura. The sequence continues at coordinate 2,668,526 of CM055206.1, forward strand.
TGGAAGCGGTGCATGCAAAACAGGCACGAAACATCAAGTCACAATAACCGTCATCCTTTTTGGGAAGTACAGGACGTTGTTTTTTGTTTTTCAAAGAGACACCACATCAACTGTCAGTACTGCCATGACACGATCACATAGGTATCACGTAACAGGATGTGGACCTTCTCACCTCACAGTTACGACCTTTACTTCTACCCTTTTTTTTAAAAGTGAAAACCTCTTTTTCCCTTTGAACCTCTTATTTTGGAACACTCTGTTGAACTTGAATGTTGAAGGCATTTTTACTTAGAGGGCCCATTTCCCTCATGTCATCCTGATGTGGTCTGACGGGAGGCTATGAAAGAAAAGCCAGAGAGAAATGGGATGAAGTCGTTCTGGGTGGATTTGTGCAGCTGCCGCTGCCGCTCGTCTGTTTTTCAACACAATTTGAAAATTTGGTGACTTGAAGATATAATTTCTTAAACTGTCAGATCGAAATCTTACAATTCAGGAAGAACAATAGATGGATGGATGTCTTCTCTGTACCGATTGGAAATCCCGTGATCCAACCACATCCTAGGACTATGAGAACTACTTAAATCTGTACAATGAAACGCTTTAATTCAGAACTCACATTGACTAACTGACCATTAGAATGTTTGGCCATATCACTGCCCAGTTAGATGTTACAACTGACAAGAAAAGACAAGAAAAAGAAGGTATAGAGAACAAAAACCCTGAGAAACAAAAAAGCAAAGTGAATGAATGACTATATAAACGAATACACTTTTATCAAAAAGGCCACTATTACCGATTTTGCGGTAGTTGAAACCACTGTGTAATATAACAGACATCTAATATAGGCACTCGTAAAGAGAGTTTTACACCATCACGGGTCGAGAGGAGAGAAAGTCCCAGTCTGTGTCCCAGCCGTGAAGCCGTAAGCCTCTGAAACCACGGGCACCAAATCTCAGCAATCTGCGCCATCATTACAAACTGAGGGTTAAAAGGGCAATTTCAAGGGCAAATTGCTCCTGGCAGCCCCATAAACCAAATGGCAGTAAGTCGGCGGGAGCCACGGTCACATCTTCTGCACATTTTGCACCTTGCGACCTGCTGGGCTCTCACACAGGCCGGGTGTGCATGTGAAAGTTCCATTACCTGTTCCCGCTGCGCTGACAGACCAAGCAGACACGTAATGTAATCACCCAAATTGGGTGAGAGGTGAGAAATGAATGCATCATAATTCTGACTGATTATCTCTCTGGGTGGTTTTCTGTGACTGGGAAGAGTGCTTTTTATTTTCTTATTTCCTTAAATCACAAGGGTGAAAATGCTCGCTCCGTCCAGCTGCCCCTTCTGCAGAGAATCAGCCTTCTAAAGGAAGTATCCCAGGCCCAAGAGCCCCACTGCCTTATGTTTCACATTATAACTTTGCAACTTCTGATTTTCCTTGCATCGCTTTTGTTTCCCTCTGTTCAGGAGTCATCCCTTCTGTGTTGTGGTCATCAACTCGACTTAATTTATTCTAAGTGATGGTTCATAACAGATATCTCAACAGTTATCTCAAGGCACTTTACAAAAGTGATCAACAATATGTACAGAGTAGTGACGTACTGTAGTGAACACCCCCTGCCCTTAGACCCTCATATCAACAGAGGAACGACCCCCAAGAAAAACCATCCCCAAAGGAAAGAAAAGAGAGAAACTTCAGGGTGAGAAACAGGGGAGGGGACCCTCACCCAGGACGGACTCATATGAACTCTTCTGCCATCCAGGGCCTCTGCAGACTCAGCTCGCCCCCCTCCAGTGGTGGCCCACCTCCAAGAGGGATGTCTTGAGCTTAGTGCAGGCCTCCTGTCAGACTTCATCAGCTGCCGTCCATACCCTACTGACCGTGTTCTCACGTCAGTGATTTCGGTACTGCTGCATCTTTTTCACCCGCATGGTCTTCCCGTCAGCGTGGTGTCAGATCGTGGCCCCCAGCTCATGTCTGTTTCTTTGGAGAGAGTTTTGGGGGTACCTGGTGAACTGGGAGGTACACGGTCCGGAGGAGAACACCACGATGCTGTCCTTTGGTAGGGTTTTAACTGCCCATGGACCTCAGGCTAGGTCAGGGGTGGCCAACCAGTTCCACAAAGAGCCGCTGTGGCTGCAGGTCTTTGTTCCAACCAAGCAGCAGTACATCTGATTTGGCTCATTCAATCAACTGATCTGAGGCTTCAGACAGTTGATTGGTCAATCTGTGGGCTATGGACAGGTTGGAACACCTGCAGTCACAGCAGCTCTCTGTGGAACAGCTTGCCCACCCCTGGGCTAGGTCAAGGGTGACCTGCCCCCGTATTCCTCTCACCCCAAGAGGGTACTTGTTATTGCAGAAAGGCACCAATATGAATGATCATATGAAGCAAAAAATAGCTCTGTATGTTATGTTTCTGAGGAAAAGGAATAGGCACGACAATCACCATTGAGCTTACATGCGGTTGCCAGAAAAGCATGAAAAGGAACTAGATTTGAGCAGAAACATCTATTATCTAACATATATTAACATCTGTTATTTAATATAATTCATAAAACCTAATTTTGAGAGAATGTGTACAAGTCCTCATGCATACACATAATTTAGAACATTAATCTGAAAACATTAAAAAAATGCATGTAATGTTAAGACATTTTTAGATTGCACCAGCATCTCTAAGCAATTAATCTGCATAATTAATTTGTTCCAGCACTTTGCATTGTTGTATCTGGTTTGGCTGCAGTGGATAGCACTGCCTAAACAGGTTCCTTATTTGAGCCTCAGGTTCTATCCTCTTGGGCTGCAGTTTCTACAAACGCTAAAGTGGTTTAAGTCAACAGGTTTCCATGCAATTATCCTGTCAAGTTTAAGGGTTAAGTGTGTTTCAGTCACCCACATGCACCCAACCATGTTCAAAAGCCTCGGCTAACCCGCCTTTGGTTGCCTGTCAGCCTGAGCACGGGTTTAATTACAAGTGGCAGAGTATGCATGCTGTCGTCTTCAATACCTCGCGGCCTCTTAGCTTCCTTAACGGAAAAACCATCAGCAATTTCCTCCCTGTACTGTACAAGAAAGGGGCCAAGAAAATAAAGGAGCCCCGATTCGGTCTCGACTGCAGCCTTTCAGATTGAAAGGTTAAGAGCTTGTCTCCGCAGGCAGGCCACACTTACGGGACATAAGGTTGGAAATCTTAACGCCATGTGTCCACCTTTCCCCCAAAACGAAATTCAACAAATTGAAAAGTAACACTTGGAGTGTCACTGTGGGAACTCCTGAGGGGCAATTGCGCATGATGTTGCATTCTGTTAATGAAGGTGGTCGTTTGACAAATGCATGTGAACGTTCACGCGAGCGGAATTTCAACAGCCTGAGCTTGTTTCCGACCTTGACTCGGAGAGGACATTGAGACTTAATGTTTGACAGACGTCCAAGGTGGGGTTTAAACCGATGCGTCGGGAGACTCTTCCCCGGGCGGCTTCAAGTTCGCGCAGCAATACAAAAGACGGAAACGAGGAAAACGACATTCCTTCAAAATAAAAGCAAAGGACAATGGATAGAACGTAAACCTCCACCACAACCTCGCAACGATGCGGGGCAGATCTGAATATCTCAGAAGAACGAAAAAGGTCCACGCTGGTGTCTAATAACAGCGGTGGTACTTTAAATGGGTAATTAGTGGAAACGAATCATTTCTAGATGGAAGAAACGAAGGAAGAAACGAAGGGGCCACATTAAGAAAAGACGTATATCGTATTTTCATGTAAGTAAAAAGTAATGAAATAGCTAGAATAAAGTAATAATTTTATGACATATGTTGTCTATTTATCTACCCCCCCCCCCCCCCCCCCCCCCCCCCACACACACACACACACAGCAGTGCCAACCTGCAGTGGACCCACCCAGATTCGAATGCACTTCGACTGTCTGCTGACAGCTGTGTCCCCCCCAGTTAGAAAAAAAAACCTATCTGCACCTATCTACACACACACACACACACACACACACACACACACACCTCCCCTCTCTTTCTAGGTCCCGCCGAGACGTCGTTTCATTTCCTGCGCTGAGGATTTTATTTTGAAGGCGCCGACCGGATCCCGTGCGCGTCACTCCCCTAGCCTTGACTCTTGGTTCCCTAAACGCAGCTGGATCCCTGACTCCGGGCGCACAGAGCAACGGTCTCGCAACAACTCCGGCCGTCTGACCGTGGGTGACCCCACGGGTGCTGCCCCCTGACAACTTTAGCAGCAGCTTGGAGTCCCTGCAGGACAGAGAGAGAGAGAGAGAGAAAGAGAGAGAGGTAAGGAGATCGTGTCTGCACCTCTCTCAACTTTAACTTTGTGGTGTTTTGTGGTACCGAGGCTTGGGAGACTTGCAGCGCTGCAGGCAGGATATCAGGTTCAGTCCAGGCTGTCCCCTCACGTCTCATCCTCCTCTTTCTCATGCCTCGCGGCTGAGGAGCAACAAGTAGGAGACGAGACGAGTAGGATGCGCGGATTGTGGCAGATGGGATCAGCGCTTCATCACGGCGGGTCAGAGCAGACCTGCAGGACCCGGAGGCTCCGGCGCATCTGTGACAGGGCTGCCACCGAGCCATCCGGGACGTGATTAGAGGACGGACGCTCGTCACGTTTCACCGCTGAACGGGGCAATTAAGGCTCATCTCATCTTTCCGCGCTTATGAATAGGCCTCCGCCGAGGCCAGGCCCCGACTCGCCTCCGATTGAATATTCAGCTTTCAGCTTTCCCGGCTCGATCGAGCCTGACGTGCGTTGTCGCTGCGCTCGGGGGGTGAGGGGAGGAAAAAGTACGTATCGTTGTGTAAACAAAGCGCCGCTATCTGCGGCGGCTGCGATAAAGACGAGCTCGCAGGAAGGATTCACTTTTGCCTTGTTTGAACTCCGCGCACAGTTTTTTTTCTTTCATGTTGAAATCAGTATTATTTGCCTTGCACACGGAGCATACGCGCGTCTGCAACTGCGGCTCCCAGAGGCTGTTCATTCAGCTTTAATACAGCAACCCTTTCCCCCAGGGAGTACGTCAACCTGTTTACACTGTTCTACTGCGTCTCCGAAGCTCTCCGTTTGATAAGCGTTAACCGGACATCTCAGCTCTTTATATGCAGGAGTTGCATATAAGAAACCTATGTGCAGAGACTTCCAAAGAATGCAAAATTTAAAAACAAACAAACAAAAAACAAACAAATAAACAGTCACGACCCTACCGTCTGGGGCGCAAAGAGCCTGCATTTGATTTTACGAGTGAATAAAAGCCAGTCATTTGCTAATAAAAAGCGTGCAAGCCATCCTCGATCTTGTGTCTGGTGCGTAACGGGGTGAAGCTGCTTGTGATTTAATCCTAACATGCGGTTTCCCAGCTCGCCTCTCCAGTTTTCTCACAGTTTACGACGCTGCTGTTTATGTTACGGAGTGCTGGCGGTTTGAGGGGCAGATCCTCAAGGGAATTCATTGCTCAGTTGTATTCATATTTTCATTATGTTAAACTACGGCCGCGAGGGAGGATCTTACCCCCATGGTCGTGGCCTCGATTGCATCATATCTGAGGTGTAGATTTTTTAAAAAAACGTATCTGTTAACACTTAATTAATGGGTGAGAAAGTCCTTTGCTTGGTTGCTAGGGACTGCACAGGCGTACGCAGGACCAGGTCTGTGCTGGGGCAAATGGCTCTGGACACACAGTGTCCGATGACCACTGTAGGCTGGCTGAAGTGTGTTGAGCATGTGAGGACATGCAGACATATAGCACAGAGCTGCTCCACGTCCACTTCCGCCCTGGCTTTTGGTGGCCGGCTGATCTCGGGATGGGAAAATGACGAGGCCTTGAACTCTGCGAAAATGGCATGAACGGCTGGCTGATGACCAGGAGCAGCTCTGTCGCCTCCAGTTTTCCTTTATTTGGCTTTGACCCGTGTGTAGAATATTTGGGAGGGGCTGCGTACTTAAAACGCTCTCTCCCCTCAGCATTTCTGATGGTTTGAAAAAAAAAAAAAAGTTTCACTGCCAAAAGAACTTTTGACCGCCTGTAAATCTGAAGACATGAGATTCTTAAGATCTTCGGATTCTTACTCTCAGTTCTCAGTCTCAGCAACTGTCACAAACGTCACGTTCCCCAGCTTGTTTCAATCTTGGGTGGAATAGCTTCACAGTTTAATGCACTATGTCAAAATTCAAATTAGCGTTAAACCAGAAGAACATATGAAACCTGGGTGGACGCTGTGGATGTTTTGTTCTGCACCGTTTTAAAGGTTGTACCGTAAAACAAAAGGTTTCAGCCCATCAAACTGTCACTCAGTCGAGTCAAGAGTTGTTACCTAGCTCGGCACAATTTGTAATACCATCCTACATGGGCGCCATGGATCTGCTTGTTGAGGTCCTCGCGGCAGCATTTGCTGTGTCAGTCGCTTATTCAGGGCATAGTTATCACATGTGCCTTTTGTGCGTCTGTTGAGGTGAAAAAGACGCTTGGATGCTGGGTTTGCTGTAGTCTGCAGAGGTGTAACTCATCTGGCAGTGGGCACGGTCCATGGAAAATGTTGATTTGTGGTCGGCGAAGCCTAGGCTGAGGATATCAATTGTTTGGTGTCAACTTGAGTATTTGTGGCGCGAAACCAGCGTCCAGCGAGACGTTCCACGGCACCTCTCGTGCATGTTTCCTGCCCGCCGTGGGGCTCCGCTGTCACCCTGCGGCCATCCAGATCATGCTTTCACCTACAGACCTTTTTTTTTCTTCCCTTTTTTTTTCCGGAGCGCAGCTGCGTCTTGTGTGCGCGGCGCGGCAGTGCGAGCAGAGCAGGACGGGCTGCGGAGGAGTCGGGAGGTTTTCTCTCACAATGATTTGCCAGCTGCCGCAGACCGGGACAGAGAGGAGGTTCAAAGCCAAGGACGAGGCTTCAAAGCGAAACTATTTCGCATCTGCTTTTGGCTCCGAATGGTAATTAGAGGCGGCAAAAAAAGAAAAACGTACCCCCCCCCCTTTTGTTGTATCTTTAAGTAATTTAGTAGGGGTCAGTCATTGCTGAGGTAGAAGTTCGTAGCTGAAGCTAAACCGATCTCCTGTAAGCAGCATGTTAAAGAGAACGGGCCTCATTCACATCCTACTCATGAAGTTCAGACGAAGATTGAGGCACATTCTCTTATCCAGCCCCATCTGGCCACATGTTGTCCATATTACGGTCATATTTATTTATTTATTGATTTGTATTTATGCGCAAGCTTGTGAAACGTGGACACAGACTGTACCCAGCCCCTCCTGTAGACATGGCCTCAAATACACACAAACTCCGGTCCAAAGTGCAATTTTGAGTTTTGCCTCTGAATATGATCTATTTAGGCCGACTTCACTTCTCCGCGCAGCTGTTCCCGACACACACAAAGCCGTGTGGAAAGTGTAGCCGGCTTGCATCGCATCGCATCTCGGCGAGCCACTCGTCTTTCCACACGTTGACACAGTTGATGCGACGCCCGTGATAAATCATTTCCCGCCGTGCAAGCAGAAACAGATGAGCTGGAAGGCCGTCTAATTAAACGTCAGACAGAGAGAAACCCCAAAGGCTTCAACTTGCTGGCGCTCCATCAGTGCACGTGTCGGGCTGTGAGAACTCGTCGAAGAGGCAGAGGTAAATCCCTCCTCCCGCCGCCATTATCGGCTAGAAATGGATCGTCTGTCGCGGCGAATGTCATCAGACGGGCCAAATGTTCGGCGAGAGAGAAAGGTTCCTCCTCACTGGTTTTTGCGCGTGTGAAACATCACCGAGTAACAACAGTTTTGGTCCGGGGCCTCCTCCTGTTTCTCACATTGTATCCAGCCCCCAAAGAGTAGCCAGAGCAGTCGAAAGGATTATTCCTCCTTGTTCTCTGGTGCTAGCATAGACGCTAACGATCACTGCCTGCATTTCAGTATCCCAAATTTACACATGAATGAGATTCTGTTGATGCGGGGAAGTTCCTTCAGTCCTAAACGTCGGTTCTCATCTGTGTTTGGAGGAGTTTTCTCTCGGGCTTCATGTCACAGTCAGATCGTCCTCCTCCCACCTGTGTCGGCAAAGTCGAGCCATGCCACTTGCTCTGGAGTGTCCCCTCGTGTCTCAAAGCGTCGAGCGATTCATTTTGGCCGGGGTTCCCACAGCCACGGTCCTATTAATGTGACGTCTTAGAAGCCGAGGATTTCCTCCCAGCATCCAGGGCCTCCCTCGCTCGTTGTGGCGCGGTGCGGTTGTATCGCCGCCGAGTCTTCAGTTCCGCTCATTTCGCTCTGGCAGCACGGACCCCCAGCCGTAACTGACGTTGGCGAGCCTCTCAGCCAGGTTCATGGAGCGTTTTCTTTCAGGATGAAGCATGAAGTGAATGATGTGGGGAAGGTGGAAATACCCCCCCCCACACACACACACACACCTCCCCCATGCCAATGCCTGGGGTTTCCTGATCCAGCGGCTTCTGCAGTTTATTCCTCTCATTTCCTTTCCACGATTTTAACCAAAACAGCAGACATAATCTCAGACCAGGAAGGATACGGGGTTTCAAGAGCTATCGAGTGAACGAACGTGTTACTCAGCAAACAGAAGTTGCTGAATACAAGAGAGAAGGGCAAATCTGATTCCACTCCCGACAAAGAAAATTACACCACTTTATCAAGTCATCCAGGACATAAACTCCCTCTCGTCTCCTCCTCTCCCAGGTGGAGAGAGCTGTACCTTCGCTCAGGCCGGAGCCGCTGGACGATGTTCGACTCATGGCTGAGCTGAGGCCGAGCGTCCCACTCCTTCCCTCCCGTCTGTCCGCCCTCCACGGCATCCTTTCACTGCACCGGCTCTCCGTGTCGACCATGTGAGCAGAGCCCCCTCGCGCTTCTCCATCACTCCTGGGCTTAACAATGTGAGCTCCTGTGGAGGCAGATCTGCTCTTCCCGCATTATATTTCGCCGAGATAATGAGATCAGCGCAGTGAACCCGACACCAGGGGTGAAAATCTCTGTTCCTGCTCCGTCCTCTCCCTCAGATGGTGTGGTAGAACGACCCTACTAAGACAAGAGAAGGTAAGAGATGAGATGGGATGAATCTTTATTAGTATGATAACGTTACCTTCCAAAAAAATGCCAATTAAAAAGTTAGGTAAATTAGATCAGAAATTAAAGGGAAAGTAGAATTAGTCGGTGGTAAAAACAACTTTTAAGTAGAAATTCCCAGATGACTACATTTCATTTTCAAATCCCGTATGTAGCATAGGTGAAATGTGTGTTATGCTGCACAGGGCAGATGTTCTGCACTAACTAACTAACTAACTAACTAAAGTGTGTCCCTGCAGTTGTGATGGCCGTGGCCTCCACTCCAGAGCAGGAGCAGCCGCTCCTCCAGCTGCAGAAGGTGGAGTCCAGTCGCCTGGGCAGCTGCATCATGTCCCCCGTGCTGGAGTCCAGCCAGGCCGTGTGCATCCCCACCCCGTACACCGACCTGGGCCCCGACCTGCCCCCGCTGCCCTTCTACAGCCCCACCATCTTCAGCTACACCGGCCCCACGCTGTCCGAGTGTCCCCCCGCCCACCAGCCGCTAAGCTCCACCCTCTTCTGGCCCGGCCACACCCACGTGAGCACGCCCGTCCCCCTGCCCAACCCGCAGAGCCGGCCTCAGCACCCGCAGCACATCCAGAGCCCGTGGATGGAGCTGCCTCCGCTGGACACCATCTGGACACCATCGCCCAGGTAGGACCAGGTCACATGACAACGACACTCGACAAGGACATGTGTATTACCTTTTGTATTTCATTTCCCAAAATCAATTTCATTAATTATGTATATGTTATCATCAGCGTATTATGACCTCCGCTAATGATATGATACATACTCGTAAACAAAGAATTTTAGATTTATTTCTACATGTGACGGCAGCATCATAACAGTCGGCCATCTTGAAACTACAACTGCCGGCAAGGGACAAACAGCACTGATGCGTTTTCCCTGCGAGCCAGCGCAGAGAGGTTGGAGAAGATCATTGAAAGAGTCTTTTTGATACACGGAGGCCACCGTAGCTGCAGTATGTGTTCCAAACAGGGAGGCGCCGCAGTGCACCGTTCGTCTGAATGCAATACGGGATTTCACGTGTCACTAGACGCAGCGTCCCTTTAGATAGTGACTCCGCCTTCTCTATCAGCAAGCGCGGCAGGAGGCGCTCGCAGGAGAGCTGTCCCGAGGTGTCGTCCGGCGGGAAGGTGGACGTCCACTACTGCGCCGTGTGCCACGACTACGCCTCGGGCTACCACTACGGCGTGTGGTCCTGTGAGGGCTGCAAGGCCTTCTTCAAGAGGAGCATCCAAAGTGAGACGTGGGAGCACGCGGCCATCTTTGCTGTGGCCCGCATCTTCTTTTGTTCATTCTCTGTTTTGTTTTTTTTGTTTGTTTTTTTTTTTTTAGGACACAATGACTACATCTGCCCAGCAACCAACCAGTGCACGATAGACAAGAACCGCCGCAAGAGCTGCCAGGCCTGCCGCCTCCACAAATGCTATCAAGTCGGCATGACGAAGTGTGGTGAGATTTTGTTTTCCACAGCTGTGCTCGAATATCAAACCAAAATGGTGCCCCGACGTAGCCAAATAAGCTAAAAGAAGACAGGATGAGATGAGGTATTCCTTCGTAAGTCAGTGCCACAGTGCGAAACTTTGCGTGGCCGCAGAAGGAGAGGTTTCGCGCGATGAATTACGTAAGACGTGCTTCCGTTCCTTTCTGTGTGTGTGAGGTTTCCGCAAGGAGCGCGTGAGCCTCAGGAGCGGTCAGACGAGGCGGGCCGCCCAGCTCTCCACGCAGAGCCGGGCCAGCGGGCCCAGCGTGATCATGAGCCCGGCGGCGGTGGCGGCGGCGGCGGCAGGGGGGGCAGGGGCGGGGCCAGCGAACGCAACGGCGCTGACTCCCGAGCAGCTGATCGGGCAGATGATGGAGGCGGAGCCGCCCGACATCTACCTGATGAAGGACATGAGGAAGCCGCTGACCGAGGCCGGCGTCATGATGTCGCTCACCAACCTGGCCGACAAAGAGCTGGTCCACATGATCGGCTGGGCCAAGAAGATCCCAGGTCAGTGTCGGAGGGGCCGCTGAGGAAACAGAGAAGCACCAGGGAATCGAGGCCCTCAAGCCCAGTGGTGCAACAGGTCAATTTCACCCAGCCAGATAGGATTATAGATCGGAAGTATGTTAGTACACAACTGCATGGGCACATACATAACTACATATTTACACAAGTACACACGTAAGGAAGTACTATGCTAGGTTTATATTTGACTAAGTGTGTGAAACAATACCTAAAAAACTGTCCAAGCACACTGCCGTATATCTCATATCACACACATTGTTTTCGTTTTGGGATCATGATATTTCATGATGTTTCAGCTTCTTTCTGCCCAGGCCCGCGGTGCTGCCCAGTCAATCGAGTTAATGTCTGGACAGACTCTGAGCAGCAGTGTTTGGTTTGCTTTTTTTGGGACAATGAGCCTTTATCGAAGTGCCTCTGTGGTTATTGGACGCGCCGCTGCCCCGTTCAAGCTGGACGAAGGCTTCTAGACAAATGGCGTTTTATTGCCAGAGATTATGACCCAGAAAACCGTCCGGGGTGGCATGCGTGAGCGTCCCTGACGGGCAGAGTTACTCATTGCAGAAATGAGATCAGATAACGGCACTAAACCTGGGCCCGGATAGAGTGTCCTGTCTGTAATCTGGCCGCAGGGATGCCCTCTTGACCCTTGACTTAACTAGAAAATCACATGGAAAACCTGCTGCCCTAAACTTTGAATCAATTCTTGCATAACCAAAAAAAAAGTACCTGCGTGTTTGCAATCTGTTGGGGTTGCTTTCTGAAATACAATTCGTTACTTTGCAAACTCTATCCCTGGGAGAGAGACGGAGTTTGGACTCTTCTCCTAGGATGAAATGGAATTGAAGTTTCATTCAATAAATGGAACTTAATCCTCTACAAATTTGTCCAGATCTTGCCCGGCACATCTTCAATGAGCTCCCTCCTTTTCATCCAAAATGTAATTTGTCATTCGTAATGTAGTACAATACAGGGGAACCTCGAGATACGAAATTCGCGCTGGAGGGCTCTCTTAGCTTAGAATTGTAGTATTATGAAAAGACGAAAACAGTTGTATAAAGTGGAAATATACAATTGTTTGTTTATAACATTAAAATATACAAGGCATTGAAATATACAAAACACTGGGAGGATCGCTGTCAGGTGATTTTGTTTTTTGTTTAAGGTACGGAAATTTCTTTGAAGCCCAATTAATATTCTGAGTTTTTCATTCAATATGGTGTTCGTAAGTCTGTATACAAATATATATGGTAATAATGAAAGTATAAATATGAAATCGCGGTTGCAGACAGATCCCAGTAGTTGGAGGAGGATGAGGCAGTTGGGAGTTCCCTCTGTCCTTGGCTGTGGGTGCCAAGCTAAGCTGCTAGCCTCTGTCCTCCCCAGGCTTCATGGAGCTGAGCCTCCTGGACCAGGTGCACCTGCTGGAGTGCTGCTGGCTGGAGGTGCTGATGCTGGGCCTGATGTGGAGGTCTGTGGAGCATCCAGGGAAACTCATCTTCTCCCCGGACCTCAGCCTGAGCAGGTAAAGCCTTCATCTTCACACTTGTGGGTTTGGGTTTCCTGTAGCTTCTATAATTTAATCTGTGTGGCCACCTTGAGTTGAACTCCTGCTTGCTACCTCAGTGACTTCCTGCCAGGGGGTCACCGCCGGTGCTCTTTCCTGCCTCGCTCGCTCAGAGCACTTTCGCCTCGACATGAAAGTTTGTGGTTGCCTCTATCATCGCATCTCGCCATGGAAACGATGCAGTGCATGGTGCAGCGCACGAGTGGTGATGAATGGAGACGTGACTCTGGAGGAAGACGGAGGAGAGCAGGCAGATAATTCAGTTCAATCTGACCCCGCACACAGGTCAAAGAACAGAGGAATAGATTAAAGCAGCACGTCTGTCAAGTACCAGTGCATCGCAAACGAGACCTTTTCCAGCAAAGTGCAGGGGAGTTGCGGTATCAAAGTAGATGGAAATAGAAAATGAAGGGTGCAGTTGACAGTGAGGAGGTGTGAAAACTCCTATTGTTCTTGAGTTCACTAGTTGAGTCAACTTCCTCGAGCAATCACCGGTCCACGTTTCACTTCTCAAGTGACTCAGATTCCAATAGTTTTTTCGTTTCGAGGCAAAAGCGGAGACTCGTTAAACTGCGAGCGGATCATTCCCCAGACTGAACCGAAGGAAAGTCGGAGGACGCAGAGTCCCCCTTGCTGTGTGCCTTCGCCACTTATTTGTTCACGTACCCGCTTGACTGCCCTTGTGTCCTCACCTCCTCGTTGCGGTTGTCGTTGTTTCCCGCTTCGTTGCAGGGAGGAAGGGAGCTGCGTGCAGGGCTTCGCCGAGATCTTCGACATGCTGATTGCGGCCACGTCCAGGGTGAGAGAGCTGCAGCTCCGGAGGGAGGAGTACGTCTGCCTCAAGGCCATGATCCTCCTCAACTCCAGTGAGTGGGCGAGCGGGGAGGTTCCCCTCACATCTCTGCCGATAAAGAGATGAGGGATGGAGATAGAGGGAACGTCTGATTGATGCCTAGGCGCCTCCTCTGTCACTGCTTTGGTCTGCGTGCGTGTGCGTGTGAACTTGTGTGTCTCAGCAACAAGTTGTTTCATTTAGGCCCCCCGGCAGCCCGGCGCCCAGAGATGAGATCAGACGCGGCTTTATTAGTTGCACGGCGGGGATACCTGCTTTGTGGCAGCAGCAGGTGGAAAACAGGAGCATGGATGGAAACAACAGGATCTATAAATAGAGAGAAATAATGAGCTAAAATAATGGGAGCAGGGCTGGGGCGATGAAATGGCGTTGAGCTTGGAGGCTTTTCGAATCTGGCCGACGTGACGGTCGCTTCAGCTTTTCATCAGCTGAGGTTGTCAGAAACGGTGTTTACAATGACCCTGCCCTGAAACGTAGCAGGTAAAGCAGGCCTGTGTTTGTGTGTGTGTGTGTGTGTCCTGTCAGACATGTGCCTGAGCTCGTCGGAGGGCAGCGAGGAGCTGCAGAGTCGCTCCAAGGTGATGTGCCTGCTGGACGCCGTGACCGACGCCCTGGTGTGGGCCATCGCCAAAACGGGCCTGAGCTTCAGGCAGCAGTACACCCGGCTGGCTCACCTGCTCATGCTGCTGTCGCACATCCGCCACCTCAGGTACACACACGCACGCACATACAGACACACAGTGCACCTCCGTCCCCCCTCTGGTGCCAAACGGTCCTCTTCTTCTTCTTCTTCTCTTTCCATAGCAACAAAGGCATGGACCACCTGCACTGCATGAAGATGAAGAACGTGGTTCCCCTGTACGACCTGCTGCTGGAGATGCTGGACGCGCACATCATGCACAGCTCCAGGCTGCCTTGCCGGCAGGGGCAGGGGCAGGGGCAGGGGCAGGGGCAGGGGCAGGAGCAGGGGCAGGGGCAGGGGCAGGGGCAGGGGCAGGGGCAGGGGCAGGGGCAGGGGCAGGACCAGGGGCAGGAGCAGGGGCCTGGGCCAGGGCAGGACAGCGGGCCCTCCACCTCCTGGACTCCTGGTAGCAGCTCTGGAGGGCAGTAGCGGGGATCAGGCCCGACCAGAAGGTGTTTTAGAATCAGCGGAACTGAATTCTGTGAACTCTCACTGCTTTCACACGCCTCCCTCTAAACCCGCTTTAAGCTTTCAGGCCAGCAGACCAGCAGAATCCATTCTCTCGCCACTGCCAATAGAAAAGGGGGAAACCTTGTCCCATTTTGGCCAGTAGCACCAGCACCAGCACCTCCACCAGCATAGCCCCAAAAGCAGACGTCCGTCTGGTTGGTTTTCGTTTCTGTTAAATGATTTTCCAGTCACCGTCTGAGCACGCTTGCCACAGTTTACGTTCCAATTTCCAACAGAATTCAGTGAGTGATGAAGGAGTAGAGTGGAAACCAGGCCGGAAAATCTAATATGCACAGACCCAGTTGTAGCACAGGTTGTTAAAGTTCAGACAGTTCAGTCACCCCTCATACTTTCGAGCAGGGGCATTGCTGCAAACAGGGCTTTCTAATGATCTCCTAGTATTTTTCTTTCGTGATGGATCTTGCAGACAATCACAAAAACACTTTTTGTTTTTCGGTGGGCCAATCTGTTCCTTAATCATTCCTCGATTTTGCCACTGCTCGCTCTCTCACTGCTCACCAGAACCCATTTGACTATTCAGGGAGTCTGAGAGAAAATATGCTTATCTTGGGGCAGATGCCTTGAAATGCGTATCAAGTACCTTGGACCCTCTTTTAATGAGGGGTCCCTCAATTCAGGGTCAATTAAATCCCCCCTGAAAGGCACACTCCGGGCATATGAACAGACTGGACGGTTCTTAAACGTCATCGTGTTGCTGCAGGCCTTAAACTGACCACCGGGGGGCACTCTGTCATACCCAGCCACACCCTCACCCCGTTCCTTAGATGTCGCTGTCGTCCTCCGCTTTGTCGTGAAAGACCTGTCACCCGTTTCCTGTGAAGAGTCGAAACCACTATCGCTCAGACAGACAAGCTCACGCTCGTGTTTTCAACCCGCTCGAAAGGGGGAAAAAAAACCAAAAAGCTGAGATTATTTTTGCATCTCGTAATACCTGCAGCTGTTGTGCGCGCGTGTGTGTGTGTGCAGTGGTGAACTCAGCTTCGGAAACGCGTCGTGAGCCGCGCTGCCTTTCGACCGTACCGTCCTCCCCCTCCTCTAAGAGGTGGTCACCGTGTACCTGCCCCCCCCACCCCCCACCCCACCCCACGGAGGCGAAACGGTTTGTTTGTGTCCTGTTTTTATACGTGTTCCTGTTTGCCCCGTTTCACCCTGTGGAAATAAACCAAAAACTGTTGGACAGATGTGACGTGTGTGGAGTGCACTGTTGTCGCTGAAGTCGTTTCATCCGCAGCCCGCCGCGCGCGATTTTGTCGCAGCCAGACCCGAGGCAGCAAAAAGAGGAGACTGTGAGCCAGCGGAGTTATGACAATCAGTGTTTACTACCAAAAACTGAGGCGCAAATCCACCGGTTGATGTAGTATAAATAAGCATTATATTATCACATTCTGTACATGCGCGTTATCCCGCGCCGTCTAGGCTCGCTCATCATCCACATCCAACCGACGAGGTCTAAAAAATATGTTCGTGTACAATTGCGGATGGAAAACCCTCCGTCGTCATCATCTGCTGGCTACACAATGATCGCAGGCTGAGCCAGCGTCTGTCGTAAAAAAAGGGGGGGAAAAAAGACTGAGGTGACTTTTCAGACTACACTCTTAAGCACAGACACAAATCGAGTCACGCAAAAAGGAAACGTCAGCAGTTTTACGGATTACAGTGAGGATCATGGGCACAAACGCCCAGCTACAGCAGGAAATGGAGTCATTTCTTTGTCTCGCTTTGGCATCGGCTTCTCGCTATTTTAACAGATTAAAACCATTCAGAAAAAGACACTTGATATATGTTTTTCCACGCGTTGGGCTGGCTCTCACCCCCCCCCCCCCCCCCCCCCCCCCCCCCCCCCCCCCGGTCCGAGCCATTCCCGACAGGCGGGGCCTGGTGCGCTCAGGTGGGCGGAGGCCCGTTGGTGTAGCGCAGCATGGGGTAGAAGGAGCGGGCGAAGTTGTTGGAGCCGGTGCAGCCCGCCTCGCTCTCCGTCAGGGGGATGAGGCAGGGCAGCAGCAGCAGGAAGAGGAAGAGGAGGTGCAGGGGGAAGGCGGCGCGCAGGACCCGGTAGAAGAAGGAGCGTGGGGGCGAGGCGTCCCTCCTCTCTCTGCACGGAGGACAAGCGGAATTCAATACACACACACACGGGCATCACAGGTTTTGGCTTGTACCGCATATGGGCAGCACCTTTCCAAACTGTGACTTCATCCCCATGACAAATGTCAGGATTGTTATGTTTGCATGAGCTGCCTCCGGGCCCCATTCTGCCCTTCATGATACTCTCATTCAGGCTGAGATCGCGATCCAGTAACAAACCTGTCAGTCGAGGGGTTTCGCTTCGGCTTGGGGGATTTCTGAGCCGCGGCGCCGCTCTGGTCGTCCGACGCCGACTCGCAGTCCTGCCGGAGAGCAAAGAGAGCGTCACCTCCTATCCAAATACCGAGGGATTTAGCGTTATTGTGTTTGTCCGGCGTGGAGGTGCCGCGGGCCTCACCAGGCGTCGCTGCAGGGCGCCCAGGTCCTGGTCGACCTGCCGCAGCAGCAGCTTCAGCTTGCTGCCCGTCACGTGCAGCTTCTCCCGGGCGTCGTTGCTCTGCTCCTCCTCCTCCTCCCCCTCCGCCTCCGCCTCCGCCCCCTCCTGCTCCTCCTGGGGCTGGAGCTGGGTCCACAGAGCCTGGAGGGCGGCCTGCTGGGCCTGCCTGCCCCGCAGCTCCTCCCGCAGCTCCTAGGGAGGCAGCAGGCCGTCAGAGGGGGGGGCCTCGGTGTGCGTGCGTGTGTGTGCGTGCGTGTGTGTGCGCGTGCGTGCGCGTGAGGTGACGAGGCGCCTCTCACCGTCAGCGTGCCGTGGTGCTGCCGCAGGGCTCGGACCGGCGTGTCCGGGTGGCCGATGTCCACGGCGTAGCGGCGGCTCTCGGCGTGGGCCAGCCACAGCAGCAGGGAGTGCAGCGTCTCGTGGAACTCCTGTTCAGAGGGAGAGCGACCACAACGTCCCGGTGAGGGGGAAGACGGGGAGGGAGCCACTTCCAGACCGTTTGATTAGGTTATGGAAAAAAAGACGGCGAGGCGAAGTGACTTGATACACGGGAGATGAGAGCAGCTCGGACCGTGGTTGCTATAGGTAACATGGAATATACTCTACTGCTATCATAAAATACGGCTGTATATTTTTATCAAGTCTGAGTATCTAGTGTCAACATCCTGAAAACAGTGTTTAAACAAATCCCCGCTCTGCTCCCTCCGAGAGTTCTGGTGGCTGTACAATCACCCTTGGCCTTGTGCAGATGAAACAAGCCTCTTCACTCTGCTCCTGGTTTCCTTTTTGCCAGGAGCACAGTGCGGCTGTGCGAGTGGTTTCCATAACATTTAGTGCACAGTCGCAGAAAGTGTCTCCCTTTGAAGGGCGACCTAGAACGGCTGAACGATGCATCGGTCCCATCTCCGTCTCGGTTTGTTCTCCAGGGTGAAGTGTTCGCTGTTGTAGAGCTCCGGGGCTCTGCTCCACCCTGTCCTAGCCCCCCCCCCGCCGGTCTCACCTGGCAGCGCAGCAGCGTCCCCCTCAGCCTGGTGTCCCACTGCTGGACGCCCGTGCACGCCCGGCTCCAGTCCCGGTTCACGGCCGTCAGTCTCTCCCGCAGCTCTGGGGCCTCCCGGGCTCGCAGGTTCGCCGACAGCATGAGCGGCTTGTAGCGGGTGAACATCTTCTGCATCTCCTGCGACAACATAGGCACAGAGAGAGAGAGAGAGTGAGGACGGAGGAGGAGGAGGATCCAGCCTGAGCTGCTCTGTCCAGCCCTGAGCCCCACACCTTCAGCTCTCTGGCCCCGGCTGCCATGTCCTGGATGCTGCAGGCCGCAGGCTCGGGATGCTGCCGGCGCTCCAGCTCCGGGATGGCTCCGTCCAACCAGGCGGCGACGTCGTCCAGCTCGGAGGAGAGCTGCTGCGGCTGGCGGGGCCCGGAGAGCTCCTCGCTCCTGGTCCGGGCCCGGAGCAGCTCCCAGCGCTCGATCACACCTGAGGGACACGAGAGATCCCCCCCCTTGCTTGAGAAACTGAGGCAGGTCCCTCTCTGAGCCTCAAGAGCGTCCTAAGTGAAGCGTCACCCCCTCACCCGACTGCTTGTCCGAGGAGGTCAGCCCCGTCAGGCCCAGCTCCTCCGGCGGCTCCTCCTCGTCGTCCAGGATCAGCGACACCCTCTTGATGTTCTCGATGCTGCCGCTGCACTGGGACATGAGCCGCAACTGCGGACACGGCGGACGACCAGAGCGTTAGCGCACATCTGCACGCGCCTCCGGCGCTGCATCACCTGCCGGGGAGGTACGTACGTAGCCCTGCTTCAGAGGAGTGCTGGTGAGCGCGGGCGGAGCCTCGGCGTGGCCCTCAGAGTCCAGCTGGAGAGAGCGGGTGTCGGCGTCCGCCTGCGACCGCCACCTGGGGGAGTCCACCAGAGACCTGCTGGAGGCTGAAACACAAGGGCAGGACACGCAGCGCCTTTAACAGCAGAGTCCCCAGATTTCATGCTGCAGCTGAATTCCAGCCGAACCCTTGGCAGAGCAGCGGAGCCAAGCCGAGATGCTGCCCGACCCCGTGGAAGCTGAAGAGCCTCAGTTCCACCTGCCTGAGCTCTGGTTAATGCAGAGACCGGAGCAGGGAAGAGACGCTTGGGTTAGATAATGAAAGAGAAGGTGGAGATGCCCGTGAAGGTGTCGGATCACTTATGACTGTGTTCTGGTTCATTTGGAGTCATGTTGGTTGGTTCTAGCATCTCCAACTAATGCAACGGAATAAGAAAACAAATCTACTGAGTCCGCGTCTCGGCGTTTGTCAGAGGCAGAGGAAGGAAGGAAAGAAAGTGTTTGCTTTGGCACCCCGCGCACGCAGAGAGCGATCAGCGAGGCACGAGTGATGCACGAGCTGCTGGAAACCCATGGCTTGGCAACCGGCTGAGGAGATTCATGAATGCGAGGACGATCTGTTGCCTACCGGGCGAGGAGGCTCGCTCGGCCTCCGGGGCCTCCACAAACTCCTCCTGGCTCTCAGACAGCTCCCCGTCTGGGGGAGAGAGGGGTCAGCATCCCGGGCTTATCCTGAACTTTGCCTCCTCTCTTTACCTCCTCTCAAGGGGATCCCTCACACGCTCTGTACACCCACCTGACAGGGCGCTGAAGTAGGTCCTCTCCTCCTCGTCCTCCTCGTCCCCCTCCTCCTCCTCCTCCTCCTCGTCCTCGTGAGAGGACGAGCCCCCCACGTCTCCGGTGTGGTCCACTCCAGCGGCAGGGAGTCCACGCTCACCGGGGTCTCCCGGCCCGAGCGCTCCAGCGGCGAGGCCAGCAGGTGGGTGGGCGTGGCCGGGAGGCTGTATTGGCTCCGCCCCAGCCACGGCCGACCAATCAGCTCCAAGCTGGACTCCAGGGCGAAGCTGGCGCCGGACAGCTCCGGCTCCTCTTTGATCTGAGCAGCAGCGAGAAGGTCGGCGCATTACCTCAGTGTTTTCCTCGGAATCCCATCTCCCAAACACGACTCAAACAACACATCCGCTCATCTGTTCCTTTCGGACCAAAGCAGCAAGAGCAGAGCTGACTCGCCTCACATTATTGAGAATGTATATAGTGAATATGAGAGACCGCCCAAGATACAGTTCATTCTGGCCCTCTTACACACATACAAACTCTCCTCACATACATGTTCTACCTACACTTACATTTTCATTCTCTGACAAACTTGTCATGCCTACACAGAGCTCTAAGTACTAAGTAGAAGATATGATGGTGTAAGTAGAATGCATGCACATGTGCAAGAGAATATATGTGTGTATGAGAGAATATATATATATATATATATATATATATATATATATATATATATATATATATATATATATATATATATATATATATATATATATATATATATATATATATATATATATATATATATATATATATATATATATATATATATATATATATATATATATATATATATATATATATATATATATATATATATATATATATATATATATATATATATATATATATATATATATATATATATATATATATATATATATATATATATATATATATATATATATATATATATATATATATATATATATATATATATATATATATATATATATATATATATATATATATATATATATATATATATATATATATATATATATATGCATGTGAGTGGGGAATGTGTGTGCCTGAGAAGGCCAGGATTAATTATGTCTTGTTTTTCCTCTCATATGAATACATTAATTCATACAGTAGCTTCATAACCGAGCATTTAAAACACACTGCCCCGGGTTTTTTCCTTTTCTTTCCCCTCTTCGTCTTCTTTTCAGTTTCAGGTTTTCAGGAGTAATTTCCCCGCAATTTTCTCAACGCACTTTCTGCCCGGCAATTTGGAGACCTTTCGCTCTCACAGGGAGAGCATGCGAGAGAAGAAATACCGCAGGAAAAAGCTGCTCGTTCCGGCTCTTATTTTCCCTACGTTTCACTGCCAAACGATTTACCAAAAGCCGCGATGGACGAGGACTGTGATGTCTGTACCTCGCCTTGAGGTATAGCACCCTGAATGTAGCAGGGCCCGGGGTCTGAACCGTGTCGGAGTGAAGTCGGCCAAAGAGAACCGAGAGGTTGAGGGATGGGCTGTTTGTAAACCGTGTGAATCAAGCTGTGAATGAGCGACTGGCTGTGTGATCCGTGTGATCTGTGTGTGTGTGCGTGTGCTGCGGCTGACCGGCGGCTGGCTGAGGCGCTGGTGGAAGCGGACCAGCCTGCTGAAGACCTCCTGGCAGTAGGAGTGCAGCTCCTCCAGCTCGTCCTCGATCAGCGCCGCGTCCTGCGGCGAGCTCCTCTGGATCAGGCCCTCCCCGAACACGATGAGGCCGTCGATGCGCTCCGTGTTCACCGTGATCTCCCGCTGGAAGCTCTGGCGGGAACGCAGGAGCCGACAGGTGGCCGTGAGCGACGCTCTACCCCTCTCTGCGTCTCCACGTTTTAGCCGCGAACTCTGTCCCTCAGTGCTCCGTCGTTCAGAGCTCAGTTCGGATCGACATCTATAGCGGCTCTCATTCGGCGCACTCTGCAACACGACTAATTTTCTCATCCGAGATCCGGTGCTTTTTTTGCCCTGGCTCAACCTGTTCTCATCTTTTATCCCATCAAATATTCAAAATGTTTGTCTCAGCTTTTGTGGTCGCGTCTACAATTTGTGGAACGATTTAGCTGTATAACTGTTTTTTTTTTTTCCCTTTCCTTTCCCCACTAACCTTTGCTCGATTGCGTGTGCCGAACTACTCTCGCTCTTTATTCTCTCCCTTCAGTCCACTTTCTGCTGCAACTTCGCACATTTCCCTTAATGATTCCTCCCTCTCTGCAACAGGTGTGTGCGTGTGCGTGTGCGTGAGCGGCCCCTCACGTTGAGCTGCTGTATCTTGTGATGGACGTCGCTCTCGGAGAAGTGCTCCACGTTGGTGAGCTGCAGGTCGAGCTCGGTCAGCCACACCAGCATGCTCTCCCTGGTGCCCTCGAACTCCTCCCGCTGGCTGGTGAAGTACTGGACCACAAGGGGGACAGACACATCTCAGCTACAGCTCAACAGAAGCGGATGTTCAGCGTGATCAAACACAGCCGACCTGACTGGAAGTAGATGGGGACCGTACTGGCGCAGGTTCCACCAGACGTCAACAAACATGGTGAAAAAATTGCAGGCACATGCGCTCCTGTGATGCGCTGCCCAGTATGTTAGCGAAAGCCCTTCCTACAACATCTCTGCTTGTGGGATTCAGATTTCGGCCTGTTCTGCAGGCTCTCACAAGCGCTCCGTTAGAGCTAAACTAACGCGAGGTCGTCAGAGGAGAGCCGGCGGTGGCTGTGCCGCCCTGCTCCACGCCCCCCTACCTTGAGCCTGCGGAGGACGGCGGCCACCCTGCGGTGCAGCCGGTCCCAGCGCCGGTTCCCCTCGTGCACCATGGCTTTGAGCTGGCTGGCCCGGTCGGTGCGGTTCTCCCTGGCCAGGCGCCGGTACTGGTTGTTGACCAGCTCCAGCTGAGTCAGGCGCTCGTGGACCTGCCTCTGGAAGCCCTGAGGCCGGCCGCGAGGGAGGAGGAGGAGGAGGAGGAGGGAGTCAAGACAGAGGGAATTAACGAGAGCGAGCGAGCACCGACATCCAGGAGCGTTTCTGAGCAGAGTCTGGAACTTCTCTGACGTCAGGCCGGTGGGATTGTTTCGCTCGGGGGGCCTCTCGACTGACCTCGAACTTCTTGAGCTCCTCCCTGGCGACGGTGTAGAGCACGTCGGCGGAGTTGGGGTTGGCGGCGGTGCGCTCGGCCATCTTCAGCCAGTCCTCAAAGCGCGAGTAGTCGTCCAGGAACTTGCACCACAGCCTCCACGTCTCCTCGATCCTGCAGGAGGGAAAAATCAGATGTTTACATAGGAACGTACTCCCTGGAAAGCGAGGGTATAAGCCTTTATAACTTTGAAAACAGCGGAGTGTTTGAGGAATTTTGAAGGTTTGCTCCGCCTGTCCTGGGACGTTTCGGAAGGTGCCGGCTCCTACCTGAGCCTGCGGTCCAGGGCCATGGCACAGATGGTCCTCCAGCGCTGGTCCAGGCTGCTGCTGGTCTCCTGCAGGGAGTCGCCCTCGGCCTCGGCGCCCCCGGCCGCGTCCTCGTCCCGCAGCAGCACATCGCACAGGCTGAGCACCGACGCGACGCCCTCGGTGTGCTGCTCGATGTCCCTCTGCAGCTCCTGCACAGGCACGGACACGGACATGGCATAGCGCTGACACACATGTTCCACCGCCTGAGACCACCACTCCCAAAATTGCACAAAGGACAGATATGAATTATTAAGCGCGGGCAGACAAAAGAGTGGGAGGGATGCCGGCCACAAAGTGTGAGCAAAAACAGAACATTAGCACACAACAAAGGAGTTCCGGGCACTAGTGCACTCTCTCTCTCTCTTTCTCTTTCTCTGTGTGTGTGTGTGTGTGCGCACCTGCTGCTCGGCCAGCCTCCTCTGGATCTCCTGATGGTGACACACGCTGTAGGTGATGGGTCTGGACAGCTCGGCCTCCATGCGAGAGAGCCACGAGCGCAGGTTGCTCATGTTCTTATCCAGCTGCTGCACCGTCACCAGAGTCTCCTTCAGCTTCTTCACCCTGCGCACACACACGCGCACACATACACGCACACGCACACACGCACAGGTTTATGATCGAAACACAGTCACTGCGGAGGTCCTGCAAAGTTGAACAAGAGTTCAAAACCACAGCAGAGGGTGGGCTAATTGTTGTCAGTTCTCAACAAGAAACATCACGAGCAAATAAAAGAGGGAAATGACTTCCAACCTCCCCACCTTTCTTTCAGTTTTTCAACACTTTTAATTCCTAGTCGCTCGTGTTTGTTTTGAGAGCGAGCGCCGGGACTGCTGATGGGGGACAATCAAGACAATTAAGGCCGGCGACCAAAAGAAAAGTCTGGGGGTAACTCTGCTGAGCTCTCCCTCCTCCCGCACTGCCTCCTGACCGATCCACGTGGAAGAAAACCATCAGGGACGGGGAGATGGAAAACAAAGGCGGGACTGTGGGTGTGAAGAGGAAAAACAAAGGAGCGAAAAGAGAAACAGAGAAGCCAGACAAAGCCTTGAAGCAAGGACAAAGACAAGAGACCGGTTTACGGGTCCTCGAACCTGCAGATCTCTTAGGTGTCTTACAGTGGAGCTTCCAGTCGCCATGGCAACTCACCCCCTCGTAAGCACGCGTGTGCGCACACGCACACACACACACACACGCACAGCGTGGCGCTGACTGGTGTCATAGCAACGTACAGGACAATAGCGGCTCTCTTCCGGGCCTGAAAAGGCTGAAGTGTGCCCCGTTTGGGAGTGCGAGTTAATTTCCACATTTGATCCTTCCTCTCCTGTAAGAGGTCCGGCCGGGCCCATCGGGCCTCTCCGCCTCAATAATGAGCCCTGAGAAGCGGCGGCCGGCTGGAGAATGCATGAAAGGGTCCCGAGAGACGCCGCACATGGGGGATAACTAGATGGGATGAATGAGAGGGTGTGCGTGTTTGTGTGAGCGTGTCTCTAAGGGAGAGGCCGTTTAGATCAGAGCCTCGCTGCAGCTCTCAGACCTTTAAGAGTTTGGCTCTTTACTTTATCTGGGCTATTGTGTCTATTGTTGCTTCTATCTCTTTGCATTGCACAGGAGAATGAAAGCTTAAGCCTCTTTTAGGACAGCTAAACCAAAGTGGTGCACACTGATGAACGGATGTAGAAAAATGAAAAGAAAAATGAGCATAAAAGACGAATGAATCAGTAGTGGCTGGAAAAAGTGTGCGTGAACGAGTCCAAGTGCTGGTCAGGAACCAGCAGCCACCGTGCGTAGATGCCATGAAGTCTGAGCTGTGTCCAGCAAACACTCCCCTCCCCTGCAGCTACAACCATCCTCATCAGCCACACTCCCTCTCTCTCTCTCTCTCTCTTTCACCCTCTCTCTCCACCTCTGACAGCTCAACAAAGAGCGGCGGCTTCACGCCGGGGCCCAACAAAAGGCGCGGGGCGAGGGCGGGGGTCCGCCGAGGAGCGGAGGGAGCGGAGCAGAAAGGGAACCGGAGGATCAGGGAGGATATACGGTGGCAGAGCGAATGGGCAGAGTGGAGCCGACCGCAGGAGGGCTGGCAGTCACTCAGGGAGTAGAAACTCCGGCTCACACTCGCTCCTGTCACTGGAGCGGTGCGGCTCCGCTCCCGTACCTGTCCCACTCGTCGAACAAGCCCTTTTAAGCACTTTTAAGCTGTTCCAACACCTCGCATACTGAAAATGACCGCTTGAAAGATGTAAAGATGATACAGAGAACCTATCTATCCTATCTAAGCAGGTTGAGTCACTATAAAACACATCAAACCTGGATGTGTTTGGCCCTACCTCCCCTAGAGTAGTACAACATAATATTCCACTAGTTGCCAACCACAAAGTGACTCCATCTTGTATCCCTGTTTTGGGATCGAGGTCCCTGATCCTCAGCTTGATAACCAGCAACTAATGCATGCCGACAGACCCCTGGCCCCTCCCCTTCCAGGCCGCGGTGGAGCGGAGCCGGGGGAGTCACTGCGTGGACAGGGGGACATATGGTGGTGTCTGCTGGGGGTGGAGGAGGAGGAGGAGGAGGATGGGGCGGGGGGGGGGGGGTGTTGGATGGGTTTGCAGGTTTAACAGTCTGAATCTCCAGCTTTTCCATGGGATTTTCCATCTGTCCGTGCAGGGACAAGGGGTGGGCGGCGGGTGGGGGTAGGGGTGGGAGCTTAACACAAGGGCTTAACCTACAGTCTGTACATTAGAAGCCGTGTCCTCCCAACAGCTGCAGGGCAGGACTCACACAACAGCAGGTGGATGGATTCACACCAGAGCGGCTCCCGTTGGAGGGCCTTTCAGGCCTCGACGACGCCTCCTTAAGGTCGAGTGGCTCGTGATGGGATAATAGGCTTCGGTGAGCGCTCCGCGCCCAGAAAATCACGCTTTTACGAGCTGGCCCGTCTCGATGGGCTCTCACCTGGTCTCGATGTGGTTGAAGAGGTTGTGCCAGCGCTGGCTGAGCTCCAGCAGCGAGCCGTGGACCTGCGCCTGCTTGGCCTCGTCGCTGGCCAGCAGCAGCTGCTCGCCCAGCTGCTTCAGGTGGCTCTTGTTCTCGCTGAACAGGTTGATCTCCTCCATGCAGTCCTGCGGAGGAGATCACAACCGGTGGTTCACGCACGGCTCGAGCGTAAAGGGAGCAAAAAGAAGCGCGGGGAGCCCCCGGAAGAAGGGGTGATCCTATGGGCGCACACGCCAAAACGCGGATCCCGCAACCGATAATTATCTCTCTGACTAAATGAGGATGCCCGACGACGAGCTGGGCAGGCACAAAGGGCTTTCAGTCGCAGAGGGGATGACTGTCGCGGGGGGGGGGGGGGGGGGGGGGGGGGGACAAGAGGAACATCCCATCCCAGGCTGCCAGTGTGGAACTTCTTCCATTCCATTACTTCTTCAGCTACCACGGACGGACACCATCGGGCCGGCGCGCTCATCCGGGGCGGGCGCTTACCTTCTTGAGCTTCTCCACCATCTCTTCGATGCTCAGGTCGCCGCTGTGGCACACCTTGTTCTCCATCTGAGTCAGCCAGTCGCAGAACTCCTTGTTCTTGTCGTTGAAGATGGTCCAGGCGTTGAGGCGGTCGGCGATCTCCTGCCTCCGCAGAGAGACCTGGGGATAACGGGGGGAGAAAAAAAGCATTTCGCAACATTTCAGCGCTGGGATAATCGCCGCTTTATCATTATGTACCGGGCCGCAAAATTTCAAGGCTGGTTGAAGGGCATTAAACTGTGTGTGTGTGTGTGTGTGTGTGGGTGGGTGAGACACTGGGAGCTTTTCATGCCAGCCAGATTATGTCTATCAGGGTCAAACAAGTGATTATCTGCACCAGAGAAATATCATTTTGCGAACGAGGCCATGAACTCGATGTTCACACCTGCAAAACAAGCCGCACAAGTTGTCGCGGGTCTGAGTGAGCTAGAACTGAACTCTGACTACTCAGAGTAAAGCCGGGCGGTTGGTTGTGATACCTCCCGGTATCACGGATCCGGGGAAGTCTGACCTTAACCGCCCGGACGACTGCACACCTCACAGCTTCCAGCCTGAGCTGATCGTCCGCTGAGGGAAAGTGACCGTAGATACAGCCACACGCCATCCAGGACAGAGGAGGGAGGGGGCGAGCACAACAACTTCTTCTTTTCGTTACACTGAAGCATTGAGTCAGTGTCAGGGAGAATGGCCGCTTGATCAAATTAACAGGGTCCGTTTTCCTAATGACAGCTTAATGCCACGAAAGCAGCTCATTAAACAAACGAGGAGGAGGAGGAGGAGGAGCGGGCTGATGATCTTTTGGAGGTTAAAGGGCTTAGCGGGCCCGCGGGGCATGTTTGCCCCGGCCGTATTTCACCGTCGGCTGGCATTTATTTGATTTAAATGAGCCCCCCCGCCTTTGGTTGCAGTGTACAAACACCGTCAGGACGTCTGGACTCCGGAGAATTTAGGGTGCCCGGGGAGCTGCAGTGACGGCTGCGTGTGCTCCCCCGTGGAACAATAGAACCAGTCCCCTGAATCCCCTTTGGCCCAGCCAGGCCATCTGCTACCCCCTCCCTCCCTCCCTCCCTCCCTCCCTCCCTCCCTCCTCCCTCCTCCTCCCCAGTCCATTCCTGCAGCTCCACCGCCACCACCACCTACAACCTGTTAGCCGTGCGGAGGGAGCCGCCCCCCCTCGCACCCCCCCCGTGTCAGGAATTACAAGGGATGAAAAATCTGGTGGCCTCCGCGGCTGAAATTAGCCCAGATACTCCCCTCCCGCGCACTACGAACGCTGAGTTTCGAGGAAGTCTGACTTTTTAGCAATGGAGAAAGAAAAGAACTTCCTAAAGTCAAGTCTGGCGACATGAGAGAAGTCGGACGTTTGTTCGTTGTTGGATGAGAAACAGGAGAGAGACGTTCAGGCGGGCAACAAAAGACACCGGGCGACGTCACAACTGGAGCAACAGGCAGCTGCTGCTCTGCATCTGTGAGTCCCGGCGTCCGCTGCCAGCACTGAGCAGGTGGAGGCATCCGGGACAAGCGTCCGCGGCCCCAATTAGCACGGCGGCCGTTACGCCGTAACCCCCGATGAGAGACGAGTTTTGTTCCCGACAGAACAAGAGTTTGTTTGTGTTTAAAGCCAAACGACTTAACTGTAGGAATGCGCGTGCGCGCGTGTGCGCGTGTATACAGTGGAGCGCCTTTCTCCTATAATGCAGCCGCCGTTCGGAATTAACAGATCCATGTGATCCAGGGGTCTGAGTCGGGAGCTGATTACATCCCCTGAGAAGCGGCCGAGTGACTGTAAAAACCGGGTGAGGCCGCCCGGGGGCTTCTCTCTCTTTCTCGACCGGCTCCTGGAGGAGCGGGACCAAACCCGGAGCACCTCCACGCAGCGGGAGCACAAAGTTTGACCTTTGCGGGGAGTTGGGAAAGCAAAGAGCAAAGCAAAGAGAGAGCACGGGGCGCAGGATGCCGCAATGTAGTTTTCCCTCCGTGAACGGGGGCTCTTTTTTCAAACAAATGAGCGTGTGTGTGTGTGTGTGTGTGCAGAGGCTTTGTGCTGCTGGCCAGCGCCAAGACACCGCTGGTAGCAGCTCGCTCTCACCCTCTTAATCCTTCCCCTGCACCTGCACCTCTCACCAACTCTGATTCACTCTGGAGACTATTTCACTGTCTCTCTCTCTCTCTATCACACACGTACGCACACACACACACACACACACACTCCTCTCCTCTCCGCTCTCCTCACCTTCACACACAGTTCCTCCCACTGGCCGTGGAGCTGCTCCAGCTGCTGCTCCAGCAGTGCAGAGTCCCCGGCTGCCACGTACTGGGACAGGTCGGTCTTCATGGTGGCCAGCTCCCAGAGTCCACCGGACACACGCTGCAGGGAGAGCTCCGTCTCCTGCATCACACACACACACATGCACACACACACACACACAGAGCGGCCGGGTCAGACCAGCGTGCAGGAGCCGTGTGCGCTCCCGGCTTGTCTGCCTGCCTGCGACTGTCCAGCTTAAAGGGGCTGCGGACGGGACGGGACGGGGGGGGAGGGTGGATGGGGCAGGAAGGGGGAGGGGAGTGAAAGCATGGGGATGGCGGGGTATTCAACAAGGGAAAGGGGTGGGGGAAGCTCAGAGGCGCTGCTGCTGGGCTGTGGAGGGGTGGGGGGGTGGGGGGTGGCAGGGAGCAGAGGGGGCAGCTGACATGCTCAAATCAAACACTTTTATCAGGTTCATGTGACATCTCGGACAAACCCAATTAGGATGTTTTCCTCCCCGTGAAACGTTTGCGTTTATGCAGTTTCAGCTGCAAATTGAAATATGGGAAGCTTCACATGCTAAAAAGTCCTTTCCCATGCTGTGCTGTACAAGCAACATTTTACCCACATGGTAAGGGTCTTTTCTTTTGTAATTCATTCCCTCTCAGACTCTGATATACAGTACGTACAGTATATACCTTAGTTGGTATCAAAAACATAATCTGAGAAACGCTGCCGATTGAAGTGATGACTGCGGAAAAGGAAAAGAAAGATCTGATCTCACCAGAGACTTGACCGGAGACTGTGACCATGACAGCCAAAAGAATTATTATCATATCAGAATTTCTATTATAAATGAGGGGAAAAAGAGGAACTCTTCATTTTGCCAGCACGGAGACTTTTTTTTTCCCTCCGACATGCTATTTCCCCATCCACCGTCATCATAATTACCTGGATCTCTGTCTCCTGCTCGGAGCCTTTCTGCTGCTGCAGCTGCTGCAGCTGCTGCTGCTGCAGCTTTGCCCCCAGCTCGGCCAGCTCACGCTGGACTCTGGAGATCCCGTCCTGACATCCGGTCCACTTCTGCCGAAACCGGCGGCACACGAAAGCAGAAGTTAGACAGAAAAGAAAAGTCAGAAAAGGTCATAAAAAAACCCCAACCCGGTCGCGAAATTCAATCAGAGAACGTCGTTTGGCCGCGGAGCAGGAGGGAGCGCGAGGCTCTGAGGCAGCTGTTTCTCGTTCCGAATCGTTCCCGTGCGACATAAATCTCTTGAAAAACGCCTCGTGAAGCCGAATCACTCAATTCATTGCAACACCGCAGGGAGCGCGGGCCATGTCGAAAATAAAGCGTGTTCAGGGGTTTGAGGCGGTTCCAGACCTTAAACGGAGCAAAAACCCGCAGCGATGACAAACGGCCGACCGCCGCAGAGCCCTGCTTTTACACGGTCGTGACGGCGCGAAAGATGGAAATGAATCGCGGAGCCAGCGTTTTGATATTGAGTAATTCGTTGTTTTTGAAGGTTTTTACGCGTACTGAGCCTCTCCTAATCGAGTGAGACATCATCTTGGAGCCGTTCTTTGAGCATCGTTCTTTTTAGGAACCCGGGGACGTGTTGCTGTGGCGCCTCTGTGATCTCTGTGACACGTCGCTCAGAGGGATTTCCCCCTGTGTGTTCCGTGGATGCCGTGCAGCCCGGAGGGGTTAAAACAACTTTCCCTGACCTCGCTCGGCCCCCGGGCAGAAAAAACAGCCAAAGCGCTGCCATGAACGCATGCGGTGGAACGGGCAACACAAGGAGGCACCCCAAATAAAGCCGTGTCCACTGTTCAGCTTCTGGTTCGGTTCCGATTCAGACTGAAGCGAATACCAGCGTAAATTTGATCTTTTTCCACTTTTTTTCAGGGTATTTTACCAGATTCCAGGTGCCACTGTGTAACATAGGAGCGCAGAAGCTACAAAAATGACAGCCGGAGATGAGCAGCTGCCTCTGGGGGACGGGGATCATGATTAGATTTGAGATTCTCTTTGATCCCTCTTGGCTGGAGGTCTCTGCCAGGTCAGCTCCAGTCTGTGTGTGTGTGTGTGTGTGTGTGTGTGTGGTGGGATCAAATCCTGGATGTGGGTCATGTTAATACTGTGGCACGTGCTCGGCGATGCCCCTCGACGTGCTGAAGCGACGGAGGCTGGAGGTTTAGCAGGTAGTCCTCACAGCAGCGGAGCCTTGAGGGGCGGCTGTGGAGCGAGGGGGAGGACTGAGTGGCCTACCTGGCTGGTGGAGCTCAGCAGCTCTCTCCTCTCGTCCAGCAGTGCGCCGGCCCGCTCCCAGTCGTTCTGAACGCCCTGCAGCTCCAGCTGCAGCTCGGCCCTCTGCGCCGACTCCGCCATGGCCCCGCACACCCGTCCTCCAGCCTCCAAGGTCTGAGCATACACGCCGGAGTACACAGCCAGAGCGTCCTGGACGCACTGGGAGAGAGGCAGGAGGAGGGGGGGACGCACAGTCTTTTTTTTTTTAGTGTTTCCGATCACAGTTTTATATTTGCTGGCCCGGCTGAGGGGACGAGAGGTTCTGACCTGGTGGTGGTCGGCGCAGCTCCTCAGCTGATGCACGGCGCACAGAGCGGGGCCGGCGGGGGGCAGCAGGGGCTCCGCGTCCCTCAGCAGCTCCCGCAGGAGCCTCAGGCCGCGGCGCAGGACGCTCCACTGGCCCAGGAGGGCTTCGACGGAGGCCCTGCGCCGGCCCACCAGGGCCAGCGCGCCGAGCCAGCCCTGCCTGGCCCGCCACACCTCAGCCACGAGCTCGGCTCTGCAGGAGCAAGCAAAGAGCCTCAGCTTTGTTGAAGGCTCACTGAAGATTCATGCGCCCGCAGACATGTACGGAATTCAACGCACAGCCAGTATAGGAGACATATAGGTAGAAGATGGGGAGCACTGTGTTTGTGTGTGCATATAGGTAGAAGATGGGGAGTACTGTGTGTGTGTGTGTGTGTGTGTGTGTGTGTGTGTGTGTGTGTGTGTGTGTGTGTGCATATAGGTAGAAGATGGGGAGCACTGTGTTTGTGTGTGCATATAGGTAGAAGATGGGGAATACTGTGTGTGTGTGTGTGTGTGTGTGTGTGTGTGTGTGTGTGTGTGTGTGTGTGTGCATATAGGTAGAAGATGGGGAGCACTGTGTTTGTGTGTGCATATAGGTAGAAGATGGGGAGCACTGTGTGTGTGTGTCGGTGTCGGTGTGGGTGTGTTTTTGAGTAGGCGGGTCCACTGGCGGAAGTGTGCGCGCACCTGTGGCACATGGGAGAGAGTCAGGGTTGGCTAGAAGCCGTGACTGTTGTTGACTGCTAAACACGTTACACGCGATACCCATTCATTCATTCATTCATTCATTCATTTATTCATCACCCTTGTATTTGTTTGACCCGCTGGGTTTCATTTCTTCTATTCATTCATTTTTCTGCGCCGGCGCTGTTTCTAATAAACGCATCAAGGCCGTTTTTGGATCTCGGCGCATCATTACAACAACCTTTAGCGCGTCACAGATAAGCGAACCCGCAGGGCCCAGCTTCATACTCTCAGCGGCTGAAAGGTATAAAGGAAGCCGCGATAGTTTGTCGACAAAAAGGCGTTTAATGAAAATAATCAAGCCGCACCAGAGAAGCAAGCCGTCGCGCAGCCACGAGCCCGAGAGCAAAGGAGCCACAGCTGTGAGTGTCGCACCACGCCATCCACACACCTGGGCACAGGTAGGCCTCAACCTGTCTATGTTTGTGGATTAAGGAATCCGCTCTGATCGGGATTGCATCGTCTGGAATGTGGACAATGCACCAAATGGATGGTGCGCTGGTTGCATTGACGCGTTTATGGCCATAACTTCCCCGTGGTTTATATGGTTGTGATGTCGGGACTTTGTGGAGTTGAATATGTGGCGGCTGGCGTTGTCTGAAGTCATGTTGCTTGCTGGAATGCTCGGCTGGAATCTGCGATATCAAATGAATCTGAATGCAATGTCTGTGGATGGATTTTGAATGCGCTCTTGTTGAACCGTGACCGCATCGCTTCGTACAAAATGCGATCTGATGGAGGTGAGTCGAATAAACGCTGCTGCTGAATGTTCGAACGTGGAAAAGGGAAAACGGGGAAATCGAAATGACGGCAAAAGCCGTGGAAAACAAAGTTGAACGACTCCAGCGTGAGCGCAAAAGTGCCGTTAATAAAATCAAAGCGCCGACTGCGCAAATAAAAGCGCACATGAAATCAAACGAGAGTACGACTGGAATCTCCTCGCAACCGAACAACTTGGAAGTACTGAGTAAAAAGGCCACTGACCTGCACAATGACTTACTGCCACTACCTCCCGATGAAGAAAACAAAAAGCAAGACGAATGGTTTTCCAGCATCGAGGATTACAGTGATGCATTCAAGGAACGAGTGGAAAAATGGATACAGGAAAATCTCCATGAGAAATCAAATACGTTGCCATATCAAACAAATACTTCCGAGCATGTATCACAAGTTCCTGTGGAAAACGGCAAGGATTTGGCTGCTGCTGACCCCGCAGTTCAAGACCCTCAGGATGAACTGCGGCCCTGGGACAGCATCTCAAACGCCCACATTATTCCTCATCCTCAGCCTCACGCTCATCTGCCCGCTTAAAAATGGAAACAAATCTTGCAATTTTGGCAGCAAGAAAGAAGGCATTATTGGAGAAACACGCATTGGATGAAGAGGAGTTAAAGCTACGCAAAAGAAGAGAACAGCTCTTACTGGAGAATGAAATCGCTGAGGAAATGGCAAAACTGAGTGTTATAAAATCACAAGGCAGTGTTGGTAGTAAATCAAAGTCAAAGGTTTTCGACGGCATCAACTCGTATTATGAAAGCACACGTTCAAAACAACAACTTGGCGTCAGTGCCACTGAATTTGCCCCATCACTGCCAGTTGAACCAAAATCCAAGGCAACTGAAACCACACAGACAGCTGTGGAGACTGAAGTCGCTCAGCTGCCTGACATGGAACACCTTCCAGGTCCTTCTTACATGCTCCAGCGTCATCTTAATGCCCCTGAAGATCCTGTGATCAGTGTTACACAAACTGATGTATCGCAAAGTGACAGTGTGCTGGACATAATGAGAAAACGATGAAATCACAACACTCCTACTGCAACGACAAAGCCTGTCTGCACTTCCAAAAAGAGAAATTCCCATTTTCAATGGTAACCCACTCAAATGCCATTCATTTATTAAAGCTTTTGAAAATGGAGTTGAGCGAAACACCAATAACAACCGTGACAGACCCTACTTCCTTGAACAGTACACCAAAGGACATGCTAAAGAGCTGGTGAGGAGCTGTCGGCACATCGAATCAGACAGAGGATATGTGAAGGCCAAAGGCTCTATTGAAAGAGCATCATAGCAATGAGCTAAAGGTGGCAGCATTTGCATTTGCTGTGGCCTACTATTAAAACAGAAGATCCGAGGGCCCTTCAGTCTCTCTCTGCGTGGTTGCTGCAATGCTATGGAGGATGTGCAGTGTTTAAATGATCCGGACAATCATCAAAAAACTTAGTTTCCAGTGGGCGTACAGGGGCTGGTGAGATGGATTGCAGGCTTCCTATTGTGCCGGTCCAAGGGAAGGCAAAAAAGGGTAATAAAATCATCCTCACCTATGCTTTCTTGGACCAGGGAAGTACTGCAGTGTTCTGTACTGAGAGTCTGAACCAGAAGCTCAATTTGTCAGGAAAAAGAGCCAATATTCTTCTCAGGATCATGGGGCAGGAAAAGGTGGTCAGTACAGCTACATCGTGCCAGAGCTGGAGGTGGCAGCACTTGGAGATGACGGCTTCATTGAGTTACCGAAAGCATATACTCAGTTGTCAATGCCGGTCCGCAAAGCAAACATACCCACTGATAATGATCTTACAAGATGGACATATCTAAAACATGTCTCATTACCACAGATTGAGGCTGGAATTGAGTTGCTAATTGGAACCAACGTCCAACGAGCCACGGAACCGCTGGAAGTCAGCATAATGGACCCTACGCTATGAGGACAGTGCTGGGCTGGACGGTAAATGGACCACTGACAGGAAACGGTGGAGAGGCCAGTTATTGTGAGCAGCCAGTAACTGTGAACCGTGTGTCCGTTGTAAATCTGGACGAGCTGCGGCAACAGCAATTTAAAATGGATTTTCCAGAATCTGCTGTGGAGGAACAAGTGGGTCTGTCACGGGGAAGACCTGAGGTTCATGGACATGGAAGAAAAAACAGAACAGATGAAGAAATATTTCCACTAGTTCGAAATATCGGTCATGGATAATATTGAGTGTAATGGTCTACCCATGGACCGGACCAATATATTAGACATTGCTGCATTTTGATTATTCATGATGATTAATGTCTCTTATTGTGTTTGAAATTGAAATGAATTATGTGAGACCTAATAACTAGGGGCTGGTGTATAGGAGACATACAGGTAGAAGATGGGGAGCTGTGTGTGTGTGTGTGTGTGTGTGTGTGTGTGTGTGTGTGTGTGTGTGTGTGTGTGTGTGTGTGTGTGTGTGTGTGTGTGTGTGTGTGTGTGTGTGTGTGTGTGTGTGTGTGTGTGTGTGTGTGTGTGTGTGTGTGTGTGTGTGTGTGTGTGTGTGTGTGTGTGTGTTTAGGATGAGTAGGCGGGTCCACTGGCGGAAGTGTGTGTATAAAGCCTGTAGTAGGAGTCTGAGCGAGGGTATGGAAAAGTTTAGGAGCTTTCCAAAAGAAAAAAACAAACATTGGAAGCGTCAGGAAGGGGGGTGGGGTGGGGTTGGGCGGGGGGGGGACTACTGTCAGCGTTCCAGGGCAGGAAGCACCTGTGCGCACTGGCGTGCTGTTTGCGTGTCAGCGCGCGGGCCCAATATGTGCGACTGTCACCGCGAGCCAGGAAGAAGCCCGAGCCCTGATCGCTTCATCAGGCGCCGGCCCTGATGCGTGCGCGGCGGATAAGAATAAGGTCGTGATCGACAAGAGGCGGACGAACGGAGAGGAAGGACAACGCGCTGAGGAGAAGCCTCTTTTGGCAAGGCGGCGGAAGCCTTGAACTGGGAGGGATTTCGGTTTTGTTTTGGTCCGTTCGGCAAAAACAAGCCAGCGCGGGGGCCGCGAGTGCACTGGAGATCCGCCCGTGAGAGACGAAATGACGCCAGGATCTCAAAAAGCTGAAACCAATCTGACATCATCCGATCCATCAAAGTGGGGTTTTTTTTCCCGTATTAACAGTAGGCCGCCTGGGGGCTGTAAATTACCTTCGAGAGCGAATCGTTTCCCAAAGTTCCTCCCTCGCGGCCCCTCCGGCTTTGTTCTGACGTGTTGAGGCTTTGATTTTGCCAATATAAGCCCGCCCCGTGCGATAAATGAGGCGGAGTGATGACAAATTACACAAACTAATTAAGTAAAAGCGAAAACGGAGGAACAGTATGATACCAGGAATCTATTAATATCGCTCCGTCCCTGAGCAGAGACGTAGATGGAGGGAAAGAGCAGAGAAAATTAGGCTTTAATGGACAGAGCGGCACAGGCTGAATTCTCGACTCTCCCCAGCTAAAAGCGTACTCGGTTCCTGACTGGAAGGATTTGTCTCCATTTGAGCTCCTTTCCAGACTTTTCCATCGTTTTACCTCCTCTCGTCTGTCTCCTCTCCCGTGCTCTCGACGGCGTGACGGAAGAGATCCCGCAGAAGCCGGTGTCCCGTAAACGCTTCGACCTCCAGCCTCTGGAGGGAGAGGAGAGAGGAGAGGGCACGGTGAGACGAAGGCACGCTCGAACGCAGCCTCCCCTGTCCAAAAACGAGACCTCATGCTGTCCTGCCGTCATTTAGGCGACAGAGGCAACGAGGGCTGCAACGACGTTTGATAAACCATGTCGAGCTGGGAGTGTTTTCCAGATCCATCATTTTGAAGGCCAGACATAAAGAAGTGAAAACATTCGGTTTCTCAAGTTTTGCCTACTTTAGGCTGCCCTGATTCACTATTTCTCAATGACTCCGACAGGATCAGTCCAACGAATGGATGAACAGACTCGAGGGGATGTGTCTTTGTACCTGATGCTCCATCAGCATCTCCTCCAGGCTCGGGTAACCTTCGTCTTTCAGGGGTTCGGATTCCCGCTCGAGCGTGCTTTGGAAACGCGTCAGGCTTCTGCACTTGTCCTCGAAGCTGTGCTCCGCCCGCAGCTCTCTGTGCGAGGAGGACACAAGACGAGAGGGGGACGATTGGCCCTGGGCGATCGGACCGCCTGGACAGCCCGGGTCCAGGGTGGATATTGCGATGTGTGCTGGGGCCCCGGCAGACCCCGAGAGGCTGTTAAAGTGCAAAACGGCTGGACGGGAGAGGACAATTACACCACACCGTGCCTCCAAACGCGCACTCACTCCCCCGTGCTCCGCTCGAAAACGAAGCAAAAAAAACAAACGAACCAGAAACATCACATGATCTCTTTACCGGGAAACGTACTGGACTTTCTCCTCTCTTTATTTTCCACTAAAAGCCGGCAGCGCCGGCACCCACCTGCGCGCCTCCAGCGCGTGAGTCATGGCCTGGGCCCAGCGCCCGCCCAGCGCCCGCAGCCTCTGGGTCGGGCCGTCGTCCGGGGCCCCGGGGCCCGCCGCGCCCCGGACGGCGAGCAGCGACGCGAACAGGCGGCCCAGCTCCCGGAGAACCCGCTGGAACACATGTGCGAGGGCGCGTTCAGGGAAAAAACTTCCCAGTTTCCTAGTTTTTTTTCTAAAAGCGCACGCATGTTTACAGATGGCGGGACGGGACATCCACAGGGATGCGTACCTCTGCAGACCCGCCATCGGTCCAGCCGCTCATCTCAAGCTCCCTCTGGACGCTCCCCGCCTGCCCCTCCAGGCGCTCCAGCCGGGCGCCGAGCGCCGTCCGCTCCTCCAGCTCCTCCTGCACGGGAGAGAGAGAGAGGCGGCACAAGCCCGTCGTCATCCACCCGGAGCGCTTCCGTTCTCGGGAGGCGAACGCCGCGGCCCGGGTCGCCCGCCCGCCCGCCCCTCCTGCCCCGCCCACCTCCAGGCGCCTCCTCCTCGCCGCCGCCGCCCCGCCGAGGAGCAGCGCGTCGCGGGACAGCAGCCGCGTCTCCCACTGGACCAGGCCCGCCGCCGGGGGCCCCAGCCGCCCGGCCAGGGGCCCGCAGGCGGCCAGGACGTCTCCGGCGCCGCCCTGCGAGTCCCGGGCGGCGTCCTGCAGCAGCTGGGGGAGGGGTGGAGACGCAACGTTCAGCCATGGTCTCGCCGTCTTGCTCTCGCACTCGCACCCCCCAGGCAATCTCCATTCAATCTAAACGCGCACCTCTTCCGGTTTGGGATTCAGATTTCACTCCGGTTTTTGGCACTGCGCGGAGCGTTTGCACTTCTTCATCGTCATTGTGAAGAACCGAAAGAGACCCTCCCGCTAACCCCTGTTCATCCATCCCACTGTTCGGCTGCCAAAGACGAGAACGGCCGTTGTAGTCTAGTTCGTTTGGGTTCGACCTCCCTATTCCAAAATCCAATTACCGGAGCGCTTCTGGAGAGAACGTGGAGCACGCACGGCACTTGGCCGGGCACGGAGAGCGCGGACCGGGGGGGCGCACGTTCCCCTCTCGAGAAGCGGAGGGCGCTCACCGGGAAGAAAGGATTCATCTGTGAGCGCAATGACGCGAGCCCGAATCGAAATGTCAAGCAGCGCGCGACCCTGAACTCCGCGGAGGATGTCGCTCAATTTGGCCGCACACGGAATCCAATTACGAGGCCGCTGCACGCCGCGCTGCGTGCTTTTTTTAATTTCACTGTTTGTCGGTCTCTTTTTTTTACTCATTTCCAATTGGAAAAACCGCGGAAAGAATTTCAGGGTACTCGGACAAAGAATACCCTGCAAGACGCTGAACAATGAGCTATTACCGAAGTGCACCTGTGCGGGAAATGTATCTGGCAAAAAAAAAAATCCCATTTGGTCGAGGTCATGGTTGCAGTGCACGGCTCGAACACGACACGATGACGAACGTTTTGCTGCTTTGCTTCTTTCCGTCCCGTCCCCGGGCAGGAAACGATTCAACCGTTCAAAGTGTTCCGCCGCAGCTCTGATCTTGTTTCGGGACTTCGATCGGGCGAATGGGGCAGCTTCGTACGAGGGGAACGTGAAAACAAAAGGGGGGGGGGGGCGTTCGCTCCCTCCCACTGGACGTTACCTGCACCGCGTGAACCCGGGGGGAGCTCGGGAGCGCCGCCCACCGGGCGCGGAGCCCCCGCAGCTGCAGGGCGCATCGGTCGGCGCGCCGGGCGTGCTCCCGCCACAGGGAGGCCGTCTCCTCGGCCTCGGCCTGCGCGTCCCTGAGCTCCCGCGTCGCCTCCTCCCACCTGAGGCAACAACACACGCATCTTAATCTGCGTCTCAAGCTGCAGCGCGGCACATGAAACAACTGTGATTCCCTCCAATAACGTGCACAGTAACTTATCCTGAAGTCTTTCCACTCTTTCTGATGCGTTCGCGAGCAACAACCTGATTTGCCAGGGTAATGGTAATAAAATCGGTAATATATCACGTTGAATAGATATTCCAGTGTGCGTCTATCACTGTAATTGGGCGCCCTAAACTTAAGTAAATCACACAGCACAGTAAAACCTTGATTCGGGGGGGTTTCGAAACGTGTTTTTCCATCGACTACAAACCACATCAATGTTTCCGTTCCACCATCCACCGCAACCGTGGCGGCTACGGATGTTTTTTTTTCCGTCACACAGCGATTTGCGGACTTTGATATCGGAGTCCGAGTCACCGGGGTTCGATGGCGTCACTGACCGCTCTCTCTCTCCCTTCACCCGGCCGTCCAGCGCCCCGGCCGCTCCGCCATGAAGGGTCCGCACCAGATGCAGACGGGACTTTTCCACGCGCGTCCAGAGCTCTCCCCCTTTGAGCACCTGCTCCTGGAGCAGCTACACGCACGCGCACGCACACACACACACACACACACACACACACACACAGTTAAGAACTGTAATTACCTGGCAGGCAGTCATAAGTGCAGTGATGGGGGGGGGGGGGGGGGGGAGTGAGTGCTTAATGCCCGTGAAGACCCACATCTTTGACTGACTGTCTTAACTAGACGGACCGGCTTTGAGCAACGAGCATTCCCATCTTTTCGAATTGCATTTGCGAATTGCTCTCATTATGCGATTAAAAAAAAAAAAACACAAAAAAAAACGAAAGCATGCAGTCATTTTCTCCAGATGTCGTGTGCGGGCCTTCCAGTCACCTGCAGGTGCTGCACGTGCTCCGCGGCCTGCTGCGCCGAGCACGGGGGCCGCGGCTGCAGGGCGCAGCGCACCCTAGTGGCCAGGACAGAAAGCTCGGTCAGAGCCCGGTCCAAGCGCTCCCACTCCTCCACGGTTTGGTGCAGAGCGGGTCTCAGAGCCTCCAGCTGCCCGCCACCACGACAGAAAGAGAGGCCAGACACAGAGACATTATAAGGAGTTCTTAGGGGGGAGGAGATCCTGAGATCGATCTCTCTATCTCTCTATCTCTCTATCTCTCTCTCTATCTATCCTGTATGCTTGTATAATATGATAGTTAATGGTGAGTGGTAATAAACAGTTAAGAATGCCAGTAGAAAAGGGCATAAATTGTACAAGTATGTTCTTGATGCCTCCAGAAATTCCTCCCCACCCCCTCTCAAGAAACCTGAGCATGAAGCTTCTGCGACCCCGGCATCACAAAGACCAGACGGGCACACTGAATAACAAGAGCCGCTCTGACAAGATAATTCATTCGAGAGGCAGCCAGCGCTCATATAAAAAGAGACGGATGGAGGGGAAGGAGTCCTGGCCGGAGCCGTGACTGGAGAGAATCTCAGACATCTTGATCAACAGCCTAATTCGCCTCCGCCTGGCGCCGAGCGCCGCTGGATGGCTCTGCAGCCTTGTGGCTTTTACCTGC
The DNA here is from genome assembly GCA_029224185.1 of Karalla daura. NCBI lineage: Eukaryota > Metazoa > Chordata > Actinopteri > Chaetodontiformes > Leiognathidae > Karalla > Karalla daura. The sequence goes on from CM055206.1 coordinate 2,709,580, forward strand.
CGACCCAGATCGGCGCAGGCCTGGAGGGCGCCCTGCGCCTGGCCCGAGAAGCAGACGTCGCAGGGGTGGTCGCCGTCCCCCTCGGCACGCGCCCGCGTGGCTCTCAGCTCGCGCAGAGCCGCGGCCACCTCGCTCGCCCGGCCCGCGGCCGCCTGGGGAGAGAGAGAGAGGGAGAGGCCCGGGGTCAGAGCACAGCGGCCCAGGCGTGGCGCCTGGCTGGGTGGCGTGGCGTGGCCCTACCTCCAGCTCCAGCAGAGCCCTCCGAGCCAGAGTCCGACCCGCGGGCTGTCCGCCGTCGCCGAGGCGCCGCTCGAGCCGGGCCGCGCAGCCCCGCAGCCGCCGCAGCCGCCTCTCCCGGCCCGCGCAGGCGTGATACAGCCGCTCGCCTTCGCCCACCTGCGGGTTCGTGTTGAGCAACAAAATGAATAGATGGAGTTGCGCCTCTAACCCCGTCTCCGTCCCTCCGGTACCGTTTTCCATCCCTCACTGGCACCGGCTGAGCGAGGTTTACGAGTTGACTGAGAGGCTCCAGCCGGTACGTCAATAACAACCACGCCAACGCGGTCTCAGTAAAATACTACCCAGAGGGCCGGTCTGGTGGATTGTTTCAGCTCGTGTAGCGCAGAACATCGGGAGCCCGACTCAGACCTGACTCTGCAGCTCTCTGCGGACGCGCAGCCACCGCGACCCCAAGGCACCCAGGTTCTCTGCCAAGCTTGTGTGCTCTTCTCGAAGAGCCCGGACATCTAAGCCCACTGCCCGAGGCCCAGTCTGGCACAGGGAGTCGAGAAGGAGCTGCCCGTTGACCAAGCCAGCCTTCAGCACCTGGCAGAGAGAGAGCAGCACACACCGCCATCAGATTACGTAATACCCGTTGTTCTACACGAAAATTCTAGCCCAAAAAAAGACACTTTTTTTCTGCATTTAATCCATAAAATATTCTTATTCCTTCTGTCTTATCTGGTTTTTATCAGATCTAGCGAAAGGGCAAAGTTCAGAGCTGATGTCCAAACAGCTGTTCTGATAGAGAGAGAGAGAGAAGATGACAGACAGGTTGAAGGAATCAGTACCTGGTAGCGCTGCAGGCTCTCAGTAATCTGAGCTGCATCCTTGGCCTGGAGGACTGCTTCTTTCTGCAGGCTCAGCTCAGTCTCCGGCTTCCTCAGCCACTCCTCCAGGTCAGACAGCAGCGTCCCCGAGGGCCAGGCCGCCAGCAGCCGCTGCTCCAGCACAACACACACACGCACACGCACACACACACAGGAGTGACTTCAGCTCCCGGGACAAGCTCATGTGTCTGACTCCTCATTAACCAAAAGCTGTCGTCACGTCGTCCATGCCTCCTCATCCCCTGCCGGCGCGGCGGACATCAAAACGAACATCGCCGGCACAGCTGGAATGTGCAGCGCAACTTGGAACATCTGGTTCCATTCGCTGGTGATGGATGGCGAGGAAAATGCTGAGAAAGTTTCCCTCGTCTCCCTCAACTCCCTGTCCTCAGTCGAGCCAAGGCAGAACTCAGTGTTGTTTACGCTCCCCAGGAGGGGATTTGTCAGTGTTTGAACAAAAAAACAAATGAATCATGCGGATAGCAAGTGGACAAACTGCGTCAGCGCGGAGAGCGGTACCGCACCTGCTGCAGCCGCTCCTGTGTCTTGGGCAGGTCGGAGGTCAGCTGGCTCCAGGTGACCTCCAGCTGGGAGAGCTGAGCTCTCAGGCCGGGACAGTGGGCTTCCCTCAGGTTCAGGAGCCGCGCCGCCTCCCTGGCCGCGGACGCCCTCTTCGCCGACATCTCCTCAGCCTCCATCGAGAAGTCCTGGGCAGGAGTAAAACAGAACCGGAGTCAACCAGAGCTGAACCATCCGGAAGCTGAGAACGAATGTGAGAACTCTTTTGTTTGGTTCTATGATTTCATGGTGAATCGTTTTCAGTCTGGTAAATTGCATCTGAGAAAATGAGATAAATGTCATAAAAAAATCACATTTGCCAAGTCTGTGATCGAGCGCACATATCTTGACTAATGCTCATTTCTCCTGTAGATTTCAACAGTTTTTGGGACATAAGGTCACAGTCATTTTACCTTTACTTACATACACACACACACACACACACACACACACACACACACACACACACACACACACACACACACACACACACACACACACACACACACACACACACACACACACACACACACACGCGCACACGCGCACACATCAAGTGCTCCATCGTGGGCAGACGGCCTCACCAGCATCTGGATCAGAGCGCTGTGAAGACGCTCCGTCTTCAAGTCTGAGGCATCTGACAGGTCTGACCAAGTCCTCAGGCGTTTGCTGGCGCCACTCAGCCATTCGCTGACGGAGGCGAAGTCCGTCTGGAATCTGCAGAGGGCGCGTTGTACATCATGTTCATACTGAGCCGACGAGGACAGCATGTTGCCATTTGCACAAAAAATAGCAAACATCCCATAAAAAACGGTGTTTCTCTACAATACTGTAACATGTCCACCTCGATGGGACTCTGCGTCACTACGTATCACAGTGCAGCGATGTGATTACACATATTCGCCACGCTCTCTGGACATCTGCCGGCCCGTCCCACCTGGCCCAGCTGTCCCGGATCTGTGCGCAGCGTCTGCTCTCCTGCTCCGTCCGGCTGCGGGCGGCCAGCCAGCGCTGCTCCAGGGCGGCCCCCGCCCGGCTCGGCAGCTCGCTCCCCGCGTCCAGCACGGCTCCGAGGACGGCCCTGCTCTCATCCAGCTGGAGCAGCGCGCGCTGAGGGCAAAGCAGAGCAGACGAGAGACGAGGCCCAGTTTACGTCAAGCTCTGGGATGTTTCTCTTCAGGCTAACGTTCAAGGGGCCACGACGCCGAATGGAGAAAAGTGTGGCTAAAGGAGGACAGGCCTGCTGAATATCACCTGAATAATATACTGTCGGGTCTACCGACAATTTAGAGCCTCCAATTGACCTTACCGCATGTTTTTAGACTGTGGGAAGGAAACCCACACACCCTGGGAGAACATGCAAACTCCACACCGAAAGAGCCGATCCCACAACCTTCTTGCTGTAAGGCAACAGGCCTAACAGCTGTACCACTGTGTGTTCAACATGCGACTCCAAACTGTCCATAGGTGTGTGAATGTGAGATAGAATGGTGTGCGTGCCCTGCGAGAGACCTGTCCAGGGTTTATCCCCCCCCCACCGCCTCTCGCCCTATCTGAGCTGAAGATACCCCTAGGTAGAAGCGGGTATGAGGATGAATGAATGACTAAAATAAGGCAGCAGAGAGGCACTTGGGCATCAGTTCTGATTGCCACTTAAGTTTAAAGTTTGAAACGGGTCACAAAGAGCCGTTAAAGCACCAGTGGTCTGGCATGCTGAAACGAAGGGGAAGGCCGATGGCGTGCACGTCCGTGAGGGGCGGTCTGCTTTACCTGGCAGCCATCTTGTCTGTGCTGCGCTCCCTCGTCTCCGTCCCCCTCTGCATCCCAGCCGCTGCTGAGGAAGGCCTCCACGTCGTCCAGCGTCCTGCCCAGGCGAGCGCAGCCGTCCTCCCAGCGCGTCCACGCCTGCATGGACGGACCCGACCGCAAACCCCGCCCATCAGTTGACATACGGCGGGAGAGAAGGCGCCCGATCTTTGGATCTCTACAAACCTGGATCCTACTTTGAGCAGCCAGTTCCCGGTCCAGAGCCTGTTTGTGCAAACCTCTGGCTCTGACCTCCAGCTGTGCCCGCTCCTCCTCCTGACACTTCAGGGCTTCTGGCTCACGGTGGCACAGGTGCTGGACAAAGGCCAGCTGAGAGCTGAGAACCTGCAGGAGCTTCTGGATCACCAGGAGAAAGAGAGAGAGAATGGCTAAGTATCTCCAGCTTCAGTCTATCTGCTATCTGAAGCTGTTTTCGGGCTCTGGTGGCCTGGCTCTCCGGGCTTTAAAGACGTGTTGAAAGCACAGCGAGATACCTTGGGTCTGCAGAGAGCGGCTTGAAGTTGGCTGCCGCTTTGAAGCTGCCCGGTCTGCTCCTCTCTCATGCATTCTTCACCCAGCTCCAGGAGGCGCGTTATCCCCCGGAGCAAGGAGCCAACGGCTCGCTGGAGCTGAGCCTCCTCATCTGGACTCTGCCTCAGATGTCTGCCCAGCACACACAGCTGGGAGATGGAGGAGAGGCGTGAACAGTTTTGGGGGGAAAAAGTAAGTAAGAGATCCTTGTCTCGATCCACTGTCTCGACTATATGGCCAATTAAATGGCCAAAGCACTGGTCATTATGTTTTCCTTTGTTATATACTGAGATGAAAACTGAGACATTATGACTCTGTCTTTAAAAAACAGGTTTACATAGATTTCAAAGCTGCAAAGCACTGGTTACCTCTAAACTTGGAGCGTCCTTTACACCGAGGAACATCTCATGTTGGCCCAGCTCAAACTGTTCCAAATCACACAGCCAACCAGAGGAGAGCTCCTGTGTCAGGACGAAGGGAGAAGACTTAATCGAGCCCAGTATAAGCTTGCAGTATACGTAAGCTTGTATCTGCAAAGTCAAAGTGTTAGCGCAATCCCTTCCAACCTGCTGCTGGAAGGGGACACCCAGATGTTGAGCCAGCTGTTGGCAGGACCGGGTGCAGAGCAGCCGCAGGGTTCGCAGCCCATCCTGCAGGGAGGCCAGAGAGCCGAGAGCCTGCTGATCCTCCAGCACAGCTCGGGCTCGGGTCTCTGCCTCGGCCCTCCCCAGCAGCTTGGCCAAAGTAGCCAGCTCGGACGCCAAGCACTGCAAGTGCAATGTGGTAGTGGCATTAAGTACAAGTGAAAAATGGGAAAAAATAAAGAGATGTGGTATCCCATCACCTCCTGCTGCAGCAGCCTCAGCTGGTCGTCCTGTCCGGCAGCTCCAACCGGGGTCAGCGCAGGCTCCGTCAGAGCGTCCAGACAAAGCAGGACCTGGCCCGCAGCCTGGAGCAGCTCCTCGCTCTCGCCTGCCTGAGAACTGTGGCCAGAGCCCACCTGGCAGACAAGCAACAACATCAGTAAAAACACGCAAAGCCTGTCTGTTCATTTGAGGAAAAACTTGCTTTGCTCGTTCTTATTTCGCTAAAGCCACCATCAACTTTGTTGCAACTTCTGTAATTCCTCTGCACCCTGTTAGGCACTCATCACAGCGTGAAATAACAAAAATCAAAAGCAAATCCTATCAACAAATCAAATACACGTCCCCATGATTGTCTTCTGCCTCCTAGCACCTATTAACATTTGTGGGATGGTGGAACTGACAACAGATTGACCTCAGTCGCTGTACGTACCGCTCGTCTCAGGGCGGCAATGGACTTGTGCGTTTGCTGCAGAGCTGCAGCCGCAGGGCCGCTGGATATCAGCTGCAAGAAAAGAAAAGGGAAGAGATGAGAAGAGAAGAGATGAGAAGAGGAGAGAAGAGAAGAGACGAGAAGAGAAGAGACGAGAAGAGAAGACACGACACGACAAGAGAAGACACGACAGGACACGACACGAGAAGAGAAGACACGACACGAGAAGACATGAGAAGAGAAGACATGACACGAGAAGACACGACACGGCACGAGAAGACACGAAACGAGAAGCGAAGAGAAGACACGAGAAGCGAAGACACGACACGAGAAGACACGACAAGAGAAGAGAAGACACAAGAGAAGAGAAGACACGACACGAAGAGAAGACACGAGAAGAGAAGACACGACACGAGAAGCGAAGATAAGACACGAGAAGAGAAGACACGACATGAGAAGACACGACACGAGAAGACACGACATGACACGAGAAGACACGACATGAGAAAACACAAGAACAGAAGACACGACACAAAAGAAGTGAAGGCACGACACAACACAACACGACACGAGAAGAGAAGGCACGACACGAGAAGAGAAGGCACGACACGAGAAGCGAAGAGAAGACACGAGAAGAGAAGACACGACATGTCAAGAGAAGAGGAGACACGACACAAGAAGACACGACACGAGAAGAGAAGACACGAGAAGAGAAGACACGACACGAGAAGACACGACAAGAGAAGACACGACACGACAAGAGAAGACACGATACGACACGAGAAGAGAACACACGAAGACACGAGAAGACACGACACGAGAAGACAAGACAAGAGAAGACAAGACACGACACAGCACGAGAAGAGAAGACGCGACAAGAGAAGAGAAGACACGACACGAGAGGAGAAGACACGACACGAGAGGAGAAGACACGACACGACACGACACGAGAAGACACGACACGAGAAGACACGACACGAGAAGACACGACACGAGAAGACACGACACAACACGAGAAGAGAAGACACGACACGACACGAGAAGACACGACATGAGAAGAGAAGACACGTATGGAGAGAATTTGTGGAGATTTCTTAATATGACGGGCAATTCAAAGTGTGTTGACAGAGTACTTAAAACTCTAAACTTTAAAAATGCTCAAATGGAAAGAACAGGCGCCCTCCTCCTCCTCCTCTGCCTCTGCAGTACCTGTTTACCACAGGTTCACAGCAGCGTTTCCCTGGAGACTGACGGCAGCCTCGCATCCGCTTCTCGGAAACAATTTCGCCTCCATTTACTGCAACCCCATCTCCTTTTTCGTACCCATACCACTTCCAGTACTCCACTACTCAGTACTGAGAAACAATCTCCCAACCCACCTTTTCACTGCTTCCTCCGTCCGGGCTCTTTTGAAGCTCCTCCCACAGCTTTTCCAGCCTGGTCACTTTTTGACAGATCCGGCTGTGAAGTCGATTCCAACTCTCCGGCTCCTCTTCATCACCTTCCCCTTCTGCGGGTCCGGACAAGCTGGACACCGAAAGGGGAACACACAATCTGTGTAACGGCTTTGGAGATCAGCTTCGAGCATCCTTGGCTCTCGTCTCACCTGTTCCTGTCCGGCGCCTCGGACGGTTCCATCAGCTCGTCCCCGCAGTCTCCGTCCGGCGCTGCAGGATGCGCCTCGGGAGGAGCGTCTCCCATCGTCGCCGCCTCCTTCGAGGAGCCTGCGTGCTGCTGGGCGGCCGGGCCCTGGTGCGGGGGTGACGAGGCACGCAGGCCCAGCAGAGAGGCGGCTTCGGCAGGAAACTGATCCGCGGTTATGATGGACTTCTCGGGAGGGAAGCTCTCCGGCTTTACGCGCTCCGGTGCGGGTGTCGCAGTTCCAGCGGGTTCCGAGTTCACGTCCTCCTCACGTTCGGCTGAACCGTGCGGCGTCTGAAAGGAGAAGAAGAAGCTCTGTGTTATTCTGCCCCACGCTGAGCTGGGCTCTGCTCGGGGTCCCTAGTCAGTGTCACCAGCAATGAATTGGTGCAGACCCAGCCGAACTGAATCCTTACAGTTCAGAGGAAGAATAATTCGTAAGAATGGAAATGACACATTTCACACAGCAATCTCAAAGAGCTCGTCGAACATGTGCAGCATGCAAAGTTGAAACGGAACGTACCTGAACCTCTGGTTCTCGCGGCTCAGTGTGGACGGCCTCCTCGCTTTCCACGTCCGGAGACTTGAGGGTCTCCTCTGGGTCCTGGCAGTTGAACAAATATATGAATGCAAATGTGCACACTCGTGTAGATGTCCTCCTCGTTGTGTGAGTTTGTGTGTGTGTGTGTGTGTGTGTGTGTGTGTGTGTGTGTGTGTGTGTGTGTGTGTGTGTGTGTGTGTGTGTGTGTGTGTGTGTGTGTGTGTGTGTGTGTGTGTGTGTGTGTGTGTGTGTGTGTGTGTGTGTGTGTGTGTGTGTGTGTGTGTGTGTGTGTGTGTGTGTGTGTGTGTGTGTGTGTGTGTGTGTGTGTGTGTGTGTGTGTGTGTGTGTGTGTGTGTGTGTGTGTGTGTGTGTGTGTGTGTGTGTGTGTGTGTGTGTGTGTGTGTGTGTGTGTGTGTGTGTGTGTGTGTGTGTGTGTGTGTGTGTGCGTGCGTGTGCGTGTGTTTAAAGGAGAGCTTTCAGAGGAGCGATGTATTCCAAGCAGCTGCTTGTGACAGTGCCAGGTCCACTGCCCCTGACACGGCTTCATGCAAAACATGCAGAAATCTGCTAGGATCGTCCGCAACGAAAGAAGGGGAAGAGGTGAGCAGACAGGTGGATGCTGAAGTGGGAATAGGTTGAATATAGGATAAAAAGAGGAAAAATGAAAAAAAAAAAGAAGAAAGAGGAGCCAGAAAATTTTGAGTTTCACTGCGAAACACAGGTTTGTACAAATGTGCCGTGCAACACTTTGGTGAGAAACTCAAAACGGTCTGGGAGAAAGTTCCCAGAGAGGTGACTGCTTTTCAGGTTTACCTCTGGAATACTGCATGTTAGTGTGTCGGAGGACGACGAGTGACAACTCTCGTCTTCCTCCTCCTCCTCCTCCTCCTCGTCCTCTGAATTAGACACCTCAAAAGCCTCCTGCTTCGAGTGACAGGGTTGAATGATACGATCAAAAACAGACCAAAGAGAAAGTCGTCTTCCTAGCATTCCTTATTTCCTTTTTCCTATTCCTTATTTATTTCCCTTTAAAGTCACACACAAGCGAGGGCGCAGGCCACCGGGACCCCATTAGCTGTCAAACACTCCTTATTCATGGATTATTCATTGGTTTCTCATTCCAGATGGAATCTCAGGGATGTCATTTTAAGTGCTGTTGAAGAACTAATACAACTGGTTCAATCTGTGGTTTGAGACCACAGAATGCTTGACTAATGGAGTCTGGAGCTCTGCATGTGAACTGCATGAACAAAACCCACTTGTTTCAGTTTTGGGGGGAGCAAAAAAAAAAAGCCATCCAAGAGACAGATTTTTCTGTTTTTTCTGCTAATGATTGAAGAGTTTCCCCCCAAAAGTGAACAGTCAGTCATGCTTGAAATGATTTGCGGATTGGTCCGATCGAGGGATTGTACCCAATACGAACAGAACCGTCAGGCATTTACCTGGACCGGGCGTCCCTGCGGAGAGTTCACAGATGCCGTGGCCACGCCAGGCGCCACTTCTCTCATCTTGTTCTACGTCACAGAGACGAGAGAGAAAGAAATACGGTCAGACCGAAGCTTAGTCCCAGCACCGTCCTGACCAGCGATGAGCCCTGGCCGTTCCCGGAGCACCTCCAGCAGCGTGGCCTGCAGCCGGCTGAGCTGCTCCAGCTCTCCCAGCTGCTGCCAGAGCGTCCGGGCCCTGGGGAAGATCAGCAGGCCGGCCCCCGCCCCCGGGGGGAGGCGAAGCTCTCCTCTGCAGCGCTCGATCTCCTCCAGGCTCCTCCGCATGGACCGCACGTTGGCCAGGACCACCTGCGGGCGGAGACGGCCAGGTTAAGTGCCGAACCAAATGCGCCCGAAGTCCTCGGGCTGAGATGTCGCCACTTTGGGTTGCTGGCACGGCCTGGTGACACAGATACGGCCTCGGCTGTGAAAATTCAACAAGAACTGGGCCCCTCGCCTGTTGGTTGTGAACATGCTCCGTCAGCGTGATGTCGGGGACGTCCATCGAGGACAGGATGGCTCTGATCTTGGGGACGTTCCTCTCCATCGCCTTCAGCTCGCCCTCGGCCGTCTCCACCATCTGAGAGGGATGATTTTGCGCCATGACACGAGAATGTAAAAATAAGCGAGCCAAAAGGTGCGTTTGTGACCCCCTCCTCCTCCTCAATGCCTCCTTCTAAAACTTCAGATCATACCTGGGTGGCGTGCAGCAGCTGCTCCAGCGGCTGCACCGCCCTGTGTTGCATCTTCTGGACCTGCTGGATGTTCCGGTCCAGGGTCTCCTCCTGGGCCCTCATGTCACACAGGGTGGAGATCTCGGCCAGGACCGGCCTGAAGTCCTGGAGGGTGTGGCGGATCCTCTCCGAGTCATCCAGCACCAGCTTTGAAATGGAATTCATCATCGACGCGAATTGTTTGAAAACCATGAGCACGGCCGACATTGAATCTGCGACCGGAGAGGAGTGTGTGCATCTGCTACCTGCAGGGAGTTGGCGTGGTTCTGGAGGCTCCTGGCTGTGGTGAAAGAGCAGGGCGCGCAGAGCCAGGACCGGGACTCGTCCAACCAGCAGGTGGAGCTGTACACAATCCCCTCAAAGTCCTGAAGACAGGCGGGGATCTGACGAGAGGGGGAAAAGGAGAGGCGAGGAGGTCAGCAGCAGTTCTGCCAGCCTCCCTGGGCAGGCGGGCGGGGCGGCGGCGTGCTGCCTGACCTTGCCCAGGAAGGCGGTGCGCTGCTCGGCCCTCTGCGCCGCGTCCTGGTAGAGCTGCAGCGGCCGGGTCAGCCGGTCCATGAGCAGGTGGGCCCGGTCCGGATGCTCCTCGGCGACGTCCTGCGCCTCGTTGTCCAGGAGCATGAGGCGGCTGTGCCACGCGTCCAGCTCGTCCCACACACGCTGCGGAGCAGATGAGACGAACACACCGAACTGGAAAGGTTGCTCCCTATATGGCGTGTGAATATGCGAGCACGGGATCAGCCGCTTTGTGCGACGCCCTACCCCACCTTGAGGACATGCTGCGCCTCGTCAACAGTCGCGCTCCTCTGCTCCAGCAACGCCGTGACTGTCTCCATCCCAGAGGCCAGCTCTTCCACTTTGCCGTCCAACTTCCCGACCGGGTCCATCCACTCCGTGAGCTGCGGAGGCGAGCACACGCATTCAGTGGGAGGAGGAGGCTTTGAGCGGACGTCGAGGGCCGCTCCAGTGTTCTTTTTACGTATGCGCTCACCTTCTCCTCTCCCCTCTGCAGAGCCAGCCGGGCCTGCTGGAGCCTCCGGCTGATGTCGGCGGGGACGTCGGCGTAGCGGCTGCGCGCGGCGTCCTCGATGCACTTCAGTTTGGCCTTCAGGGAGGACAGGTCCGCCCTGAGCTCCTGTCGGCGAGCGATCGCACGGGAGGTTTACGAGGGCGGCAAACATGAAAGACGAGAGGGGTCGAGAGCTCTCACAAACTTGCTTAACTCATTTTCCAGTTAAGAGGCTAACGCCACAGAGGCCCCTCTGAAGAGGGAGGGAAAGCTGCTGATCTTTCACATGAGACGGCACACTGAAAAGACCACTTATTGGTCTTATTACATGTGGTCGACTAATGCACAAAAAGAGTCAGTGTGCCCGGTGCTGAGGGTTAGCCTGTAAATAGATCTGAACTGTCAAAGAAAGAGATCTTATTAAACAGAGCTCACTAGAAGACCCTCGCCTCTGATTGGACAGCACAGCCTGACCTGCTGTTTGTGTGGCTCAGGGCCGGCTTCCAGCGTGGGAACGATGGCGGACACGCGTTGCTCCACCTCTGCGATCTCCTCCTGGACTTGCTGTCTCTCCTTCTCCTCTGCCTGGGCCGCAGCCACCACCTGCAGGTTCCTCTCCTTCAAGCTGTGGAGAGAGGCACCCCATCAGAGTCTCTGACGGAACGGGATCGTACTGATACACGCTCGCCGACCTAAGCCCACCTCCTGACATTCTCCTGGATCTTCACTAAGGTTCTGCCCACAGGCCCGGGGCTGGTGGGGTCCTGGCGGCTGGATAAGCTCAGGGCGTGTTCCAGCCGATGCTCCAGGGACGCCAGCGCCTGCTGCTCCTGCTCCAGCTCGGCCTGGTGCATCTCGGCCTGAGCCAGCAGCTCCTGGGGCTCCTCCACGGCGAAGCTGACGGCGGAGGAGTCGGGGACGTCGGCCTGGAGGCTGGCCAAGAAGCTGCAGCACTGCTCCATCTAAGGACAGGGCAACAGAGGAGATAGAGGTCGCTTCACAGGCCAAGAGGAGGATCGTAAAGTGGCAGCAAAGCTCAACATGTGCGTCAGGTTGGATTCTACATGGGAAAACGGCGTGGCGTTGGTTCAACTCACACTTGCAGTGATGTCCTTCCACTCCTCCCCCCTCTGCTCGGCGTGGGCCATCAGGAGGCCGACGCCGCGTCGCAGCGAGACCCAGCGCCTCCACAGGGCGCCCAGCTCGCCATCCTTCCCCACCCCGCAGCCCTGCATCGGACAGCCAGCCCGCAGCTCCTCCATCTTAGCAGCCAGGCAGCGAAGATCCTCCATCAGACGCTTCACAACGAGACAGGAACTCAAATGAAGAGTTTGACATACTTGACGCCAAATGGAAGGAAATGGATAACCCAGACTGAGCACAATCCGCTCAGAGGGCCAAATGAATGACATTTCAACATATTCCAATATAGATATCTCACTGACACATGGTCAAACCTCTAAGACCAAACCTACCTTGGCTTGTTTTTGCTGGGCCACACATTTGTCAAACGACGCCACGTGCTCGCCAGCACATCTGGAGAGCTGTGCCTCGAGCCCGGAGAGGCGCTGGCGCAGGTCCTCGTGCCGCTCCCTGTGGCTCTGCTGTCCCGCTTCACACCTGCAACGAGGCAGCCTCGCGTCAGCACGGCCCCGCCGCCTCCGAACGCCCCGCCAGCTCGGAGCTGCGTCTCCCCTACCTCCGCAGGGTCTCCAGTCTGAGCTGGGCCTGGGCCTCCAGCACGGCCCTCCCCACCAGCAGCTGGCTGAGGATGCCGGTGTGGAGCCGCTCGGCGTCGGCCCGCGACAGGCAGGCGTGCCGGGGGAAGAGCTCCACCAGGTGGCTGATGTGAGCCTGGAAGCCCTCCTCCAGGGCCTCCAGCGCCTGCTGAGTCTGCTGCTGCTCCTCCCTGCAGTCCAGGAACCCGCCGGGCGCCGACAAGAAGGTGGCTTCAGCGTGATGGAGGAAGCCTATGGCACCCTGAGCAGCCCACTGGTAATCTTTCAGGGACTCTCTGGCCAGGGACAGACTCTCCTGTAGAATACACGTTAGCCATGGAGCATCATTTACACCACATGACACAAACCTAAAAGATATGTCACAAATTTTTACGTCAATCTCTTGAAATGGTGAAATGGGCATACTTAACAAGTAATGATTGGTAATGACAACAAAAGTTATGATACCACTGATCAATTCGGGGTAAGGTTTGTGCGGGGGGAGGGGGGGGGTATAGTGTGAAGTATAGTGCCCAAGGGAACCGCATTGGCTTAATACAGCACTGGACGTGTGGATGCGTTTTTTTCTTCTAACCAAGCAGCAACACATCAGATTCGACTCCTTCAATGAGTCGATCTCAATCTTCAGACAGCTGATTGGTCAAACTGTGTGCTCTTGATTGGTTGGAACAAAATCCTGCACCCACGTGGCCTTATAGGTCTGAAATTTATAGCAAAAAGCAAGAGGATCTAAGTTCACCATTCGCTCTTGACACTCTCGCTTCGCTGCATCCCTCAGAGAACACAGCTCCTCGTGGCTCCTCAGGTCGGCCAGGCCTTCCAGCACCCTGGCGGCGGACTCCATGTTCCTCCAGATCACCCAGTACCTCCGGAGTGCGACGTCCACGGCTTTTTCGTCCGGCTCCGTCGGCCCGTCCGCCCCCAGCTCGGCCCTCGCCGCCCGGAAAAACTCGGTGAAGGCCGGCAGCTGGGCGGGGGGGCACGGGCCCGGCGGCAGCTCGGCCTCCAGCTTGGCCACGTCGTCCGTCACCGACGACTCCCAGGACACCAGCGTGTCCACGGTGGCGCGGATCCTCCCCCTCTCGGCATCCAGCTGGGGCGGGTCCAGCTCTTGGCCGATGGCCTCCAGCTGGTCCGCCGCCTCCTGACACTGTGTCTTCACCAGGGGGAGCTCCACCAGCAGCGTCTGGCAGAGCCTGACCCTGTCGCCCGGACCGAGGCTTGCGTCCTCGGCGCGGCGGACTTGCTCCCCGGCGATGTCTCTGGACTCCTCCATCTGTCTCCCCAGGTGCAGGTATTTGTCCTGCTCCACGGCGTGAGCGCTCAGGGCCTTGCACTGGTCCTGCAGCTCTCCGATGGTGCGCAGCAGGGGGCTCCTCTTGGCCTCCTGGCAGTGCTGGAGCTCCTGCACCTCCCACTGGTGCTCCATGAGCATGTGCTTCCAGCGCTCCACCGCCGAGACGGTTTCCAGGGACAGAGGGAAGGCGCGCTGCTCCAGGCAGGTGGAGATCTGCTGTAAACTGGCCTGGATGTTCGACAGCTCCTCGTCCGAAGACGTCCTCTCGTGGATGAGCTCCTCCAGCTCCCAGCTGGTCGCCCTCTCGTGGGCCAGCAGCCCGTCTAATTCGGTCCAGAGGCCCGACAGTCGGTTCACCAGGTAGCGGTTCTCCCCGGGACTCAAGCCCCCGGCTAAACGCCTGCAGCTCTCCGTCATGGCCTCCACCTGCTTCACCTGGCCCTCTATCTCCAGCGTGGCCGCCTTGTGGCCCTGCAGCTCGCTCTCCAGCCTCCGGACGTCGGCTCTGGAGACGTTGTGGATGTGCGTGCAGGGGTCTCTCTTGGCGTGCGTCTCGGCGAGCCAGGCGTCCATGCTGGCGAGCTGGCTCAGCAGCCGCTCCCTCTCCTGCAGGCTCTTCCTCATGGTGTCGAGGACGTGGTCCAAGCTGTCGGCGATGGCCTCATAGAGGTCCTCGGCGGTCTTCAGCACTTGCTCGTTTTCCTCTGTTCCTGTGTCAGGGGCCGCCTCGGCTTTCATCTTGGACCTCTGAGACCAGATATCGGTCTGAAACTTCTTCATCTCAGCGATCTGTGCCCGAGCCTCTTCTGGGAAAAGCGCCAGAGTTTTCCCCATGGAGATGTGGTTTTCCGCCTGCTTGGCCCAAATGATCAAGTCCTGTAATTTCTTGCCGATCTTAGCCTCCCCACAGCCGTAGGCGGAGGCGTCCAGCTTGCTCTTGGTGGCGTTCAGCAACGACGACACCTCCTTCAGGCTGCATTTGACGGCGTCCTTCTCCTTCTGACCCAGAGAGAAGCGGACCAGAGCGTCCGCCCGCAGCTGCAGCTGCAGATGGAGCTGGTTGTACAGTCTCAGGTCCGTTCTCAGGGCGGCGAGCTCCAAAGCGCTCCTGCTGCCATGGCTCTGGAGGTGGGACGCGTGGAGCGCTTGGAGCTTGGCTTTGAGCTGCTCGGCCTCTGCGACCAGGAGAGAGGACTGAGAGGTGGAGTTGGCCGCGTGCTGCAGGGCCCTTTTGATGCTCCCCTCTAGGAGCCTCCACTCTTCCTGGACGTCTCCGAGCTGGGCTAGGAGAGCACCGGAGCTTTCGGCATCGCTCAGGTGCACTGACAGCTGACCGCTCGAACGCAGGAGCTCCTCCATCGTGGCCCTTTTCAGGGCCATGGTTTTCAGCAGTGCCTGGAGTTTGTCAGCCTGAAGGGCGCTGCTTCCCAAAGCGTCCCTGTCACGATCAGGGGGGAAAAAGCAGAGGGGATCAGATGCGCGAAGAGAGAGGTGACGTGCGATACGCTCGCTCGATTACGGGGGCACCTACAAGCTCGTTTTGTCCTTCTCTGCGGCGAGCACCTCCAGGAAGGCCCGACAGAGCTTCATCTGCTTGTGATACTGCCTGACCTGGTCCAGCTGCGCCGCTTTGACCTGCACCGTGGCCGAGGCGTCCAGCAGCGCGGCGCTCCACTGGCCCTCGACCCGGCTCAACACGTCCGGGCGACAGGTCCCGGCCGCGCTGCTGCTTTTCGAGGCGGCCACCTGCTCCTGCACACAGCACCTGTAGCCCTGCGAGGACGCAGTCACACGTCAGATGCTCCAAAGAAACAGGCGAAACAGAAAACAAGATGAGCAGAGTGCACCTCAAAGTACACCTGAATGCACCGACTCCTTTGAGGTGTACTCTTCTAATCTTGCTTTCTGTTTCGCCTAACGGAAGTCAATTATGTGAAGATGTGGAGTTTGCGTTCTTGAGAAGGAACGATTAACTCACATGCAGTTCCTCTGACTAAAAGCTCGACTGACATCAGTTGGTGTCCAGCTTTTAAGAAGGCTGCACCCTGCTTAGGCCAAATAGTGAGACTTGGGCTCTGATTCTGTTTAAAGATCACTGCTGGTTTTGCTGGTGGTTTACTTTAACTTGACACATTCGTTTTTCAATGTAATCTGAGAAGACTTGTCTTCTCAACCGTGAGAGAGAGCGTACCTCGGCCTCCCGCAGCTGTTCAGCCATGGCTGTGACATCGAGTCGTGCCGGTCGGTACCGGCATGCCAGAACCTTCTGGATGGTCCTCACCAGTCGGATCTCCGGCTCACCAGGAGAGGACTTCAGGTACCAGTTCAAATCGATGTGCGGCGCCCGCTACCAACGAAAAAGAATTACGTCATCGTAAGTTTGCAATTTGTAAATGTAAAAAAACTGAATTCCGACTGTGACCCACTGCGCCCCAGTGCTTTGGTCACAATGGAAAACGTCAAGACCGGTGGCTTAACTGTCAGTGTTCATTACCACTCAACTAACCACCCTGGCCTCATACTGGCTCACACAGGCTGCTAACCGTGTGTAACTGCACCCACTAATGACCCTGCAGGAAATGCTTGTTCAATCATTCCGCCTCTTTGGCGCTTCCTGTTGAACTTCCTGTCCGCAGCATCACGGGAATACACAGGCATCAATCAAAACACCGTGCCTCTCGTCTGCTGACAGTTCACAGCCATTTTCTCTTTTTTTTTTTTTTTACCTCTGTCCTTGAGCATTTGAAACTATGCACGCTTATAGTTTTTCATGAAAAATTGATGGGTACTGATCATTTTAACATCTGAACATTCCATACGCAACTACAGAATATCCATGGCATTAATACATTAAAAGTTTTTTTTTTTTCGCTTTGGTGCATGTCTCACCACACTTAACATTAACACAACAGATGCGTTTCTCAAAACAATTAGTGCAAAAAGCGAAACCTAGTGGATAACGTGCAAAGCACGTCACTTGCTCAAAAATGGACAGTTTATGCCTCAAAAGCAGGTATTTGTGGCAGGGAAACTATCAGTGTCCTCAAAATGAGAAGTCTTGACAACATTGTTAATGAACAGCTGTCATATGCTGTACTGTACAGCCTATTTGAAAACATAAGTTACGCATTGCCATATTGATGGGAGTAACTGGGTACAATACACCAAATATAGTATGTATATTTCACATTCTTACTGCATATGCGCTTTGCAATTCTACAGCACTGTGCAAAAGAAAAAAACAATGTAGTCACTTATTTGGAGCATGATGGCTGCCGTCAGAACCTTAAAATGACCATGGTCTTAAAAATGACCTCAAAATGACCAGGAGTAGTGATGATACAGGCTTTGACCATGTCATATTGTAATTAGAATATTTGCTTGAGTGATTATAAGTACAATTTGATATTAAATTAATTAATTAGAACTGTGTGGTACTGTAAAATTAGTCAAAATGGGGCCACCATATGTAGGCTTAGTACCACTGACCCCTTTTTTGGATTGTTTCAGTTCTTTACTATTTTTATTTTATTTACTTATTCATTCTTATGTGTGTTTATTTACATTTTACATTTTGATTCAAATGCTTTTCATTTGGAATGCAAACATTTCTTTCTATTCTCTTAAGTTCTTTCTTCTTATCATCAAACTGTTCCCCCCATAGAGGTTGACTAAATATTGTTTAGTCATTTTTTAACAATTGCCAACTTGACACAAGCAGGTCTACGTGGTAGTCCATATGCCACCGCTGGGTACGGCAGGCAGCTGTGCAGTTGGACCATCTCTCAGGGGCAGCAGGGCTGCTGGTCACAACTGGCGGTAAGTAAGTGAAGTCGGTTTCATAAAGAGGGTCTGAGAAAGGCAACAGATGTTGTGTACTATATGGACCAAGAAAAAAATCATAAAGATGGGTATAAAATTTGCTTTTGATAACTAGCTCAACAATTTTGTGTATAGTGACTCAAGCAATGAAATGATAGAGAAATGACTGTTAAGCATTAATAAATATAGACTTTTAATAAAGCACTTAAGTGACTGAGAAACACTGTAACATAAATTCCTCGAGACAGCTGAAAACCAAGCATTTTGGACCAATCCTTTGAAAACTGTTGCTATTACTACGTTACCTCACAGCGACATGTCATGACACAGCAGCCCTAAAGCAGCTCCAA
Organism: Karalla daura; assembly: GCA_029224185.1. Classification (NCBI taxonomy): domain Eukaryota; kingdom Metazoa; phylum Chordata; class Actinopteri; order Chaetodontiformes; family Leiognathidae; genus Karalla; species Karalla daura. The sequence goes on from CM055206.1 coordinate 2,727,500, forward strand.
CTCAAACGAAACCAGTCGCTACTCACATTTATGATGTTGCTTCTCTCCACCGAGCGGAGGACCTCGGAGTAGACGTCCAGCATGTTGCACGCCTGTGCGCAGGTCTCTGCGGGTGGTCCACCTGTCATCCTCCCGGCCGGCAGACCATCAGCTGCTGTCGCCGGCAGTAGCCGACTCCCAGGCTCCATGCCGTCCTGGCTCTGCCGCTGCACACGCACACAGAAGAAAGAGCACAGGAGTGGAGTCGCATCTCAATCCTACCCCCGCCCTCCCCTCGTGCCCATGTTTGTCCACAGCTAATGACAGAGCTTCCTGCTCTTTGCCCGGCGCTCCACGCTGGTGGAGTATGACTGGGCTGACAGTGGAGCGTCACAAGAATGTGCCTGTGTCGGGAGCAGTCTGCCCCGAGGGGAGGAAGGAGCCCGGCGCCTTCTCATCCACACCGTGTCCTCGCTTCTCCTAATTTTTGTAAAGAATTGCTCCGTTGGAACTCGATCGGAGAGGGAAATACCGAAAGGTGACATGATCCGGAGGGCTACCAGAATACGAATAGGGAAGGTGATTTGTGATAGTAGAATGAATATGAATCAGCTCATTTGATGCAGGAATTTGAAACTGCAAACTTGGGAGTAAAATATCTCTGCATTTCAAATTCTTCACAGCTTGGTCGGAAAGCTGAGCGTGACAAATGAAATGGTGGGAAACGAGCAGGATCGGCCAAATTACTGAATAGGATCGTCAAACGTTTTGGTATTTGAATGAGCTTTTGAGGACACTGCGTTTACCCTCTCGCTGTTTACACAGTAAAGGCACGCCGTCATTACTGAGAGTAATGACAGGTGTCCCAAGTGAGAAATTCCTGAGTTCCTTTGACGGCCACGGTTTGTAACATCAAAACATGTCTGGAAGCCAAAGAACTCCGGCAGACACCAGGTCTGCTCCGGAGTGATGACATAGATGCGGAAATAAAGGGTTTGAGAGATGGCAAAACACTGAACCGCAAAATATCAACAGTATTCCAGCACAGATGTCCATTTCATTTTTATCTTGTTGTCTGTAGACCTTTACTCCGTGCCAATTTCAAGTTTTGGCATCTTTCTTGTTGGCCTTTTCTGCTTCTCATTTCGTGGCTTGTGCCTGCTGGTGGGGATCTCTTTTCTCTAATGAGATTTTCTTTTACAGACATTTCACTTTGCATTTAACTTCACTCTTCACTCAGCGCGTATGCCATTGCATCAGCTTTGCATACGTTCCATGCGATACGCAGGGCGGAGCGCAACATGGGTGGGAAGTGGAAATAAGCGTCTTTCCGCTGAATGAACAAGGTGCTACCAAAAGAAAAAAAAGCCGCTACTAGACTAGACTTGCGTTGCAAATGCTACAACATTCAAATGCCTCAAGGTGGGAGAAATACGTGTAGCTGACAGTTTAAGATTAATTGACCTTTCGTAAAAGCCCCGCAGCCTTTAGTTAATGTTGCCGTGTCCCACAAGCGTCCTACGGAGGCCGAGCTTCATAGGTGAAGGTTGGAGAAACACACAGCCTTGTGGACCAGTGATGCTCTTGGACTGGCGGGTAAGTTCTCTCATGTTCGCCTAGTATTGTTAAAATGTGTTTATCTGTGTCCACATCCTCCCCATAAACCCATGAGAGCGTTGCCGTCGGGTTAGCTAGCTAGCTAGCTAGAAAGCTAACATCCTTCCCCATAAATCCATAAGAGCGTTGCCGTCGGGTTAGCTAGCTAATTAGCTAGAAAGCTAACATCCTTCCCCATAAACCCATAAGAGCGTTGCCTTCTAGTTAGCTAGCTAGCTAGCTAGAAAGCTAACATCCTCCCCCATAAATCCATAAGAGCGTTGCCGTCAGGTTAGCTAGCTAGCTAGCTAGCAAGCTAATGTGTTACAGCTCCATTTAAAGTTTTTAAAGAATACGGATTATAAAGATTTATAATCCGCATTCCCCCAAGAACCGAGCTAACAAGCAACGTCACCAGTCTGGCTTGTTACACTGCATCCATATATGTAGCCCACGTTAGCCTAGCCTTCCCTCTGGGCGGACCTGTGTACAGCATGCTTTTTTGTACCTATACAGAACTGTCTGACTTGCATGTGCCGCAAGCGCGTCACTTCAGCCTTTCGCTTATCGGAGAGGGTGTGCAGCTTGGATTGAAAGGCGAACTGACACGTGTTTAAATGTCAGACATGGGCTGTTTTTCTGAACTCAACGAGGAAAAATGTGTGGGGGTAAAAAAGACGTTTGATAGGAGTTAAAAAGGAACATTTTGATGGATTTTAAGCACGCCTGGGCTCATCTCTTTTCAATGCGTTGACCTTTACATAATAACTGCCTATCTCCTACCGCTTGTTACAAGAGAAGTGTGATTTCAGCACAGTGCATACCTGCTTCGGCTCTCTTTCTCCTCTTCCTGCTTCTTCAGTGAGTTTGGAACCAGTGCGTTCCAGGTCATTTACTTGTTCGGCGTCTTCACTGCAGGCCTCTGACTTCTCACCGCACGACACTTTGGGCTTCGCCTCCTCAGTTTCTGCGCTCGCAGAGGCCGGAGCTCTTTCTGGCGGCGGTTCTGCCACCGGAGACTCGTTTGATGCCAGACTATGTAAACATGGAATTTTCAAGCCTGTTTCATCTGATTCTGGAGCGATTAACGTTGTGCTGGAAACGTCCCTCTGTAAACACGCGATTGGATCTGGACTGACACTGGCCCCAGCGTCTTCCCTCCGCTGCGCGGCCTGAGGCAGAAACTCAGGCCGCTCAATGTCCAGCGTGATTGTAAACACCTTCTTCCGGGTGACACCACAGTCTCTGAAGATGTTCTCGTCTTCTTGTGCATTTTGAAGTGACTTAGATTCCTCAGATTGTGCTGTGTGGTGATTGGAATCATCTGGGAGCAGAGCTGAACCCTGGTTGGAGGTGGTGTCTTTGTGCAAAGGTTCATTCATGTCCTCTCCTGTCTTTTCCACAGCGTCTCTGGGTATAATTTGGTCATTCTTCTCAAAACCTTCCTTCATATTTGTTGCAGAAAGCGTCGGAGAGGCATCTAGTGAAGATAAATCTGGAACCTGACAAATTGAACAAAAGTATTTCAAAGGCAGCCGTATTGTCATTATCGTCACAGTGAAGGTAAATCTCTGGCTGAGGGGACGTAGACGTAGATGCTGTTTCAAGTGGTGCTGCGCTTTCACTGAGAGCATCTGAGGCACTTTCCTCCAGTTTATTTGTGGCTCCTGATCCCAGACTGTTCGGGAGGAGGCCTCGCTCTGGGAGCACTCGGCAAAGAGCTCGTTGAGCCTCATACGGAGCTGCCTATGAGAGTTGAGGACACGTGTTCGACATTTGCAAAAAAAATAAAACCACTTCAAAGCTATTAAGAGCTCCAGCCCCAGAGATGGAAGCCAGGCTGACTCTCAGCAGGTATAATGCTTATGACAGCTTTGTAACTATTATTACAAGGCACGCTTTTTCATACGCCTATGTGTAATTTCTGCGCATAAGCAAACAAAAAACACAAAGAACTGGTAAAACAGGAACGGCACAGGAGCTTTCTTTTTTTTTGGCAGCCACAGATGTAAATGCAGATGGATGCAAAAGCAAGTCACGACCTGCTTATGACATTTAGCGCTGCCACAGAGCAATCCTGCGAGTCATTCCGATTCAATCCATTCTAATGCTCGGCGAGCACGTCACAGAGGAGAAGCTGTTCTCGCTCTGCTATTTCAGACCTGTGACCTTTCGCACAGCTGCCGAAAGGTGTAAACGCTCAGCCGAGGAGGAAAATCATCTCCTGGGGACAGGTAGAATAGACAATTGTCTTGGTATGAACTCAAAACGCAGGCGGGCAGGCGACTGGGGATTTATGGAGCTTTTCAAAGTTCATCGTGCATGGGCCGCCCTAAACTGACGGTTCAGCTCTTTTTTTTGTGTACAGACTGTGCATATTTAGTGATATTCTGGACCTCGATCCGTGGGCAAGACCCTGACACCTCTGTGGTGTTTTACCTGGTCCACATCTTTAATGGGTGCATCAGTGGTGAGGAGGTTTGGTGGAGGTTGCTCCTCAGTAGTCTGCGGGTTATTGACCCTGGTGTCACAGTCCTGAGAGAAAGAGAGAGAGAGTGAGAGAGGCAGGTGCATCCCTGAGGACACTGTTGCTTGTCTCAGTGGGTTCCATCCATCGCTACTGTTACCTGTAACGTGCGCCGCTCCTCTTTGAGCCGGCTGACGTCAGACAAGTCTCCACTGTGCTCACGCAGATTTCCTGCCCGGTCTCCCAGCCCTGCCCGCACACTGGAGACCTCTTCCTCCACTCGCTGAGCGTCTCTGATCCTGCTGCTGCTGCTGCCGTCTAGCACCACCCGGTGGCTCTGGAGGTTGGTAACTCGCTGGACGTGTTGAGCCTGGACCTCAGTGGAGGAGCTCGTCACAATCTGCCAAAGGTCTTCAGCCTGGGGAGAAAAAAAGTGCAGGTGGAGATGCATGGGCACAAATACAACTTAACATAGTACAGGTACTTATTACCAAAATAAGAAGCTATATATAAGAAAAATAAAAACGTATTACAAAACGAGCGATGACCGGTCAGTTCAGTTTAATGGAGCTCACCTCCGGACCTGGCACCTCCGTGCTGAGTCCAGCTGGGCTCCTCTCGGCCGGGGCCTGACAGGCTGACATCCCGTCCTGCGGGGGTGTCAGTTTGTGGCGACAGTCCCCCGGCAGCCGCCCCGAGTGCTCCTCATTACGCACAGCACCTTCCTCCGGGCGAGAGCACACGCCCTGTGGACATTTGGAGCACAGCGAGCCAGCTCATCAGCTCGCATGCGCCATGATTGTGCCGCATTCCTGTCCACCGAGTTAGGTTCCCTTCATTTCTATGTGCGGCGCTGAGTTAAAGGATCGCCGTCTTACATTTAGAATGATACTGTTCTCTGAGGTGTAGCACTGAGCAACAGGACACACCTCTGCAGGGAACAAGTAGGAACAAATGCTAATTGAAAGAAACATCTGTTTGACCACACCCTTGAGATTACACATCATTTTAACAACTGCCGCTTTTGGCAGGATCCTCAGCTTTTGGTATTAAACACACAACTATCTCTCAGAAAACAGCTCTGTTAACATTTTCTTGCTTTTGTGCACATGCAAAAGAAAGTTTTCGCTTTTTTTTGCCACATTTGTAGCGAAATGAACGTTCTCCTCTCACTTGGTCCCTGTGAGCCCTCTGCTCTGCACAGCTCTCGATGCTCTCTTGGCCAAAGGACTCGTTTTCAGGGCGCTGGGGGGGTCGCCGCTCCTCCGTGGAGCCGTGCGGTATGTTGCTTTGGAAGCTGCTGCACCGCTGCAGCAGTCTGCTGCTCTCCTCCACCAGTGCGCACTGCCTCAGTGCTCCACTCTTCAGGGACGATACGAGCCGATCCAGGGCCTCTATCCTCGGCCTGCAGAGCAAAACGCCGACAGGTGAGGCATGGTTAAGCTGCTTCTTCTTCTTCTTCTAAGTTCATAATTTGATTACCTGTATACTTAGCCATCTAGCCTAAATGTGCAGACAAAACTATATTAGCCTCAAAATTAAATTGCAAATCAACTTACCTTTGTTGAAGGAATCCCTGCTGCAGGAGAGTAGTGTCCTTCTCATTCACTGCCTTTTCCTCAATGTCGTGCAACCATTGCTTCAAACGCAGACTCTCGGGTTGCAGCCTAAGACCCACGCAGACACAGAGAATGCTCCGCATAGGGAGGTTGTGCAGGCAAGTGACATAACAGCAAGACACGAGGCGGGCGGGTCTCACCTGTCGAAGGCCTGGATGCTCCTCTCGGTCTGCGCCTCCACCTCGGAGAACAGCCGATGGGCGTCTCTGAGCCGATCCCGCAGCCGCGTGGCGTCCGCATTCAGGCTCTGCAGGCTAGACACGCCCGCTATGGATGCCACCACACGCACGTCCTCCAGCACACTCTCTGCTTGCTCATCCTGGGTGTGGAGCTTCGAAAGTAGCTCCTGAAAACAGAAAGTGAGCTGCCGGTGGCTCCACGAATCGCACGGCCAGACTTCCTCCGAATGTCTTCGCATAAGATTACAAACTGCTGGTGTTGAATGCTGTCGTGCTGAAGATGAAGTCACTCAGTTGCAGCCTGAGTTGAGCCAGTGCAGGCGCCATACTTTGAGAACGTGTTGCTGCACAGGTTGTCTGCTTATTTGTGTTTGTTTGTTTGTTTTGACACGACTGCAATTTTAGTTAATGTCATTGAACTCAGTTTTGAAGCAAACTACTGCATTGTCTTGTTTTCTGCAAGCATCCCGCAGGTGTGTTGATGGAGAGCAGAGGCCACTAGGTGGTGCTAGAATTCACTACCTGGGTGGAGACTAATTTCATCGCAACCCTAAGCATTATAGTCCAAAGCGGCATTGTACCTTGGCTGTACATCACAGCCAAGGTTCACATTAGATTTTGCTATGCGTCAAAAAGATTTTTGGGGAATGCCATGTTCACGAAACCAAATTTAGTTATTCGAAAGCCTTCGAATGGGAAACTGAACAGTACGTCCAAAGTATATCTAAAGCTGCTAAAACTTTTCATTTGTGCTCATTGTTTGACATCGTTACTTGAAAACTCCCCCTGGGTCTATAGCTCAGGTGTGAAAAAGGTAGTGAAATCCAGCTGTCGTTCTTCTATGGTTCCAGAGGGCTGTTTCTTTTTCTTAGCAGGATGCTCATCGTTACGGAGATTAGAATAGCGCTGAACTGATTTTTACATGTTGAGGGAGATGTTTGGATCTCTTGTCTGGACTATGCAAAACATCAAAATCAGCAATCATTTATTTCTCGGTGAAGCACTGACCTTTTGCTTTGCCAGGACTGTCTGGACATCTGACCCGCTGAGAGTGACGAGCGAGTGGTGAATCTGCTGCAGGGAGTCACTGCATTCAGCCATCCTGGCCGCGATCTGTCCCTTGGCAGCCTCCGTCTGCCTGTAAACGTCCTCGGCCTCGGAAACGAGCTCCCTCAGCTGCTCGATCTTCTTCCTCATCTGGCTCTCGACGACCTGGACAGACGAGTCAGTCGGGAGACCTGCGGTGCCTCGGTCCTGTTGAAATGAAGCGTTCGCTTTCCTCCGAGACGGGGGAACGTCCTGTGGTTTTACCTGCAGCTCCAGCGGAGGCTCCGTGCTCTGAAGCAGCGCCTGAATCTCAGAGGCTCTTTGGTGGAATCGCTCCATGTTCCCCCCCTGAGCCTCGATCTCATTCTGGAGACGAGCAGAGAGGACGCTGTGATCACCGAACCCCCGGCGCTAAGCGAACAGAGCACCACGGAGTGAGAAAGGAAGACGGTTTCACCTGCAGCGCCCGGATGTTCTCCTCCGTCTGAGCCGATGGGGACCGGGCGAACGCTGCCAGTTTGTCCTCCGTCCAGCCCTCCACCTCCGCCCCCAGCTGGAGGACCCCGTCCCACAGGGTCATGCCCAGGTGGAGGTTCTCGATGCAGCCGTCCGTCCTCTCCGAGATCTGTGGGGACAACGCGGCGGACGTTGCTGACGGCGCACAACCCGACTCGAGATCGGGTCTTGGAAACGAGTTACAGCGCGACGCAGGACAAGTTGGATTTCAAAGAGGAAGAGTCCAGGAGGACAGTGAATCTCTAGTATGAAATATCATGTAGACACTTTTGTGAGATACTGCACAAAGATGAGCTCACAACCGGTTGATTTGTGGCCAACCAGCGGGCAGAATGGACCGTCATGTCGTTTTACATGGAAAAAAAATCCAACAAAAAACATCCAAGCTGTCAACGCTGTCAACCCCTAAAAGGCAGAACGGTGAATCAAGAGACGAAAACGCTCACGTCCAGCCAGCGGTCCATGAGGGCGTCCGCCTCGCCCTCGAACGGCGCGGCCGAGCGCGGGGCCATCAGACGGAGGTGGGCGTGGAGCTGCCTGCAGACGCCGCGCACCTCCTCCACGCCGTCCCCCAGGCCCTGCAGCTCCGCCCTGATCTCCGTCACCTGAGGGGGATGAAAACGCACATACTGCAGGAGACACGCCCGCGGCGGCCGTGGATGCGCGTGGATCTGAGGCGTACCGTGGCGTGCCGTCGCTGCAGGTTGTCCCGCCCCATGTAGGAGGCCCGCTCGCCGACGGCGGCCTCGGCCCGCTGCAGGGTCCCGCTCAGCCCCAGGTGGAGGCTCTGGAACCGCCTCAGCAGCTCTGCCAGGACGCCGCACTGCTCCAGCCTGGGTGGCACAGCACACGGTCAGACCCGGCACGCGATGCGGACAAGCCACCCGCGCGGGTGCGGAGCCGCTGCCCCGTACCGTTCGGCTACAGCTTTGGTCGCCTCCTCCCAGACGCCCTCCACCTCCCTCCGCTTCTCCTCCTCTCCGGTCTGGCTCCAGTCAGGGGCTCCGGAGTGGGAGGAGGCTCCTCGTACGACAGGCAGCTCAGGGAGGAGGCCGGCCAGGCGGCTGTCCAGCTCAGTCAAGGCACGTGTCCTGCAGCAGATCACACAGTCAGTACCGGTGCTACTATTGACAAGTTTAGACAGTGTTTTCAATAATGTGGTGCAGTGATGAGAAATATCTGTGATCTCCATTCCGACTATCACGTTTTATATCTTTTCCCTGTATGTCAAAGCCATGCATTTTGATGACATTTTTCTGAGCTCGCTTATTATAGTTTCTGCTTTTTTTGTATGATTTTAGTGATTACTGAGCATTCATGTGTTTATGTTTTCTTACTTGTGAATGTTTTAATATAACGATTTAAACATTTTTGTTGCATTATTTCCTAGGTGAGATATTCATCACAATGAATACACAAACGTGATGTGAATTTCCCAAGGGGTTGTTTGACAACAGCAAATTCAATCCTCCTGTGAGTGTGTTCGGTAAGTTAGCGATACTTTGATTGATTCTGGAGCTGTCCCGAGTGCTGTACCTCTGCTGCAGAGCAGGCAGGCTGGCCTCCTGCAGCCCCAGCTCCTCGGCTGCTCCCTTGATCTCCCTCAGGGAGCCTAGCAGTGCAGCTCTCCTCTGCACCCGGCTCTCCTCTTTTTTAACGTGGCTGCTCCGTCTACCCGCCCGGCCTCTGGCGTCCTCTGCGGCGTCCGCCCGGGCCCCGCGCTCTTCCTCCTCCGGCCCCTTCGTCTTTGTCCCCTCACCTCCCGTGAGCGCGCTCCTCGTTCCCTCCTCTCCTGCCTCCTCCCCCTCCCGTGCTGAATCACGCTGCGTCGCTGCGCTCCGCTGGGAGGAGGCGTCCACGGGGGATCCGAGCGTCCGCTCCGGTTTTTCTGGGACTGCTGCCGTCTGACTTCCTGCAGACCCCGTCAGGTCTGCACCTCTCTCTGCCGATGTCATCCTGCCAGGAGGCAAAGGCAGCTTTCACTATTCACTATTGCAGAGCTAGGTAACGGTATCAGTATCATTTCTGTGGCAAAAGACTGGGAAAAACATAGCAACGTGAGTGATGGAACACTTGATGGGATTGATGGGTGAGGTGCTCTGTACCTGCTCTGCAGCCACACGTGCTGGCTTCTCCACTGCCGAGTCAGCTGCTCCCGCTCCCCGTCCACTGCACTCTTCTCCTCACTGGTCAGCGCATGGGAGAAGTGGGAGAGCAGCTGGGCATACTGGAGCTCAAAGTCGAACCACAGCGCCTCTGTCTCCTGCTTTACACGCTGTCAAGGAGAGGCGGGTGGCGAGTAAATGGCTTTTGCTCACTTTTATGGTCATGACAGCCGGAGAGACTCTTCAACTCGCCTGTAGCTCCCCCTCTTCTAGGTTCTGCAGGGTGGCCGGGTCCGAGGTGAACCTCTCCAAACGCTGGCTGTTCTTCTTGAGCTGCGACTGAAAGACCAAACAGGACTTTCTGTACCTGGGGGCGAAAGGTTTGCACAGTACTTCAGCATATTCACAGACTTCACCTCGGTGTCTTTCACTCTGATTATAAGATACAGGTGGGCCTAAGTAAGCATGAGAGGGGGGGTAACATCTGTCACAGTCAGGTGAAAGGAGCGCTACATTCCCATTCCTCCAACGCTGACTGGCGGGCGACGAGAACAAGCCGCACCTTCGCAGCGGCTCCTGTCCGGGCCGGTCCCGTCCTTCCCGGGTGTCGGCGATGACGGTGCGCTCCGCCTCCTGCTTGGTCTCGACGGTGTTGCCCCTGACAACGGCCTGGGAGACGGGGAGAGCGGCGCGCTTAACGGAGCAGCACAGAAGGGAGGGGAAAAGACACGCGGCGGAGGGGCCCTATCCAATTACCGCGGATTAGAGTGGCTGCAGCTGCCACCATGTCTCGCACACACACACACACACACACACACACACACGGCCAATAGAACCCCAGAGTCCTCCTCTGACCGGGAAGACTTGAGGTGAGTTGGAGGAAATGAGATCAATTTGTGGTAATCAAGACGAGCAACACGCGCCACAAGACTTCTGATCTTAACAGTTTATCGGTTTGAAATTTTGAGGAAAATAATGCAAAAACCCCCACTCTGGTGAGAAACGTCTGTCGAAAGAGAACGAGACTGCGGTGCAGCGGTCGTAATGTCATCACTGATCGGGGGCAGGTTGCTCTCATCGTACCGCACCTGGACACGTGCCTGCTGGGCGCCCTCCGCCAGGTGCAGCACTCGGGCTCTCAGCTTCTGCTCCGCGGCTCTCAGGCTCGGCTTCAGCTTCTTCTCCGGGACGTCCCGAGCCGCCGGCGGCCGGGGGTCCCCCCCGCCCCCGTCCGCATCCTCATCCCCGCTCCCCCAGAGCTGGCCTCCCCTGCCGGGTTAAGAGACGTTCAGCGGCGGGAGGTCTGGAGCCTGCAGCTCCAGCTAGGAGCTGCGGGTGCCTCGTTAAGATGAATAAGGCTTGAGGGATTACACGGCGATAATAGCAGGTGAATGAACATCGCGTCGTCTGCTTCGATTCATGGGGTGTCAGTGATCTGTCCAAATGAACATGAGCTTAGGTGTCATGTTTAATGTCCAAAAACAACTTTTTACTTTTTGAAATTTGAACTGAAATGCACTTATTCCACAGGTTGACAGTTAAACAGTTAAAGTTTCCATCTTGTGTTTATATACATATATTTTATATACAAATATATTTATTTACAAAGATATAGAACAAGAACAATTACCATCTAATCTGACTCCATCTCTTCCTCTCTCTCTAACGTAATAAGATGGATATTGTTCAATCTTGTTCTATATCTTTGTAAATAAATATATATGTATATAAACACAAGATGATGGAAACTTTTTTTTCTTCATAGCTTGAATTCATAACTTTATGATGTTTATATTTTAAGTGATAACAGTGTTTCAAACATGTGCAGCTATGAACAACTCACTGTCACTTCTAGGCTGAAACTAGAAAGACTAGGCTCAGCTCCCTGTACCGTTTCTAATATATTTCCTTCGTGTTCTGGAGTAGAGCTCCTTGGCATCGTCTCACCAGTCAGATGCTGGTGGCGGTTTGTCACTGGGTCGTGTTCTCTGGTCGCCCTCACACTCCCTCCGTTGCTCTGCTCTCACTCCCAGAGTTCCACACAGCTCCTCCAACGATTCGACGCTTTCCTCCACAGACGCGGAGTCTTTCAAGGCCGCCTGGGGGGGGGGGGGGGGGGGGGGGGGGGGGGGGGGGGGGGGGGGGGGGGGGGCGCGTCTGAGAGACTGAAATCAAGTGTCTGTACGTCGCTCTATCCGACCGTTCCACTGTAAGCCACACAGTTTGCCACAAGACACGGCGACTGAAACGTTCACACACAAAGTTACTCTCAGGTTCTCGGGTACCTGCTGCGGCGGCACACAGTCAAGGTGAGTGCGGTCAGTGGCTTCATGCAGAGCGTTAGTTTGTGTTTCGACCCATACGACGGAACAAGTCGGCTCCCCCCCTCTGATCTGAGACCGTAGGACGGAGAGGAAGGAGGCCATTTCTCTGCGCACGTCCTAAGGTCGGCACAAGTAAGCAGAGACTTCAGTGTTCGGTGAGGGACGTTTGTGAGAGACATGTGAGTGTTGCCACTGTTTTGGTAATCAAGTTATCGGTTAATTGATATAAGGAAAACGTGTTTTCTTTTCTTTTCCAAGGGAGAGGAGAAAAGTTATTTCATGTATAACCACAAGTTTAACAGTTTCACTGAACATCAAAACAGGAATTTGCCATTTTTACTCAATTGTACAACTTGAAAAACTAAGGTTTTGTATTGACCTGTAGAGATAACCCAGATTTTAGGATTTGAGAATAGTCTCATTCTTCTTGTTCTTAAATATATGTCTAAGTCTGTATTACAAACACAATGAAACCAAAGTAAAGGAGAGCTTGGGTCCCTGGCATACCTCCCACTGCTTTCTAACTGTGTCGCAGAGGAGCGTCAGGTCCTGGAGTTGGGGCCCGGAGCAAAAGGCCCCCAGACCCTCCACAGCACCCAGGAACTCCTCCAGGACAGCAGGCTGCAGGACCTTCAGAGCCCTCTGCACGGAAACACACAGAGCTGGACCAACGCGCGCAGACACAGACTGGAAGCTGCGGCGCAGAAACATCACAGACCTCTCAAGCTCTAAAGGATCCAAATGCTAGAAATGACAGTTCGAGCTGACAAAGGTCCGGATGCTTCCGTCCAATGCGAAAAAAAGCATTCACTGTGTTTTATGCCACTGATGAGCAACAGATGGATGGAGAGCTGCTTTCACTTTCCACTTTGACTAAGTGCAAAAGTGCAATTTTGGCAAAGAAAGAACAGAAATTCAAACAGCAGGACTGTTTATCAAATTGATTTTGCTTGATTTTTTTTTGGGGGGGGGGGGGGGGGGGGGGGGGGGTTGAAATGTATTGCACAAACACAAACGCTGGCAGGGGTCAGTAAAAGCAACAGCTGACCTGTTTACGTTTGACTTGCGGCTCTGAGGCGTCTCTCCCACCGAACATCTTGATGGCCTGCTGGATGCGTCCCTGTAGACGGGACCGGGCCTTCTCCAGCCTGCTCCTCGCCATGGACTGGGCCTTGGAGTGGACCTCGCTGCGGACCATAACCGGTGGCCGCGGTGGTTTATCGCCGCACTGCGCCGCGTTGGATCTGGATCCGTGAGTCTGCGGGCGGGGTGAGCTGCCCTCCAGCTCTGAGGCTGGACCGCTCACATCTTTGGACCAAAGTGGAGGTTTTGGATTTGGGGTTTGCGCCAGAGCAGGAGACGGCCCACCGCCCTGCCGAGACTCAGATTCAGCTTTGTTTACAATTTTCATAAAGGGAAATTGAGCATGATGCCCTGGTTCCTCCAGAGGCCGAGGCAACGTGTGGATTTGGACAGCTAGCACTCTCTTCTCCTCCTGTGTGTTCCCGTGCCAAACCTGGGGAGACCTCACACTTCTAGTGGAAATCGGACTTGGATCCTGAATCTGTAGTGTGACGGTCCCGACTTGGTTGACATGTTTGGTTCTGGCCACAACCACCGAGCCGGCATCTGACCGCACATTTTGGACTTTCTCACCGTGTTGTAGGACACCAGGAGAACCATACAGTGCAAGAATCTCCTAGAAGAACAATATTAGTTCAAATATCATGCTGCACACAAAGTGAGTAAGACACAAGGTTGCGTTGACTTACAAGGTTGACCTCTTGACCCGAAGACTAAATAAAACCACCAAGGTTTTGGACATTAGTTTGACCTACCTGGCTGTGAGATATTGCCTCAGACATCCTGTCCTGCAAGCTGGACATACTGAGGTGGTGCAGAGGAGAAGTTTTCTGCATGGCCGTGATGAGTTCCTGCAGATCCTGTCCCTCGGATACAGCCTGGCTCTGGAGATGTAAACCTCTCGAGACTAGGCCCTACAGCAAGGGACGACATAGGCAAATACTGTTGTTCCTCTTTTTACTGGCACAGAATGAGGACAGTTTTAGTGCTTTGCAGGACACATATAAGCTTTGTGTCTGAACATGGAGGTTGGGGTTAGGTTTAGTGTTAGTTTGCAGTTAGGGATTAAGTTAAGGGGTTAGGGGTGAGGCTTAGTTTTGGGGTTAGGGTTAGTGGTAGTTTTGGGGCTAGAGGTTAGGGAGTTGGGGGTTAAGTTAAGGGGTTAGGGGTGAGGGTTAGTTTTCGGACTAAGGTTAGGGTTAGTATTGGCATAGTGGTCAGGGTTACTTGTTAGGGTTAGGGTTAGACCTGGGATGACTTTAACAAACAAATGGAAGAACTGCAAAGAGCACAGAGTCCTAGTTTCCTGCCTTGGCGCCGGGCTCCAGTGCAGAGCGCCGTCTGTGCTTCTTGTCCTCCAGGTGCTGGTGAAAGTCCAGCGCCTCTGAGCTCCAGTGCTGCAGCTCAGCCAGACGTCCCTCCAGCCTGGACGCTGCTCTGTGCAGCTCCGCGCACGTCCTCTCTGCCTCGTCCAGCATCTGTTTTACACATAGCAGCAGCCAGTTTGCCAAAACTCTGTCTTCTCCACTCGGGATTACATCTCGACATCAAACATAAGAAGTGCAGTCGTGATGGACATCAGTTCAACGATGAGTTCAGTCTGAAGATGGAGATGCCTACTGGAATTCGTCACGATTAGTCAGGTACCTGTGGGAGCATCTGCAAGTCCGGGGACGAACTGAGGGACGAAAGGTCCGCGTCGGCCATCTTTGTTCTCAGCAGCTGATGAAAAAGTAAAGAGTAGCTCAGGAATAAAAAGACATCTAAAATTCTCTCTGTATTTTGGTCCAGTGTTATTGATCTGTATTCATCCGTCCATCCAGTCACTTCCAACTTTGCCAACCTGCAGTTTCTGTCTGCTGGCCTTGAGTGGGACTGTGGCCACCTCCAGAGGCTGATTCAAGAGCCGGACGGCCTCCTGCGTCAGAGAATGCACCGTCTGAAGACACAGGGGACTGCCGGTGGTTTGAGCCGGCACTTCCTGAGAGCGATGTGGAATCATGATCAGTGTCTGCAAAGTGCTATGGGCTGAACGAGTCCGTAGCAGAGGAGCGGGAGCATGATCACTCACAAACGTCGTCCTCTTCACACACTCGGCCCACTGCAGGTTGACCCTGCCCAGCTGCTCGGCCAGAGCCAGGCTGGCGGACGAATCCGTCACCTCGATGAGCGAGTTCCCGGCCTCGTTCAGCCTGGCGTGGCACGACGTCCACTCGCTCGCCTCCTGCACCCGAATATCAATTTGTGCAATCTGAATCAACACAGCAGCACACAGGGAGACTCCCGCGCACGTACCGAAAGACTAATCCGTTTCGGAGCAGGTCACCTGTGTTCCAGTAGCAGCAGCAGGCGGAGATGTCTTGCGGTCCAGCCACGTCTGCAGAGCGCCCAGGCAGCCGTTGTAGGTCTCCCAGGTAGACAAAGTCCGCTCCATGGACACCTTCGCTGCCCACGCTGACTGAGAGACTTGCTCAGCCTCAGCCTCCGACGTCTTCACCTGGCGGCAGACACGCTGGGATCCTTCACCTGGGGAGGGGGGGGGCATGTGCCTCATGAACGGTTCAAGGTTCAGTGGTTTATTGAGCTCTTTATTGACCAGGCACACAAGGAGATCATTTACCCAACGCCGCCTTGCTGGTGTAGGCGCCCGCTCTCTCTTTCAGGGTTTCGACGGCGTGCGTCAGAATCAAGAGCATATCCTGGCGTTCCACCGTCTCCTGCACAATCGACCACATGAAATCACTGTTGTTGCGCAGTTCAGGTGTGCTTCTGCGAGCTGCTCTGACAGAGTCTCTCTCCATTGCCTCCTTACATGCCAGTCCTGCAGAAGCTCAGTCACCGCTTCCCGGGATGTGTAGGGAGCTTTCCAGCCCTGGACCTTTGCCCTGACACGGCCCAAGAGGTCAAGCACTGTGTGGCGGGACTCCTGGTATTCCAGCTTGATGCCTTGATACTTGGCCGTGACCCGAATGTGAGTTAAGCTGCTCGAAAGAGGAAGAGGACATGCAACTTCATTCATGACTTCACTGCTGCATGGGAGCCGAGCTAGAGCTTTCAACGTCACCTCGATGAAATTTGGTTAGCGCAGGCATTAAGCAAATACGTGACGTACCGTCTTTTTATCTCGTCAAACTTTTTGAGAGGCACTAGGATGTTGCCGACGTCGTCCACGTTGTGGAAGGTCTCGAGTGAAGTGACCTGGTGGCTCATCTCCTTTGCTAAATTCTGGAAAACCGGGCAGGCGATGTCACTGTCACGCCAAGAAGTCTCACATCCATCTGCCCGTTCGATTCCACATCAAAGTGATACGGCACTTATAGAAACAGTGAAAGGAACCTTTAGTGTGTCCTGCTGTGTTCTGGTCTGCTTGGCAGCCTCTGCGTGATCTCTCACTCCCCCCTCGCCTTCTGCCAACGCTGCCTCGGCCCTCTGCAGCCACGCAACTACTGAGTCCAGAGGAGGAGGAATGCTCAGGTCCAGGTCTGTGGAACACTTCTGCAGCTGAGGAGCCACGCACACACGCACACACGCACACACGCACACACGCACACACGCACACACGCACACACGCACACACGCACACACGCACACACGCACACACGCACACACGCACACACGCACACACGCAGACATCCACAACCCAGTATGAGCATCATACTGGCATGGAATAACTAGGTGTAAAGCTGGTCTAATTAGGTGTAAAGCTTTTGTCACATCTAATCTATCTGTCTGTCTTTCTGTCTGGCTAGATTGAAGACCCTCTGGATGAAATATAACTTTACCCCTGAAACTCTATCTAACCTGAAACTCTAGTTATCTAGCTACCTATCTAGGATATGGCCCTCTGGATGAAATATAACTTTACCCCCGAAACACTAGCTATCTATCTAAGATGTGACCCTCTGGATGAAATATAACTTGAGCCTTGAAACTCTATTGCACATTGCTACAAAACGCTAAGACAGTTCTTTGGTTTAAGTGAAAAAAATCATTCCATATGACATCATGGTGAATAATCGCCAACAAACGCCCTCGGCACAGGGGGTGACTAAAAGCGTGACTCCATCCCTGCTGAGAAGCCGGGCGGTGACTCCTCCTCCCTCACCTCCTCCTCCAGACGATCCCAAGCCGTGCGGAGAGCCAGCTGCTCTCTTCCCAGCTCAGGGCGGCGTCTGGTGGCAGCGAGGAGCGTCATCACCGGCCTCCTCTGCTCTGTGATGTTGTCGGTGAGGTTCTGAAACACCTGGCGCCCCCAAAAGACATGGAGTAGTCACGGAGGGAGGAAAAAAAAACACAGACACAAACAAACAGATTTTGTTTCTTGCCTGACCTGGTATTTCTCTGCAAAGCTTGCTTTCTCTGCAGCCGCCCTCGCCTCGGACAGTTCCTGGCAGGCTTGCTGCAGCCAGGAAGTCACCTCCACCGCTCGCTCGCTTTGAGAAACCTGAGTGTTCAGAGGCGACACCTTCATGAGGAGGAACACCAACCCAGAGCCGGAGCAAATGAATCTCCCAAGTCCACAAGTTAACAATGAAAGAAGAAAGGACAAAGTATGAAAACAGGACTCGGGCTACCTGGCGTAAGGGTGAAACTGCGACAGCTGGAGTGAAGTGAGTGGGTGAGCTGACAGCTGAGAGAGAAGGAGGCTGGGTGACGGGAAACAGCTGCACCAGAACCACCAGAGGATGAAAAGAGGAGAAACGCAGCCCTCAGTTTGATGCTGGAGGTTTAAGCCCAGGGAAAAGCGAGTGATTCCCTACCTGCAGGTGGTCGTCAGGGGCTGGCATGTCACTGGAGTACTGCAGGAACTGGGCCACATACGTCATAATGGATTTCTCCTCAGGGCTTTGAACGTCAACATCTAAGGTGAGGAGGCAAACAGAAGGATTTCGATTAAATTCTGAGTTATTTTCCCATTAGTATAGGTGCACCGTAGTAGTATGTCTGAGAGGGTCGACCCTGGGGTTCCAGCAGGCGGGGGATGTGCAGCTCCCTCTCAGCCAGGTGAAATGCCTCCTCCAGGTTCTCCTGGTTGCTCCTGGCCCGGGCCAGAGACAGATCCACCAGCTGTGGCCTAAGGGAGCAAAGGATGGCCAGGAAGACCTCCCCACTTCTCCAACTGGACTTGAAGTCCCTCACACTGATGGAGCAGCCAACCCTGACAGACAGAGAGAACACATACAGATGGGTGGCTCCATTTGTAACCCATCATGATATACATATTGCTACATGACGACAGTCCTAGACTTGAACTTCCGCATGTTGTAGAGCCCACCTCTGGCACTGCTCCCTGACCCACATGAGCAGGGCCTTCTTGGCCGACACCCGGAAGCGTCGGTGCAGAGGGGACGTCCTGCCTGGAGACGTGGGTATCGGACTGGACGGGACTGGACTGCCGGACCAGGAGTCCAGGCTGACCAAAGAGTCCAGAGAGGAGTGACAGGAGCTGAAAGACAGAGTGCTGGCCAGCTCCTCTATCTGCAAGACAGAAGCAGTACGTGGCCTTCTCAGTCTAAATACTGGATATCATGGTATGGTTCAAATGCTCCCCCCTTTAGTTGTGCATCAGCGCTCACGTGACAGTGGAGGATGATGGTCCATATGAGTCCGAGGACGATGGAGGGCCGACCATCTACGATGTCTGAGACGTTGATGTTCACCAGTTTGACCTATGCCAACCAATCACAGGTCACGTGGTCAGATTTTAAATTCAGCGATGGTTGAATAGAGATAAATGGGAGGATAGGTGGATGGAAACTCACTGATTTTCTCTTGAGAAAGCTCAGCGCTGCCTCAATGTTCGCCCTCTGCTGGAACACCCCACGGCCCTTTTGTCTTTTCTACACAGGCACATGACGGACATTTTATGTGCGTGTGCGTGCGCGCACGTGTGCGTGCGTTTTCACCTCACCAGCGCGAGCCCAACAGGTGAGTGACTGCTGTGTTGCTCACCATCGTCTGCCCGCTCATCACCTCCAGCAGGTCGAGCAGCTGCGAGCCGTCCCTGAGGTCAGAGAAGAGGTCCGCCACGGACGAGGGCGGGCTCCGCTGTGACAGGACGCACAATTAACGTCCTGCTTGATTGATCTGTCCCACATGCACAGTGCGTCTGAGTAGAGGAGCGGCTGGACCGTTTTCCATTAATGACCCACATCCAGGAAGATGCAGAGTGGGAGATGCAGTCTCGGCAGAGCAGACAGTCTAAACTTGTCTCGTGCATTAGCACGATCAGCATCAGTTTAACGTCCGTTGCACTTGCACGTGTTCACAAGCTCTCATTACTATCAATTACATTTCTATAAACATAACATCAAACATAACATTCACACCATAACAATATGCTTTTGTTTAAGTGTGCAATTTAGACACGGAGCATCTGGCCTGTGACTGCAAGATGATGCAAACCGAGGTTGTTTCTGGGTCAGAGCTTAAGGCTGAGCGACCGTTGTCCCGCGGACATAAAGGACGTCTCTCCGTCTCCTGCTGGGGGTGACTAGAGGGGGGCGGAGGGAGGGGCCTGCTTGTCACAGATGGCAGGTTATGAACCAGTGATTTTGGTGCGCAGTCATATGGGCAGGGGGGGTTATGCGGAGGGGGCAGGACTCGGATTACGTGCCGTTCAGCTTCACCGAGGCACTATTTATACTCCGGTCCGGAGTCACAAGCGGCTCAAGGTCTCTTGCAGGAAGCGGGGACTGCAGTGAGTGGGCATGTCTGCGGATGACGTCAGGCACATATTCACCTCCCACCTTCCACCTTCCTGTCCAACGCTGCACATTTGGAAGCAATAAAACTTGAAATCGACGCTTTTGACTGGGTTCTGCGCAAAGGGACTACTGATTTAAGCTCAGATTGCAGGAGTATGATCGGTATGATTGTGTACCTTGTCTATTGTGCAACACATACAAAAATGAGAATGATATGCTCTCAGATGGGAAGTGAGGATCCACACAGACCACCTGTCGCTCTCGGCATCCTCTCTCATACACTCCAGTGTTTTTGTAAGGCCTCAGGATGTTCTTTATTTGGTTGAAAAAGAAATGAGCTCCACTCCCTCTTCACGAAACACTGCACATAAACCTGGTGTCTCATCGTACCTTAGAGAGCTGTGCATTTATCCAGTTGGTGAATGTCCTTTTCTGGATCTGCTCATGCTCCACTGGAATAAAAAAAAGACAAAAAACAGAAGTGAAAAGAGGATCATGATGCATGCAGATGCATTCAAAGAACCCCTGGCATCGGCTGAGTCATGCTGCACTGGATCTAAAGGTAATAAACATGTCAGTTTCACCTTCCACGCTTTCAGGGCAGCGGTGGGAGAATCCCCAGCTACTCACCCACACCGGACGACCGAGGGACTTTTTGAGCCTCCATATTTGTGTCACTAACACAAGTACCACTAACTCCATGTGTAATGAGCGAAGAGGCGGCCTACTTTAACCCGGTGCATAACTGCCATGTCTGACACCCACGGTGGCGGACTTCCTCTGCGGGCTAAAGTGAGGTCAGGATCCGACTACAAGACGGGAAGGCTTCCAAGACAGAGACCGACATGGACACCCGCGCTCCACACACACACAGACACACACACACACACACGGCTGATATACACAGGGACACACTCGCAGCCATAATGGACTCCCAGACACACATATATGCAAACACGCACACATAGAGGCGAGGGGATTTGGATCATATATGGTTCTGTAGCGGTACTAGACCAGATCCTGAGCTTTTGTTGTCAAAACATCATCTCTTACTATATATATCTCATTGTACAGTGTCATGAAACGGACAGAAAGAAGAGAACAGTCTGTTTGCCTGTTTTGGTAATTTAGTAAAGGCACAAGTTCCTTTTTCTTTTTCCTAACATTATGTGCATATCTACTCTACCGACAGGCATTATGTGCCCTATCACTGTATGCACGTAGCATGCATTCACAAATGGTCCCTGATTTTATAACAATCTTTCAAGTGTTGCTTCTCAGGAGTTAAACATATACAGTTTGTTGCCGGTGCTGCCACTTAAAAGAAAATGCAAAATTGTATCTCTTACAAACGTACTCTTCCACATGGTCTCTATTGCCATGCGGTGTGAAAGTGTTTGCGAGTCGCTTTGGGTGAAAGCATCTGAAGTGGACCGTTTTGTGACTCAGTGTCGGGTGAAATAAAGGGCCTGATGTTTTGTCTGAGGTCAATTTTCAGATTTGTGGACTGCGTGCAGACAGGACCGAGCCGTGAATCGCTGTTTGTTTAAGAACCTGCCGAGGCAGGAGAGCCTTGCTCATGTTTACTCACCCGGCTCCGCCCGGCTTACCCGACGTGACCGGCGCAAACGGCAGCGCAATAAGAAAGTAACGTCCCGCCTCGGCCCGCGACAACAAGGCGTCAGGGTTAGGTGTGGATTGCCGGGTCGGATCACAGCCTCAAACGCGTGTACACGTTTTCACAAGGGAGATAATGCGAAGTGGATTTGATCCTGTGAGAGTGTTTTGCGTTGATTGTTTTTAGTGTTGAGCTCTGAACGTCATCCTTATCAAATTATCGTCACCCTCAGGCTTCATAATTTGGGTCTGATGCACAGTGTAATCCGATTCATGCCCCCAGAAGTGAGAGGAATCCGGCATCGGAGCTGCGGCGACGACCACACCTTCAAAAATTCTGCACATTCTGCTCAGAGGGGAAAAACCGTCAGCTCAGATTAACCTCACATCGCCTAGGTTCACTTGTCTTTCTATCGGAGCACAGCTCCGGGGGATGTTCTCAATGTTGAGATGATAAAACTGGGAGGGATGGCATGTTTGAGAACTCCACATTCGCCCAACTAATGAATAAATGACGGGGAATGTCTGACCATCACCTGCAATAACGGTTCTTGTTATTCCACTGTACCAGTGTGATGTGACCAATTCCAGTCTGACCAGTGAACGTTCCATCTAATGCAGCTGAGGCTAGGATGAGAGTGGTGGATAAATCAGGTGTCACACCATAAACCATGTATTCTATCACACTTCTATCACAGTTCATATAAAGAATTTTGAATTGGAAAGATGTAGATATGAAGGAGTCATTTCAGTGCGTTTGAGTGTTTCACTTATACCAAACACAAGTCATAACTCCTTCTAGAGTGAACTAAACACCCCCTTATATATGTATAAGCACATCACACATAAAGTAAACAAATTATCAAACACAACAAAATCACAGCATAAAGGTGTTAGTGCATATTTAATGTATGCTTCTGTACTGTTGTTTCGTATACCTTTTTTTTTTCCAGCTCTTCCATTTTCACTGTTCAGCCACTTCTTTGTATCATATGGTCTCAGCAAAGGCTGCATCTGCCCCATCCGAGTGATGCAACTCTCACTGAAACAGTATCTGAGCCCGGCTCACGGTTGCACCACCTCTGTGATTTCCCACCATGGTGCGTCACATGTCACAACATCTACAAGAGCACAGGAATAGACTGACCTTGGAGGAGCATGTGCACGTTGTCAATGTCCAATGGAATGCCCCCATCTTCTCCCTCCGCTCCACCTGAGGCCATGTAGTCTCCACCTTCAGCCCCAGATTAACCGCAGAGAGGTCCAGGAGACGTGGATTAGAAAATCACCCGGGCAAGCTCAGTCCTCGGTTACTTATCGCCCCTGAAAACTTTTGGGTGTGCTGCCTCCGATGCCTGATTCGTCATGTTGCTGCCAGATCGCACGCACCCACCCACACCCTTACATGACCAGACAGATGCCAGACAGTTAGACACTCGCAAACACCCAGGGAGGGCTAAGCATGCTGCACAGAAACAATGAGCTATGAGCACTGCTATAATGTACACATAGGCAGAAATAGGCAGGCAGGTATCAACGCTTCAGCATACCTGTGGCAGGGCTGATGACCGCTACAGCAGCATACTGCTCTAGAATGGGGGAAGACGGCAGAACAAATGTCCTCAGCTGTGTCCTCACACCCTGGCACAGCCCCGCTATGGTTCACTGTGTCGGGTCCCCTCAAATAGAGACTTGGCCTTTAGGTGCTCACAAGTGAAACAAGGTGCCTGTTGCCCATTGGAGCATGGGAATGAAGTAAGGGGGAAAGTCCCGCCCACGCTCACTGCAGACTGACTTTGTGTCCTTTGGCTAAGAGCTAAAACACATCCAGACAAATCACAGAAGCCACTTGGTTGTTCGGCTTCTGTTTGTTGTTTGGCTTCGTTTGGCAAAGAAGACGATTGAGATCGCAACTCACCCCACCCTCATCCCAACTCACCTTGTCTTTTCTATATGCTTGTGAGAGAGATTGTAGTAGCTGAGAGACAGAAACAGAGAACTCTCCCTCTGATATCCTACTCTAAATACTGTTGAATGAAAGAAGAAAAACATCTTGATAATATGACCAAGACTATTCTTTCGTGCAATATGGCCCCTTGAACAGTTTTACACTTATGCGATACTAAAAACTGAGTTTAAATCCAATTTCTACATCATTTAGAGGTTTCACTTGAGGGTTTGAGGGTGTAAATCAGTGGAGCGGGTGCCACAGTGTTGCATATAACCTTGAACAGGGTGTCAGTGTTTTATTTGTTGCTTCACTATGGTGAGCAGGCCGAGCCGGTGGACAACTCTGTGTGCCACGCAGCAGCTGCACCCTCACCTCGAATTCCCCTCTCACATAGCAGCGGTACAGGATATAAGATAGCTGAATTGTTCCTCTGGGTTGTCTAAATCGGTGTGCATGGGGGAAAATATAAGTGATTACAACACAAAATTGAAAGTGAGGCACTAGATTATTCCACCTCCCTGTTGTCACTTTCAGTAGCTGCCCGATTCCGCTGCCAGATTCAACTGGCACCAGATCCCTGCTGGTCACACTGTGCGCCGTGTGGATGAAGGTCCAGCTATCAGACACTCAGTATTAGGTTGGAGGGGCTCAGACACCCAGGAGGGGCTCAAAGTAGAACTGCTGCTCCTTTGTGTTGAGACGAGCCAGCTGAGGGTAAAGTGGATCGTAGTGTCCCTGTCCTTAGGTGGAGTGTGAGAGTGCATGACTTGTGAGTATGAGCAACACCACTGGTACAAAGCAGGTCACATACTGTATTAGATGATAGATGGATGGATGATGTTACTACAGCAGACAGAAATTGCCATTTTTCAGTCAATTTCATTCATCGTGACTCATAGATATCAGATGTGTCAATTCATGAAGACATTAAAATTGAATGTGTGGATTTGCATGTCATAAAAAAACCTTGGAGGGGTGGCTGTAAACCTCCAGGTGGAGCCATGAGATATAATAAAGGTGTAGCAGTATCGTATCCTACCGGCGGGTGTCGCTGTTTTTCAGGGTGCTACACTGTTGGAGCGTAGAAGAAGAACCTCCCCCCTCGACTTTGACGTATCGCAGCAGCGGCTGTCCTGACCTTCCTCCTGTCCTGTAGCGTGACAAACACAAAGGTAAGACAAGACTTCACACATCCCCAGTGAACGCGCTGCGATTGCAACAGGAGATCGCCTCGTTTCCTCTTCAATGACATTAAAATGTAAACCAGCATGTCTGCTAATCAGGGCCGTGTGTGCTAGTCTTGCAGGTGTGTTCAGTTAGCTTTATGCTAAGGCTAGTTAGCCCCCTCTGCTTCTACAGTAGGGGATAAAACGCCCATTCATTTGTCCAGGGGGCTGTTTAGCAGGATAATATTGAATCAACCAACTATATATGTATTACAGTGAGGTGTTCTGTCTTCGGGATATGTCAACGTTATTGGTGTGTTGCAGCCTACGAGGACTTACGTAAATTCAACCTGCTTGTATTAGCGGTAACTTTAGCAAGAACAGACTATCAGTAAAGACAATTAACGCAACATGCCAGTATAAAACAGGGTTTCTCACTCCACTTAGGGTATGGAATTGATCAGAAACAACGATTCTTTTAGGTGTCGTTTAAGCAATGCTCCAGAGGTTATTCCATGGACTGGGCCTGGCACAGCTAAGGGTCAGAGCAGACTCTGAAACAACCAAAAAGTCTGTGATGCGTGGATTCATAGGAAGGTGGAGGGATAGAAAGAAACAAGTGAGGAACACTTGGAGAGGTTCATTATGGGACACTCTCGTTTAAGGGTGCAAAGCAGTACACTGGTCTCATTCTCTCTGAGAGGAAGTGCAAAACATACACAAGGATGTTTTAAATAACTCACAAATATCTAGAATATTAGAACGGCAATATTATTGTTGGAGTCAGGGAATCAATTTCTAACGTTTCTAGGCTTGTGTCCACATAACTGTCTCTTTATTCTCAATAGTTTGCAGTCAGGACTCTTGTGTCGTGTTTAGCATCTCTCTGGAAGCAGGTTAATAACATTTTGCAGGAGCTGTGCCAAAAGAAAAACGGTCACGGTGGAGTTTTCACACTTCACCTATCTTTCTCCGTCTAATCAGGCACCCTTGAGTTGAGTTGAGTTGTTAAAAGTACATTCATAACCACCACTTTAGGAATCCATTCCACATTTCCCCTAATTATGCAACTTGAATCATTTTTAACAAAGTAATTTAAACTTCAGTTTGACACTGGTTTGGAATTGAGCACCACATGACTGTACCTAGGCATCATTTATAGCTGCTCTATCGTACGCGATACACACACATTTCCAACATGACTCCACAGTACAACAGTTTCCAACAATTTGACAGTTAGGATGTGATAATGAGAGATGTTGTTGAAACTAATTCAGTCAAGTCAGACAACTGGAATAGAGGGTCATCAGTCATAAAGGTAGAATTGTGCATGTTCTGTTGTGTCCCCCCCCCCCCTTGATGGAAAGCATGATTATGCCAGCGATATTGACGCTTGCGATTCCGAGCGGCGTTTTGTGACCCTGCCGCTGCGGCTTCCTCCCACAGACAGCTGGAAAGATGATTGCAGGCTGGTGGAGCAAAGTGGCGCCCTACTACACCAAGGCGTACCAGGAGATGTGGGTCGGCCTGGGCCTCATGACATACGCATACTACAAGATCTCCTACGGGGGTGAGTCCAAGGCCTCGCGCAGGGCACGGCCGTGCTCCGCAATGCGGGCGGCTGCACGTGGAGCGAGGACGCCGTGACAGTGAAGCGCTCTAAGCTTCTGAGGTCGCGGCGGTTGTGAATGTCAATACAAGCAGCTGTAGCTACTGAGGTGCACTTTAAAGTGCACAGTGTTTTGTGGTGGTGGTGGTGGTGGTTTAACGTAACTAATTGAATGTGTCCTTTCTGTCTTTTCCAGGCAAGAAGGCTGTGAAGAGCAGTAAGTAACATTATTGTTTATTTGCTTCCTTTACTTCATGGATATTAATTTTCCGCACGTAAGATTAATTGGTCGAAGCACTGAACGTGAACTCTGGAAGTCATACTGTGACGCAACTACATGCGTTATCCACTAGATGTCACTGACGGACTGGAAATCCTGTCCGTGCTGGCTGATATACGAGTGCTGCCAGGCGTTCACCTTTTTCATCGCGTTTTTGTTCTCTCTCTCTCCTTCCTGCAGAGCCAGCCCATTGAGTATTCCAGCATGAACCATGCCCCCCTCACCCCCTGCTGTGAAATAATGCCCCGGCCCAGTTCGTCAAGAAGTCCAGCTTCATATTAAATATTTTGTTGATATGGAACAAATAAAGTTGTTTTCCAAAACTTAATTCAGCTCCTTGGTGTGTTTATGTTGCTGAGCATTGTTATAACACATCGGATGTTTGGCTGTAGGGACTGACAGATTTTGGTTTCCTCTCTGCCTCTGTTATGAATACGGACTGTTTAGAATGTTTTACATATGTATAGAGTGGTATTTACTCCTATACATATCCTGTCTTTTAAATCTGACTTCTGGGAGCGACAGAAGAATAAGCACGAAAGCTGTCTGGGTAAATGTACAAAACGGAGGTGAACCACGGAAAGTGACACGTCTCCAAATCACCATGGACGGTGTCTGGCAAAGTGAGAACCCCGTCGATGTATACAGTCGTACATCCATGTTTGAGAGTGGGATAAACAATATGGCGCTAAATCCAATTTGTCACCGGTCATCAAAGGCCCACTTCATGTGGTCCTCCAGATGTTTACATCACCCAGTGCCACAACTAGATTTGGCAGAATTGTTGAGCTATTAATAGCCAGTGAATCACTGTATGGGTTTACATTTTAACTAATTGAACATACAGGAACACTCGCTCAGCCATATTTGGGTGTCCGCTGTGTGGGTGTCGTTGATCATTCTGGGAAGACATCACAGATTTAACCAAATATTTGTGATGGGAATGAGGCAGTGTGGTAGTGATAATCTCTGTTTGCACACACACACACACACACCTCCATGCATTTACTTTGAACTCTTATTTCCCAGTAGTGAATTTAATGTCAGTTATATAATTCTTCTGAGTTGCTCATGGCGCTAAAGGACTGCAGCATCACAAACGCTGTGTTGGTGGAAATCAATCGACAATGAATCCGTTTCTGTTTACAGTTTGGTTCATTAAGCTGAGACCGAGTTGACCGGAGTCCTGCCTCAGGCCAGGGATTTAGCAGAGTGATGGATTTGACTTCTGTGTACATCAGCATGCATGGATGTGTTCACATAGGCTAGTGATTGGATTGGATTTAACAATGTGCATCTTTCATTTACACCTAACCCTAACTTCATCAGGAAGTAGCCACATCAAATATTGTAGCTGTAACAGATTTGTTAATTGCAAAGCTGTAAGCAACATTTAATGTAGGAACTGGCCTTAATTTAATCACCTGATTGAGGTTTCAAACCCTAAAAATGAAGACATGTCCTCTTAAAAACCCACATTGCACATGTCAGTGACTCACAGGTTATTCAACCAAAGCTTTTCATTCTGCGATTGCTTCATTTGACTAGCGTGAAGAGGCTTGGGGCAGTTAAAGTACCCAATTTTTCACCTGGAATAACGAGCAGAGATTAGAGGACAACACTGGAACTGTAATATGACCCACCGTGGCCCAGAAAAAGTTGAGAAATCCCAGCAATCCTGCCCACAAAAGTCCCTGTATCCATCCATCAAAGCAGGTGTGGGTGGCTGACATATAAAAGGTTTTTTTTTCACTTCTTCAAACATTGTCTGGAGTTTTGCACTGTTTTTCCCAGTGCCTACTGGTAAGACGCGAACATTGGGATCTTGGTTTTTTTAGGTTATTTACTTAACCATCACTGTCATACATGTTTCATAATTATCTTGACAATGAACATTTGGCAGTGATAAGTTTTCCATTACTTTTCTAAAGCATCTTTCCTCAGACATCCCCAGACACTTTCAATGAAATCTCACCTTAGCTAGACCTACCTGGGTGTGCGAGTGCGTTTTGTGCGGGTGAGAGGGTGAGTGGATGCGAGTGTGCGTGAACACGAGTGGAAGTGAGAGCGTGAAGGTGACGGAAAAGTGAACGCGAGAGCGAGAAAGTGCGCGCGCGAGTGCGCGAGTGGGTTCGTGTGTGAGTGAGTGGAGGTGGGAGAGTGAGTGGATGTGAGTGTGCGCGACCCTGACAGAGTGAGTGAGGGTGTTATGTAAAAGACACGAAACAGTCCAAAAACTAAAGTATGTACACAGCGGCCGCTGCGCTCGCGTGCACACGTGGGGCTGTGGTGCGCGCGGAGAGGGAGACAGGAACGAGGGCTCGCGCTCCCTCCCCCCTCCTCCATCCCAGCGCTCGTGCGCACCGACTGTGACTCCGACTCCCTCTCCCTCTATCCTCCACATTCAAACATGGCGAAAGTGTTTGACATTAAGCCACCGCCGTCACCCTCACTCTCATCCTCCTCCACCACCACCATCTCCTCCTCCGCCGCCGCGTCGCCGTCAACCCCAGCACCAGCACCCTCGCCGCTGCCATCCCCATCCCCATCCTCCGCCTTCTCCTCGGTACCGTGATGAGACCGGGAGGATGGAGAAGTTGTCGGCGAGCCTGTCGGAGATCACTTGGAGCCCCCTGGCGCTGCCGCTGGACGCCGTGGTCAGCAAGTTCCGTCTGCCCACCCTGGTCCGCCTGGCGCACGGTAAGACGGTGTACTGCTGGAGAGTCGGGGAGAAAACTAACTTTGAGCGGGGTTTCTGAGGGTTTCGGAGGAGGCAAAATGGTGCTGGGCTTTAACGCCGAGTGAAGCAATTTGCCATCAGTCTGTGGAGCCTTCAAAGGTTTCAAGAGTGAGAGGAGAATGACAAGCAACCGGTAAAATTTTTCAAAATAAATTCTCATCGTTGAGAGATTCTTTTTTCGTTCGTATACGCATTATTTAGGGATGATATACAATAATATAATATATGGTAATAATATAGTCCCACAACAGGAGAAATTATCAGTGTTGCAGCAGTAAAGTGGATAGAGGAAAAAATGTAAGTGGAAAAATGGCAAAATGTATAGTAATTAGAAAGTAATTAGAAACATGTATGAGAAAAAGACAAAACAGATACCATAACAGGACAAATGTATGTTAAAAATTGCACAGTTTAATAGTAATTATTACACATTGCAAATATGGCACAGATGTCTAACAGTGAGAAAGTGAATCACTACAATTAAACTAGCTACTGGAGTTTTTAATGATAGTGCAGGTTAAGTGGCTGATTTGACAAAAACCTGATTTGACATTAAAGGCATTTTAAATTTAGGTCATTTTGGCTGTGTGGCTTTTTAAAATTCAATATGCACTTTTAGCAGGAATTGTAGGGGCCATTCTGAGCTTTGTTGGTATATTTCCATTAATTATTACAACCACACAAGGGCTTTGTCTGTCTTGCTTCCAAAAACACAGCCACAGACAGGTAGATCAAGTCCAGAGTGCAGTTTAACATTCTGCTGGGGCTGGAACATAGGGTGAAGTCAGGGATGGACAGGTTGCCAGTCCATCAGGACACACACACCATTCACACTTACACCCAGGAGCAATTTAGAGTCTTCATCCATGCATCAATTTGCTTGTTTGTGGACTTTTGGAGGAAATATGAGTAAGAAAACCCACGCGGACACAGAAAGGTTCTGACCCAGTGCTAACTGCACATCAACTGTGTGGTTTAATTTAGCAGTCAGCAATTAGCTACGTGCTATTACTGGGCCAGAAGTGGACAAACTATAGCTTGTTCCCGATCATCATCATGCAAACTGATGATTCAGCAGAACTCCCATTTCCCAGATTTCCTGAGCGTTGAGTCCAGTAATCTTAAGATTTAAGGCTGCTGATGTTCAAGTGCCCAATAACACTGGTCGTTTGAGAGGCTCGCGACTGTCTATAATTAGTCTGAGTAACAAGTGAATCATTTCCTGGCCCTGGACAGGCAGCACGAATCACTTTCATCAACACCATGAATCCAGTGAGAGTGAGTGTTGTTGTAATAGCTTTCCAGTACATGTGCATATATTATGCATATATTTTGAAAATTACCAAATTATTGCACTATGCTTGAAACTGATTTCAAACTAAATTGACATTGGGGTTTTGTTCTCTCATCCAGCTAACCCTTTCACACACTTTCACCAGTTTTCAGTTTTCATGTATTGATCTGGTAGAAAAACATGTTTTACATCTGAAATTTAATTTGGTCAAGCAACAAGAGGAAAAAAAAATTAGGTGTAAAAATGAATGCTCTTAAAAAACAAGCACAGTATATGTAGAGTATATTACTACAAGTACAAATTAAGAGCACTTGGAATGAAAGGGAGTCTTTTAGCCTTGCTCGACAGTTCCCTGTGTTTTCGAGTGAGTAGGCAGGTCGCCAGTCCATCACAGGGCACACACAGACCATTCACTCTCACACTCACACCTAGACTTGACTCTCCTGTTCATCTTAATGCATGTCTTTGGACTTTGGGAAAAACAGAGTACACATAGGGAAGTCATAGGGGCACTTTCATGCTACGAGAGGCAATTTAGAATTTCCAATAGACCTTAATTCATGTTTTTGGACAGAGGGAAGAAAATTGAGTACCTAGAACACACAAATATGGCCAAGTGCAGGCTGATGTACTTTTTATTTTTACTAATGGAACAGTGGTTAGTGCTGTTACCTCAGTGCAGGAAGGTTCCTAGTTTGCATCCTGGTTCTGGTCATTTCTTTATCGGGTTTGTATGTGGTTGTGTGGGCTCTCTTTGGAGACTGTGAAGTTTTCCTAACTTGGTGGGCGTGCTCTTATTTTGATAAGACGAGCTTCATTTCCGTTGTGCGTGATCTCAAAATGGCCGCCTTTACGCAGCTGCGGCTCGTATTCTCGGACAGCGACTTTTCTCCGTTCTCAGCAACACGCAGTGACCAGCATCAGAGAGGCTTTGTGGCACATTTCGGGCACTGGTCCGCCTTCCTCCCCCACTTTTATCTGTTTTTACGTTTGGTCGCCGCCGTCGACGCAGTTTTTCCCCCCCTCAGATTTGGGTGTCTTCTCTGGGAACTGTCGCTCGGAGTCGGGGCCAAAGAAGTTGTTCCAGTCCAGCCACACAGGCCCGGAAAGCCACAAAGTGTCTGTTGTGCTGCTGAAGTGCTGCTCAATTCTTTTCATATGTAAATGCTGTAATCTGTCGGTGACTGTGGTGAATACTAACGAGCAGTGTGGAGGAGGAGGAAAACCCTTCTTACCCCCCCCCTCCCCTTAAGGAAAGCGCGCTCCCGACACCCCAAAATTACGCACCTTACTCCCACGGGAGCACGCGTCAGGAGGGCACCCGTGGGTGTCTATTAACCCGGTCGCCCCCCCCCACCCCACGTCACCCTCCCGCACAGATGCCCGTCTGTTTGCACAGCCAGCCAACCCCAGATGGCGGTTTAGATATTTACAACTGGCCGTGATGTCAGCATTTCGTGCTTCATTTTATATTAACAACACAAACAGTGTTTCATCTGTGTGGAAAGACTGCGGTCCGCCGGTATGTGAGTGTGCGTGTACGCGTGAGTGTGTGTGTGAAAGTGGGGGGAGGGATGCTCTCCAACACACACTGAACCAAAAAGATGAACTCACTTGTTGGGATGAATGCAGGAAAGACACGTTTCCATCCTGCATGACCTGCGCACATTTACTGCATACTTTGCAGTGAACTGAATTTTTAAGCCTCTTCTTTCTGTGTACTTGAGCACTCGCGCTTCGTACCACTTCAGATTCCACAACTTGTATTGTTGTGGATGTTTTTTATTTGTAATCTGTGATCTGTTTTGCATGGGGAATACTGTCACGTTAGGTACTTCAGGGGAGCTGGGGCTATTCATCTATTGTGTGGTATATTTACTTGTGTGTACATGTTAGCTTAAGAAAATCTAGTGAAAATAAAGCATCCCTACAAATGCCAAGTTTTTTTTATCACATTCAGTTAGAACTTTGCTTTTATTCCCTTGAGTCCAGCTCGGGGCACAACAAACAGTCGTACACCAATACCATAGCTGTTATAAAACAAGAGTGAAGCGCAATGCTGCGTTCAGTATAGAGTGACCCAGGTGGTAATGCAGGAGCAGCAAGTTTAGCGCGAGGAGTTTCAGGCGCAATTTGGCACTTCCATCGTCCTGCACCCTTCGAACAGATAGCCCTTTGCAGTAATCTCAATGAAGGTGTCAACGTCTTTGAGCATCGTTGTGCACCGTCGTTGTGTGTGTGTGTGTGTTTGTCACTGAGACGAACTCTTAACATGTTCGCAGGCTGCGCCGATTCCAGACATACGCATATCAGAGCGTAGCACTGAGCCTGCAGTGAGGCAAACAATCAATCGATCACTCCAACAGCTAAAAACAAGTGAGGTCGACTGCTCATAGCAGTCACACACACACACACACACTTATATACACTTTGTATTTCTGCTGACCCTCTCTTGTCACGTCTGTACAATCTATCCGTCAGTGTGCGCATCAGATTGAAAGGGAGCAACGTGTATCCATCGGCGACATTCGCGAAAAGACGTTTGTGTGTGTGTGTGTGTGTGTGTGTGTGTGTGTGTTGCGCGCGTGAGTCTGCGAATGCGCCGCGCGCGCGCGCGTGTGTGTGTTGCGATTGAATTGTACCGC
Source organism: Karalla daura (assembly GCA_029224185.1). Lineage (NCBI taxonomy): Eukaryota > Metazoa > Chordata > Actinopteri > Chaetodontiformes > Leiognathidae > Karalla > Karalla daura. The sequence continues at coordinate 2,760,424 of CM055206.1, forward strand.
TGTGCTATCAGCAGAAATCAATGCTGTTGGGCGACATGATGGCTCTAGTTAACACTGTGGAGCTGTGTGTGTGCGTGCGCGTGTGTTTGTGTGTTTACATGTGTGTGTTTATGGACGGGCTGTGTAATTGTGGGTTGCCAGTGGCGGAGCGGGGTCCCGATGAATAGCTTCGGGCTGGTGAGCTGTCACTGACGGTGGTAATTACAGGCACTGAATCCTGACTCTGTGTGTGTGTGTGTGTGAGTAGGGAGTGAACTGTTTGATAGGCTGCTTTTTGTTTCTCATGACTGCCTGTGTGTGTGTGTGTGTGTGTGTGTGTGCTGCAGGTGAGTGCGTGGAGGGTTTGTCGGAGGACGATGTGGTGCTGCTGCACTCCTGCCGTCAGTGGACCACAGTGACCGCGCACAGCTTAGAGGAGGGACACTACGTCATCGGACCCAAGATAGACATCCCTCTGCAGTACCAGGGTGAGTGCGCACACGCACACGCACACACACACACACACGCAGGCACACACTCTCAGTGAGGCATGCACGCCTACTGGGTTCGCATCCGGTCATGCGCAGAATGTCACCATGGACTTTATCCTTAGCCTCAAAAATGCACCCCCCCCCCCAAACAAAAGTACATTTGCTCACTGTGCTTTCAGGATAAGTGACTTGAAATGTATCAAAGTTTTTCGGGAACTCCTACAGAAGCTGGTAAGAAATTGTAATCACCACATGCTCTAGAGTAGAGCAAGTAAAGTCAGCCAGTAAAAACAGCTTAAGGATCTTACTCTCCTCTCCTCTCCTCTCCTCTCCTCTCCTCTCCTCTCCTCTCCTCTCCTCTCCTCTCCTCTCCTCTCCTCTCCTCTCCTCTCCTCTCCTCTCCTCTCCTAGCCTACTACGCGTACATTCCTGAAGAGGCAACTGTAGCAAACACACTTTCCCTCTCCGGGTCAATTAAGTGTTAACTTCCCAGGATGGCTGAGCAGTGTGATCTTCCAGTAGTTGGAGCACGCTCTCTGACCCCCCCTCCTCACCTCTGATAAAGGGGAACCACCACTCCACAGGCACTGTACCCGTCGACGTGTCAGCCCCGACAGCCCTACTAACTTCCAGAGCCCCCCACGTCTCTTCCCCAGTGGAGCAGATGGACCATGCCAGGCTCTGCACAGTGCTCTGACCCGTCCAGAGGGATGCAATATAAGCGCCATCACGAAATGTGTGGCGAGAAAAGCGAGCGGTGCTGCAGTCTTGCAGGGGTTTCGTGTCGTTCCTGTGACCGTGTCCGCCGTCTCGGCTCCGACATTTACCTGGTTTATCTCGGGTCATCTGCGTGCACTCACTGGGCAGCCCAGCTGTCTCTCCTCGGCTGCCGTGACCCCCCCCTTCCCCTTCCCCTCCCGTCCATTGACCTGTTGTCTTCCCGCTGAATGAGTCCAGTCATCATGACCTCACCGGAGGAGCTCCATCCCGGCGATCCCATTGTTCCGACCGTCCGACCGGCCGCAATCGCGCGGGCTGTAACTGGATCCTAATGCCTCCCCTTCATTGTCTCCCTCCTCCGATGCACTGCTGATGTCACCTACACACCACTGACGCCTCCCGGGCTCCTTTTGGGAAGAATGGAGGAAACATCCGAGCGGGAGGGGCGGAGGGCGCTGAGATCATTGTCATTTAAGACATTTCAGCGTTTTCACATCGGAAGCAGCAGACCGCAGACTCTGGCCGTAGTGGCAGCGCCAAGTCCGAGGGCTCGCACGTTTGCTCTGACAAGCGATAGATAAGAAATGTGAGCTGTCCAGGAACGGCAATAGAGCCGACAAACAAAGCCGCTGATAACAAGCAGACACCAAAATGCTCCCCAGTACCAAAATCTCAACCACAGGCTTTTCTGCTGCTGGACCCTGTGGAATTGCACCAGAAGCATCGTGATCATTCAGAATTGTGTTGATTGCTGAAGTAGTTATATAACTTTGTTATATGGCTGCTCTGGTGTCATTCTGGTGCAAAACAAATGAGGTTAACTGCTGACCATATCAGCAGTGCGTTCCCACAGCCTACCAAGTGAATAGCACTGATGCTAAAAACAAGACGAAAATAGACAATTACAGTAAAAGCGGCCGATACGAGGTGGTGGTGGAGGCTCAGACGGAGCTAAAAGTGCACACGCACGCTTCTCAGGATTACCTCCGCCTGTCTCTTTAACCGTGACAGGTGAGTTGTTGTGGAACGGGAGGCCATCGCCAGTGATGAGCTAATGTCTGTGCGATGACTTCATGCAGGAAGTCCAAATAAGCTTAGGAGGAGAGCAATATAGGTTTCCCCCCAGGGACGGACAACAGGATGCTCCATCCTCCCTCCCCTCCCCTCCCCTCCCCTCCGCATCTCTCTGACTCTCTCCTTTTCTGCATCCTCCTCCGTCCATCAATGGGAGGCGAGGATGGCCGAGGAGTGGAGGACGGGAAAGCTGAATGAGCTGCCAAAGCTTTATACGTCGGGACCGGGCCGCCCCGGACTGATTCCCTCTCCACTGTCCCCCAGAGAAGAAGCGGCTTGTTGATATGTCGCGGCGTTTTTCACTTCTCCTCCGGCTCAATGAGCCGCTTCATGAGGAGTTCCCAGCTTTGATCTCAGGAGAACCAGCCATTCTAGATCCCCTTCAATAAGGAACACAGACAGGAGGGCATCACGTTGGCTGTGGTACTACATCCGCACGTACTAGAAAATACAAATGTAGTACTCCACGTGATATTGCGCTGGATGCAGCTCTGTTTGGTGAGCGAGCCTGTCACTTTTAGGGAGAGTAGCACTTGCTGGTGTTGTTCTGTGGGCAGAGGCTCCCCATTCTGGGGGCTCTGTTCGAACCGGGTGGTGGGGGTTTGGAGGAGAGAGAGAGAGAGAGAGTGAGAGAGGGCGTAGAGTAAAAGAGGGAGGTTACTGGTGAGGAGCATGGAGGGGTGTTGGTATTCAGCTCCGTCGCTCAGACGTGAAAACTTTCTCATCCGTCTTCTCTCCTAACGCTCGCAGGCAGAGAGAGGGTCCCGGGCAGGGGTCGCCCTGGTGAGAGGCGAAACCGACGAACCTGTGAACAACAAGGGAGGATGGTGCGATGTGTTCCTTTTGAAAGCAGGCCCGACGTGAGAGAGAGAAAAAAAAAAACGAGCCCGAGACGTTTACAGTTCCGGGCCGACGGAGCGCAAACACGCTCGCTGGACTGCGACGCTCGCAAGGCGAGGGGTGCTGGAAAAGAGAGAGAGGGAGAGGGTTGTGTGTGTGAGTGTGTGTGTGTGGCTCCATGGTGATGTGTCTCTGCTCTGCTTGAGAATGGGGGTCCTTTATGGGTTGCCATGCCAACCCCGTCGCCTGTTGATTGGCCGGGAGCGGGTGCCAGGTCACAGGTCACGGAGGTGTCTTTGTGTTCTTCTCGTCCAAACAGTGTCTCCTGCGGGGCTGTGTGTGAGTGTGTATGTGTGTGTGTGTGTGTGTGTGTGTGTGTATGTGTGTGTGTGTGTGTGTTTTCTGTAACCCCAGGGAGCCACAAAAAAAGGAACAAAAACAACTTTTTTCATCCCTTCCTCTCACTTCCTCTCCTCTCCTATACTATCCTCCATTTACCCCCTCCTCTCCTCCTCCCTCCTCCTCACCTTTTCCACCGGCTTCCTCTTCCTCCGCGCTTCCTCTTCCTCTTCCCGTTCTTGTCGGCTCTCCATTCCTCAACCCCTCTCCTCTTGGTCTCGGCAGGAAAGTTCAAGCTGCTGGATGAAGACCGGGACGTCAGGGACCCGGTCCAGTATTTTTCCAGCGTGGAGGAGGTGGCCGGAGTCTTCCCCGACCGGGTCTTTGTCATGGAGATGATCACCTTCAGCGTCAAGGTTCGGGCCACAGTCCCAGTTTCCCAGTCTGGTGGCGTGCTTACGAGAATGCCGGCCTCAAAGGTGTGTGTGTGTGTGCATGTGTGTGTGTGCGTGTGTGTGGTGTGCGCCGCAGGTGGTTTCGGGGGAGTTCAGCGAGGACAGCGAGCCCTACAGCTTCACTCTGCAGGCTGGAGATGAGCTGTCGCTCATGGGGAAGGCGGAGCTTCTCTGCGCCACGCCCTCCAAGGAGAAGACGGGCCTGAGCGCGCTGCTGAGACGCCTGGGCAAGACTCCCAGGAGTAAGTAACGCCAATTGTAACACAATTGTACCACATCTCGCGACACTATCACAGTGGCCTGAAATCCTATTCAGTCATACTCTAAAATCATATATTGTGGAGCCGGCCCTGGGTCCTCCCTGCCTGTTTGTAGATCAAGTTAATACTTACCACCCATACAACATACCCATTAACATACAAGTTAATACTGACCACCCGACTCTAATCGTATAACAGGTTATAAGAATCAGCATTCGCCACTCGTTTTCAGGGCTACATTTTTGACATATTTTGAGAGAGGACCTAGAATGGCTGAATGGAGTTCAGAAGCTATGGAGAATACATTTCATCAGATGTTATATACACTTTATTCATCTCATTTACATTTCTTCCTGCACAAATCTCGTGCCCTTTCATCCTTAACTGGCTGTCTAAGCACACATCAGGTTTCGCTCTAATTGGCTGTCCCACCCGCCACTCGCCCAAATGACCACGTGACTTTACATTCCTCGCTTCACAGGGACGCCTATCGACTTTTTGTTTAACCGCAGCGGTTGCGTGTTTGGAATGAGATACCGAGACATTTCAGGGAGCACCTCGCCCGTATCTATGAAACCACGTGGAAATAGGACGGCGGTGTGGTCTAGTCCGTGTCACACTTGTCTTTGACGTCACATCCTGTCCCGCCCATTTTTAGCTGCCAGTTCCATGGCAACACTGCATAGAAGACCTGATGATGATTTTGACCCTTCAGGTGTATTTCGAAGGGGACCTGAAAGGGAAACGATGGAAGCTTGGTCTTTCTGTAGATAGGACAGCAGCAGGGACACATGAAGGAGTTAAAGGGGTAAACCTCAGAAGCAGGTGTGTAAACCTCGGACCCCCCGGACCACTGATGCATGCCCCTCTGCCTCCCCACAGGTAAAACGCCCTGCCTGGTCTGCATGAACCACCGCACCAACCAGAGCGTGAGCCTGCCCTTCGGCTGCCGCGGGCGCTTCTGCACGCGCTCGCCCCTGGAGCAGGGCATGCTGGGCGGCGAGCACACGGTGCGCAGCATCATCGAGCGCGTGCGGCTGCCCGTCAACGTGTCGGTGCCGTCGCGGCCGCCGCGCAACCCCTACGACCGGCACGCCGTGCGCGAGGGCCACCGCTACAAGCTGCTCAACATCGTCAGCAAGACGGTGGTGCTGTGCCTGGTGCTGCGGCGGCAGGAGGTGTCGCCCTCGCACTTCCTGCTGCTGCGCTGCATGCCCCGCTTCAACGCCGCCGAGGCCTCCGCGCAGGCGGCGGCGCTGGAGGGCCGGCTGCTGCGCCGCGCCTTCGACCCGGACGCCTACTCCCGCGCCGTGCGGGAGACGCGGCCCGAGCTGGAGTGCGTGACGGAGGAGTGCGTGAGCCCGCGGCGCGCGGCCGTGTGCGTGTCGGCCCAGGACCCGCTGGCGCCGGCGCTGCGCCGCCTCTCGCTGTGCGGCTACGGCGGCGGGACGGCGGCGGACGGCCCGCCGCCGCAGCGCTGCCGGGACTCGGTCGGCGGGGGGGTGCCGGGGGAGGGCCCCGGCGAGGAGCGGGAGTACGTCACCCCCGAGTGGACCGAGGCCCAAGTGAGGGCCGGTGAGGAGATCCCCTACGAGGAACTGTGGAGCAATCAGAGCGCGGAGGGCCTGGGGAAGGAGCCCAACCTCATCTCCTTCCACTCGTCGTCCTCGCTGGACGGCACCGTGGCCACGGTGCTGACACGCGTGTCCACGCCGCCGCCCGTACCTCCAAAATCTGATGCTGTGAGTCTGTACCCCAGGTCCCCTCTGACTGTCTGCCTACCTGTCTGTCTGCCTACCTGTCTGCCGGTCTGTCTGTCTGCCTGTCTGTCTGCCTGCATGTCTGCCTATCTGCCTGCCTGTCTATCTGTCTGTCTGCCTGTCTGTCTGCCTACCTGTCTGTCTGTCTATCTGTGTCTGCCAGCTTATCTGCCACCTGTCTGTCTACCTGTCTGTCTGTTTCTGCCAGCCTATCTGCCACCTGCCTGCCTACCTGTCCATCTGTGTCTGCCTGCCTATCTGCCTACCTGTCTGTCTGTCTGTCTATCTGTCTGTGTCTGCCTACCTGTCTGTCTGTCTATCTGTGTCTGCCAGCCTATCTTCCACCTGTCTGTCTGCCTGTCTATCTATCTGTCTGCCTGTCTGTCTGCCTACCTGTCTGTCTGTCTATCTGTGTCTGCCAGCCTATCAGCCACCTGTCTGTCTGTGTCTGCCTGTCTGTCTGCCTACCTGTCTATCTGTGTTTGCCTGTCTATCTGACTACCTGTCTGCCTGGCCTCCTGTCAGTCTGTGTGTTTGTCCGCCTGTCTGGTTGTCTGCGTGTGTGCCTGTCTCCCTTTCTGTCTCATCTGCCTGTCTATCTGTCTGTGTGTCTCTCTGCCTGTCTATCTGTCTGTCTGCCTGTCTGTCTGCCTACCTGTCTATCTATCTGTCTGCCTACCTGTCTGTCTGTCTATCTGTGTGTGTCTGCCTGTCTATCTGTGTCTGCCAGCCTATCTGCCACCTGTCTGTCTGCCTATCTGTCTGTGTCTACCTGTCTGCCTGCCTACCTGTCTATCTGTGTCTGCCTGTCTATCTGCCTACCTGTCTGTCTGCCTGTCTATCTGTCTGTGTCTGCCTACCTGTCTGTCTGTCTATCTGTGTTTGCCTGCCTATCTGCCTACCTGTCTGTCTGCCTGTCTATCTTTGTGTGTCTGCCTGCCTGTCTGCCTACCTGTCTATCTGTGTTTGCCTGCCTATCTGCCTACCTGTCTGTCTGCCTGTCTATCCGTCTGTGCCTGCCTGTCTATCTGCCTACCTGTCTGTCTGACCTCCTGTCAGTCTGTGTGTTTGTCTGCCTGTCTAGTTGTCTGCATGTGTGCCTGTCTCCCTTTCTGCCTCATCTGCCTGTCTATCTGTCTGTGTCTGTCTGTGTGTCTCTCTGCCTGTCTATCTGTCTGTCTGCCTGTCTATCTGTGTCTGCCTGCCTATATGCCTACCTGTCTGTCTGTCTACCTGTCTGTCTGATCTCCAGTTTGTCCGTCTGTCTGACTGACCTTCTGTCTGTCTGTCTGTCTGTCCACAGCAGCGTTCAGCTGTTGAAAGACATGCCTGAATTATTCATACCCAGCAGCTTTTTAGCGACCACACACACACACACACACACACACACACACACACTGACTTCCTGGAATGACTTCCATACACTCACACACCACACGAGATGCGTGTGCTGGAATAACAACAAACAGCAATAACAGCAGTAAACCTAATTTACTTAGCAGTTTCTTTACAGCCAGCAAAATGAAGAAAAACAAGTCCAAAGACACAAAATGGTTTAAGGGACCCGGCAAAGAGGAGAAGTGGGTTCAGGTAAATTCAGGTTACACCGAACAACACAGCGGGCGGTGAACGGTGAAAGGATGCCTTCAGAGGAAAGGATACCTTTGGCACTGTTGGCTTGTGTGACAAGGTGCTAGATCCAGAGGGTTCAGGGCACAAGCGGGGCGGCTCTGTCTTTTCCCAAAAGTTAGAAATGAAGTCTGTTGAAGCGAAAATCAGCTTTCAGGTCGGGGCATGTGTGCCTCGTGGCTTCAGGCTCGCATTTTTTGAGCTTTGTGCAACTTGTGAAGTGTCACCGTGGCTCGTTCATTGAGTGTACATTTGTTTACTGGGCCGTGTGCAGAGCAGCACTGATCACAGGTTCATGTCCTCATGGGTTTTCTCCAGGTTCCGAGGAACCGTGGGCGGTTTCTGCCCACAGTCCAGAAACATGCACGTTCAAGTCGAATTGGAGACTAAAATGTCCCTAGGTGTGTGTGTGTGTGTGTGTGTGTGTGTGTTGAAGCAGATCCTGCGACACCGTTGGGTGCAAAGCGGGTACGATAATGGACGGATTCTATTCCCTCACAACAACTCTTCAGGCACATGCAATTTTAGGGACTCGAGTCAGCAAAGCGGTTGTCATTGTGTTTTCAGTCAACAGGTAAGGCCGCTGATGCTCGCAAAGCGCAGATTAGCTGAGAGCGAGGACTTGGCGCCTCTGGCGGCCGGAAACGAGCCGGGAACGTACGGGCGCGTCGCTCCTCGTTCTCTCCCGCCGCGCAGTGGGGTGACCGGGGAGTCCGATCTGTGGGACGGTAAACGCGATCGCGGTTTCACACTTCTCGTCTGCAGCTGTTGTAAAACTCCTAAAACACACACGCGCAACAGCTTTTAATGAGACAAACAGTGTTTAAACAAGGTCGGTATGGCAGCGCGGCCGCCTTATTAGGTTGTTCACCGATGTGTGTGTGTGTGTGTGTGTGTGTGTGTGTGTGTGTGTGTGTGTGTGCTCTGAGGGGTGAAATTATCACGCGTCTAATTAACTTTTTGCTGTCAGAGTGATAGCGGCGAACCGAGGTTCAGAGAGTGTGTGTGTGGGTGTTGATGTCTGCTCTGCAGCAGGATTATACCCTGTCACACACAGCGTCCTTCCCCATTCCCTGATATTTAGCCTGCCAAGACTGCGTGTGTGTGTGTGTGTGTGTGTGTGTGTGTGTGTGTGTGTGTGTGTGTGTGTGTGTGTGTGTGGAAGATAGAGAGTGAGAGTGAGAGAGAGAGAGAGATGAGGGTGTTTGTTTGAGGTCTAAAGGTCACCAAGTTTGACATTTACCCAGCAGAACACTCAGACAGGCCAGCAGAAATACACAAGTGCTCACACGTACGCACACACACACACACACACACACACACTCTAACACTAACACTAACACGCACAGTCCCATGAAGCCTCCCGAGAAGTCAAGTTTTAAAAGTAAACTTTTTTGCCGCCGTCACTCACTTTTCTGTGTGTGTGTGTGTGTGTGTGTGTGTGTTTGCACGTAGGTGAGAGAGGAGTGCCGCTACTTGATCGCCCCCCCGGTGCCCCCCCGCTGCTCTAAAGGCGGCTCTATCTCCAGTCCGGCCCCCAGCCCCCCCGTCCCACCTCGCTTCCCCAAAACCTCCACCTCCCCAAGACCCAACCTGTCCTTCTACTCCTCCGGCCTCCAGGACAGGTACAGAGTCTGACTCCGCTCAGACCCACTCAGTCATTCAGATCCGGTCGTGTGATTACTGTGTCGATCGGTAGCCTTTCATAGCTCCCTTTGTGAATTGTGTACTAGCATTATCGATTATCCATCAGTTGATAGTTTATCCGTATCTGTATGTGTGCCATAATAACACAGTAGAAAAGGCTCCAGACTCTCAGTGTGGTATAATTTATATGTAGATAGGTGATGATGAGTGAAACTTAATGAAAGTCCAGATAGTGGTATGGTCACAGGGTCTCCACTGGTGTATGTTCAAATGTACTAACTTACATTCGCATCAGAACTTTAACCCTAATCTTAAACCAGGACAAGGCTCAGACTGAGTGCTGATTCTGACAACTGTCGCAATTGAGGCTCGTATGAAATGTTTGAGGGCTGCAGAACCTGCAGATTCATGGCTTTAAATATGATAAACACACCTTATTGGATATAATTTTTATCCTTCAGTCCTTTAAAATAGCGTGTGTGTGTGTGTGTCTGTTTTACCTTGAAATGTACGGAAAGAACTGTGTTTTTAAATTATATTGAGGTCAGTGGGTAGCACTGACAACAAGAAGGACCTGGCTTTATAGTCCTGAGCGGGGATTTTCCCCCAGCCTTTATGTACTCCGGTTTCCTCCCACGGTCCAGAAACATGCAGGATTAGACAGATTGGAGACTCTAAATTGCCCCCATGGTCGTGTGGGAGTGAATGATGAATGTGAGTGCTGGGACAGGCTTCAGCAGATACGAGGTACAGAGTGGGCTCAGAACAAAACTGAATACATACTTTGATGATAGACCTTAAATCACCAGATGAAGGTGGGCATGGCTTCGGTCAGGTCCCTCTTCCACCAGCACGGCTCGGCTCTTGCCTTTAGAACCTGGTACCTGCTCCTGTTGTCAGTGCCTGCTGGGTCGAGGCCAAAAACACCAGTTGCCATGGAGTCAGTAACTCCAGTGTGGCGTGTGGGCGAGGTGCAGACCCTCCTTTGTTTGGTGTCCTCCATTGTTTACGCGTGGGGCCGAGCTGGAGCCGTGCGGTGGAACAGGGACCCGGCCGCCGTGTCTCTCTGGAGCTAACGTGACTTCCTGCCCTTGTGTCCCAGCTGCTCGCCCTCTCCCGACGCCTCCCTCTACTGCTACCCGTGCCCCTGGGCAGACTGCCCGGCCCCCACCCCCGCCAGCCCGGAGCCCGTCCCCGCCCTGCCCGCCGACCCCGGCGCCGCCCCTCAGCCGGCCCAGGCCACCTGGGCCGAGCCGTGGGCCGACTCCTTCGCCCCGTCCGGGCCCCGCCTGCGCCCGCCGCCCCCTCAGAGCCGCTTCGCCCCCTTCGGCGCGCTGAACCCCTTCAACCGCCAGTCCCCGTGCCCCTCGCCCGAGCCTGCGGCCGGCCCCGCCACAGATTCCTCCCGGGGCGCCGAGGGAGGCGGGACGGCCGGCGGGGCCGCCGATGGGGCGCCGCCGCCGGGGGCCGCCGACCCCGGCTGGCGGCCCCCGGCGGACCTGTCGGTGCTGTCGCTGGAGGAGGTGTCGGCCTGCCTGCGCTTCATCGGCCTGTCGGAGGCGGCGGTGGCCGTGTTCCAGAGGGAGCGCATCGACGGCAGCCTCCTGGTGCAGCTGACCGAGGACATCCTGTCACACGACTTCCACCTGAGCCGACTGCACGTCACCAAGATCACACAGTTCATCCAGGGCTGGAGGCCCAAGATCTAACACGCACACACACACGCGCACACACAGCCACTCACACACTCATACTCTGCCCTGATAATGTGCCTGTGGGCTGCTGAGCCACCCTGAATGTGCCTTCCACTGTGACTCCCTCCCCCATACGGCTGCTGAGCCCCCCTGACCGGAGCCGAGAAACAACGCCACCCCGTGGCGGGACTCCGGAACTGACACTTGACTGGCCCTGGCGCGAGGAGCCTCCGACAGACTCGACTGCATATTTCCCGTCTGAATCACAGACTAGTTTACTAACAAACGGCTACAACAAGAGAGCTGCGTGATGAGGGTTGGTCTCCGAGGCAGACGCTCGACCGCAGCGTCGCGACTTTGAGGTGGCGGAGGATTCCAGGCCCTGCAAAGGTTTATGTGGCCGACACACCTACATTGAATCTAACAGAGGAGGAAAACGTGTCTTGATTTTACATTTTAAAGAAATATTTTGATGAACAGATGAACTGAATTTCTACGGATTTTACATATGGCATTATTCAGACCACAAGACAGGGCTTAAAGAGCCAGTATGTCGAAGTATGCATAGAAATACATACAATGCACACAATTCTACATGATAGAAATGTAGGACAGTGTTCGGTTCAGTGTATAATTGTTCTAAAGTAAGGAAACTTTGCCAGGTCCAAAATATTTTGTTTATTCTTATGTAATTTCCCCCCTCACCACTAGATGTCACTAAATCCCACGCACTGGTCCTTTAATGCCCCTGTTTTTTTTTGCAATTTTAAGGGGCACTAGGAATGAACTCTGAACCTATTCCGTCCCCACTCCATCTCTCATGGAGTTTGATTTGGCAAAAGCTAACTGTTGAACGCCGAATACAAACAAAAAGAGAAATTTACAGAAAGTCTGAAAGTGAGAAGCGGCCAGAGAAGTTGCTGGTAGCGATGGATGGATTCGACAGAGCTCCACGAGTTGCGCTTGGGGGCAGCGACAGGTGTATTAACATGCCCTTTACGGGTGACACGGGACGTCCTTCTGCCTGTAGCCAGAGGCACAGACGTGTTGCCACCCCTAACAGAGTCCTCGACTGCCTCAGAACTAGTTCTCAAGATGTACCTCAGATCACTTGTTCAGATACTGTATGCTCGATTTAGCCATGCATCATAATAAATGAAATCACACTGAGCGCCGTGTTCACATACAGGGAGCGTTTCTTTTCACTTCATTTACTCTAATCAGGTTTTTAAAAGCTAACTTTTTACGTGTTGCCTTAAATATTTCACAACCCAGATTGTTCCTTAGAAAAAGACATGAAGATGTTCCACCCCTACATTGAGGTAAGTCTTAGTCATTTGAAATGTGAAGGCTACAAAAAAACTGGATTCAGACGCAAACCACAGACAACAATTTCCTTGCTCATTTGCTGGCACTGAAGATAGTTTATCCACGTCGCGATCATTTATGGGCTCATCCTGTGTCCGCTTGTCTTGCTTCACATATTCAACTAAAGTTGAAGTGAATGCTTTTTAAACACCATAAATGTTCTCAGAGTTCGAGTCGAATCAGGTCAAAGCCGGAGCGCTTGCCATGCAGTAAGTCCCTCTGCCTGTCCGAAGAAATAAATAAGGGAATACAAGGTAAATAGGAAATAGAGTTATCCTCTCTCACAGTCTCACAGGCAAGGCTGTGGGCTGTTTAGCCTCACGTAGCTGCAGACACAACAGTATGAAGTACAAATAAACACCACAAGTACGCGAGCATAAATAAACATCTCATCCTGGTCACAGGGTCGACACGCACAGCTCAACTATTCCACCGCAACTGCGGCGGCAGCCGAGGCTTCAGGAGTAAACTGGCCTTCGTGTAAACAGAAAAAAAAAACAAAACAAATTTGAGGAGTCTTTCACTTTGAAGTGAACCCAGTTGCTGCAAAATGAATCGGGTGCCTCCGACGGGGACGTACACGGATGTGAGAAGAAACTGAGATCGGAGGAGGAAGAAGACGTCACAGCTCCAGGAGTAGAGTCTCCACGCTTCAGTACAGTATCGGCTCTCAAAGAGATTAACAGCGATGCACATCATGAATTTAATACTGCAGAACAGCGAATCTTCCAGCACTCAGAATCTGACCTAACAGAGACCAGTTACTCCAAACTGAAATTGAGCTGGTCCCAGTGCAATTATTCCTAACAACTTAGTATCCTAAAACCATTCAAAGAGCTCCATGAGCTGTTATTGTGGTTTACAGCGTTCCCCTCCAACAGATCAGGAGATAAATCTGCCACGTCAGCACATGGTTAATAGCAGAAAAAAGAAGTATTTGAATATTGAACCTTTTGGGTGCCAAACCAGTCATATATGAGAGGATAAGACCCTCTGGGGTGGAACTGAAGCGAAAAAGCTCTGGACCTGAAGTGTGATTCAGAGCTGTTCTAACATTTTCTCCTCTGCCGCTTATGGTTACAGCCTTACCCAAAGAGCTGTGTGAATCAGGTGAGTAGCTGTTCTAAAGAAACTGCATACTAAAAGAGTATGCCTTCGCGTGCCCTCGCTACACTCTGCTCTGAACCGGCTCCGCTGTCTCCCTCTGCTGGCCTCCGTGGCATTCTCCCCCCCCCCTCAACGTCAATGGTCTCTGTTCATGTTATGGTCGGGATAAGGCAATCAAACCATGTGCAGTGAATTTAAAGTCTTTCAAAAATCAACATGAGATTAACTCTATACAAATCAGTCGTCACAAATGGTCCGCGCCTGCTCTGGTGAGTAATCCCTCAGACACACTCCAAGAACTAAGCGCATAGCTTAACAAAAGCACCAACACCTACTGTAGTTCACCCCCCTTGTGACCCCATATTACAGTGACCCACACTAACATAAACACCTACTATAAAGTAGTAGTGTGCAAGATGTCTGACCAGCGGCCACGTCTGGTCTCAGAGGCCACGATGCTGCTCTTGTCCTCTGTGAGGGCCAGAAGTTTAGGTAATCCAAAATATTTAGTAGAATAAAGAGTGCAAATATTCGCCTTGTTATGGAGAAGGGGAGAATACAAGTCACCGAGTAACTGTTTCTACAAGTTTCAATTACTCTAAGTAGATCACCCCCAAGTGATGCTGTTGACCTTAACTTCCTTAAATCTAACACCATTCAGTGAATAACTCATTAATATGAGTGCATGTGCCTCTGTGCATGTGTGTGTATGCGCCGCACACACATTCTAGGCAGCCTCTGGGTGCCTCCTGCTCCGGGCAGCAGCCCCAGCAGGACCTCTTTTGTTCCCAGGACCGTCCTTTTGCTCTTTGTGGCGATTCGCCGGCTGCAACAGGGCCACGAGATCTGGATTTAAAATTCTGACATCACATCAGCAGCGTATTTCACGCACGCACATGTGGCCGCACCTCGAGGCCTCCACCCAGGCACAATGCCTGTGTGTGGCTGCTGCCGACCGGAGGGGAGGCCGCTCTGTCTCCAGAATCTTCTGACCTTTTTGGGGGGAGAGATCTGTGTCTTGCGGGAGTGGATCATGCTGAGAGGGAGGAAAGTTTGAATGTGTTTTGGAGGTGACAAATTAGCCATGGTATTAACTGTGACATATTAAATGTGGACGCTGTGCTAGGAGATGGACTAGGACGCCCTTGTTATGGCTCTAATAACCAACTTGGTCTCTGCCCCAGCAATGAAGCAGCCAGGTTTGCTGGAAATGAAGACGACCAAGATCTCGCCCATCACTTCCGTCAGCTCAGGCTGCATCCATGCTGACAGCACACACAGACGCACGCACGCACACACACACACACACACACACACACACACACACACACACACACACACACACACACACACAGTGATTAGTCACGTCGCATCTGTCACAGAAAGACAGGGACAGGTAGTCAAGACTGTCACAAACATAATCTGTCTGTCTCTGACATGAACATACTGTCTCACACTCCACTCCATAAAAACACACCCACACAGATGCTCTTTCTCTCTCTCTCTCTCTCTCCCGCTCTCTCGCACACATACACACACCTCGGCTGTTGGATCGTTGAGGCGCATAACTGCCACATCATCCTTGAGCTCGTGTCTGACGTGTGTTGGAGCTTCAAGAGAGGAGAGAGCGTCAGGCTGAGGGCCACGGGTATTGTTTTATGCAAATTCCATCTGGTTTAATATTATCCCTGGAGAATATTAGAATATATGACAAAAACACACATGAAGGGTGTCCTTGCTCAAGGACATATAGGGGAACTGTGAGGGCCCCACACACCAGCCTGTCTCCAGCTGAAACTGCAGCATTTAAGAGCTTTTTTTCAGGAGCAGCTAAACCCCAACATCAAATCTGGGTTTTTGTAACTCTCATAGTGCTGCTTATTCCTCTGACCCACAGGCGGCGGTAGTTGCAGATGCAGTTTACTCACTGGATTTAAATGGTAACTTAGACAATACGAGTGGACCAGCAACTCTCAGAATGAAGACTACAAGCTAATCAACATATATGTTGATGAAACACTTGGTTGGCAAATATAAAATAATGTCTCTGGAAATGTTTTCAGAAGAGTGAAAAATCCTTCACCATGTCTTTGCTCATATGACTAAAACAATACAAATGAGTCCCTCTGTCCTCACCACTGACACGTGAACACAGCTCGGAGAGATTGGTTTGGACGCAAGAGTTTCAGAACCAAGATAAAGTCAAATTTATATTGATGATAAATAGAGAAAAGCTGAGGTGACGCAGTGGTTTGGTGACTGTCACCTGATGGCAAGATTGTCCCAGTTTGAATCCTGAGTCGTAGAAGGGTTTCTGTGTGTGAGCACGGATGGATTGACTTTTTGACTGGTTTTTCAGCTGGAAAAAAACATTTGGTGAATGAATTGTAAATGGTTTTTTCCCACTACTTGACAATAAAAAAATATTTGATTTTGACAAATCTGGAGCAGGCTCCTGCAGCTGGAGTCAGAAAGTGACCCAGGGACTAATGCCCAACAGCTGGAACCTATCTATCTATCTATCTATCTATCTATCTATCTATCTATCTATCTATCTATCTATCTATCTATCTATCTATCTATCTATCTATCTATCTATCTATCTATCTGTCTATCTATCTGTCTGTCTATCTGTCTGTCTATCTGTCTGTCTGTCTGTCTGTCTGTCTGTCTGTCTGTCTGTCTGTCTGTCTGTCTGTCTGTCTGTCTGTCTGTCTGTCTGTCTGTCTGTTTCCGCAGACGCAGTTCTTATCCCGACCGCTGGGGGCGTTACAGAGTCAAACAGCAAACACGAAAAGGTATGCTCCAATATTGCCATATCAAAACAGCGTTACACTTACCACAGTTATCTTTAAATTGACACGTAGCAGGACATAAATACTTAAGTGAATATATAGCTAATGATTAGTTAACATACGGTTTAAGCATGAACCACTTTGGTTAAAACCCTGTATTTTGTGCAGGCACCATTG
The DNA here is from genome assembly GCA_029224185.1 of Karalla daura. NCBI lineage: Eukaryota > Metazoa > Chordata > Actinopteri > Chaetodontiformes > Leiognathidae > Karalla > Karalla daura. Next base: position 2,776,759 of record CM055206.1, read on the forward strand.
TAGTCAGCTAAGCCGTAGGTGGACCTAGCGGTGCTCAGTGCGGTTGTTTGACAGGGAAGCGGTGTCGGCTAACACTTAGCGCGAGCTCAGGTATGCCTTTGCACAATTGTTCATTCTGACATAAAAAGGGGAAAAAAAGAAAATACGCGTATTAAGCTACACGTGCCTTTTAGCCTCATTTCCCAACGTAGAGGAAACTGGCACTCTGCTTCCTTAGGTTAGCTGTATTCGCTAGCTCTCAGTTCTATTGTGTTTCTGTTAAATTTCTGTCATTACTGCGCTTGGTTTCGCCGGTGGGGACGTCATTTTGAAAAACCAAACTCTTAGCGTCTGTGTCACCATCGCCGACCCCGATAGAGTCTCCTGGTTGTGTATTTCTGTCTGTGTCATTCTGCAGTAGGAGGAATGTAGGTGAAAGGTTAGCCAGGGAAGAGGGGGTTGGGCTGGGTGACCGTCAATGATAAGTCAGACTATAACACATTGTACAACATAGAAATAGAGTTATATCAGCGCAGTGTTGTAATAAACACGCGTTTGCTTTGATATGGGCTGATTCGCTATGTTTAAACTAGATGGCATGGTTCGTAGAGGTTTCCACTGAGGAGTTATGAGTGGCAGTGTCGCAGCTTTATTTACACTTTACCGTCGCTATGTAAGCTGTTTTCTCACTTCACTGCAAATATTGTGTTGATATTGTGAGCTGAAAAGTGGAGTTAAGTCACTCGCCAGCGCACACTGTCACGTGACAGCAATGATAAAACGTGTCATCTTGAGTAAATTATGCAGATCCATGTGCGTAGAGAGGGCTGACAGCAGGGCTCTCAGGTGGTTGAGAAGGTTTGCTCATTCTTCGTCCGCGGATTTGTCCAAATTTACAAGAGATTATTTCATATAGATGATTTACAGCCATAGGCTATGATTCTGACCTCTGGGGGCAGGCGAGGAGTGAAAATGAAAGCGGTCTGGCTGAATGTCATTGATAAATGAAAATGACCTGGAAGATGATTTAGGGACGAGACGAGGGATGCTGTACACGTGTTGGCCAGCTGTTGGGAAACATCACTCAATCAAAGCAACAGTCCTGCAGTAGCTCGACTTAATGGCGGTCCGCAGTGCCGGTTATCATATTTGATAAAAAGAAGTGTGATACCACTCACTGTAATCACTGCCTTTAGTAGCTGCTAGAACCCTGGTTAAAATGGAGAGCGGCTGGATTTAGAAACCATGGGAGTACTGTAGGATGAGTCCTGCTTATGACAACGTGCAGTAGTAATGAGTGTGTCTCCCAGCAGAACACAATGGCTTCCATGCTGCTGAACACAATGCGGGGCTGCGCGGTGAGCCCCTCGTGGGCCATGCGGATGGGTAAGTTGTCTTTTTCCTAAATGTTTTTCAGCTGAATACTTCTTTGCAATGCTTATGTTAGAGTTTAGAGTCAGAAATGCAATGTGTCAGTGTCTGATGATGTTTTTTATGGTTATTGAGATATCAGCTCTACATTTTCACACCAGCATACCCTCATCTGTCTCTCAAAATCAGGCAGCAGTTATTGAGCGGTTTCAAAGTCTTCAGTATGAATTGTTAAGCCTGATGATGATAATAAGGAACCCTGCTCTCTGTGTTTCAGGCGCTCGCTCTCTCAGTACGACAGTGCAGCTTCAGGCTCAGGGTGAGACACTATTTAAGCGTTTGCACTCCTCCGTGGATGGAGTCAATCTATACGTTCAAAGAACTGTTTGAACTCCAACTGCTGTCTTTCCCTTTCAGTCCAGGCAAAGAGCAAGAAGACCCTGGCTCGGCCTGGTGTGAAGAACATTGTCCTGGTGGAAGGAGTCCGAACACCTTTCCTCATGTCCGGCACCACGTACGTCTCGGCCTTATGCTTCGTTTGTCAATGATGAAATGACGATCTCACTCGCACAGAAAGGCCTCTCGATCTAAACGGGACGAGGGAAAGACAACAGCTTGTGGTTACTTTAAAATCTCACAGGCTCATGGGATCCTATTGTTGTCAGTGTAAATCTGCCACTTTGGTTGATAGAAAACTTATCTGATGTGGCTTGGGCAGAAACATTCCTCAACCAGGGCTGAGGAGGAAAACCTGCTGTGGCTCGACAGTGAACCCCTCAAATGTTTGTGTCCGCAGATATGCTGACATGATGCCCCACGACTTGGCCAGAGCAGCACTGCAGTAAGTGTGTGCGCTCTCATTTTGGATCACGCGTCAACCTCTGCAGACGTTCGTATTTGGACCACTGATCCCAACCCTTTCCGTCTTGTTGTATCCAGAGGCCTGCTGCAGAAGACTGGTTTGCCCAAAGACGCCGTGGACTACATCATCTATGGGACGGTCATTCAGGAGGTCAAAACCAGCAACGTGGCACGAGAGGTATCACCCCAGCCTAAATCTTGAGCATTAGTTGTCCTCTTTAGGGTGGTCCGACTAAAGGTTCAGTTCAGACTGGCTCTATCATTTTGATATTTTTTAACTTTTGTATTACCGTTTCAGGCAGCATTGGGCGCAGGTTTCTCTGACAAGATCCCCGCTCACACCGTCACCATGGCTTGCATTTCCTCCAACCAGGCAATGACCTCAGGTTTGTCCGCACCAGGCCTCTTCCCTCAGACATGTATCTATTTAGCCAAAGAAATGATTGGAAGTGCATATCAGACTCAACTTGAGCAAGACTGGATTCTAAAACGCGACCTCTCTTCATCCTGTGAGTGCTAATCGGTGCGCTGTCGTCCTCCTCGCAGCCGTGGGTATGATCGCCGCGGGCCAGTGTGACGCGGTGGTGGCCGGCGGGGTGGAGTTCATGTCCGACGTGCCGATCCGCCACAGCCGCAAGATGAGGAAGACCATGCTGTCCCTGAACCGGGCCAAAACCATGGGCCAGAGGCTCAGCCTGATCGGCAGCATCCGGCTGGCTCACCTGTCCCCAGAGGTGGCTTTTAAACTCGGTCGCGTCCCCTCCCCGGACTCAGTCCGGAATGTCCTCCTTTTGACCTCCATGACTGTGTGTGTGTGTTTGTGTGTGTAGCTTCCTGCCGTGGCCGAGTTCTCCACGGCGGAGACCATGGGCCACAGCGCGGATCGTCTGGCCGCTGCGTTCGGCGTCACCAGGCTGGAGCAGGACGAGTTCGCCCTGCGGTCGCACACCCTGGCCAAAAAGGCCCAGGACGCCGGGCTGCTGCAGGACGTCATCTCCTTCAAAGTGCCCGGTAAACGCCGCCCCCGGTGGACGTGCAAGCGGGGGTGACCCGTTACGAGACACAAGTTGATTTTGTCGCTTCATTCATTTCCTTTTTCCCCTCCCCGCCAGGTCGCGATATTGTTTCCAAGGACAACGGTATCCGGCCTTCCTCCATGGAGCAAATGGGCAAACTGAGGCCGGCCTTCATCAAACCACACGGCACAGTTACAGCTGCCAACTCCTCCTTCCTGGTAAGTGCGAAGGCACACACACACACACACACACACACACACACACACACACACACACACACACGGACACACACACGGACACGGACATGACGAGTGCAGCAAGAGCACAGCTGAGCTGATGTTTGTGTTTGCCCACAGACCGACGGTGCCTCTGCTGTGCTCATCATGTCTGAGGAGAAAGCCTTGGCTATGGGTTACAAGCCCAAAGCCTACCTCAGGTATGTGCACCCCCTCTGTCTGGTAGAGCCGCCTCGGTTTCCCTACCAGTGCTGTTTGAGGGGTTAATCAAGTTGATTTCTCTCCTGGCAGAGACTTTGTGTATGTGTCTCAGGACCCTAAAGACCAGCTGCTTTTGGGGTGAGTCCCTCCGGACTGTATGATGGCCCGGTAGAAATGATCTGTTTTATTTCAAAGCTGATTGACTTTTTGCCAAACAACATAATACAAGAGAGCGAGAGCTGTGATCGCTAACTCCGTATTTGTTTTGAACTTGTCTTGAACCAACTGTGCATTTGTGCGAGTTGCTCCTTTTTAAAGATTAATACCCTGGAAAAAAAAGTCACCCCCTGCCCCCCCCCTCCTCCTGTTAAACTATTCCAGGCCCACGTACGGCACGCCCAGGGTGCTGGAGCGAGCCGGGCTAACCATGAACGATATCGACGTGTTTGAGTTCCACGAGGCGTTCGCAGTAAGTCATCACGGCACGTTCCCAGATATTCGCGTACATTGATCTGCTAATGTCAATCTCCTAGATATTTAAAGGTACAGACGCGGCGCTTGAAAGATTTAAGGAGCATCTCTCAATTTGTGTGCGGGCATCAATCCGCGAACGAGCGAGACGCCTCATAGCCTGCGCCGCTTTAGAGCGGCAGAGATCGATGCGTTTTTCTCCCCGGTAGCCATGGCAACCCCGTGGACGTATTTTGTGTGTGTCTTGCAGGGCCAGATAATGGCGAATCTGAAGGCCATGGACTCAGACTGGTTCGGCCAGACGTACTTGGGCAGGAAATCGAAGGTAAATATAGCTGCTGGTCAGCCGCCAGCTCCTCTGGATCCATACGCTGCATCTGGATGCTGGCAGCACACTGCTACACGACTGAAAGTAGCCGGGTTTGGGCGAGTTTCCGTCAAGTTTTCACACCTCCCCGAAACTGGGATTGTGGATGTTTTCAGCCGAAGTCAGGGTGTGCTTAATACCTGCCCTGTGTGTGTCTCTAGGTGGGCGTCCCTCCCATGGACAAGTTCAACCTGTGGGGCGGCTCCCTGTCCCTGGGCCACCCGTTCGGGGCCACAGGCTGCAGGCTGGTCACCACAGTGGCCCACAGGCTGCAGAAGGAGGGGGGGCAGTACGGGCTGGTGGCAGCGTGCGCGGCAGGAGGACAGGTCAGTCAAAAGGACCGTGACCGGCACCTGAACGTAGAAATCGACTTTGTACCCATAGCTCCGTGAGCTGACGCCTTACCTGTTTTGCAGGGCCACGCCATGGTGATCGAGGCCTACCCCCAGTAGTAAGGCCCGCGCGCGACGCCCGCAGACCGGCCCTCATCACGACGCCTGCACGCACGCCACAACATCCGGACGACCTGAGCAGTGTACATAGAAGCACCACTTTGCCTTGATCAGACAGATGCAGTCAGATGCCGTGTGTGTGTGTGTGTGTGAGTGTGCGCGCCTGAGCCCATCGTCCTTGTAAATTAGAGGCTGTTAAATTATAGCAGAATGTCGTCGTGCCCAGTGCTTAATAGCGGAGATGGAGGTGTGTCGGCGTTTTCAGCCAGCCGACTGTAACATAGCAGACGCGACCCGAGCAGCGCGAGTGATCCTAATGTTTATATACGCTGTAATATTTTGTTTTCTTACCAACCGTTGGAATTAAATAGTGTGGTGACAAACCCACTGACGCTCATGTCTGCGTGTGCTGTTGTTGTTTATTTTGCTGTGTTCAGCTGTGTTCAGCCACATGTGCAAACTCGCCATGGTGTCATTTCACTTTACGCCTTACATTTCAAACCAGCCTGCACAAATGATTGCTCACATTATGATATGTCATGGTTGAGACCCAAGTTGTCAGAAATTGTCTAGTTTCGGCTTCAAAAGACGTGAAAATTGGATGTTCTTTAGTCTCACATAAGTGTTGAGTTCTCACAGTTGAAGTCGGATTTGAGGACATTCTTCCAAGAGCTGCTTGCAGATAAGTGGGTATTTAAAAACGTGCAATAGCAGCTATTGGCACGTAATCCAGTAAGTGTCCCTTTCTACAAACATTTGTATTTCCAGAGTATTAAGGAGTCTGGGAGAGGACGACAGGGGAACCAAACCCTATCGGCTGGCTGTTCTCAAAGCAGAGGAGCAGTGGCTCCACTTTGAGCCCCTCCTGGACGCTTGGTCGCTCCCATAGCCGAGGGTCAGAACAGCATGTTCTCTCTTCACCGGCATAACAAAGGACTCGCAAACATTGTGCGCAGACTCGATCATCAGTGTCACAAATCTGAGCCGAGCGTGATTAAAGGCCCTAGCGCATGGACAACAACCTCGAGCCGCAGCTTTTAATCCAGCAGGGGGGCCGAGGGAACATCAATGTATACACAGGCTTTGTGCCGCGCGCATGACAATAACAGCCATTTTTTTTGCGAGGGGGGGCAAGGAGGGGAGGTGTTGGGTGTTATCCATCAGAATTCGAAATCTGCATCGGCAGGAATGTCCCCTTTTTAGTTGCCATTTGCATCCTGTGCGAGGGTGTGTCGGCAGCCCCAGACCGACTGCGGCTGCTCAATTGATGCCGAGCGACGCTGTCTGCAGGTGACGAGACGACTCGTGTTAATGAGCGGCTGAATAAAAGGGACTTAAAAACATGGCAGCCGCGGAAAAATGAAACGAGGAACGTGGAGTCTAAAAGACTGCGAGGGTACTTGAAAGTTCCCCCTCCGTGGCTGTCTGCCTCGTTTTTGGAGGGGTAAAGGGGGGTTGGGGGGGGGGGGGCTGTTAGGTGCTGTGGATGAGAAGAAAGGCAACTTTTACAGCTAAAGTGTTTGTCTAATTGACAGCGGATGGTAAATTTATATCAACACATTCCCGGCACTGGGGGGACCGTGCTGCCGCCGCCGCACGCGCTGTAACACACATACACCCCAGGTCGCGGGGCTTGTTAACACGACTTCAGTCAGACACTGGCGTTTAAAATGTATTTAAAGATTTAATTCTTGCTGCTTGGAAGCGAGTGTTTGACTGGGAGCTTGATGGATGCAGCCGGGGCTGTCACTCGGGCTGAATAAAAACCAATGTTTTACTGCCGAGGAGGAACGGAGCTCGAATGTAAATAGCAGAGAGAGAGAGGGAGAGGGAGGGAGTGAGAGAGGGTTTTTTTTTCCCCCTCACTCTCTCTTCTCCCCCCTCCCCGTGTTTTTAAAGCTTCAAAACCGAGTCAACCCTGCGAGACACCGGAGACACACACCGACACACGCCGACACGGCGGGCCGCCTCCCCGCCTCTCCAGCGCCGCAGCGGGGCTTTGATCACGCGGAAGCTTTTATGGGGAATGACTGGCGAATGCACCCGCTGCTGTCACTACAAATCTGCCTCACCGAGAGCACTGGGGAGGGGGGGTGGTGGTGGAGGAGGTGGGTGGGGGGGGGTGGAGAAGGTGGAGGTGGGGGGGGGGGGGTGAGGAGGAGCTGAGGAGAGAGGGAGAGGGAGAGAGAGGAGGATGCACAGCGGCGTCTTTCATCTCAGCCTCGTCGACTCACGCGGGGCGGCACCTGCTGAAAGCTGCACTTGACTCGAGCTGCCTCCACCTGCTCTCTCCCTCTCTCCCTCTCTCTCTCTCCCTCTCTCGCTCTCTGAGTTTCAGCGTGTGTGTGAGAGACAGGTAAATAAGTTTCACTGTAGCGCATGCAACGTAGGTGTGCCGGAACAGTATGTGACGATCAGTGTGTGTGTGTGTGTGTGTGTCCAGGATGTGTTCCCTTGCCTTCACTCTATGTACAGGGCAGGGATAGGCCCTAACAGACCTCTGTTGCAATATAAAGCGTTAAGAAAACCTCACATACCTATATAATGAACAGTTTATGCAAAAAAGAGGTGGAAAAAGAAAAAATTCAAAATAAAGGCCAGAATGCCAGATATCAAGATCAAATAGACCAGGACATAGATAGTTTATAAACCATACTTAAGTATAGGTACGTTTTTGCTTTCAGTGTATCTAACGCGAAAGTTCTTATATCTTATTCAGTTTATTTTGTTGTATTTATATTTATTTATCTATTTGTGAGCTTGCATTTATACACGCAGAATCTGTGTACAATAACAAAGAGATTTAGAATATATTCTTTAACCATGACTCTTTTTTTTGGCTTTGGAAGAAGACAGCATTTTAAAAAGGCCTAAGTCTTCAATAGAAGCTGACAATAAATGTTATATAAAAAAAATAAATATTATATAACCCGCAACTGTTCCCTCAGTCAGGGGTTTGAAAGCTGTGGCTTTTCACTCACTAGTAGTTCTTATTAAGTGAAATACAATTAATGAAGTGCAGGAGTAAAGTATTTGTACTACTTATACTGTACATGAACAGTTTAGATGCAGCTTGTGTTCCCCCTACGTTTGTTTTTGGGGATGCCCCTTCGTTACCGCTCGTGATTGCTGATCACTTTCTATGCCGAAGTAAAGACAGGACACACACCTGAATATGAGAAGTCTTCAAACCTGCCGGACTGGGTGAAACTTCGGCGACCTCATACATGCAGATTCTTTTCGTGCACATTCTTCATCTCTTATTCCTATTAAATGTATGGTCAGAAGCATGAAAAAACAAGGCGTGCGTGACTGACAGCATCAGTGAAAACCTCGCCCCTCTACAGTAGCTGTCTCATTTCCACGTGTATGTGTGTGTGTGTGAGGCAGATGCTTAACAGGTTCCCACACAGCCTACTTACAGTACAGGTGTCAAGTCGGGTGCGAGTGGGTGTTTGTGATGTTAAAACTTTTGGTTTCTGCACTGTACGACTGACAGAGCTCTGACAGCATTTGTTAGAGAGAGCGAGAGAGGGAGTGCAATTTTTAATGCTGCACAAGCGGCAGGTGTGTGTGTACGTGTGTATGTATGTATGCATGTATATGAGTGATATTGTGGGTGCACCATGGAGACTTGTGTTAGGCTATGTCTCCATAAGGAGGTAACATACATTTTCTTGAGTCTTGCAAGACTTGCGGGCAAATGTCACTCAGCATATGATGTAAATACTGCTAGCACATTGTCATTTCTATCTTATTTATTCTACATTTTCTGTTTCTGATGGTCTTCCTGCTGCATTTAAATCCATCCATCCATTTATCATGATCTGACGACAGCAGCACATAGCCAATTACTTAAACAAACTTAATTCGTCTCCACCATAACATGTTTTGAAAACACATGACACTCCTATCACATGTATGTTTGACATGCTTGAGTTAAAAGAAGTTAAAAAGCCTAACATGAGCCAGAATCATTCAATGTTCATTCTTCATTCTTGGTTTTTCTTTTTTTTTTTTTTAGGAAGAAGTTCCCAAGAATTTGTGCGAGAAAATTGTTTTTCTTTCAGCAGTCACAGCCCTTGATTGGTGTCAGTGTTGGTTGTTTTTTTCCGTTTGTTCATCTTTGTGTGTTTGGTACCTGCAGTGTGACGTTAAGTTCCACGGATTGCATTGCGTCTATTTAACAGCAAATCTCCAGTCCTGCCGTAATTTTCAGATTTGAGTTTCTCTGAGCCACAAGGTCACATTTTATTCCTCTGTATGCTCAGATTGTCCACATCGTTCCCGCTTCCCTGCCTCTGGAAACACTCAATCTCATTCTAATTCATGCTTTGAAGCGGCATCTCTAACTCGTCTTTGTCCACTTCCTGCCGATTTGTCCCTGCAGGTCTGACTGAGTCAGATCCTGAGACGTGAGACAGAAACTTGGGCTGTTAACAGGTGCAGCCAGGCGCTGTATCTTTTGTGGATTCTGGTGGGAACTCTGGCATCCTCCATGCAAAGCCACACACACACGCACACACACACTCACACACACTCACAAATACATCCAGACGTGTGTCGGTTGCACATCGGTTATACACAGGTGGATGGCAGAGGCTGTGTGTGGAGCAAGTGGATTATGAGGAACGGTAATTGGCTGTCCAGAGAAGCTGCCCATATGTATCTTTGTGTGTGTGTGTGTGTGTGTGTGTGTGTGTGTTTGTGTGTGCTCTGTCCGGAGTTCATCATGTTCTCATAACGGTCAGTTAGGGTTGTCCGCCAGGCTCCATCTCCTGTCGGGATTGTAAATGTTATTGATCAGACGCATACGCCGCATCTGTAATGAGAGCAGAGACACAGTTTTCTCTCTCGCTCTCTCTCTCACACACACACACACACGCACACTCTCACACATACACACAAACTGGAATACAACTCATTAGGAGCCATACACACTCATAGACATATCCTCATTAACAATCCTGAGTCATACACACTAAACATCCATACACATCTAGTTGTCAGACAACACACACACTGACTGATTTAGTACAGTGTGATGGAGGGTGTGTGTGTGTGTGTGTGTGTGTGTGTGTGTGTGTGTGTACGGGGGGGAAGGGGGGCACAAAATGTGGACATGAATGGTGTATATGTGTGTGAGTGTGCACGGATGTGTATGTTTGGTAGCGAGCGTGACATTTGTGTCAGTGTGCTGCAGCAGTGTGCACCTTGAGAAGTGTGTGTGTGCGTGCGTGTTTGTGTGTGTGTGTGTGTGTGTGTGTGTATGGTGCGTGTCAGAGTCTGTCAGCCCCGGCGTCTCGTGTCAGGGCGAGAGGCGAGACATTAACAACTTCTGTCATTCTGCTGACAAAATGGTGGCAGAAGATTTCCCATGGTGCCCTGATGACTGCTGGCGTTTGTCAACAAGCCCTGTCACCGCGGCGATGAGGGGAGGGGGATGGAGGGAGGCAGGAGGGAGGAGAGAGGGAGGGTGGGGGGGGGGGTAGAGGAGGGTTAGTGACAGGCCCCGGACCTGTTCCCATGAGCACCAGGGGGAAAGAGAAAGTGTGTGTGTACATGTCAGTGTGTGTATTGCGCATGTGTGTGTATGTGTGTAGCAAGGGGAGAGGGGAAAAGGGGGGAGATATGGGGGGTGGGGTTGGGGGTGGGGGGTGGGGGGTGGGGGGTGGAGGGGAGAAGGTGGGGGACGGGTTGTCTCTCAGCAGCTTTCATACATAGACTGTGAAAAAACCAAAATGAGCTGTCACTGCAATTCCCAGGATGCCTTGCTGTTTAGCATAGCAGCAACAGCAGCAGCACCAACCATGTGTGGATAAGTATAGGTGTGTGTGTGTGGGCCGGTAGAGCTGATAAGCTAACGCTCTCTCTCTGTCTCTCAGTCTCTCTCTCTCTCACACACACACACACACACACACACACACACGCACACACACACTCAGATAATTAAGCAGAGCAGAAGCTCCCCCTGACGCGAGGCAGAGCTCATCTGCATTTTGGCCTCCGGCGCGCAGTTAGGAGCAATGCCTGATGGAGGGAGAGAGAGAGGGCAAGAGAGAGGCAGGGAGAGGGGGGAGGAGGAGGAGGCAGAGAGAGAGAGAGAGAGAAAGAGAGAGAGAGAGAGGGTAAGGAGCCAATTAGCCAGCTGGATGGATGAGTGACTGACAGCACTCTTGACACACTGCTATCCGGGCTTTTCTGCTACACACACACGCACACACACACACACACACACACACGCACGCACACACACACGCACACACACACACACACACATACACCTTCCTCCCCATATCTCCGTCCATCCATCTCTACCGTCTCAGCCTGCTCCTCTCCATCTCCCTCGCTCTCGTGCTGTGCCGGTGTCTCTTGATCTCGGCCGCATCCTGCGCTCTGCTCGCGCACTCCTCCACCAATGAGGGCGCCCGCTGGGCCGCGCCGCTCCGCCTCTCGGCCTGCCAGAGTCTGGGATGGGTCAAAGGTCACGGTCCCGCCATTTTGCAAGACAAAACACACCCCATTTGTCAGGATCTTGTTATCAGCCCCCCACCCCATACTCCTCCCCACCCTCCCTCCCCTCCTACAAAGGTCCCACATCAGTGGAACGTGGCCTCCATGGCTAATTTCTCAGTGTGCGTCCTTGTGCTACTCTGAGAGGAGAGAGCGAGGGTGTTCTGTGCAAAGTGAATCATCTGCGTCTGGTGTCATTTGCCATGTTGGAGGACTTTATAAGCTTTGAGATTAGATGTGGGATTTGCTGTGGTTCGGTTAAAAGAGGGCGTGGCGTGTGGTGTACAAGTGTGAGTGTTGCAGATGGTAGTGAGGATGAAGCACATGAAGTGATTTGAAGGATGTGTGGGATGGAGACCTATCATCCATGGTTTAGATGATGCACAGAGTCTCCCCTTAGAATATCCAGTGACACTTGCTCTGTCCTAATTGTTTCTATGGAGAGCAAGAATCGTGGTCCGGAAGAAAAAAACATAAAAAGATCTTGATCTACTAGATATCCAAACAATCTGTTGGAGCTTATCCCAGTGTCAGTGGGGTAAGAAGCAGAGAATACACCCCGGACAGGTCTCTGGTCCATCACAGGGCACACGCATATATACACACACACACACACAAACACACACACTATTCACTCTTATTTAGACTCAATTTAGAGTGTCCTGTTGACCCAAACCTGCATATTTTTTGACTGTGGGAGGAAACTGGAGTACCCAGACACACACACACACACACACACACCAACGTGCATGGTGGTAAAATGGCCGTCAGCCCAGCAGCTCTGCAGAGTGGGGCGGGCAGCAGGTGGGAGTTGACGTGACAGACTGCTGACCACGAACAAGTCTCCCAGGTCCACGGGAACTCCAAGAACTCTCCTGGACTTTGGCAACTTTTTCTCTACCATGGGAAATTTGCACAGACACGGCATGAGAACAACTCAAATTGAGTCAGGGCCCCAGTGTCCCCCACACACTGGGGGACATGTCCTCAAAACTTTCCGTCATTAGGAATTTTGTCCCCACTTAAAATATCCACTAACAACCTAACAACCAAATGAAATAAAAAAGTGATGGTTATGTGAAGATGGCAGGAAACGTAAGGCACTATCGGAAAATCTGACTATTACACCAGTTTCCATGCTGCAGATGGTTACCAATTATCAATCTGGTGGAAGTGCCGATCACAAGGCACCCCAAGGGACTCAGTTGTGTCAGTGCAAAGATTTGAAGACAGGCTTTTAAACTGAGAACTACATCGCGTCCCTGGTTTGATAGCATAATTCTCAGACGCGAACCATTCACCCGTGAACCAAGCAGAACAGCATCATTTCATTTCCTGCAATTGTTGGGCTCACTTTCACAGTGACTCTCTGCTGCAGGAGTTTACCGAGGAGCCTGCGAGAAAAACCAACACCAAAGTTCCTCCGAGGTGCTCCTCGCGCGCGTCTGATGTGCGCCGTGATCAAACGGCCCATCTTCACGCTGCTTCCTCCCATCATTACATGCGCGAGTACAGAGGGGGCACTTTTCAGAAGCCGCTCTTTTCTCTCCACTTATTTCTCCCCCCTTTCCTTGGGAAAAATCAGCCGGAGAGAAAGTGAATAGTTTAGCAAAGAGAATTCGCATGTTTCATCGAGACACCAGGAATTACAAACCATCTGTTAGCGATGCAGGTGTTTCACACAGAGCCTGGGCGACGTGGAAGCGGAGAGCATCACGCCTCCTAGCCTCTTTACCGGGCCGCTGCGGCACCCAACAAATAATTACAATAGATGTGAAAAAGATTTAAATATTATTCACCAGAGTGGGCCGGGATTGTGTCTGAATATTAACTAAACTATCTTAAAAGCGGATTAGATGTTTGCACTCCAGGCAAGCCATACAACTTTAATGTTCCTTTTAATCTCCTAGTCCAAAAAAGATCTGATTAAATCCAATCCACACAAAAGGCATGAATGGGGAGAGAAAGCTGAAGAGACGGCTGCATTCTAACAACGCTCCTCATCCGTTCAAAGCAGCGTCGCAAGCCGCATTAAGATCTGACATCAGTCGGGAAAAGTTTGAGGGAACCAGAGGTGTGCATTTGCTCTGAAGCTGCAGGTGACCTCAGTGTTTTACACATGTTTATTCCTTCACATCTGCACTTTCCTATAGTCTACTATCTGCTGTTTCATGAAGGTCGCTGAGGAAAAAAAGGAAATCCCGCCTCTCAGAAGATTTGACGAACTCGGCCTCACGTTAACTGCAGATAAACTTTGTTATGCTCAGTTTTGCAAAGGCTGTGGGTTTTGTCCCCGAACTCCTCCAAAGGCAACGCACTTGAAAAGGATCTTTTAATAGCAACATGGTCAGGAAGAAAAGATTACAGCAAGTACAAACAGTTCCACTATACACATGAGGGTAATTTTAAAAATAGACTTAAAACAGACACACTTTCAGTGTGAGCAGGGTAGAAATACTTTAATATGTGACCTCTGAGACCTCTTTTGCTCACACATATACCTGTTGATGCTGGGAAATACCTGTGTCAGTCCATGTCCAGATTTGTTGTTTGTTTTCGTCCTGTGGCATTGTACAAGTGCTTTTAGCTGAGTGGTTTTGTTCCTTGTCCACACTGCGGCTCATTTCTATTCCTTGAACAGTGGGGAAAGAGCCCCAAACAGACAAAATCATGCCGAGCAGTCACAATCCACTCCGTTCCAGTGCAGTGATGAGACTAAAGTGAGGAGACATTTCGCCTCATTGTTCAAATTGTTCAGCCGGGGAGCGACAGGAAGCGGATGCGCACTGGGGGGGTGGGGGTGGGGGGGATGAGACGAGGAATCGAATGCAAATGTGCGACAAGAAGACGTCAAAACACGGCGGGCGCGAGGCGGGCGGCAGGTTCGTGTGGGCGGAAGCCGGTGTTTGGAAAAGGACGGGGAGGCGCCACTGCTTGGTGGGAACGGGGCGGCCTGAGGAGCAGGAGAGGGGAGGAAGAGGGGAGGAAGAGGAGGCGGAGGAGTCGCAGCTGGAGGGAGCACAGCTGTCTGACGGTGTTCGGGAGAGAAGGAGGGAGGGAAGGAAGGTAGTGGACAGCAGTGGTCCCTGAACGTCTCAGTTAGTTTGACGATAGCAAGTGATCGCTCAGTTCCAAAACACATGCGCACGGTACTTTAAGTATGTCGTGATCTTTGTAAAACTGAACCACTTTATAGTTATTTAAAAGCTACATTTCTGTAACAGTACAGTACATTTAAAGACACAATATCCTTTTGCATTGAGATTTTGAAAAATCTTGTTTTTAAGATGTGTTCTTAATTGTAAGGTCATACACAGAATTATGTTGCTCTGCATTACCAGTTTTATCCATGCTGAATTGCTTTTGTGCCATTTTTTTATATTGTAGGCTTGTGCCACAAACATTTTTTTTCAATTTTCCCATTCTTCTGTTTCAATTGAATTGAATTGCTGATTGCAGTTGGATTGAATCAGAATCCATACACATTGGAGGCGATTCAATTTCAGACAAATGGCAATAAGAAACAGCAAATGGCAAATAAGATGCAAATAGAATTCGCCCTCATCAGGATGTGAAAAAGGGTGGAAAAATCTGATGCTTTGGTTTGCATGTTAAAGGTCGTAAGGCGGGTTGAAAAACAGCTTCAGATATTTTCTGCAGTGAACAGCGATGAGGCAAACTGGCACTTTAAGCGTCATCATTTTCCCACCGGGGTCGGGAATTAGCTGTGAAAACACAAGTCATCCTGTTCATTTTGAGGGAAAACATTGTCACAGCTGCCTGGTTCAAGCTGCAGAGGAGGCGCAGGTGAAGAGCTCTTCACATACGCCCCCCCCCCCCCCCCCCCCCCCCCACCCTCCCACCCCGTGATGCGAGCGGAGCAGCAGTCTGAGGGAAACACGGCGCCCTCAGTAGCTGGGAACCCCTTTCTCAACACCGCAGAAACTGCACAGCCTTCAACCCCAAAACCAAACATGCTCCTCTGAGTTTGTGAAATGAGTGTTGACGTGTGTAGGATGTGAGGCTCTCGGCAGACAGAGCTGCTACTGTATTAGAAGGGGAAACAAAGTGGGAGAGGGCTGCGGAGTGACAGTGGGGGAGAGACACAGACACAGCTCTCTGAAGCCGAATCTCTGCTTCTTTTAACCTGCTTTACCTGTTGGTGAAACACAGGCGCCGTCTGATTTCAACAAGTAAATCCTGACCCAGGCTTGACAAGGTTTGTAAGCCCAGGATCAAAGTCACAATCAACAAACTAGAAACGTTTCTGGCATGCACATTAGGAAAAAAGAATGGAAAACAAAAAGTGTATTTTTCCATTTAGCTTGTGATGTGTCACAATATGCTCATGTTATGTTACATTGTATTGTATTGTTTTGTTACATTACAGTAGTTGTTACAATACAGTAGTTTATGTTATGTTTTGTTATGTTCTATTATGTTATGTTGCGCTTTGTTTTATGTTAGAGTAGTTTGTTATATTGATATGTTATGGTATGCTAAGGTATGCTATGCTATGTTTTATGTCACAGTAGGTCATGCGATGTGATTTTATGATACTGTATGTTATGTTAGATTAGATTATGTTTTGCGACAATGGCCTATGTTACAGTGGGCTATGATGTGCTAGGTTTGGATATGTTATAATCAACTATGATGAAGATGTCATTTTGTGTTATGTTACTACTATAACATCTAATTTCATGGCTATTTATTTTGCACAAATATATTAAATAATTATGCTAGACGTCATGCATCAATTCAATGAAGACCACTGCCCCAACATGGTCAGAATCCAAGCTAATCCTCAGGCTGTGACGATGATCCTGGAAAAACAAGTATGCAGCCAAACTGAGGATACATTTTTATCGTAAAACCATCTCAAAGTTTTTGTTTGTTTTTTTTTAAAGTTATTTTCCTCTTTAAATCTAACCCCACGTGAAACATGCTCGCCCCAGAGATCGAATGTTTGCACTGCAGTAAAATGTTAAAACCGTGTCTCTCAAGCCAGTTGTTGACTTAAAACGGACATATTGTAGCTCAATTACTATGCGTGTGTGTGTGTGTGTGTGTGTGTGTGTGTGTTTGTGCTCAGTGTGAGCCTCCTGCTGTCCTGTCCTGGTTCAGGGACAGGAAATGGACGTGATGGAGGTGGAGATGGGGGACGGGGAGGTTTGTGGAGGGAGGAAAAGGGGTGAGGGGGCTGAGTGACGGGTGAAGAGGTGGTGGTGTGCATCTCAGGCGCAGGGATGGAGGGAGTAAATCCTTTTCTTCATCATTACCTCGTCTCTGCCACTGCCCTCACCTTAATTAGTCTCAGAGCAGCTCGCCCGGCCAGAAGTCTGCCTCATCCATCCATCCATCCCTCCCTCTCTCCACCCCCATCAAACCACCTCCCTCCTTCCCTACCTCCCTCCCTCCCTCCCTCCTCACCCCCTTCACCTCCTTCCCTTTCTTCCCCTGCTCTCGCTTTCTCTCCTCCAGCGATTTCCACACTTCCTCTGTCTCGCTCACGTTGTGCTTCATCTTCGTCTCAGTGGAAATTGACTGAAATACCAAACCCCTAACCCCACAATATCAACAGCTGCGCAGCTACACACACACACACACACACACGCACGCACGCACAAAGAGTTTAATGTTGGTAAATACTGCAGACACACACACACGAAGAGACATTGCTGCTCCAGGCTTGGCAGCTATAAATACAGAGGATTGCAAAGAGGAGGAAACTCGGTTAAAAAGTTAAGTGGGGAAAAAAGCGGCGCAGAGAGATTGACACCCCGACGTCTCAGCTCTCTAGAGGCTAAATTAGGAGATCCACAGCTCCTCACACACACACACACACACACACACACACACACACACACACACACACACACACACACACACTCACACACACACACACATACACACGCACACTCTGACAGACACCTTGAGAGAATGTACATTCACACAAACTTGTGCAATTTTGTACTGCACACACAGGGGTGCAAGAAGGTGTGCGTGCGTGTGTGTGTGTGTGTGTGTGTGTGTGTGTCATGTCAGTCTGAGACACTCAGGGCCCATCCTCGGTCCCTGTTTTGCCTCCACCAGCTGAATGCTGATGGCCACTGGGAGGCACAGGTGGAGGGAGGTGGTGCAACACGACACACTGAGCTGCACAGCACCTGGCGTGCTCTTAACGTGTTGTCTCAGCCTGACAAACTGTAAATTAAAGACGATGTGAGACGATTTTATACGCGCAGACATATATATGCATATTTAGATATAAATATATGGGGAGAAAATTCTGCTTTCTACTTACTTTTTAAGATGCACTCGTGCAAACTTTGCTTAAACAGCAGAGTGGGGTTTAAATATTCATTCTTGTTTAGGGGTCATACAGGTGCTTGAAATCCTTAAATAGTCTGAAATTCTGACTAATTTTTTCAAGGTTTTCTTGATAAATGGTTGAAAGGTTATTGTATTATATGTACTCAGCTGATAGACAGTAGCAGTCTACTTAATGCCTGGTTTCACTTGAAACTAATGCTTCAGACTTCATTATTTTGAGTGAACCAGTGAATGTGAATGTTTATAGTTAAAACCCATCTATTTTATTGGGAAAAACCTAATCAGTCATTTTCAGTAAGGTTATAGACTTGCACTTGAGAAGGGCCTTGCTTTAACCCAAAAAAAAGGTGCGAAAACATTGTTTGTCTAAAACAAAATAAAAAAAAGGTTCCAGCAGAGGTTTTTCACTGATTTGCTGGAGGTTATACACTATCCTTAAAGTGTCCACATTATAAATGGGAAAAGCATCGGTCACTGCGGCCTGACAGCTAGGAGAGAGAAAAATCTGAGACGGAAAGTGTCTAGATCCCTCTGCTGTATTGTGCATTCATGTCTAAGACGCTCATTTTCTAGTATGATTGCAATCTACAAAACGCTAGAGCAAACTGTTGAGTTAAACAGACGTCCTATGGTGCACGATGAGGCATGAAACTCAGTCCACTGTGCATCATGATAATGAACACCTAACCTAACCCTGACCCGAACACACCTCCCTCATTTGTCAGCTTTTACATTTGTTTCCAGTTTTTATTGCCTTGCTCTTATCACAATCGGGACCTGGTAATAAATATTGAAAGTGATCCTAATTTGACTCAGAAACATGATAAAATATTTGGAAAATGAACAAGATATCTGTGCAAATATTGATGCGCTATTTGTTTCATAAAACACCACCAGACTTTCATACTACTGTATCTGTTCAATCAAATCAGTCGCGCGTCAGCAGGAGCAGAGCCTCGGCCCGCCTGCAGGGGGCGCTGTTGACATGGCTGAGGCTCAGTTGATGACCTCTGTCCCTCTCACATGCTGAGCTCTGCTCTGTGCTGCTTCGGGCTGCATCCACTAGATGGCGATCTGGCTCTTTACTGGTGCAGAGTGCTGCTGGCGCGCGCGCGCGCACACACACACACACACACACACACACACACACACACACACACACACACACACACTGATCTCATGTCAGTGCTGAATCTCAGTGAGTTGACTCCAGCAGGCAAAATAAATAAGATAAAGATCATTTGACGTATCGATCGTGTATTAACAGGAAAAGAGACTGACCTCTACCCTGGTTTGTGTATGTGAGACCGTCTGGCCAAAATATCACACGGGATGAATCACTTCTCAGCTCATCCGTATGTGGTTGGTGACACACACGTTTCTGGAGCATGGGAAGAGACAGAAGAGTAATTGTTGATATATATAAGCAGAAAATTTGTTGTCTGAACTGTGGTCAATAAATTAGTTGTCTCATTTATGGTAAAAAGGTCAGCTTTTAAAAGTGTAATAATCTGAGCTTGTCCATTATGTTGTGTGACTGTCATATATATATATGTATATATAGATATATAAATCACACATGTATATGTACACACGTGTGTGCGTGCACGCGCATGTGTGTGCGTGTGTGTGTGCCTGTTTCATATAAAAAAATCTTGAATTAAAACAGTCAGAAGGAAGACATCAAACCATCTCTGTCAGAGAGGAGCTCTGCCTTTTTGTATGCGAGTATTTCATTTAAATATAGTAGTTGAGTGCCCACACACACAGACTTCCACACACACACACACACACACACACACACACACACACACACGCATACGCACAGATTCACACACACATGCACATGCAGAAAGAGACAGTAACTATTCAGCCCATTCTTGCGTAAATCACTTGGCCTCAGGGCTCTCTTAACCCTTTCTCTCTTTCTCTTGGTGTGTGTGTGTGTGTGTGTGCTAGATGTCCCTTTGAAAACAGTAATGCTGGTGGACAGTATAGTAAGCAGCCCCTGTGATGATGCTGCAAATTGCAGCATCGGTTATTTCAACAGCAAAGACAAACAAACTCAGTTCACACCCGGATGCAACACGCCGTCCCAGTTTGGACAATCTGTCCCAAAATGTCAAAGAAAGTGTTTGAGGGCGCACAGCCTCGTGGCTCCTTTTAGCCAAGAGAAATAATCTCAGTTATAAGGAGGTGTAGGGTTTGTGACGTCTCCATTTGTACGTATTACATGGCCGCTGTGGCGCGTTCAGCGCGTTCAGGCTAAGAGAGAACAGGATGTCGACTCTGTCCGGGAGACAGAGAGAGGGAAAACATCCAATATTACATTTATGATGCAGATTTCTTCACCCCCGTCTGAAATCTGGGTTCGGGTTTTTTTCAGAGAGTGAGGTACCACATCAGCATCTCCTCACCCGACGTTCACATCTTTGTCCGATCATGTTACGCATTCATATTGCGTTCTGTTCATATTCTACAGCTGCTTGTAAATATACCAGTCATACATATACACTCATGTGTTCAGCCTCATATGTGACCGTCTGTGATTTTAAAACCTGAAACCTCGGCAGGGTAAAATGCGATCTCATGTGATAATTGTTCATATACATGTCTGCGTGTATGTATAAGATGTAGATTTGAATTGCCTGACTCAGTACGTTTTAGGACATATTCACTGTTAACGTGCGGCTTGTTGCCGTCATAGGAAACCACTAAAAAGACGGAGATCCATTCACAACACCTTATTGCCAGTGCGAGGTGATTAGGACAGCGATATATAAAACTTGAACCGATGGTGTGGGAGTCGTGAAACGTGTTCGGTCGGAACAAAGCATTCACGGCTAGCGTTCACAAGCAAGAAAACACATGTGTAATCCTTGCTCGAAAAGGTGTAGGAAAGAGGCGTGGACCGCGTGTGTGTGTGCGTGTGCGTTTTTCTTTTAACTTTAATTCAGTCAAACGCTTCTCGTATCAATCAAGCAGAATAAGTAAACAGATCTATTATTCAGCTAGGCGATGTTCTTGGGCAACGGGACTGATACGCCGCGAGAATCATAACCGTGTCACTGCGTGTGTGACAGCTGCGGCTAAGCGCGCCATTGGTGCGGGACGGCAGCTGTGAATCCTGTCGGATTATCACAATGGGACACGAATCCGCGATCGTTGCGAGTATAACCTCGCGTAATCTGCTCCTGTTTTTTTTTAACGTTTAGCGGGAGCGGGTCAAACGTCGTCTGGATGAAAGCGCCGAGGCACGGCGATAACAACGACGACAACGACAAAAAAAACCAAACCCTCAAAAATCTACACTGACCCAGTCTGAGAGCGGCGACGGTGGCTGCTGGCAGCAGGAGATGTCACGAAAAACAGGAAGGGAGGGGGTGGAAAAAAAAAACTACTGCTGCGGCTCTGCATACGCACACACACACACTTCCACGCGCTCTCACTTCACCATCAGCAAGTTGTCTCGGGCTTGCCGAACCCCCGTAATGCTCCTATTAGCAGCTTCAGTTAAAATGGCATTTCATCAGGCAGCTGACAAGTGAATTATCTCTCCCCCTTTTTCCTCCCTATTTCCCTGCCTCTCTCCCTCTCCCTCCCCGCCTCTCTCTCTCTCTCTCTCTCTCTCTCTCTCCCTCTGTCTGTCTGCCTCGGTCTCCCACTCTCCCCCCGGCTCAGTGACAGTAGCCTTAGGCCTGAGATAAAGAGGAGGCGCGCGGCGCTCGGCGCTCTCACACACACTCGGCAGAACTGAAGTGACATCCTGTCAAAACAATAGTTTACTACAACAGGAACTTGTGTGTTCTGTCAGACAGAGGCTGAACTTCAACTTTGGGACATATAGATTCCTCTTTCATATTGATCCCCCCCCCCACACACTCTCTCTCTCTCTCTCTCACACACACACACACACACGCACGCACTCACTCCTTGTGTGTGAGCGAGCATGTGTTTCATTTGGGCCGGCAGACTTGGATCCCAGCCCAGAATCAGAGCGCGTACGTGTGGATTAAACACTCGGAGGACAGTTTAGATGCCGTTCATCATACAAGCGTCTGTAGTGCTCCGGGGAGGAATTGCCAGCGTTGACAAATCTCCTCCTGAGCTCTTCCACGCCGGTGAGGAGCGTGGAGTTTTCTCTACCGCCTCTACTTCTCCTGCTCCTTCTTCTTCTTCTTCTTCTTCTTCTTCTTCTTCGTCTTCGTCTTCGTCTTCGTCTTCGTCTCCCTTGCTTTCAGAGACGTGGCTTCCAGACGCTCCTCTGTGCGGCTGCAGGTACCTGTGTTCAGCCGCCGCAGTAGCGGCAGATGCCTATCACGTGCCTGAAACTGCCCGACACTCCATAAAGCATAAAATACGTAATTTCACTTTCTCTCAGATTCAGTTTGTGACCTCTGTCCAGGTCTTGACCCCCAGGTTTTGAAGCGCCAACGATGCATAGACTCACATACTCTGCAGAAAAATCAAGAGCAGACACTGTTCATTCGCTGAATTCAACCTGATTCTGCACCGTTAAGGTGAGAGGTGCAACACCTTTTTGACTAAAGAGTTACAGACTCAAGGAGGGGAACTGATTTTGATTTTCCGGATTTGTCTATGCAGAATAAGATACAAAGATTAAATAAAATCTATAAGAAACTGAAGAATAAGTCTATTTATCTTTCTGTCTGTCTGTCTTTTTCCCCTTTTATTTTGATGTTTTCTGCTTGGAGTTTCCACCTTGTCCCTGTTGGCCCGTCAGGACAGTCAGGTCTGGCCTGTAGCCACCGAGTGGTGCTGTAGAGTGGGGTGTGGATGGGTGGAGGCATGCAGCCCCCTCCCCATCCCGGAGCAAGAGACGGAAGAAAACAGCAGCGTGACCCTGGACCCTGACCTCCGGAGGTGGATCGGGCCTCGTCTCATCATCCGAGGCGGAACGCCACAGTGCACATCTCTGCATCCTCAGCACTGAAAGCTGGAGACGGAGATCAAGAGAACTAATCTGAGTTTAACCAGGTCCCCCCTCCCCTCCTCCTTCTCAGCCTTCTGCTGTTGTATTTCGGAGAGTTATAATGAGAGAACGGGACCGAGTGAACCCTGCAGACCGACTAACGAGACGTTCCTGCAAAATTAAGGCCTTGAGCTACGACCCCAACGCACTGCCTGTGTTTTCAAACCCTCGCACACACACATCTCCTCTGTGCGCGTGGCGGCAGTTGGCTTAGCTTCACTGGGATGCTTTTTCTGCATCCCCCGGAAAAGCATCCGGGTCCGTCGCCCCCTCGGCCCGGTCGGGGTCTGGAAGCTGACAATCAGCTGGTGAATTAACCATGCACCTTCAGCAACAATAGGCGGGAGAAGGTGTGTGTGTGTGTGTGTGTGTGTGCGTGTGATTTGGAGGGCATAATTGCACGCTGGTCAGATGGTGAAACCACACATACAACAACAACAAAAAAAAAAAGCACAAAGAAAGACCCCCACACATGGACAGACAGGAACAGACAGAGAGACGGACACATGGATCCATATATAATATATTCGTGTGTGTGAGTGTGTGTGTGTACGCACGGGCAGAAGTATACGATGTGTGTGTATGTGTGTTACGTGTGTGTGCGCTACCTGGCCAGCAGTGGTAACAGGCTCTGAGGCCTTTAATGGGATTTAGCCCGAGGCTGTTTTATTAAGATGTCGGCTTTCCCTGCTGCCTCTGCAGCTGACACCATTCCCCACTGATACCCCCCCCCCGCACCCGCTCCACCCCGCTCCACCCCACCCCTCCACCTACCCCCACCAGCCTCCAAGCAGCAAACCCCCCCCCTCCTCCTCCTCCCTCTTTCCATCACACGCCCAGCCTTCACCCCACGCAAATCCCCTCAACTGTCACCCCCCCTACACACACACACCCCCTCCTCCTCCCCCTCCTCCCCTCTCGCCCCGGTGCCCCCTCTTCCACACCGCGCTGCACCCTATAATGACCCCGCCACCGCCAAAAATACCCCTGCCCCGCCTCGCCTCGCCCCGATCCGCCGCCCTCGCCCCGGCACACGGCCCGCTGCTGTTTTATTCATTTTTATTTCTGATGTGGGGGGCTAATTATCAGCAATTGTTGCGGAGGAAGAGGACTCCGTGCAGGGTGAGAAAGGGAGAAAGGAGGAGAGGGAGAGAGAAAATCTCTCTGTCCATGCCTCGAAACCTGGTTTGTCCGTCTTCGCGTGTTACCCAGTGGGTAAACGTGGCAGTCATCTGATGATCTGATCTGATCTGATCCTGGTGAGACGGACCTCCTTCTGACGGGCAGAAACCTCAAGCAGGGCCCAAATCCAACTTGCGCCAACCAAGCGACCACCACCACTTGGTGCTGACACGATGCAATTCATTCAAAGGGCCGGTCCGGCGTTGAGATGTGCTTGGATCTCGCTTGGAGGCGTCGTCGTCTCATCTGTTCAAATCCTGGTTGAAGCGGGGACCTTTCCAGGCACGTACTGTCTGTGTCTGCGGGCAGGGCTTCATCCCACAGTCCAGAAACATGCACGTTAAGGTCAATCGGAGACTGTAGATTGCAGAATGCTGTGTCCTATAACAGACTGGAGGACCTGGCCAGTTGACCTGCAACACCAAAACCAGCAAGGTGATAAATGTGTGGACGGATGCACCTATTCGATTTAATTCAAAACATTGTCAGGACCGATGAGGGGTCACAAACCGGGGTCACACCACCAACAAACCTGGATAGCGGACGGGTCGCACCCTGGATCAGGAGGATGGTGGATATTTTTTTGTTCTTTATTCATAGTCGTAGCTTCGGTGCAGCTTCGGCCCTCACATTGCATAACCAGGCTGCGCTGTCTGTGTGTGTGTGTGTGTGCGCGTGTGCGTGTGAGTGACAGGAGGCAGGGCAGTTTTGGGGGCGTCTGCGAGTTTGCAGACGTGTGGGAGAGGTTCAAGCGAAAGTCGCACACGACCGGGAGCAAAGCCGTAGCCGCTCGGCGCGACGTGCTGCTGTCAGGTTCCGCGTGCCTTGCGCTCCGCTCGCCGCTTTGCCTCCAGGACGCCGAGGCGGCGCGCTCTCACCCCTCACTCCGGTCGGAGCGGCACAACGGCCACCCCACCTGAGCCCCGTTGATGTGCATCCTAGCCTCGATAGTTTTGGGTTGACCGGTGCAACGTGTTCCTCTGGTGTGAAACAAAGTGGGAGCGCGAGGCGGCCTCAAAAGTTTAAACGTGCGAATGAGCCAATTCAAACAGAGGCGGTGAAATAGAAGTCGAGTTATTCACTCGCCGAGGAAAAAGCTCAGAGGTGAAGTTTGTGTCGCGGCGCCGGAAAAAAAAACAAACACCTGACAGTTTGTTCCTGGAGCAACTGTCAGCGGTGATGGAATCGGTCTGTGGGAGAACAAACCGGTTCACGCGATCACTTCCAGGTGATTGCGGGCGACTGCAGCGGTGCCACGCTTCAACCTGTCTATGACTTCCATATCCGTCCCCTATTCATCTGCAACCACATTTCCTGTCATTTTTCGCCTGTTTTAGTGTGTTAGTTAGCGTCATTAACTAATGGGTGAAAAATTGCTACACAGTGTTGACGATGGGTCAATAAAAAAGAAATGACCTGAACCCCAGCCTGTGAGAGGAGAAGATCTTACTCTGAGTCAAATGGATTGCTATATTAATGCAACAATTTCTAACCGATTATTCACGTGTGAATTTATTATACAAATCCCTCAAACGAAATATGTTTGAAATATGCCAAAATGTACCACTTTTATTCATTTTAATTCATTTTAATTTCTTGTCATATTGTTATATTGTTTTTGCAACTCCAGTCTTAAATCACTGTCCTTCAAAGGTGCTCTGAAAAGAGAGAGAGAGAGACAGGGGTGCGGTGCTTCATGCAATAAAACAGCTCAGATGCGGCGCTTATTATTATAACCTCAATCATAAATACCGGTCGACTCAACCTGACAACACCATTGGACCTGTGGAGGCGGTGAAATCGCCCCCCCCACACACACACACGCACACACACTCCACCCCACCGTTTACAGCCTCTCTCTTGTTTTCCTTCTTTCTGGCGGTTTGCTCGGTTCGGTCCTCCCTAACATCTCCTCCACTCTTCCACTTCCCCTGGAAACATTTAGCCCCGATCCTTTTTACCTCCTCTCCACCCTCCTCTCCTCTCCACAGAGCCGGTGGCACTGTGACTCTGTCTTCCCTGGGCCCTGGACCTCTAGGCGTTTCCCCTGACTGCTGCCTCGCAGGTACTCACTTCCTGTGCCCCACACCCCGCAGCTCCCACCCCGAGGTCCCAACCCCCGCGGGCTCTGGTGCAACCGTTAGAACATCCACGGCGGGGGCTTTGTACTCGCTTGTACTGCTGATTTTAAGGGGGGGACAATTGATGACTGTGGTTGATGCTGATGAAGATTAAGTAGATCCGAAGCCGGAGCGTGCCTTTGTCTGGATGCAGGGAGTTGTGGTGCGCTGGAGTGTGTGTGTTTTGCTAGCATTGTGCGCCTGTTGGTGTGTGTGTGTGTGTGTGTGTGTTTTCCTCTGGCCAGTCTTGAGTGCTTTTGCTGTTTTTCCCTGGCAGGTTGTTCTGATTGGCTGGCCCTGGGGAGAGGAGATATCATGTTTAGCCCCAAACCAACATGCATCCCTCATCCACCATCCACTACTGCCACGATCGTGAGTGTGTGTGTGTGTGTGTGTGTGTGTGTGTGTGTGAGGAAGGAAAGCAAGAGAGGAGAGAGTGTCAGAGGGAGGTCTGTGCGTTCAGGCGATCACACACTCTGCTCTTTCTGCTAAAGTGCTCCTCGTCTCCTCGGCGGAGGCTGATGAGGTATGACATCACAGCACTTTGTTTTATCTTTAAAAGATGAGCAGGGAGCCCTTCACTTCCCCTTAATGAGGCCGAGGTGCCCACAGAATATATGGAGAGTCTGCGCGCGCGTGCGTGCGTGTGTGCGTGCGTGCCTCCCGTTCCTTGCTTTGCGTGCGAGCGACGCGCATAGGTGTGGGTGCGCCTCTGGTTTTTCCGCACACTCTCGCTAACACCCATTTTACCCATAACCCCTGGCACTTCCTGTCCTGAAGCCATGTGTCAGACCTCATTGGCTACCGCATCAATAACAGCCGACTCGCTCGCTGGGTTCCACAACACCACA
Source organism: Karalla daura (assembly GCA_029224185.1). Taxonomy (NCBI): domain Eukaryota; kingdom Metazoa; phylum Chordata; class Actinopteri; order Chaetodontiformes; family Leiognathidae; genus Karalla; species Karalla daura. Next base: position 2,803,708 of record CM055206.1, read on the forward strand.
TCGGCATCGCATCACGTATGCCGCCGCTCCGACCGATTATCTCTCTTTCTCTCGGTCTTCCTGCCGCGGCGATCGGGGCTGATTTTTTCTTGGGGGGGGGGGGGGGGTTGTTTACACGCGCCTGCCCCCGGTGTTGATCCGGTGCGGCTCGGGGTCAGACCACATTTCACGTGTGGATGGCTCGACTAGGCTCTCGCCGTGATTCGAGATGATGTGCCGTGCTATTTTGATGTCTGGGTTTGACGGTGAGATGCTCCGAGGAGGCCGCATTGGCGATTATGCTTATGCAGCTGAGACCAGAGGGGGCGAATTGCAGCAAATATTGACACGTGAATTCATCTTCAGTGCGTATGAAAACGATTGGAACGTGGTAAAATGGTTGCACTCAGCGCCGGTAAATGAATGAATGGGAGCATGTGACAACAGGTTCTGGGACACTATGTGTCAAATCCATCGATCCTATTACACATATTGCCCATTTCTCACACTCAGCAGTTTATAGTCTCCAGTCAACCTAAACCTAAACCGGGTGAGGAAACTGGAAAACCCAGAGTGAATTGGGGTACGAAGCACTGCTCACCATATTCACTGTACTGTATACATAAAAAACGGAATACAAGAAGAATATGAGATTTATAATTTTTTACATTTGATCAGTTTCCAGAGGGTGGTGTCTGGAACCCTTGGGTTGCCGTCTGGTGTGAACGATCTTCAGATGGAAAGAGGAAGTTAGCAGGAGTCACAAATTGGCAGTGTCAAGCGCGAGTCAATCAGTGTCATTCACACCGTGGAAGACGGTGTTGAAATAATTCAGTGTTCAGTATCCCAAAATTGAATAATCTGCTGGAATACATGGCAAATTATATTTCAGGGCATGTATTTTGTTCTCTGTGGTGGGAGTGGATCTCACAGCATTATTCTTTTGAAGGCTGATTTGGGGCTTTAAAGGAGGCCCGGCCTCCATTTCAATAATGCAGCGATCGTCCATGCTACTTCCTGTTTACGCGGCGCTGCCTATAAAAAATAAATACTGTGGAAGCGAATTATCTAAGTGTATCAGCTTTGCTGCGAGCATCCTAAAGCTGTTGATCATCCCGACACATCCTGACAGCCAGCGGTTCAGCTTCCTTTCGCCGTGGCAAAGATTTTCCCACAAAAGTGCATCTGTTGTCTGAGACTTTTAATTCGGTGCGCTGAGCGTGTAATTAAACAAACAAGACCATATTGACCGTATCGGAGCTGCACCGCGAGGGCCACAGCCGCTTCCCAATAACCGCCTGCTTACTGTCACAAATATGCATCTGCGCTCGTTTCGCCGAAGTCTTCCCCTTCCTCCGACCCCATGCTGCCTCCAACGCGGCACAAGCGCGCCCGCATTCATATTTATCGGCCGATTTGTTGCGCGCGGTGAAATAAACAATAGGCAGGGGGTCAACGGAGGCAGGGGGCGCGCGTTTTGCAGCTCGCCGGGCGAATCAAGTCAGTTTCCATGGCTTCGCGGCGCCGGCGTACTGCACCGTAGACTCCTGGAAAACACACTCACGCAGCAGAGAGAGCGAGAGAGAGAGATAGAGAGAGAGAGAGAGAGAGAGAGTTAGAGAGAGAGAGAGACTGTGGTGCAGCCTCGCTGATCTGATTACTGGAGCGTGGAGCGAAGTTCTGCAGCGTGGAAGCAACTTATTCCTATAGGAGAAAATCATAATGGAGTGCGCGGCTTGTTTTTTTTTTGTGACGGCGGATTAAAAGTCCATATGTCGCCCTCCGAGGACTTCGTCGCGCACTCAGATCGAGATTATACTGACGCGCATATATGAAAGTCAAATGTGTGTGTGTGGCCACGTAGGTTTTAGCGGCTTATGAGCGGGCCCTTTCACTTCTTTTTTTCCCAGCGTGTCCCCAGATTTACACGTGCAGCCTCTCTGCTTGTGTGTCTTGCCCAATACAATCCAATACAAGCCTCAACCCAGTATTTTTAATTCAATTAATTTTTTTTGTCCTGTAATTATATTTGTCATTAAATATTTGTATATATATATTTTGTATATATATATATTTTTTTATATAGATATATAGATATAGGTATAGCTATAGATAAATTGTATAGACTTTTGCTTTAACAGCCTTAACAGCTGTGAATCATATGGCAATTTTTCACTTTGCATTCTCAGTGGTTACTATTTGAGATCCCCTGTCTTCATAAAAGCATCAAATGATAATATATCACATTTTATCTAAGAAGCCGACATAGAGGGTTAATATCTCTCTCAAAATTCTCTTTTTATGGCACGGAGCCTGTCACATGTCCCTTAGACACACAGACAGTCATAATCCAGCTACTGTAAATCCTAAAAACAACACTATTAAATATTCTAATTGTTTCAATTGATTGGACAGGGCAAATACACATGGCAGCCGTGCCAATAAAACAAAACAAAACAAAAAAAAAATCCAGGCCACAATTGGTAAAAGATGTGCGGCCCAAACATGTCTCGCTCCTAATCCTCATGGGAAACTGGTGCACGCTGACTTCCCCGATGTGTGTGCCATGTTGCCAGACGTGGCGGTAGCTGGCCAGCGCGGCTGTGAGTGTGATTAACCGGCGTTAGCCGCCATTGGCCTCTGCACCAACGCAGCAGCGGAGTGCAATTAACCCGCTAATCCGGCTAATCCACTAATGGAGCTAATCTGATAGACTGGAGAGAGGCTTTTCAATAGGCTTCCCTCCTTCTCTGGGACACACACACACACACACACACACGCACACACACGCACGCACGCACGCATGCATGCACTCAACGGCAGCGGCAGCAGTAGATGCGGACCTCTCCCTCTCCTCGCAGCCTTCAAACACATTTACACGCACGGCCTCAAACACACATTCGCAGTCAGTCCGGGTTAAATCCGGTGTGTCCGCCACCAGTGAATTAGAGGGGCAGATCCGTCTCCCAGACATCTCGCCCACAGCCATTAGTCAGCCCGGGGCCTCTGTCACACACTGACCACAGAGAACAAGAGAGAGGAGGAGGAGGAGGAGGAGGAGGAGGAGTAGAATGGACCGATAACGAGAGGGAGGCTGGAGCAGAGACAGACAAGTCTTGCCCTCGCGGTAATTTTGGGTTAAAGCTTGGTTTTATCAAACGGCGTCACCTCACCACTTGGTAGCCATGATACCATGATGTCTACACTACACACAGCCTGGACGGGAGAGCATTTAGAGCCCCTGACGAGAAGAATTTTAAACCTTTCTTATTTCTCATTGAAGAAAAGGGGGGAAGGAACACGGAACACACTTCACCTTTTGGTCCAGCCACCAAACGTCAGTGTGAATGCACTGTTGACCTGAGCTTGTGGCGCCCTCTTCGGGCCAAACATCGAAACAAACGTGTCAATGACGGACACACACAAAGTGTCAAAAAAGAGGCCTAAAACCCCAAATGTACCACATCATTCTTTCCCTTTCCACAGTTTTGATTTGTTTGGACACTTTCATCTTGGAACCTTTGAAAACACTTATTATTACCGTTCGGTGTAACTGCACAAAGTCACAAAGCCGTGATGAGACATCACAGGGTAGACATCACTCTATTAGTTCGATGCTCCTGCCATGTACAGCATTAAGCATTCATGCCATGCTGCCGGCCACAGTTACGCCATTTGTTTGGATATCAATTTATGTACAGCATTTTAAATGACTCTATAAAAAAAATTAACAAGAATAAAGACAATCACTGAGAGCCCCTCTTGATCACCAACTGTCTGATACAACCCCCATGATGTTTTGTATTACATCCACACCCTTGACTCAAAGACCCAAACAGTCCAAGTCATTACTCCAAATCAGTCGGTGTCCATTACATAAACAGAAATGTCTCCGTCTCCTTTTTTTGTTTATTCTGCAATGAATGTTGATCAAAAATTCTATCACCTGCCTGATTGCATTTTGGATGAAGACTGTCTTTCCTGAAATCCCTTGGCACAATTTTTTTTTTCGCATTACATTTTGCATTTTATTTGCCAGATCTCTGTTTGCAGAAACAACAACAATCTGGACGACAGTTCAATTGGGTCCCACAAAATTCTTCTTCCTCCTGATCCCGAGAGGCTGGCTGACGTCCATCCATGTTCTCACATCGAGAGCATGAGCCTGTGATGCATTCAGTGCACACTTTGTTTCTCCGGGTTGTGTGTTTGAAAATGCCCGATCTCCGCCCTCTGGCTCTAATCACTGGGCACCTCGCTGGGCAAACAAACTTGGCACTCAGATCTTTTCATCGAAACATTTTATGAATCTTGAAGTGCTTAATGCTCTTAGCTCTATTGATCCTAAAAAGTCCGTCGGGGCTGATCAGTTAGAGCCAAGGCTGTTAATGCGAGTAAGTCTGTTTTTAGTTGAACCTTATATTTTTGATCTGCCTGTGGAAACAGAACACTTCCACTTGTGGCGGGGATCCTGCTTTGCACCTTTGCCTGACAGGGGATGAGTTAAATATGGTTTGACAAGCACAGAGCGGTGTCAGAGTGTTTCGTCTGAATGGATGTTGTCATGTTTGTGTTCATTGTAATGTCTGGTTCCGAATCATCTGCTGTTTCATTTCTATTTCTTCAGTTCTTTATTAGTATCATCACTTTTAAGCTCATTATATTTAACGTGCTTTGTTATCAAGGCGCTATATAGCTCCAGGAAGCTCATTTTCATTGGGCCCTAAAGGTATAGAAGAAGTGCAGTCTGTGACGGGGCAATGGAGTGTCTCGATACATCACAGATTCAAGTGTTGAATTGTGACACTCTTCACATCATCTGCCTCACGTTTCCACAAGGTTTGTCCCGGTGAAATTTCAGAAAGCGGACATGTTAAAAAAAAATCGTCCGGCAATTAGGCAGAAAAAAGAAAAAACCTACTGTTTTATCATTTAATAATTCACGCTCGTCAGTCTTCTCGGGCGCGACGGTCCGTCGGATGTCAGTAAACATGAAAACCTCAGCCAGCGCACCGGCTTAGGCGTGACGCCATCGCAAGGTAAACGCGAGGCTGAATAATCCGGCGGGGTGTGACATCTTTTTTCATCTTTTTTAATTAATTCTCAGCGGAGCCGCGGCGAGTCACACGTGAACCCTTTCCTCTCTTCCGCGGCAAAGGGAGACGGTGGGAAGTGTTCGCTTCTGAAAACCTGGAAAGCTAAAGGGCAGAGAGGGCAAAGCATAAAATGTGTTTTTTTTCCCCTCTCTCTCTCGCTCACTCTCTCTTTTCCCTTTACCCCGATTGCAGCGTTTCAGTTTAAACTTTGTCTCCTCTGTCTCAGAATTTCCCTGACTTGCTCCTGCTCGGGCCGCGGCGCTGCCGAAGTAGCCAGGAGACATTTTGAAAGGCTGGTTGGAGGAAGATGGAGGTCGCTCGTCTGTCTCTGGCTTCAAACGCTGACCTTGGCTGCTAATGATGCTAATGATGCTAACTGGGCTAATGACAGCTCTGTGTGTATGCGCGCGCGTGTGTGTGTGTGTGAAGGCAAGAGAGAGACAGCGTCAGAGGGTGAGCTGGCAAAGTGTGTGCGTGTGTGTGGGTGCGCGCGTGTGAGAGGAGCATGTGAAAGTATCATAATCACAGCCGCTAACGCTAATGAGCTGGGCCTTTGAAGAGCACCGCCCGGCGAGGGCCCCACTCCTGCCAACTCATTAGCTGACCTGAGGAGTGCCTGATTAGAATGCTTTTGATGAAAATTTCAAGGATTTTCCTTTAAAAAAAAAAAAAGAAAAAAACTTAAAAATTTTGTGAAGTGAGATAAATATTGCACTAGTCTTTTTTTTCTCTCTCGACGGTGGTGGTGGTGTTGGTGCTTGGGGGAGGGGGAGGGGGGGCGTGCGGTTGATGGGTAAAGTGGGAGGTCATTTACTAAGAAGACTTCAAAGGGCCCTCTGAAGAGTGCTGGATGAGATTGATTTGCTGTTTTTATTGGCGATGAAATGTACAAATATGTTTAATGGGAGGAGAGAGCGGGAGAATGTTTCCTTTCACTCTTCAAACGCCCACGCGTCATCCCTGTCTCCCTTTTTCTTTTTTCTCCCCCTCCATCTCTGCCTCTCAGACGCACGCACGCGCCGCGTGTGTCGACGCGAGAGGCAGCGCGGGTAAATTAGTCTTCGGCAGAGAGCGAACGGGACGGGTTGCTCCTCTAAATCTGAGAGACAGACTACACAGGCGGCGCAGTCACGTCGCCTCTCATTCCTCGGCGCGGGGAGGGAGCCGGGATCAAAGCGGGAGGGTGCCAGGCCTCCACGCGCCAGAGAGGGGGAGGGAAATTACCTGCCGTACGCCGCGGTGACAGGAAAGCGTTGCAGCCTTTGGTGCGCTGACCAAAGGAGCCGCGCCGCCATTGTGTCGCGTTGTTCGCTTTGCATTACGTGGCGCGCGCGGAACTGGGGCTTTCATCGCCTTCGGCACCTGTTGACTCGATGCCGTGAAGACGGCAACGGAAATAACAGGTGGCTGTTGCTACCCGACGCCTGCGCAGCTTATTTCCATTCATTTTAGTGACTGCTGGGTCCTATAAAGAACAGGAACAAATGCAGACCGGCGTCCCTACAGTATGTATGCTGGGATAGGCTCCAACACACCCCAACATATTCCTGTTGTACAAATTATATAAGATAATTAATGGGTGGGTGGTTGGACAAAAATAGTGCTGACCTTTAGAGACCTGGAGAGACCAATATGCAAGAGATAATTATGGATAGTTTATAAACTAAAATAAACTATAAACTCTTCCTCCATTTTGGAATATATTTTGACTCTATAAGCAAACAAGGCCAAAATGACAGCACCAACAACCTTGACCAGTTTAAAGGTTATCCTAACTATCCAAACTATCCACTGCTGGTTGTGTGGCCATGGAGCGCAACCATTATCATAGTTTGGGGAAAGTACTCATTAAACAGAGCTGTTTAGGCATCAAGAGGATAAACTCAAGGCCACGGGAGAGGCAACAATTGATGAGCAAAATGTAATTCTACATCAGAACCACTAACTAAAATCAGATGCATCAAAGTAGAGCACATGATGGCGCCTTCAGATCTGACCAGGCAAAGCTTTTCACATGATATACATGTAACACTCACCACCAAAACGAGGCTTTGGGTAGCAAATAACAGCCTAGGTGGCCCGAATCGTCGAGAAACGCTTTGTTTAGCGGTGCTAATACATCTGGAGAGCTGCGTTGCAGCATCTTCAAAACACGACAGCAACAATAACAGAGCTGTGAAGAACAACTAGTGGATATTTGGCAGCAGAATCGTCTCCTCGACAATTTCCTACCTGAAGTTTTGGGTCAGGGATGTTGGATTGTTTGACTCCAGGTAGAAGCCGAAAACTCACTTTCCCAGAACTTCTGCGGGAAGGCTAAGGTGCACTGATCTGGAGTGGGTTTCCATCAATGCGTGTGTTGGTGTGTTTTGACTGTCCGTCTCTCTTTGGGTTATGTGTGCGCATGTGCTTCTTTCTTTGTGTGTGTTTGAGTTGCAGTAGTTCGGGCAGGCACAGAGTTGGTTCTCTCATAGTGAATTTGGACAGACTGGAGTCTGAGAGGCAGTTCAAAGACCACAGGCCCACAGGCAACAACCAACACTCAGACCGCTGCCTGTGTGTGCGTCCGTATTTGTGTGTGCGTGTCTGCATGTGTGTGCGTGTCTGTGTGTGTGTGTGAGAGAGGAGTGGAGGAGTGAGAGCGGGCGTTTGGTCTGTGTGCGCATGTTTTTGTCTTGACACGCGCGCTGATTTGCCTGTGTGTGGGTTTCGCCTTGATCTTGCATATGCTGATGTGCTTTTATTTTGAAACAGCCCGGTGCCACATCCCCCCGCCCCCGCCCCCCCATAGCATTCGCAACTGAGCCCGGGACGAACGCTCTCCACATTAGCATGGGCACGCCATTCGCTGCAGACAGCCTCAACAGCTGTCCCGGGCTCTGACCCTGCTGTAAGTTATGCACGAGCGCCGGTGCCAAAGAAAGACCAAATAATTAATTATAAAAATATTTCCTGCTAATTGTTGGGCTGTAATTAATGAGGTAACCTTTGGAGAGAGGGAGAGGAAGGTGGAGGGGGGAAAATTATTCATGTGGTGTTTGCATATATGAATATGCAAAAGATAATTATCCCCTCCGAGGAGGGACAAAAAAATGGCCCAATGTCTCTATCTGAAGCTAGCACACGGGCACGCACGCACACACACGCGCACACGCGCATGCACACACACACACACGGACACGGACGCTCGTTTTATTCTCCATCTCTTTATCGATGTGCTCTGATGATGGGTGGCTGGGAGTCATGCACAATGTCAAACGGACGTGTCGTCCAGTTTTAGCAAACGCGACAAACGAGGGTGTGACCGCCGGCTCAAAACGGCTCTGTCTTGTCAAGACTGTGTCCCCAAAGCACCAATCGGGTCATCAGTGAAGCGTTGCCACGTTCACCCCGTGAAAGCCCGGGTCATGGAGAGTTTGGAGTCGACACACCGACCTCCATATCATGTACGATCTCCACTGACTGCAGCGGAGTGCGCTTCCAAATTGCAATGGGATGGGTATTTTTGGAACGCTTTCTGGACCGCGCGTTCATCCGCTGAGCCATCACTTCGCTATGCACACAGTGAAAGTAAGCCGAGTCCCCGCTGGTTCAACACAGCAACTTATCATCACCCGTGGAGCTTATGGGAAGTTCATTTAATATGACTTACCGAGGCTAGCCTTTTCACGTTCCCCGTTTTACTGAGTTCTTGAACTTGGATTCCTGTCTCTTCTCATTGCGCGTCTAATGAGAAGTGACACAGCTTTAAGGCCTGAATCTGACTGAAAAATGAATGAAAAAAATGGATATGTTCTCATCCTCCTTTGCAGGTTTTTACTATCAGTGCAGTACAACAGAACATCCTCAAATGACTTGACCATTAATTATTTGGAAAACCGATGAGATGAAACATCCATAATACACACGCAGACACTCAGCACACACACACAAACACACGATAGCTTGGCAGTTTTTCTGCATTGCCACAGAAACTAACAATTAGCTCAATTGTTAGCTTAACTCATTAGAAATCTATGTACAGCTCCGCATCTGCAGACATGTAGGAATAAGCTTATTTCTGTGACACACCATTGACCCCTGCAAACCTTGTTTAGTGCGAATACAAGGCTGTATTGTCAGTAAAATGAAAGTCGCACATTTCCCCTTTTCGGCAGCACAGTAACAAATATTGCGTGTCTGATGCTCCTTAGCGCTAGGAATCAAACAAAAACAGCAATTTAAGGATATCTCGTGGGCATGTTTTCTAAAAATTCCCCCTCACTTGATGTTGGATATGGCATCCATTCATTCACCGGGGGGATTAGCTCAAATCACACAGCCATTGCTTCGCATGTGAGATGTAGAGGGACCGATGCCTGTATCCTCCAATACGTTCATTCCTCGTTTCAATCGCCAAATGATATAATGTCGGAAAACGAAGCGCCTGCATTTGCCTGCAGGATATATTAAGCATCTGAGGCACTCAAATCAAGTTTGTCAGTTTTTGCAGTCGTTCGTCCTCTCATCCTCCTCGCGGTAAGCTTTGTTGAGGCAAAAGTATTTGCGTGTGAGGGCGAAACGGGAAAGGGAAATCTGTGCTGTTGCTGCCGGCCTACTGGTCTGGTCTGTGGGTTTCAGATTCGGAGGCTCCATTACGGATTCTGATCACAGCCTAGCTGACCTCTCCCTCAGCGTGTGCGTCTGCGAGTGTGTGCGAGTGTGTGTCAGACGACGGACTGTGCATATCATATCCGTTGCCCACATTGATTCTTTAGGTTGGCTGAGGAGAACAGAAGCTAATTGAATAGATGAATAATATATCTCTGAATAATAAATGAATGTTTTGTTCTGGTGCCTCTCAGCTAGAGAAAGAAATTACCTCTCAGGTGGGATGTGTGTGTGTAAGTGCGTGTGCGTGTGTGTGTATGTGTGTGTAAGTGAGTGCGGTCTCATTAGTTTCAATGCATTACCATACAGAATAGATAAGATGCAATGTGATCAATGCTCTTGATGAGCGGCAGACCATCGGACACTGAAACTATCGATTTATGTAGACAGACATACTCATTGTGTAACCACACACACACACACACACACACACACACACACACACACACACACACACACACACACACACACACAGTGAACAGACCGCACTGACCTGCAGCTACTATGGTGGTTTTGCATGCACTACAAAGTTGGCATATTCAGATGAAAGCTCTCATGCCTTTGGGCATGCTAACTGATCTGAACGGTTGCATATGGTCCTCAGGATGCCTTCATCTCCTCCCTCCTCGCTCTCTTCTACTTCTGCTTCTTCTTCTTCTTCTTCTTCTTCTTCGTCTGTGGTGCCGCCACCACGCCACAGACTCCGCCCATCTGCTCCCAGCTGCTCATCAATAACATATAGACCTTGCATATCTCACTGACCATGGCTCATGGCCTTTCCATGCATACGCATTTCACAAGACACACACACACACACACGCACACACGCACGCAGCCATTGTTATGGAGGTGCCCATCCCAGGTGGGACCGATTAAGTTTTCATGGATGTCCTCGGGGCGAAACACTTAAGGGTTAACCAGCTTCCTCCAGCAGAATTAAAAGAGTTAAAAGTCTGCCCTGTCTTTCTTCACGTCCCTTTATTCTCACCCTCATATTCCCCGTGTGCATCACTGCTCATTGCTTGGCTGGAAAATCTGTGGAAGACAATCTCATCGGAAAAAAAATCAAAAAGAAGTATCAGGAAGGATAAAAAAAACATCACATTCTGGACATCATCTGGACAAATGTTTACAAAATGTACCTCATTTTATCCTTAAACCCGTCTGAATGTGTCAAATCAAACCTGTTTGTGTTGAATTGCCCTTTTGATGAACATGGATTTATAGGATTTATAGTCAGTGCACACAAAAAATCATCAGCATCAAAAAGTGCTTCTAAAACTGAGTCAAGATAAGCCTCATGTTGCAAACATATATCTTGATGTATGCTCAGTACAATACATGTGCCGAAAAGTATTGCAGCATACATAGCCAAGGTATTTTCCGTGCAAACGCAGTCGGCAAGTCGGCTGAAGCGTGCGTATTGCATCATGGACGTCATTAGTATTAAGGGACACTCTTTAAAATATGAGGTCCGTCTTGTCACATCGCATATCATGCGGCCACATTATCACCCCTAACGTAACCCCCGCCGCAGTGCACGTTTAAACCGGTGACCCCCCCACGCCCAGTTCACAGAGCAAGGGCTTTTATCACTAAAACGAAAACCTGTGTGCACGTACGGTGGGCGTGAGTGTAGTGTTGGGTTGGTAAAGCGCGTGTTTGGAGTTTACAGCGAGACGCCTTCACTTGTATCATAGACATGCCTGGAGCCGTGTGTCATTAAAATCACTCAAATTATTTAGCGCTTTGATGGCACGAGACGTCAGATGCGCCCCCCCACCCCCGGCCCACCCCGCCCCCCTGCACACGGAACAGCAATATGAAAGTTCGCGGAGATTTCAGTTCGATTTCCTAATCACCGGCACGAACAAGAAAAGGCGTTTGAACAGAGAGGCGGCTTGCTTTTTGTTTGGAGCCGAACAAGAGAGACGTTCCGCTTGTCAGGGTGGGGGGGGGGGGCGGCTGACAGCGGCGTGTCAGAGGTGACACGGCTGGGTTTCCGGGGGCCGGGTCGGCTTTAACTCAGCTGTCAGTTGTGGGGAACCTCCTCGTCGTCGCTCTGACGCGTCGGATCCAGCCAGACGTCCCAGACAGACGGCGGCAGACACGCAGCCGCAACCTCACATCAGTCAAACGGCGCTCACGGCGACGATGAAAACGGCCCGCTGCCTGTCTTGTCTGTCTGTCTTTTCTGTCACCGTGCTGATATTTTTAATTCGAGCCGTCCTGACTGAGCGGAGGCGCGCCGACGTTTGATGTCTCAGAATCCCGGCTTGCCACTTGATTGCGTCCCGCGGAGTAGTACGGGGACACTTGTGGGCTGTCGATTGTCACCGGCTGCGCCGCACATAGGCCCACAGCACTGTTGTCACGCCAATTAAGGGCAAAATGAGTGATTGCTCATTTCCTGTTGTTCCGATTAATAACCTTAAATGAGATTGGTTTTCGGTATTCTGTATAAAAATCAACACCGGCTCCAATTATTGAGCAGATGTACGACATTATTTTCTAGTTGCACACGTCGTTTGGCTCAGAGGTACAGGCTGAGATCCCTCGTATCAGAGAACTGGAGCTAATTTCACAAAGTGTATTGTACAACAAGTTTTAAACAACATTGTAATTTATTGGATGACTTCACAAAAATTATCCCACAAAGCTCCTGTGTATTCGCTTGTTAGCTGCAGTGCGTTTGTGATTTTTATTATTTGAGTCGAGTATGAATATGAAGAATACATAATATATATAGAGATAACGACAATACTGTCAATAAGCAAACCAGTGGCACTATAGAGGGCTGCTGGTCCACAGGTTAATAACATTCATCCATCCATAGGGTTAAAGGCAAGGAATACACCCTTGACAGGTCTCTCACAAACCCACCTAGAGGCAATCTCCAATTGACCTAATTCTACATGTTTCTGTGCGAGGAAACAATACCTGGTTACCTGGAGTAGGCAGAGCAAACCTGCGCGGACTCGGAGAGAACATCCAAAATCCATACAGCACGGCCCTGGATCCCAGGCTGGGACTCTGGTCGCTCTTGCTCTGAGGCAACAGTGCTACTCACCCGACCACAGAGATGTTACGTGATCATAGGAATAACGGCAACTTCTTCACATCTCTCATGTCTGACAAGTTGAGAATGCACGGTGTTTCTGATTTTGGAATTTGCTGCGCCGATCCATTCAGGAGTCCAGGCAGGTTAGCACAGGTAGCTGCCGACTAGCCTGTGGTAAATCCACAACGCATTATTTCCAAGCTCGCTGTTTGTGTGTAGATTCAACCAGAAACAATATCTTAATTACGGTGAGCGTCCGCGGCTCGCTTTTGATGTGCGATGAGTTTCTAACCTAAGGCAGAGCTAGGCTAACCGTTTCCCCCCGCTCTCAGCCCGCATGCTAAGTTATGCTAATTGCCTTCCGGCCCTGGCTCCATATTTAACGCTCAGACTTCAGATTGATATCGATCTGCTCCGCGTCCGACTCTCGGCGAGAAAACAAATCAGCGTCTTTGGCTGAAGTGTTGAACTGAGATAACACGTTATTGATCCCCACCCCGAAAGACCCGCTCCATTAATAAGACACTGATATGATTAATCTATGAAAGAAATTCGTCATTATTCTTCTGTTGATCGGCGAACTGATCGGCTCTGAATCATATTGCTCGGCATGCCACTTCATTAGAAGCGTTTCAAATGTGATCCTACGCAAAACCTCAGATCCTCCTTTCATAAAGTTCAGATTTGAATGACTCCAGAACGATAATAACTCCTGTAGGTGTATCCAGTATTCTATTTTATAGGAGTGTTATATTAGTAATCACATAACATGGTAATATTGGGAACATGGTAGTGCATTTAAACACCACTGCAGACTCCACCTTGTAGTGTGTGTTGCTCTCAACACCACACAAAACTTGCAAGAGAACAATTTTAAAACTCCAGTCTAATTGTAAAATTGCTTCTCTCCTGTCATTCCTGGCTTACTGATGCCACCAACGCGCCGGCCAATCAGGGCTCTGCGGCGGACAGACAGACAGAGAGAGAGAGAGAGAGAGAGAGAGAGAGAGAGAGAGAGAGAGAGAGGAAGAATGTGGCCTGGCAGCTTTAAGCATCTGACACAGAGCAGGAGTGACAAACACACACACACACAGACACGCACGCGCACAAACTTGCACACTGTCACTCCAACTCACACGAATGGACGAGGCACAAAAGCGCACATACGCGCACTAGCACAACGCGTATCCGCGCATTCGCTGCGACACACTCACACACACACACACACACACACACACACACACACACACACACACACACACACACACACACAGGCAGGGTGACACAGACGCGTAGTGACAGCCTCTCTCCTCTGGCAGGGAGTGGCAGGGCTGAAGCCCCCCAGGCGATGCTGCTGTTGCTGCTACTGGAGTGAAAAAAAAAAAAGATTCAGACAATGCCCCCCCCCACACACACACACACCTTCCCCACCAACCTCTTACTTACCCCCCCTCCCACAACACAACCACCACCAAGAAACCTCGCTCTATGTCTTTTCTGCCCCCCTCCATCCCATCCCCTTTTTTCCTCACTAACCCCTGTCTGTCAACACTAAGTGTGTGTGTGTGTGTGCGTAGCTTCCGTTAGCGCGAGGCTAAATGGCCGCTGCCTCCTGCCTCTGAGGCTGCATGTGTCTGATGTCAACTGTACCTCTGTAGTGTGTGTGTTTCTGTGTGTGTGTGTGTGTGTGTGTGTGTGTGTTTAGGGGGAGTGGGTGGAGGGGGGTAGGGGGTGGCGGGCCGGTCGAGGGCCTGAGGCGAACGTCCCCAACGCTCACTGGAGGGGAGTCAATAATCATTAGTTTTCCAGGTGAGAGGTGCTCGGAGCGTGAACCATCGACCTCTTTCTACCCTTCATGTTTGATTGCCAACTGCTCCATCATATATATATATATATATATATATATATATATATATATATATATATATGCGTGTGTGTGTGTGTGTATGTGGGGGTGTGTGTGGACAATGCATGTTTACAGAGCTCCAACTTTATCCAATAGTAAACTAAAGAAAGGCAAAAGTTTTCGAGGGTGCCTCAGAATGGATGAAGTGACCATTTATACCTGTACTCTGGTGTCAATGTCACAACTATAGGACAATGGTGTCCTTAAAAATGCCTCAAAAGCTATTATACAAGCCCTTTTACAATCTTTATTTTAGGCTTTAGACTGATTATCTATCTTCTTATGAACATGTGACTTTACAATTGCTCGCTAAGCCACAGAGTTATGCAATGTTTAGGAAAAAGAAATGCATCTATGGAGGGATATGTTATAGGGTAACCCTAACCCTAACCCCAAGTGCAATGCAAGGTCATACAGGCCACCGCACCTCAACACTTCCATCAAAACCAAAACACGCACAGCATAGTAGCATTTTCTCGGTCATCATTCTAGTCTCTTTGAAATGGCTATGAATAAAGGCGTACTTTGTATCCCTTCCCAAGTCATAATTTTCAGAATTCTGCTGTTTGTTTTTCAATATCAAAACAGTTTTGTCCTCGGGTAAGACAATTGACAACAAAGTTCTATGGAGAACAAGAAGGCAAAAATTAGCATTCATGGGTGCTACCTGTAGCTGTCCCGTAGCGATCCAGTGGTCAGGATTCCTGGTTTTCACCCAGGTGGGTTCAACCCCTGCTCTGGGAATGAATCTGTCTATCTTGAATAGGCAACAGAACCAAATGAAGTCAATTGAGTTGTACAAACATCTCGAATTCATGCGATCAAACGTCGAACCTCCCTCCGTCCTCTGCTCACAAAGCCTGCAATGTGCCCATCGCGTCTCATATCAGTTCCAGACCCACAAGACTTACCATGGGGGGTCCTACAGCGTTGAATCCCCGAGTCCCTCTCGCTGTTGTAGGGGAAATAAAAGGGGAGACATCCACCCGGATGGCTGACGGAGGAGCGCGCGGGCGCACGCGGGCTCATAAACATGCGAGAATGTGGGTCACATGCTTCAAAGGGAGCATTTTATGTTTGACTTTAATGAGCGAGAAGGCTTCAAGGATGAGGACGAACTTATCCCCGGATTGGTCTCGCGTGTCGGGAACACCTCCGCCGGCAGGGGTTCGTCTTGCACCCGGGGCTGCTGACAACGAGCGGTAATTTGGGTGCGCGCGGTATTGACAGGCGCGCTGGAACCGCGCAAAATATTATTCAACTGTTCCGTCGATATACAGATTTATTTGAAGCTTGTGCGCGACGTGTTCGCGGATCAAAGCGTCTATCTCTGCATGGCGTGCGTGCGCGCGTGCGTGCGTTCCTCCAAGTGTATTTAGCTGCAGGTTAGTGGCCTGTGCATGCCTCTATTACTCACAATACTTCCTTATGGCAGCCTCAAGGATTCCTGGCTATGCACCCTGAGGCTACTGTTACGTCCACACCTCAAGCAACGAGCCCGCGGAAACCTCCGGATTTTCAACCAGCCGGGGCAAGTCTGCTGATTACTGATTGTTTCTTCATTTGTCTCTTCATTTTGGGGAGCCCGACCTCCAGGGCCGGCGCCGCTCCGGATGTCCGCCGATTGTCTGTCGTAATGTCGTCGCCCGGAGAAAGGGGAGCCGTGAAACAGCATCTGACGCAACCAGCTTTCCATAGCTTCTAGGTCAACTGTCAAAACGAGTCCAGCTTGGCCGAGGCAGCCTGTTACGGGAGGGAGAGCGTCCCGTCCAGAATGATAAACGCGTCACTGGAGTGATGCGAGACCGCGGTGAGAAAGTTTGTCAGGTAGCGGGGCGCCCGCTGCATCAGCAGAAACTATCGATTTTCCTCCTCCTTACCGGAGAGTGAAAGAGAGAGGTCTCGGGATTTTTTTTTACAGCACGCGCCGACGTCTGCAGCGAGGGACAGGCGCGGTCGGACGGCCTTTCATGCCGTAAACAACCGTGCCCCTCGCTTTAAGGTAAATATTTTAGAGGGGCAGAGAGTCACGAAAAAGCGCAACATTGTGTGCTTTCATTCAACAGTTTTCAGCAGGGATGGAGAGATGGAGACGGAGAGAGAGAGAGAGAGAGAGAGAGAGAGAGAGAGAGAGAGAGAGAGAAAGAGAGAGAGGGATATGAAGAAAATGTTCCCAGATGGTAGCAAACCAGAGGCGGTGGATAGATGTGCTCCGACTGACACCTTTTGCATAAACTGAACTATCCTGGTTTAACCTGGAGCTCCGTAGCTTTCCCATAGAGCGACAGACTATAATCAACACACTCGATTTCTAAATGCATTGCTCAGGTGGAAACCTAAACCTAGTTTGTGGCATCATCTGCCATTACTTTCAAACTGACTTAAGTGCTGAAAGTTGAAGCGTTTGTCCAAATATGTGTCCTGTCATTTCAACGCGCATCTACAAAAGATGGGGATGCTGTGGAAATGTCGATTAACAGTTAGGAGATTGCATTAATGGTGATACCTGGATTCAGCGTTTCTCAACACCAAAGGAGATTCCAGCTGGAACAGGGTCTTGACTCGTGCACGTCGGGTCTGCCTTTACCGAGTAGATCTTTGTCAGTCACTTTGGAAAAAAGCATCGGCTGAATAACTCGAAAAATGTCTTTGCGGCCCAAAAAACAAACATTGTTTTCAACTACCTGAGCCAAATACAGATGTGAAAGATGGGCTTTAACGCAAAGTATAGTTCGGGGTGGTCTTACTTTAATCTGCGGAGGGCCTGGAGTTTCCTGCCCTCCCTGTGACTTCGCTCCGCGTTAGCTCCACCGCCATGATTATACATTTACCCAGCAGGTCACCGGGGTCGATCCGACCGCGGGCGGCGCCCATCGATTCCTCCACCCGGACGGCGGCCGCCGCCACGTACAGTTGCGGGGCTCAAGGCGACGTATCGGAATCACCCGCGCGTCCCTCCTCTCCCCGTCGCTTGTTTACCCCGCCCGTACCCGAGGTCTGATCCTGCGCTCGCCGCGGCCCCGGCGTCTAATCCGGGCGTAACCGCCGCGACTCTCGCCTCGCGCTCTGCTCTGCTCGGAGAATTAACAAGCAGAGAGCGTGCCTCTGTCTGTCTGTGTGTCTGTGCGTGCGCGTGTGTGTGTGTGTGTGTGTGTGTGTGTGCGTGAGCTTAAGTGTGACTCGCATGGGGGTGGGCTAGTGTGTGTGTGTGTGTGTGTGTGTGTGTGTGGGTAAGTGTCCATGAGAGTATGAGGTTGATTAGTCCAGGTTTTAATGTGGTGTGGTCGGCATAGCCTCGGGTCATGCAACAGGCCTATTGTGGGAGGCAGAGTGAGAGAGAGTGAGTGAGAGAGAGAGAGGAAGTGTGTGTGTGTGTGTGTGTGTGTGTGTGGGTGTGTGCACTGTATGTGTGTGTGTATGTTAATGTGTCTAATTAAAGGCGTAGGGGATCATGCTCCGGCACTGAGCTCTAGCAGCCGCCTGACGCAGATATGACCTCAGGCCATGGTCTATCTCACACACACACACACACACACACACACACACACACACACAGACACACACACACACGCACAAACACGTACACACACATACGCGCACTCACAGATAACTGCACTTGCAAACAAAGTAATATACATCCATGCACGAGTTACGACCACATCCCTCCACACCCCTGCTAGTTGGAAACAGACACACACACACACACACACCAAGGGAACGGAGCAACCGCAGAACTGCCCACCCATACAAAAAAGCTCTCACACAGACACACACACACAAATTCACACACTATTTGGAAACAGCCTTTTTTCCCACATCGTCCTTGAGCCGGAGTGTGACCGATGACTAGACGGAGCAGGGACCCGAGGAGAATCCAGTGGACGCGCCCGGGGTTTCTCTGTTTTTCTCCGAGTAAATCTCTCAGTCGATATGTCACTTCCACACGTTCGTGAACACACTTTCGGAGAGAAAACAACGGCTCCCGGTGCGCCGGCCGCTGCCCCTCGTACATTCCCCAAATCGCCTGGTTTGTGGCGGCAGGAGGTGAGAGGAGCCAAAAGCGGCTCAGGGCCGCAAACTGGGCCGATAACCTGCCACAGACCACGCAAACCTTTCTGGGCCGGTGTCAGACTCAAGTACAGCAAACCGCTGACTGTCAAACCGCAAAACGGAAGGAAAGGGCTTTGTCTGCGATCGAGTGAGGTGTCGTAATGCGAAATCGCGTTTTTTATTGTTCAGCTGCAGGGAAAATAAACACGAGCCGAACCGCTCTCATGCACGTTGTCAAATGCCGTCGCGCTGTCGTGTCCCATTCGTTTTGGCGTCCGGTGCGCGAAACCTTTAATCTCCTCCAAGGTAGAGACATTTATGTCGATTTTTAGACGCGTAGAGCAAAACAAAGACGAAAATGCTGGATGGGTATTCCGGGGGGGGGGGCTGAAGGGCTCCCATCTCAAACTGAACGTCTTCATCGATGTTTGCCTCCTCGAAATGCTTTTGCCCGAGCATCTGGCTGCATGTCTGCTCCAGCGTTTCTGCCCTCAGTCCAGTCCACTGACTCTAAAGCCAGTACCAAATATGAAAGCGGCATCCTAATGCTACCACAATCCAAGCGGGGTTGAGAGGGAGAACTGGGCGAGGAAGCTCGGGTGAGGGGAACGGGAGCAGAAACTCTGAGAACTGGTCTGATAATGCCGCAGGTGTGGGCGCAGCCCAGTGGCGGACCGACCTTCACAAAAACACCAACAAAGAAACTAAAGTGAACTTATTTGTTGTGTATATTTGTGGTCTGCACTTTCAAATTATGCGAAGAAGCTATCAAAATCCAGGGAGTTATTCCAGACAGATGAGTGCATCCTTTACCTGCTGTTTCCCCTTTCCCAATCTACCATTCGAGATATTGATAATCCCTGCATTTTGTTATGCAAAACTTTGGATTACTCAAAAGCACAACATTTGAGCAGCAAACTTTAACTTAACATGTTTTTCTTTAAGCGTGAAAATGATTTTACGTACTGTATTGAACCACCTGCAGACCTCAGTGTTCCAAACTGATTTTAATGCCCCACCCTTCTCTCTCTCTCACACTGTGTGTGTGTGTGTGTGTGTGTGCGCGCGCCAGAGAGAGGACAGCTCTGGAAACAGCACACTCCATTTGAGATGGAGATATTAAAGACGCAGAGCCGGAGCAGCCGTGTGAGAGTGGAGCTCGATGTGCTGTGACAGTTTGTGTGTGTGTGTGTGTGCGCGCGCGTGTGTGTGTTTCAGGAAGGTGGTGTCGGTGGTGGGCGGGCTGGAGGGTGTAGGGCTGTAGGGGTGGGGGGGGGTGGGGGGAGGGGGTCGGGGGAGTGAGCTGGAGGGGAGGAGCGGGGGAGTCGTATGGGTGTCAGGGTGCTAGCAGTCTGTCGCCCAAGGCTGTGACATTACCGCACTTCTGCTCCGCTTCAAAAGAACCAAATCTAACTGACGACTGCTGTGATGGCTCCGAGTGTGTGTGTGTGTGTGTGTGTCTGTGTGTGTGTGTGTGTGTGCGTGCGTGTGTGTGACAGCGGTACATACTGTATGTGTGTGTCTAAATGACGCTCACTGTGATCTGAAATTGGGATAATGCGCTGTGACACGCAGCCTAGCGAAAGGCTTGAGACTGTATTACCCTACTTAACTGCACCCAGGGCTCTCTTTCTGTGTGTGTGTGTGTGTGTGTGTGTGAGACCGTGTGTGTGCGTGCGCGCACGCGCGCGAGGCCTAACACAGATTGATAGATTGATTGGCAGATAGATAAACAGGTTGTGCGCGGGAAGCCATGGGTGGATTCCGTATTGAGTTTGCGGCGTGGGCAAAGCTGAGCAGTTTTCACCATCGATGAGCGCTATCGAACGCTCAGAATCAGTCAGGAAGACCCATAAGTCAGCCAGAGCCCAGGATAACCGGCTGGAGATTTGTTCTGCCAGGATATACATGTTATATATCTATATATATATATATATATATATTTAGAAAAAACTCTTCTAATGAATTCTCTGAACACAACAGTGCTACGTAGACGACGCCGGAGCACCGAACCACGGAGGCGGACGAACGCGGGGACGGTTTCGGGGAGACCCTCGACCTCCCTGTTCCGGGGGAGGAGGGGGAGACCTCGGCGTCCTCCGATCGCTGGCCGCGTGGCGCCGACGCGGGGCCGCGGCGCATGAAAGATTCACGCTAAGTGGAAGCCGCCGTGAAACTTTAATGCGGCGGGAAGCGAGCGAGCGCGGCGGCGCTCTGGTTGTGGAGGCGGAGGCGGCGCGAGCGACCGTGACCCCGGACTCCTGCTCCGTCTGGTCTGGCCGCTCGCAGCTCTCGCTACGCCCAGACTCCTGCTAAACGTTGAACGCGATCTTGTGCCGGGTAGTTTCGGCGACATAAGCGTATGTATCCTAATAAGGAAACGAGATGGGGCATTATCTTCTCCCACTTCCCCATTTTCTACTATGACACTAGTACCACTGACCGGCCAGCTTAGTTTAACAGCTATAAGGAGTTTAATTCCGATGTCAGCCTGCAAAGGTTAAATAGCATAAATAGTATGTACACAAAATGTGGACAGTGTACAGATCGCACACATAAACATATGCATGTACACATACAGAGGTAATTGTCATGTGTGAGTGTTTCGGGTGCAGAAAAAGATGTGTGTGTGTGTATGTGTGTGTGTGTGTGTGTGTGTGTGTCCAATGTAAAGGACCGGACACCACACCTGTCTTCACCCTATGTGCACACAGCACAAAGCAGGTAAGAAAATAATGCTCAGATGAAACCTTAACAAAGCGTACCAGTATGAATTTGCCCGAAAAGGGCTTAATTGCGGACTGAGGTAATGGAGGGAAGAGCTGATTGGTTGGGGGTAAAGCGGGCGTGGCTAGGGAGACTGCCAAAGCTAACGAGAGCAGGTGCGGGGGGAGAGGAGCGCAGCAGGGGGTGGGAAAGTGTTGTGTCCTACAAATGAAGACATTCCGCGTGTTTGACATCCACACACACACGCATACACGCACACACACACACACACACTCACAGAATGGCAGTGGCAGCTCCATTAGCACTTCTAAGGCACCTCCGTGTCACCGTGACATGTTACCACATGACAACTTTAAATCACCTGTGTGTGTGTGCGTGTGTGTGTATGTGTGTGTGTGTACGCACATGCTCCATGCACAGCGGGGGACGTGGGAATAGCGTCCGGGTCCGGGTTTTTTTTATTTTGTTTTTTTTTTATGTGCGTTTAGGCGAGCGTGCGCGTGCTACGCACTCATGAAAGGGCGGTAATTTCACGCGTGGTCAGACGGCTGCATTTCAGCTTTAGCCTGGAGTGTAGCAGGAACTCCTTAACTGTTCAATGACTTTAGCTTGAGGCAAGGTCCGCCTACACACACACACACACACACACACACACACAGGCGCACACACGCACACGGAGACACGCACCTATGAAATTACACCCATCTACTTGTTCCGCTTCCACACGCGCACGCACGCACGCACGCACCGAGGCATTTGTTGCTGTAAGGTGCATGTAGTTGCTTTACGCCGGAAGGGAAGATCACTGCTTTGTCTGTTTGATAAAGCCGCAACGTCCATCTCCTTCAAAGAGCGGCGCGCCGATCTGACGCGAGGCGAGCCTGTTGATGGATTTGACGATTACGCCGCCCAGGGCGCCCGAGCGAGGGGCATCCTCCGCCGCCTCCTCCTCCTCCTCCTCCTCCAGGTGTGTGAAACCTGTTGAGGTAACTGTTGTCGTCCAGGACAGGAATCGTCTGTGGCTGTCCGTTTTGCCTCATTCCTTTGTGTACGTAAAAAGCTCCGCGTGATCCCACTCTGCTCCTCCCATGATTATTGCAAACAGCCCCAGCACGTCCACCGCTCCTAATTTCTCAAGCTATGAGATGACGCCGTTCACCGGCTTCCTGAGTCGGGTTGACCTCTGACCTTTTAAGCCGGCAGATAAGAGGAGGGGTAATTCTTTGTTTCCAGCTGTCTCATTTTTGAGCTTTTGCTACTTGTGTACATTATGTACAATCGATGTTGTACACAAAAACATCAAATATATGTCTCTAAATCATGAGTGTAAGACATGCAGATCAAATCGGTGTTAATGCATTTGAAGCAGCACTGGCTCCACACTGGATCAGATCTATGTTGTGTAAAAATACCAGAAAGCAGAGAGTCTGTTCCTGCTCCTGACGCATGAGTCACCCTCTGCAAAGTGTGTGAAGTGTGCTTCCAGATGCAGCGAGGCGCTGAGGCCGGATAGAAAGGGAAGCACCGGGGACCTTCCGGGAGCGCCGCCTCTGCTCCGGCTCGATCCCCCCCCGGCAGCCGGATAAAAACATTCACCTGTCGCCCCGGCCGCAAATCCGAGCCCTCGCTCCTCCGCCGCTGCAGCGGCAGCTGTCACTCCGCCTGACGGGCCCGTCTGATCAGCTCCCCGGGATAATCCTCCGGCACCGGGAGGAGCAGAGCGAGGGGCATGTGACCCGGAGACAAACTCCCCCTCAGCCCTTTGTTCCCCCCTCTTCATCATCATCATCGTCGCCGTCGTCGTCGTCACGGTCACATCTGGAGCGAGGTCAGGGATGCGGGACTCTGCTCAAGATTGTTTCATCCCGAGGATAATAAGAGACGAGGACAAATGCATTCTTTTTTTCCCCCTCCCTCGTTTTGCATCACACAATATGGTAATATATGGTAATGGTGGGAGAAGAAGGGGAGCCGCGAACGCTGCCTCCTAAGAAGTTGCTAAAATGTTTTTTTTTTACACTTTTTCAAAAAAAAAATGTATTAAAAAACATTAGGAAACGTTGCTCGCGGAATTAGAGTCCAAAGCCTCCCGTTTGTGGCACTGTGTTGGCTCGTACTCTTCCATCCCATTCATTATATCTGCCGAAAGTCTGTCTCCAGGGCACACGGGGCGGAGGCAGGGGAATGCAACCTGGACAGGTCACCTGTCTGTCACACACACACACACACCATTCACTCTCATGTGTTTTTGGATTGTGGAGGAACTCAGAAACATGAAGAGAAAACAGAAATCTGCAGAAAGGCTGCAGAAAGTCTGCACGGGCTTTGAACCGGGAACCTCCTTGCCGAGCCCACTGTCACCCCCGAAAAATATCTACGAACAATAATTCCTGTTTACCCCGACATACCCGTCAACAGGTTGGATTTTACGGCGTCGACAGACCAGGTTTCTTCACCACACACATCGGGAGAGGGTTCATAAAAACGTGAGCCAAAATAACCTGAGTTTCGAGTTTCAGGCGAATTTCAGGATCTGAGGATTCATGAGATTTTAGCACTTAGTTCAGAGGCAACAAAGAGATCACACCGCAGAAATGAAGGCTTAAACTGTAATTTAGGTTGTCCTGGATTTTTTGCCCCTTTTTTTCTTTGCTTTTAGGCCTCCTTTTCTTTTCATCTGTATTATTAATTTGTTGGTTTATTTAACAGAGACGGGGCACATTAATAAACATTGCTGTTAAGGTGCCAGATTTGGCCATGAGGCTGTTTTATTTCATCCTCAGAGTTCCTGGGCACGCGTTCTCAAAGACGCCTCGGAAACCGGATCGTTGCTCCTGCCTGCCGAGCCCGTAACCAGCTGAAAGATGTTCCAGAAGAGACAGAGAAATGTGTACATTTTGTATAACTCACCAGGAGGGATAATATAGCGCGTGGCGCTGCACCGGGAATAGTAAAAAAGAGACATGAAAACGTAATGATGATAAGACACAGACGCTTCAACTTCCCCACCCAAATGCAAAGGGAAGAAACGGAAAAAGTCCCGCGTATGTCCGAGTGCCACTGCAGCCTAAAGTTCCCAACCCCGGGACGAATGAAAGGAGCATTTCACCTTTGTCGGATCGAGAACCTTTCTGCGTGGCTTTTGCGCGTTCTCCCCATGTCTGCCTGGGTTTTGTCGGGCTGCTCTGGTCTGCATCAAGGTCAGCTGGAGAGACTGAATGATGTGTGTCTGTTTACTGTTTGTACCTCAGCCGCATCCCCATTACCCCCCATACCCCCCATTCCTACAGAGCAGGTGAGATAATGGATGGACGGACGGACGGACGGATGGGCACGGTAGCTCTCATTTACAGTGCCACGGCCGTTCGACCGCAGGCAGACCAAGTCTGGGGCGAAGCAAACCGGTGTCTCTCCATTGATTAGGTACAGTTCGAACACACACGCACGCGGGCGCGCTCCAAATAAAAAGAGAGAGGGAGAGAAATTGTGGGTTCAACAGCGGACTGGATGCTTCCTCCTTGTTTCTAAAGTGCATGTTTAAGTTAATTCCGGAGCCTAAGCTACTTCCTGTGCTTGACAAGCTGCTGTACATTCGCTAAGCTGCAGAGGCTGTCAGCGAGTCTGTGGACGGCTCCGGCGCTACTTAGCAGGAGGAAGAGGAGCCCCTCTGATCTCCCAGGATTACACGGCGCCTGTGTGTGTGTGCGCGCGAGCGCGTGCGCGCGAGCGCGTGCGTGCGTGCGCGCGTGCAGGCGAGCGAGCGAGCGAGCGTGGGCCCTGGATGGCTTAAGACGGACTGTATATTAGAGGGGAATATTAAGAGTCTCCGGAGTTTCACACCTTCCTCGCTTCTAAAACGCTGGCCGACTAATGAGAGAGAGAGACAGATGTGGAGAGGGCGAAAAAGAGAGAGAGAGAGAGAGAGAGAGAGAGGGAGAGATGGAAAACACAGACGGCCTGTCTCCCCATCGCTGACGTATTGACATGCAGGTCATGTATGTGTGTGCGTGTGTGTGTGTGTGTGTGTGTGTGTGTGCGCGCGCGAGAGAGAGAGTAGTGAGTGCATTCGTGCAGTAGTAGGCTGCTGGGTTAGAGGATAATTGCCAAACCGTTGGGACCTGAGCTCTGCCCGGCCTGTCAAAGCAGGCGTGACAAAACCTCCAATCAACCCTGCAGCAACCAGAGAGAGAGAGAGAGAGAGAGAGAGAGAATCCAGGCTACCGTGCCTCTTTTTAGAAAATGATATCATTCACATTCTCTGCATATATTTAGTGCCAAATTATTTTGTATGCAGATGTACCAAACTCTCCCTTTCTCTCTCTCTCTCTCTGTCTGTCTGCTTATTTTATTATTTATCTATTGGTCTGTCTCCCCGTCTGTCTTCCTAAGTGTGTGTATGCACATGTGTGTGTGTCTGTGTGTGTGTGTGTGTGTGTGTGTGTGTGTGTGTGTGTGTGTGTGTGTGTGTGTTAGCTGTGACCTTGTGCAGCGGTTTCGGACCTTTCGACCGGTCGCTGTCGAGATGGGATTGACAGATGCAGCACGGGGCCGTGATTAGACTGCGGCCCCCCCGAAATGAGATACTGTACACACTCACGTACACACACACAAACCTGCTCCACACACACACACACATTGTGACACACGTGACCCACCGTGTGTGCGTTTGCATGTGCAAAGGCACGCTGTGCCATTTGCATTGTCGAACAATGATGGAAATTATGCAGTGGTATAGAAAGCGAGGGCGTGAGTGCACACACACACACATGCAAATATATATAAGAGGCCTACAGTATGCACACGCGCACACACACACACACTCGCACACACACATTGCCTGTGGTAGTGAGTGAGTCTTGTGGTGATTACTGTAGCGCCGCTAGGCTGATGGTTTAGGGCTAGCCACAGCTCCCTCTCTCTCAAAAATGCACACGCACACACACACACGTATCAAACACGTGTGTGTGCGTGTACAAATCTACTGTACACACACGCACACACACACACACACAGTGAGGATGTCACCCACTGTCGGGGGATGCGGGCGGTTTGCCTGACGCTGGGTTTCTTCCCAAAGCGCTGCAGGGGAAACCTAAGGAGAGCGAGACAGACAGAAGAGGAGGAAAAAGGAGGAGGAGGAGGAGGAGGAAGAAGAGGGAGGAGAATTTAAGGACTGGTTTTGGTGGTTTGGTGGTTTGGTTTCCTGCTGCTGTGAACTGGAGACACGCCACAAAGGTGAACTCAGACAGAAGGCTGCGAGGTGCGTGCGTGTGTGTGTGTGCGTGCGTGTGTGTTCTCTCTTTCACTGAGTTGCTGCAAAGTCTGCAAAGCGGCAACTGATGCAAACACACACAACTTTAACAAATGTACCTACGGGTACGAAGACAGAAAGCTCAACTTTGGGCGTCTTCTGTCGCCCCGACACCGCTCCCCGCAGCTGCCTGGCGAACCCCCTCACATTTGGCATTTTTCATTCTTGAAATCAGCGAAAATGAAAGACAAAGCTTTCGTGTGGAGGAACGAGGAGGCTCGACTCGCATTTACTTAGATTGGAACAGAGTCACTCCATCATTAGATCCCTTCTCTCGAGCTGCCAAAGTCTTCATACGGCGAACTTTAGAGGCTTTACAGTGGGGATACGTCGTTGCTGGGGCGCAAGTGCACTTTTGATTTTTCTACCTGTTTAATAAGGGAGGATGCCAGATCGCACCGGCGTTTGCACTGTTATTCCTTTCAAGATTCATGGAGTTTGTTAATTCCGCTCTCTGAAAAACACACGAAGAGAAGAGTTCCGCCTGTGCTCCTCACATTCACATTCGTTCACCTGTTTTGTCGTTGGAGAGAATACTGGGGGTGTGTGTTTTACTGAAAACTATACTGAATTCTCTCTTCACGCGCCGACACCGAACCGGGCAAAATGAACAAACTAAACCGCCTCTAACGGTGCAAGAGGGGGAAAAAAAAGATAAGATCTAGACATTTTCAAAGTCCCGCTGTTTTTATTTAATTTTGCAATTGAAACTCTGCAATTTGTTTGTGTCGGGCTGAGGATGCGAGCGTGTCGGAGCGTGTCAATGTGTGTGTGTGTGTGTGGGTGCGTGGACCGAGGTCACCTTCCCCCCCCGCTCTCCACCTGGGAGTGTGTGTTCACAGGGTGTCTGTGCTGAGGGGATCCGGGGTGAATACAGAGTGGAGGCACAGTGGGAATAAGCTGTCAGATGAAACGCCGAGGAGCTACTGAGAGACACTAAAAGAGAGAGTGTGTGTGTGGGTGTGGGTGAGTGTGTGAGTGTGTGTGTGTGTGTAGTGCCACTCTCACTCTGCGTGCGCTTTTGTCTGTTTGTGCATGCGGGCATCCACTTCCTGAAGCCTCGTGTGTGTGCATGTGTGTTTTTGCTTGTCTGTGTATGGCTCTACCTACAAGAATGTGTGCGTGTGTGTTTATGTATGTGTGTGTGTGAGAGAGAGAGTCCAGGGGAGCTCTAGTTGAAAGGGAAAGCCCTCGCTCTCTACAGACTGACTTAGGATTCTCTCTGCCTTCCCCAGAGTTCACTGCGTTGGCCCTGCACACTGGACTTTCTCTCCTCTATTTACACAGTCATGTAATGTCCAACTCTTAAGCATCTCTCTCTCTCTCTCTCTCTCTCTGGCTGTCTCTCTCATACACACACATACACACACAGGCTTTCAGCCTCTCCTGTTGAACTGTGCACTCTTGAACCTTGTTACTTTGAGCCTGTGCGAGTTCACTTGGTTTCGAGGATGGGGGAGCTTTTATATGCAGCATACACACACACACACACACACGCACACACATACACACACAACTTCTTCTAGAAGTCCTCGACCGGCAAGACAGGCCGACACATTAAAGCAGCTGGAGGAGGAGGAGGATGAAGAGGAGGAGGGGTAGGTCCAGACACTCAGAGATTGATACAGCACTGCCTCGACTTTGAGGTTCTTCAGATGAGGACTTTAATTAGGTTAGCTTCAGTGTGTGTGTGTGTGTGTGTGTGTGTGTGTGTGTGTGTGTGCGTGTTGCACCACATCAGCTTTAGAAAACACCGTCATGAAGAATCCTATCAGTCCAACAAAACTGTTTCTTCCAGCAGGAAACTTCATTACAGAGTATGTAAGTCATGGGTATAAAAAGATCGGTTTGGTGAAAATTTGACAACGAATACCTTCATGTGCCGTCTGATTCCTGGTCCTCATTTAGATCTAGTTAAGATTCTTGGGAAATCCCACACACACAGCTGTTTGACTCTAATTGGAAACTAAATATAAACACATTCATATTAGAAATAAATAACGGTATGTGATCGACCACCGTCCACTGTGATTCTGCTCCAGCTAACCTAAGTTGTTTGACGTCCTTGCGGTGCATTCTGGGAGACCAGCCCGGCCATCCGACAACAGCCAACACTCAAACTTTTATTACTTTTATTAGTGTGCTTGTGGGCTGTTTTGACCTCCCTCCACTTCACAGTTGAACAAATATCAATTCTGCGCAGAATTAGTGAAAATAATCCATCTCGTCTCATTGCTACCGGAGGAAGTTCCTGGTGGAACTTTCCCTAGAATGGGAAGACGTATCAGGACATCGAGAGGCGATCTTCCCTCTCTGTGATTCCTTCTCTGGCTTTGACAACAGGCAGTGTAATCACCGATGGTTTTCGTGTACGTTTATGCCTGTGAAACAAAATGAAGCGGAGTCTTTTCCATCCGGCAGCTTTTCTCTGCGCATGGAGCAAACTGCACCGTCAGGAAGTTGTTGGTTCCAATCGCTGCGAGAGGAAGAGAGGGGTATGGTAATGGCACCGCGATGAGAAGAAGACGCGCGCGTGTGTGTGTGTGTGTGTGTGTGTGTGTGCGTCTGTGTGTGTGTCCCTCAGGTGAAAACAGGGGAACATGGAATCAAATCTGAGCCAACATCCTGAGATTGTTCCTGTTGATAAATTGATATCATTAAATATAAATGGCGAGCGCTTCGTTCCCTGACGCCGCGGGCTTGGAGCGGCGAAACAGCGATGCTTTGAATCCGAGGCTGGAAATTTCCTCCAAATCATCAAATCTGACAACAAAGGAAAACTCAAATAGACTCCCTTAATGAGTTAAACACACATGCGCGCGCACGCACGCCTCGCGCACGCGCACCTCTCGATCTAATGAGTCTTTTAGCCCGTCTTCCTTATCCGTCTGTCTCCTCCCGGCACACGCAAAACACGGCCTCACACACACGCACACACACACACACTCGCACACACTTTTTGTATGATCAATCCACATCAAACACGCATTTAAATATTCATATGAGGTGTTAGAAGATGGTTGGTCGGCCTCTCTCTTCCCACACCGCCCCATCCCTCTCTCACTCTCTCTCTCTCTGTCTCTTTCTCTCTCCAGGTATATTAATAATTCCCCCTGTCTCTTCCCACCACACAGAGTTGGTTTTTTCCCTTCAGACAAAGTTTCTAGAAGTTTCTATAAATTAATAAGAGTGTGTTCTCTGTGAAGCCGGCAGCTTTGAACCCGGGCGTATTGATCTTGCAGGTGAGTCGGCCGTGCCGGATCACGACTTCAAACAGAATCCGATGTTCCTGTGAAGAGGCCCGGCCCAGCCCAGAACAATGCCCACATTACCCCCGTCCGCATGACTGGTCCAATCTCGGTTTTGGAGAAGGGGGTGGGGGGTGGGGGGGTGCTGAGGGGGGTGCGGGTTGGGGGGTTTTTAAGGAGGAGGGGGGCAGGGGGTGTGTAGGACAGACAGGAAGTAGCCGGGGCGCGTGGTCGAGGAGGGTTAAGATGGCTGAGCTGGAATTTTTTGATCCTAGTGATTTTGAGCAGAGCAGCGGGAAGTGAAATCAGCGCTGGATATTGGATGTGATTGAGATGTTGAATTAATCACAGGGAGGAGCGGCTGCTGCTGCTGAGGCTGCTGGGGCTGCCGAGGCTGCCGAGGCTGCTGAGGCTGAGGTTGAGGCTGAGGCTGCTGAGGCTGCTGAGGCTGCTGAGGCTGAGGCTGCTGAGGCTGCTGAGGCTGCTGAGGCTGCTGAGGCTGCTGAGGCTGCTGAGGCTGACTGACACTTTCTGGATCATTATGCTTCCTTCAGGTGCAAACGAAGTTAATTTCCTTCCAGTTTCCTTTCCAATTAAGTGGCAATATGATTAGATGATACCAATAGCGATAATGATATTCATATCAATGCTGATACTGACACAGTACCCAGTACACAAAAAGTTCAGAAAAGGGAAATCGAAAAGTTTTTTCTTCAATGAAAAATAATAGAAAAGTTGCACGGTTTACAACTATTTATCACAGAATTTACCAATGTCACACTTACTTCAATGACCTAAATAATTACTTCACAATATGTGTGTGCTGGAATGACCATGATTATTGACATAGTATTATATGCAAATGTAAACAAATGTAAACAACAAAGAGGTAAACAAAATATTCTTCTTCTGTTATCTATTCAAGACTGCAGTGACAGTATCTTTACTTATATATTTACTTATATACATAATATTTATTCTAGCTATTAATGAGAATGGAACCTTGAGCAGAAGTGCTGAAATTGAAGCTACTGATCATTCAGCGTCGATCTGCAGTACGTCACTGATCCACTTCCACACATGCACACAGGAAGACACTCGGGTTCAGTCACGCTTGCTTTTGACTTCTGATGAAATCTCTCCCGTTTTAGTGAATCTGAAGCAACACAATTATCAAAATTGAGTAAAAAAATGTTTAATGGATTTACCGGAAGGGAGTAAGGAACGTCCGCACATTAAGTTCAAGATGTTAAATGTGTTCGCTGCATGCTCGCTAGACGTTACACTTCTGAGATATCGAAATGACTGCAAAAGTAGTTTGTTAGAGTAGCAAAAAATCCGAAATGTCCGTTAAATTAATACTGCGAACAATTAATATTGGGCACATTTGTCGAGCATTGGAGGAAGACGTTCAGCTGCTTCTCCATCAGCGCAGCAAGGAAGGTTTGTGCGTCCTCCGTGGTGTCTTCCTACCAAGCAAATCATTTGCAGCTGTTTGTTGCCCGATAGATGAAATACGGAGTCGGTACAGTCAAGGACAGAAGTGTTATTTTGGGGGGGTTAAAATGTTTTCTCGCAGTAAATCTTGAAATCTTTAGACTGGTTTCAGGAGGGATTTTCCCTTTATTTATTAGCTGTAATAGATGGATATTGCAATTTGTCTCTTTGCAAAAATCAGAAAAATCAGAAGCTGTTAATAGTTCTAACAGTATAAACACATTATGTGTCCTGCAAGTTCCTTTGGCTGCTTTAATTGGAATGCTGTTTCCAACTTAGTTTTGTTCAAAAATTCATGAATGGCATAAACTGGTGTGTGTGAATCCAGATCGCATTTCAATACAGTTTAACTTCAACGTCAACACTGTTTAACTATGCATCAATCACAATAACGAAACTGCTCTGGTTCTCAGTGAAGCCTTTCCGCCATGCGCTTTTAACAAGTTTCCGACTACGGATCATGCGTAACATGAACATCCAGCAGCGCAGGAGAGCACATCGTCGCCAGAATCGCTGTGCGATTTCAACTTTCTGGATTCATCTATCGCGTGCTGGTCCGATCTGCAGGGACCGTGGCAGTCTGCATCTCCTTTAGGTCTGAGACGTTCCCGCGTCGGCCCGGCGCGCGCAAGATAACAAAGAAGGCAGCGCGTGTACCTTCATCCGAGGCGATTGTTTCCCTGACAAACAAGGTGAAGTCTGCAGCGCCGTAATTGAGGCGGCGCGTTCCGGCTTGTTTTTAGATGAAATGTTCAAGGCACAAAAGTGCGGAACGGTGAAAGTGTGAAATGAAAGGGGAAAAAAAAGTTGAAGGAGTCTGTTTCAGCTTTGCGCACAAACACGGAGGCTTAACACCAGGGCGGAGAGCGTGTCGCTCCTCAACCTGTGTGTGTGCGTGCGTGTCTGTGTGTGTGTGAGTGTGTGTGTTAGGGAGAGTCAGACACGGGCTGTGTAAGCGCTGATTAGCGATTAGCAGGTCTGGAGGCTGACGGCAGAGCTGATCAGTATTTCCTCTGTGTGGGAGCTTTAGGGAACAAATCCCAACATTAACCCGGCTCTCATCTGCCTGGCAGAGCGCTTGCAGCAGCCTGCCAGCCATAGGCCGAACATCCAGCAACAACCGCAAGCCAAAGCACGCCAATCCTCCTCTGACGGCGCCTCATTGTTGTCTCACTCCAAATCAAAACCCCATTTGATCATTACAGAGCCTCTAATGTTGCTCTCGACATCAAGCCTGATGAGCCGTGACACGCCGCATTCAACTGAGAAGTCTAAAGTTTGTCGAGATCCGCTTGACAAAAACGTCATTTAAGTGGTACCCCTTGAGGGAGAGAGTCTGCACGCGCCTATAGTTCTATAAAAAGAGAAAGCCCCTTGAAGAGCAATAACTGGAGCAAAATGTTCCTTTCAAGGAGGTGGAGGTGTCTCGCGCAAGACACCGGAGGAGCTCCGGCGCGGAGTCGCTCCGACTTTGGCTCAAATTCAGTCGGAAGGCGCGGCAGGATGTCGCAGCCGGATGTCAGGGGGTGTGCAGAGCAGAGGCCGAGGCTCCCCGAGGACCACAGCCTGCTGTCATCTCTACCAGTCGCAGTGGTAACGGTCAGTCCGTCCGATATCGTCTGCACTGCAGATATTTCTCCTCAGAGTTGAGAGGATTCTCTCATCAGAGGACTGTTTTACAGAAGACTGGGAGGAGGGTTTGAGTGAGGTCTATGGGGGATAAAAGTCTTAAAACCCGAGTCTGTCCTCCCAGAACACTTCACACTAAATGTAACCTAAAAAAAAATCTTGATTTTAAAGGAGACCTGGAGTGATTGGATGGAGTATTCGGCCTTGCTCCCTGATGAATATCATAGAAATGCTTTATATGGACAATTCAATCAGACATTACAGGTAAACTACAGACTACAGTGTGAATAGACACATAAAGGTATAACAGCACTACTTATTGCATGTCTTTGTCTGCGTGTAAGTCTGTATTACTGTTCCTCAGTCTTGCATGAACATGCCGTGTGTTCTTGCTAAGCCCCTAAATAGAGATTTAGCTCCTTTTACTTCCTCAAGAGTTTCACCTGTTCTTTAAGTAAACTGTTGTCAGGTACCATTTGTTATGAACTGGCACTTTAAAAAAAATCAAAAAACAATTGAATTGAAATGCACTTCATGATACAAAGAACACAATGTTCTTCTTATGACACGTGTGGTACAATACATATGTCAGAAGTTTGTCCAATGAATGTGAATTGTTGCAGACTGGCATTATAACCCACTTTTTTGTGGTATATTTCATTTAATTTATGTATTTGTTGTTATTGTTTTTTTTGTGGGATGATTAAGTTAAACCTGATGTTGAAATTGCATTTCCGTCTGGTGTTGCTTATTGATTTTCTTTTGCTTTGCAGACCAGCCCGATGCAGTGCATGGCAGGTGTTTTGACATTGTGTATAATTGGATTTATTGGCATTATTACACCCGCAACCTTTGCTCAGACTTCAGATTTGCTCCCCGAACTGCAGCCACAGCAGGAAAGAAATTCCCTGAGGATGAGCTAGAGCTCATGGTGTGATTCACGTCAAATAAAATGAAACGTGTCCACGGTAACTTTTAATTACGACCCTTATTTTAACCTCTTTTTTAATGCCGCACACATACATAATGGGCTTTGGAGTTTCACCTAAATCTTATTCATCTCCGTTCCTTTATTGTTTCAAATAATTCAGTCTGTGTCAGTTTCACTCTGTTCATACGTCTTCAATCAAAAACCTTTTGAGTCTAATTCCTCCTCTTTCTTTTATTATCGGTGGATTCCTCCCAGAGGCGGCTGTGGTTTGATGGCTAACGTGCTGGAGTCTGATTGGCGATGACACCTGTCAATCCTGTGGGGAAGCCCCGCCCACTGTGGCCAGACCGAGCCGAGCCAGCCGAGCTGCTGTCAGTCGCTCATCACTCAGTCCTTTTCATGTTTGCCTTTTTTCTGTGTGTGTGTGTGTGTGTGTGTGTGTGTGTGTGTGTGTGTGAGAACAAGAAAAGAGTGGATTCCAGAATGATTCACTTGCTCAAACACACACACACACAACTACACACATATGTAGACACCAATGAGGCTGCTTCGTCTTGTAGCTACTGTGCACGTGAGATTTTTTCTCTCTTTTGAGTGTTTGTGTGTGCACACCAGTGTGTTTGCTCAACACACACACACGCACACGCACACACACACACCAATCTATCCACCAGCCCCTATGTTGTCTGCCAGGAGAGCAACATCAAAGAGACTCTAGCTGTGGGCATGAGGAGCCTGGAGACCCGGGAGGGCCTGTGGAGTGAAGACCAGGTTTGTAGAGGCAGCTAGAAAGTCAAGTGGCCACGGGGAGCCTGGAGAACGATGCGGGCCTGGAGATCCAGGCAGGCCTGGAGAACCTGGGGAGCCAGGTGTGCTGCGGTATAAGGGCAGAGACAGGTCCATGAAAAAGAGAAGGCGAAGGTGGTCCTGGAGAGCACAGCGGGCCTGAGGAGCGGTGGTGAGGCTCCATGAAAGAAGAATGAAGGTGGTCCAGGAGACGGAGGTGAACCCGGCCAGGGGAAAATGAAGAATTTAAGGGATGTGAGGAGGAAGGAGAGCAGAGACAGCGAGGAGCAGAGCGCTGAGTGAAATCTCACAGAGCTCCGCAGATAGATGCTGGAGCGATGCTCTTACGGTCAACGTCTGAGTTGATGGTGTTTCAGTTGAGAAGTTAGAAAAACGTGGACTCTCGCAGAAAAGCCTTTTATCGTTGGCATCACAGACGCCATGCATGCAAAGTGAATTAGAAACCGGCAGGAAACACTCACGCGGCTTCACACAGATCAAATCATTAAAAATGTGCTCAGTGGGGTTGCTGCAAATTTCTGAGCTCTAAACCTCTAAACTTTCAGAGATTTCTCATTTAACATCTCTGAGCCAGGACCTCATGAGGTCCAACCTCTGGCTACAACTGGAACAGCAATACAATACATTTCAAGTCACCTATGATGGACAATCCTGGCTAATTTTAAGCAATACAATAGAGTACAATACTGGACATAAATACATCACCACAGAAATGTTTTAATCTTTATTCCAAAATGTATGTGACGTATACCCAAGTTTTTCTTCATCACAAAATGGGCATATCAACCAGATGTTTGGTTTACTTTCCCATAACACTGAAAGTGCAAAATTGCATCCATTTGTCATCAAAATTTCTTAAGATAGAGCTAAGCCATTATGTCCATTGAGGGCTGATTTTAGGGTAAAAGGTAAAAGTAAGTGATACGTTGGGTTGCACTGCTGTTTTCACATCAGTGTCATCATATCTCTGATTGAAAACATAAGTGCTTCCATGGCCTGGGTGAATCGATGCACCCCTAACACAACACACGGCGCTGATGTTGTAACAATGGCCCAGCAGACAGACAAACAGACGGCGCGCTCCGGTCCCTGTCAATAACACACTTCCTCCATGAGACGCTGTCCACTTTTTATTGGCTGCGGGCGGAGACGGGGGGAGGTCCTGCAGCAGGCAGTGGGAGGCGGGCAGCAGGAGCAGGAGGAGGTGGTGGGAGGTGGGCAGGAGAACACAGGACTGCCGCTGTTGCCTCTGAGGCAGAGATCGGCTCCTCGCTCTCATCTGCCCGTCAGAGCCCTCCTCTGAGCTGCCAGTCAGGGTGATGGACGGCTGCTGCTGCTGCTGCTGCTGATGCAGGTGGAGGAGAGGATGCAGGAGAGAGGTTTGAAGGGACGCCGGCTCTGTCGATCCGCGCTTTTTCCTCTGCTCTGTCTGTGGCTGTGACACCTGCAATCACAGGCCTGACAGGCAGGTCGTGAGGAGCTGTGATTGCATCATTACGGATCACGTGTTTTGCTGCTAGAAACATGCACCATGGGCAGCACAAGCGTGGCTGTGTTTGAAATATGTTTTGCATGAAAAGCACCTGTCATAGTCAACAAAGCCTGAGTCATATCCATGATTTATACAGGGACAAATGTGCAGGAGGTGAAATATAATGAACATACAGTTGTTGTTGTTTTTTTCAATCTTTATTTCTAAATGTAAATAATTACTTGTTCAACTTTAATCAATCAATACTTTTATTTAACCAGCTTGTCCTTTTAAGATCTCAACATTTCCAGAGTAATGCAGCAGTCTGTATACAACACAGAGATGCAACGTATAGAATCAACCCTTTTTGCCATTATCTTACATCATTTTTCTTCCTATTGTATTAGTGATTGATTTTTTTCTTCTTAAACCAACACCCAGTCAAAAAAAATGCATTCTTTTTTTTCCCAAGTTTCTCAAAATCTACACATTTGCAGTATAGTATCTACAAATATCTACAAAAAATTAATTTCTTTGAACAGAGACCATAGCATTGCAGTGTCATATTTTAGCTTTTTACTTACAGAGAAAACCAACCAGGCTGCTGCAATCAAATTTTTTGAGATTAGATGCATACTATGAAAACGTGTTTTTTTTATGTTTATGCTTACAGGATGGCATAAACATAGTTTTCCTTCAAGAATCTTAAAGTGACCATAGTTTCAATTATCTAAAGGTAATGTGTGTGTGTGTGTGTGAGAAGGACAGTTTCCAGTGTCCAGCTCCAGATGGAGATCATTCAGCCTTTTAAGATGAACTTCTAATTAAAAGTTGCAGTTTGTCCCCCCTGAACAAAAACAAAAATTAAACAACTTACAGAATTCAATTTAGGAAGCAGAATAAGAGCATTTGGGAAATAATTCACAACTTCAAATTCATTTGTTTACCATCTGGCTAGCAATGGATCAACTAATGATACTGCAATTAGTGAAAAATGAATGTGTGTGTGTCAGTGTGTGTGTGTGTGTGTGTGTGTGTGTGTGTGTGTGTGTGTGTGTGTGTGTGTGTGTGTGTGTGTGTGTGCAGGATCAGTATTCTAATGAGGACAGACAAAAGAAGTCTGTAGCTCAGAGCCAATTGGACAGAGGAGCAGAGCATCAGAGAAAGAAAGCCAGAGAGGGGAGTGAGCCGGTTGGGGGTGAGGGAGGGGGCGAGGGAGGGTTCAGGCTGGTGGCAGTCAGCGCCTCAGGCAGGGTTTTGGGGTCAGCCCCCCCCCCCAGACGGCCACACCGGCCCCCCCGAGCCCCGAGAGGGGGGACATCAGGACCACGCAGACCGTGGGAGGGGCACTCAATTAGGGCAGCGTTCAGAATTTTAGCCTGGTGTTCAGAAGAGAAGGCCACCTGATACCTATACACCTCAAAGACCCTCCTCAAACCACCCCCCTCCGCCCGACTCAACGCCCCAACCGATGATTGACACGCGTACTCAAGGGCCACACTGACTTTTGAAAGATGAAGATGATGCTCAAATTAAAAAGTTATGTAACCTGAATTGTATTTAACCTTTGTCAAATTATTTGTGACTAGAATTTGAATACTGCAAAAAAGTGAAATATCTGTCTTAATGGTTCCTTAGATTTTACTGAAGATAAGTACAATTAAAGCATAAAATTTACACTTAGAGTTAGTCTAGTAATAGTACTTTTTTTAAACTGACTGAGTACAGAACCTCTATCATATATAAAATCCAAACCAGTATGATCTATAAAAGCTGGGCTGTTAGTCAGCATTGTAAATAAAACAGTATATAACACAACAGTACTTTAAAATCAAGCGCTTTCTTTTTACATTTAACCTCTTGTATCTAGAGATGCTACCATGATGGAACAGGATGCAACATGTAAAGGAAAGAATTCCATATTTTAACCTCAAAGTAATGGTGTTAATTTCCAGTACTACATGATAAATAAATCTGTCTTGATGCTAAAGAATACTGCTAAAGAATGCACAAACTAGCATTAGCATAGCATAATAACACATTCTAAAGTCAACAAAACATCTGACTTAAGTGACTTTGACCTCCAAATGCCTAGGTTATACTTATGGGTTAAGCCTGGGTTATGATTATACTTTGTGCTTTATACTTTTAGTTGTTATACTATGTGGTGAGACAATGTACACTACTGTTATGTGTTTGTTTTCATGTACTCCTGCTTATAATAATTTGTTTATATGAGCAGTTAGATTAACACTTGCCTTACAGTAGCTGGGGTTCATGACCATTCTTTGTTAATTAATGCTGTACAGCCTAATGATGTTGCTTTCTCCTGTTTCACCCACTTGTTGTTTGGCAGTTATTTTTAGCAGTTAGCCTCTGAGCTAACACGTTGTGTGTTTCCAGAGACAGGTAGGAACGAGAGACTGTGAGGTAACAAACTGTGTTGGGAATAGCTTGTTGAACAGGTTGAGCAGGCAGCAATAAACAACACTTTTCTGCATCAGTATTTTTGTTCATTTGGGATTGAACTCCAAGCCAGTTCTGGTGAACCTTGCGCCTCTGCAGTGCTACCGAACGCTGACACCAACTCAAGGTTCAAACCAGCAGGTTTAAATGCCTTTGCATTCATCGTAAACGCACCGTATGACTCGGATGACACGACGACATTCGGTGTGGATCGTCACTTTAAATGAGGTTGAATTGAATTCGCGGTTTGTGTAGCTACGCAGCGCTGAGAAGCGAGAGGAGCGAGGTTTAGCTGGAGATTCTCTGTCGCATGTTCTGTTGTATGTTCTGTCGCTTTGCTGCTCTGGCCCGCGTGTTTGTCTCCCAGGTGCTGCCACCGCCGCGCGCGTGTGTGTGTTTGTTTGCGCATCGCTCGCCAGTTTCACACAGTTGCATAATTAGCCGTAGCATTAGCATGCCTAACATCTCAGCTGCTGCTGCTGCACAATACTCTCAGGAAGAGCCCCCTGTTGAAAACCCTGGCAGGAGCTGTCAGTCTCTCTCTCGCTCTTGCACACACAAGCGCGCCCGCTCCCTTCGTCTCTTCACCTCTTCCTCTCTTTTCTCTTAGCGTCTGTGTAACATCTGCATCGTTGGTCAGTAACCACTGCATCTATCTGGGTTTTTCCCTCGTTTGACTTTGCTGTGTTTAAGTAAATATAAGGAGGCGTGTGCTGTGCGCGTGTTCCTGCGTGTGTGCGTGTGTGTTGGTGGTTTGGGGGAGACGGTGCTGGATCCAGGGATTCCTCGCTGACTTGCCACAGTTGAGCTGTTAGCGGTTTCACTGTTGTAGGAGATTTTGTGTAATTAATTGGTTCTTCTGGGGGTCAAGTGGTTTCATCTCATTTCAGTCGCCTTGTACATCAAGCAGCCATGTCTGCACCTGTTTCCTGCTCTCAGCAGCTGCCAACTGGGCCTCCCAAACCACTATTGATCCCGTCAGATCGCGCGCGCACACACACACACACACTCACGCGCACACACATACACACGTACGCGCACATTTGAAATGCTTTATTTGTATCTGCTAATTAAATTTGCCAGCGCTAGCCTTGAATATTACAGAACCTCAGCAGGGTTAATTTGTAATTTGTTATTCGGATATCTAGCAGCTTCTGCCTCAGACTTTACAACATGTCTGACATCATAAGTCGGATTAAATGTCTACGGCTGGATGTAGAAATCTTACTAACACTGACGCATGGAGGATCCGTGTTTAGTGTCTATACCCAAATGTGCAAAGATATACGAACTGTTTTTTTAGGGGTAGTGCAAGCAAAGGTTTTGGTGCTACCTGCCACTGTCTCTCAGATGCTACAGGAGGCATGATATATTTATTATGTGTACCATAAATACCGTTTTTTCTGTATCATAATGTGATGTTTTTTAAGTTTTCAAGTCATTAAGTTTTCTGTTTTTAAGATGTTGCATCATTTTATCTCCGGTAGTGGTCAAGAAATCTTATGATAGAGGAAAGAAAACACACAGGTGACAGTCTGGTCTCACAAGGCACCATGTGATTACCTTTACACCCATTTTCTTATTAGCATGCACCGTCTTTCTTTTTTCTAGTGGATTTTTATCTCTTTCACATTAATAATCCCTCAAGTGGGTCAGGGGGGAACGTGTATTTCCATGTATTTGAACATCTTTTGTTGTACAACAACTGCAGGAAATCTCCGATGCGCAAGGTGAGTTTTGACACAGTTTCAGAGCTATTATTTAACAGTCAACCGCCATCTGCGCAGCTAAAGTGTAATCCAACAGAGGACGGTACCAGATAAAAAGAAGTGTGTGCGCGCACACATCCTCACACCTTATGCCCATATGTCTGCATAAACTCTGAACAAAAGAGGGAGAGAGGGGAGGGGGAAGCCGGCAGGGGGGTTGGTTGTCCCTCAGTCGACACTGGAGCTCGGGACTCCTCGTGCTGAAGCAACAAGCTTTTGTGGAGCTCTTGACAAAAGCGCTCGCTCTTGAGGTTAAAGGTTAAGAGAGGCCACTTCCGACGCACCCTCCACTTTCCAGCATTCCTTAGTTTGCAGGCATTCCTCCGGAACGACTGCTCCATGACTCGCCCCTTAAATGTCCCCGGAAGTCTAGCAGATCTATTATTTTCTCCTTTAACTTAATTGCATTTGAAAAGAATTGAGGTTGTGAGACATCAATGCTGCTCACGGAGAGAAGTTAAAGAGGACGTGCAATGAAAAAAAGAAAACAACATTCTTTGCCTTGTTGAATGACATTGAATCTGTACCAGGCCGAAGATGTACAGCAGGTTCTAAAACATCATTGAAAATCTCATTTGTGTATAAATTTAGTATTAAGAAATAGTGTCACAATGTGACCCTCCACCCTCCCATCAAAGTAATTTGTGTACACCCGTCACTATTCATGTGTAAGAGTAAATGAGGAGAGGCAACTGTGAGGCAGCAGTTATGTGAAGTTTTCCTCTCCGATTCTGCCTTAAACATATGAGGCTGGATGTGTACGCATCCTGGTTAAGGCTTTAAAGAGCTGGAGAATAGCATCTGAGGCATTTCTGATGAAACGAGTGTCCCATTGCTTGTATGTTAACACCAGAGAACAAGGATTAGTACTCCTCTCAGCCATTTGCGGTCCCCTTTTAAAGAACCTCACTGACGCGTGCAGAGATGAAACCCTCCAGATGAAATATTTCTCCGAAAAACGAATTCCCTTAAAGTTATGTTCTCTCAGACCAACACAACAGTAAAAAAAATGCACTGGCAGAGCACAGCATAACCAGAGTGGATCTTAATTTACCCCCGAAGGGAAAGTTGCCAGTAATCATAAAAAAGAACACAACAAAGAACAGCTTTAACTGCAAAATGTGTTCTCTTATCTTGTCTTACCAGGTAAGAACTTCCAGAATGCCAAAGCTGGTTTTCTGTCCTTCAGTTGAATACACTGCACTCAAATTTAATCTTTTCTACTAAAACACAAAGAGATTTTATTGACATGCATGGGAAATCAGGGCTTGTGTGGACATAATATTACTAGGATGAGACTGAAAACAGACTTTAGAGATGGAAACTCAAGGTGACTGGGGTGAAAGGTCTTCAAAGATCTGCCATGATGACAACTCATTGGAAAATGATGACCTGGAGGATCTCCACGGAGATCGAAACAGACATGCATCCAATAAAGAGCGCAAGAGGTGTTTTTTGAGACGGGAGGGAAAGAAACTGCCAAGTGAGTAGACATGGGAGAAATGCAGAGCAAACATGGGAACGCAAGACAGGTGAGAGCAGAACTGACAGCCGACATGGACACAAATGCACCAAAATGAAACAGGAAATAAAACCAAGAAACTGAGATGAGAGAAATGATCCAATCGGCGCACTCCGGCATTTTTTGGGGGGGGGGGGGGGGGGGGGGGGGGGGGGGGGCGCTGCTGTACCTGAATGCCCTGCAATGGGCCCACGAGTCCAAGTGCAAAGCATGCTGGGATGCCGAGCGAGTCTCTCAGAGGAGAAACTCTTAAATTAGAGATTTTCAGGACAGAGAAAGAAAGGCCGACACACACACACACACAGACACACAGACACACTCACGTACACACAAACATGCAGGCATGGAAAACAGCGCAACACGTTTTAAAGCTCATCTGCAAACTGATTCTGTCAGGGAGACTTAGTGACGTGCGGCTGCCTCCTACAGCTTTCCTCCATAACGGAGCCGGGGCGGCGTCGGCGTCGTGCTGTCCACCAGGGAGGAGGAGAGGCGGCCGGCTCTAAATAGAGCCTCCCTCGGTTAAATATTAACACTCGCCTTCCTCTGACAGAGAGCAGCCCGCCATGTCGCCTTGCATCTCCACCATGGGGAGATGCAACACAGCATAGCACTCAGCCACACACACACATATGCGCACACACACACACACACACACACACACACACACACACACACAGAGGAACGCATGGTCACAACACACACGGAGGAAAGAAAGAAGTTGTGAGTTCTCAAAGGCTAAACATTACCTAGACTTTTCATTGCAGGCCGTCTCCACTCCATCATCAGCTGAAGTTTTCATTAACAGTGACAATAGCTGCCTTTCCATTACCCCAAGAAAACCTGAATATCGCAATAAAAAAACTGGTAACGGAAACACCTACATTTTTCAGAATCTTCCAGCGCTTTTCCTTCATTCACTCAGACACCTGCTTGCAAACATCCCCATTCTCCTGTTTGTGGCATCCCGAGCCTTCATCATCACCATCACTTCTTTCATCCTCAGGACGTGTGTGATCAAACAGTCAGCAAAATACTGCAAAATGTATCACTTGAACATTTATTGTGAATTAGGAGATTGCATGTCTGTACAATGTGAGAGAATGGAAGGAAATACTTGTTCAAGTCGGTGTCAGTGTCAGAATATTCTCTTATTTCAATTTAAGATCAGAGATATGCTGCCCATGTAAAAACTATGGGAAATTCTATCACTTTTAACAGTTGAAGCGTAAAGATATATTTTTTTCTATGAACCTCAATTTTCTTCACTTTAAACATGAGCAAAACATCTAAAACTGCTGTCAAAGCCTCAGAACATCTCCATCGAACAGCCTGACTAGCACAACGCGATGGTTTGGCGGCAGGTGG
Source organism: Karalla daura (assembly GCA_029224185.1). Lineage (NCBI taxonomy): Eukaryota > Metazoa > Chordata > Actinopteri > Chaetodontiformes > Leiognathidae > Karalla > Karalla daura. Next base: position 2,847,196 of record CM055206.1, read on the forward strand.
AGGCTCGTCACTCTCTAGGTTTTAGTGACCTGCGATGTCAGTGTGACCTCACACACACACACAGAAAGACACACACGAGGAATAAACAGGTGATACGGCCTTGGAGGACGCGTGTCTTGGAGGCGGCATGCGATCACTCTCATTAGCAGAGGGGTGGCGGAGGGAGAAAGAAAGAGAAGGCATCGACTTATCTGACAAGGCAGAGAAAAGCGGCGCGTGCAGTATTGCACATGCACGCATGAGAGGCCTATCAAATATACTGTCTTATTCAAAAAGTGATGAAGATCTATAAGCGCACAGGAAACCGCTGCAATGAGACAGGGATGCATCAGCGCAGTATGGAGGAGGTACTCTGTCTCATATATAGTGAAAAAGCAAGCCTCGGAGTCAGTGCATCTGGTTTCCACACAAAATAATTGGACTCTTGTCACGATACACAATACAATAATAGCAAAGGGTTTTCCTGTCCTGTTTTAACCCCAAACTGCATTTTTATTGAAATGCGTTGTGGTCACCATTCAAACACAGACTGATTGGTTTCTTTTTTTCTGTTAATTGGTGGCAGTTGTTTCACAGACTGACACTCTATGAATGTGGACTTCGAAGCTGCTGAAAACTGTGGAAAAAGCAGCTCTGAGCCGACGCTGAGACGACACCTGTAGCTGCCGCATAGCTTGACTCTGCATCTCTTTGCTGAATCAGGACCTAAATATTCTCCTAAAATCGGTCGATATCACTGTCTGGCCACACAGAATTTCTGCATTCATTTCTTCCATTTATACACCCGTTCCTGTTTTCTTTAGCTGCTGGAGATTCTCGCTTTGTTTGTTTGTTTTATCAACTCGAGCATCTGCATATCATCATCCATCAGCTGCTTGTTTCCATATGCGAGAAATGCCATTAGTTTGAAATGCAGTTCTTTCCAATAGAGGTGTCAATGTCGGAGGAGAAGAAGAGTGGAAAACAGTGAAAAACAAAACAGATTGTCAAGAATCAGCTCATGGTTTAAACATACTCCTGAGCATCACCTGCGGAGAATGATGGTGTGACGTGACCAAACGCTCCAGAGTAACAGAGAAATGGACCGAGAGGTTGTTTTGATGAGTTTCAAAACTCAGAAGGATGGAATTTAAACAGAATGTCTAAAAATATCTAATCTAATCTAATATCTAAAAATGAAGATTGTGGAGCTAAAAAAAAGTCCAGAACTGCCTCTAAGTTGAGGAGATTTTGAGACGATCTCACCTCAATGACCCCCCCCCCAAAAAATGAAGAAAAAAAATGAATAAGAAGAGATATGGGTAATGTATTCACGGACAGAAAAAAAAAGTCTCATGAAACTAAACTCACGTTCTTTGGAGTTCGCTGAGTCATTGAAAATAAGACAGAAAGTGTTTTAGTCGACAGACTTCATAAAAAAAGCCGACTTCAAAAAAGCATTGTGGGACACACATATGCAGACTCACACACACACACACACACACACACACATATTTGAGCAGTAAGGTATGGATCTGGCGGAGGTATTACGGCCGCATGTTTAATTCATCACTGTTTTCCTTCTTTCTGATCAGAGACATGAAAGCACGGGTTTTCGCCCGCAGAAAATAACTAAATGGCTGAACTCGTCAATACCCCGACAACACGGTGCTGCCGATTCAGCAGGTACACGCAAGGCGCACACGGCACGCTTCGCGGCGACGTTGTTCATTTTAATGGCCGTCCCCCGTCTCCGTATCGCGCCGTTTGTGTCGCCTCATTCTTGTGATTCTATTGTCTTCTTTGTGCTCGGCCCCAAGGAGGAGACGCAGCGAAGGAGAGACGCGTGAATCCTCCGCACGTGAGGAGGAACGAGAAGAGCGCCTGTTTTTATTTGCCTTTAAAGCATGTCCTTGATCAGAGCTTTTACCTGACGAAGATGTTCATTCGCCCGAGCTTCAGCTTCGCGCCATCAATCTCTCTCAAACCGCTTCGGAGACGTGTTTGTCTTGGGTAAACCGCACAGCCTCACGAGGCAATAATGTAATGTAATGTAATGTAAGTATGTCCATGTCAATGGGTTTAGACGTACTGTCGGTTCACATAAAACAGCAAAAAGTCCATCAGTAAGTTGATTTGTTAACACTGACACGCAGAGATATGAGGCAAAATAGCGCGCATACCACTTTTGATTCAGCCAAACTGTGCGGAATGACGCTATCGAAGCTTTAGACGATCAAAAGTAACCGTAAGTGCAAAACAAGTTGTCTCAGAGAAAGTTTGGTGTGAGGTGATGCAGCATGTTTTGACAAACCTCAACTCCCTCTGACCCCACCGGATGCCTCGCTCCGTCCGCCTGGTCCATTCCCGGGAAGAAGTGATGAGGATGATCACTACTCATTTGGAGGTGGAAGGGATCCCATCATACGGCCTCAAAGAGGATGGATGAACTTGAGTTGAACCTGTTTCCACTGCCCACAGACCAAAGGAGAAGAAATCCCACATAGATTTATTTCAGGTCTCTAGAAATTCAAGAGCAGTTCTGTCGGTCAGGTCTTGAATTTGTCACAAAACATCTCAAGTCAAATCTGAACCCCTGAAAGTCACGTAGCGTAGGCTGTCAGACTCTTGGAGTCTGAGAGGGATTCTCCAGCTGTTTGTCACGAAGCAGGTCTGAAGTCGAGTCTTGAGTCATTAGAGTCGGGGGGGAGTCGCCTGTCTAGCAGACTGCGTTCAGGTCACGTCTCAAGTCATTTCAGACAAATCGGCTTCGAGCCTCAAGTTCAGCGGAGGAAAACTCTCAAACAACTGATGCAAGTCCACGTCAGGTTTTCCGTCATGCTCTAGTAGTTTTGAATAAAGTTCGAATAAAGCTGGGTCTTTAACTCAGAAACTGCTTTGAGAGCTCCATGAAGAGCATGGGCTGGTTCTGAATACTTCATATACAATCTCCTATTGCAACGAGTTTCTGGGCAATTTTGACCTCCGTCCAACCGCACACGTCATTCAACCCGTCGGACTTTAAATCTACCTCTACAACAGGGGAGAAAGTTCACTGGGGTGCAGGGTGTTTTTGTCCATTCAATGGTTTATTATGACTTTCCAGGGTAGAAAGAGGAACATGAAGACTTTGGCCCCTGTACCTTATCTGCTCTCTTCCTCAGACAGATAGATGCAACATTATAAAAACTCAAAGACCGCATGGGTGCACTTATGACAAAAAAAGAAATTGGAAGGGAAAAGATCATGGGGTTAGCCTTTAGATGCTATTTCTACATTCCTTCATCTATGTGTTTTCCCTACAGGAGCTGACTTTTCTGTCCGTAAGACTTGTCTCAATGAAAGAGTTTCCCACTGTCAAGACCTGGTGCAGACTTACTCTGACGTCAAGCCCCAGTCCGACCCCGTGCATGGGAGTCCGCAGCATGTGTGGCTACACAAACACAGACTACGTACGTCAGTGCTCATAACGCTGCCTTTTCTGTCTGGAGCCCTGTGCCGAGGCTGCCTGGCTCTGACCCATGAAACCCGACCGCTCATCTCATGGCTGGAGTCTGAAATTCAGGTCGGCGCCGCCAGAAACAAACATTTAAATGGAGGTTAAAAATCTATTAGAGATCAGGTTCTCGCACTGAGGCTACTCCGCCAGCGCTGTTGCCCAAACACGAAACCATTCAGCTCGCCCGATGTATCGCTTCCATTACAGGCTATTAGCCCGGCAGAGCCAAAGTGCAAACTTCTCGGTCGATTCGACTCATCTCCAGCCAGCGTCGGCCTCCACATGCGTGTTTGTATGTGTGTGTGTGTGAGAGAGAGAAAGAGAGAGAGAGAGAGTGTGTGTGTGTGTGTGTGTGTGTCTGTTCTAGTGAAGCCATTAAAAGTTAATCAGAGATGCACCATTGCAGCAGAGTGGGGAAGAATTGCCTCTGTCAGTGGCTCCGGGCACAGGAAATCATACCAGAGAGAAAGAGAGCGAGAGAGAGAGAGAGAGAGAGAGAGAGAGGCAGTGATAAAGATAGAGAAACACAAGGAAGCAGACAGGCTGAAAGAGAGGGAGAGACAGAGAGAGAGAGAGAGAGAGAGATTCTCATACTAATGAACCATCACTTCCTTGTCTCAGCCGATGCCCTCTGAATCCCAACATCTGTCCTGTCCAACCAAACCAAGCCTCATTATGGCACCCCTCAGCTAACCCCCAACCTAAAACCACCGCACACACCCACGCCCACACACACACACACACACTTTCATACATCCGTGGTCACATCCAGCTGAAACGCAGGCTGATGGTGGGAAAGTCTGCCCCACTGTAGTTGTCACATCAGATCTACAGCACGACGGCCGAGGGCATATGCATGTGTGTGTGTGTGTGTGTGTGTCAGGGAGATGTGAATGTGTGTGTGTGTCTGTGTGGGTGGGTGGTGGTGGTGGTGAGGGGGGGGATCTAGGTCTGGGGCTGTGCCTGAGGGCCTCGCCTGCGCTACAAAAGACTCCACTCAACTCCGGTTAGTCCCCCTCTCTCGCATATCGACACTGACGGACTGCACACACACACACACACACACACTGCACTTTAGCTGAAGTCACTCTGATTAACACCCCCCCCCCCCCAACACCCCTCTCCCCACTTCCCCACACCCCCCCCCCCCGCACCACCCTACCGGTAAACAGCTCAGTGCTGGTGTGGACAGGAACCGGCGACTTCCACCTAGACGGGAACGGAGCGATCTCAGCGTTGACTTCAGTGTCATGTACACGCAGAGGGACGCACGGGAAACCTGTGATTGATGAACCTGCGTGAATGCGTTTCGCGCTTTTTGAGCCTGTGTGCGTGTGTGCGTGTGTGTGTGTGTGTGTGTGTGCTGCGTGCTATCACTCTCTTGCTGGGGGTGACAGGTTGGTTGGGGACTAATGCAGCGCGACGGAACTGAATGTGGCCTCGAGCAAAGCAGCTGCCTGCAGCCAGTCCTCATCTGAGTTGTCAGACACACACACACACACACACACACTAGAACCCATTCCAATGGAGAGGGAGTTTAGGATCCACACACACACACACACACACACATTCATAAACACGCTCGTGAGCATTATCACCCCCGTCGCCCCTGCTTTTCTGCTTGTGTGGCTTCCAGACAGTAAATGGCCGTGCCCGGATGAGACGCCGGACGCGACGTGCCGGCGTTTGATGTCTGCTTGTTTTCCCGGGGAAACCACACGACTGTTTTATTTACTTGCTTATCCCCACCGATTCCCGTCATAGTCCGCCGCTGACTCACGGAGGCAAATGAAAACGATGTACGATTAAAGCGTCTTAGAATCAATTAGAGTAATCCCTGTGCCGACGGGATCGTTTCGACGCCCTCCGATATTACGTACTTTCGCGGAGATTCTCTTGGCTTTGAGCCCCGGAGTGGTACAAGGGCGCCTGAATGTAGCGGTGTTGTACGATTCAACTGGATGTGATGGTACGGTGAGAAAAGATGACACAACGCTGTACAATATTCATCCCCGTCTGTCAGCCAGGAGGGAATTAAAGTCGCTATTAGCACACGGGGATGCTGCGTTTTGTCGCCGTGGACACGAGTCGGAGGGGAACCCGCAGGTGAGCAAGTAAAAGTCTGCGACAGACAGATGTCCTGATGTAGAGCGGCTTTCCACAGGCCGGCAATGTTGTGCCTGGATCACCTATAAGTGCGTGTGTCCGAGATCCACACCACATCGAGCAAAATCAGAAACCGCCACATGCAGAAAAGCAGCCGGGAAAAGAACTTCAACCTCAAAGTTTGTGAAACGTGTTTTACATTTGGAAGTTCCTGCACTTTGATTTCTGTGTTTGCAGTGAGATTTGGCACTCACGTTTACATCAGAGCTCCCCTGCAGCTCTTTGTCATGCTAACTGTTACCTATGAGACCTCACCGAGGTCAGTATAGCTGGTAGAACAGTTGGTGCCTTAACTCTGTCCCGGGGCAGCCGGTTTGCGTTAGTTTAGTGAATAATAGAGACGACAAACTGACTTTAAAAGAGCATTAATTGCGGATTAGGTGGCGAAACTGCTGGCGAGACCGTGTGCCGCGTAGGCAAGATTTATGTCGGTGGGAGAGGGAAGAAAATTCATTAGGAGAGCTGCTGAGAAGTGGGCTCCGAGCGAAAATGGAGCGATAATGAAAAACACACTGTTGGTCACAATTGCCCTCCAACGTTGCCTCAAAATGTTGCCCGTGGCCACCGGCAGCTACTCCTCTCTTGGTTTAGGCCTCCGCCGCCGACCTATATTTACCCCCCGCTGGGACCGCGGTGATTATACTAATCTCCTCAGAAATCCACCCGCCTCTCAGCGGGCCGCCCCGAAAGTTTGGCAGCCGTCCGCGTCGTGTAACAAAGCGGGGCCTCGCTCAGATGTTGGCCCGGGAAGCGTGCGGCTTCGCTGGTTTGTTTCATTCGGCATCAAAGATTAAAGACGGAGCTTCCTCGGGATGCTGAGAGCAAAAACTTTCCCGGAAGAGGAATCGAACGCGTTTTACTCTTAAAGAGACGATGGCGGGAGCGTCACTTCAGCCTAAAATGACCAGAACTTTAAAACGAAAATTCTCAACAAGAAATCTGCCCATTTGACCTTTTTTTTGTAAAAAAAAACAAAACAAAAAGAAGATGCACTTGGAGACGTCTCCGCTCTTTGTTCTGTCACTTCACCTCCTTTATTGACTCTAATCTTCGAGGGGGGGCGAAGAGAAAAAAAAAAAGAAATCCTCCACCTTATTGGGGCTGACGTTGAAACTACCCCCATGTTTACATCCGAGCCGGGGCGGTTGCCATGGAGACGGAGTGCCCCTCTTAACTGGTGCACTCAGGAATAATGCATTGTTGAACAGTGCCTGAGGCTACGCGCGCGCACACACACACACACACACACTCACACACTAATCCTTAACATCTGCTGTAGCGTATGTGTATATATGTGTGTGTGTGTGTGTGTGTGTCAGTGCGTGTTTGTGCACGTGCATAACATTCACATCAGTGCTTCACCCAGCAAATTCATTGATAAGCAGAGTTAAGGTGGACTCCATCAGGTTCATTGGTATTTGCCAACCGCGCCATGTACATATACTGCGCTGTATGTGTGTATCTATAGGTGTGTGTGTGTGTGTGATGGTCAGTCATAGAAGAGAGGCCTGACGTGTGAAGCTTTTCCACACTACTGCTGCCCCCTCTAGTGGCTCCTCAACCTCACTGCTCACATACACACCCTCACACACACACACACACTTCCATGTACAGAAAGGTTGGGGCAAAAAAAAACAAAAAAAAAATCCTAAAAGATGATGAAACTTTTGAACAATGACAGATAACTGGTGACCGCTTTTAAAGCTTTTTTTTTTTTTTTTTTTACATTCAGAGCACTTTCAGGAGCCCTAGCACAGCGAAGCCGGAGAAGTGGAGCCTCCCGCAGTGAATATCCTGACTGGCAGTTTTCGGAGGAGATCTCCAGCTTGTGTGCAGGAGTCCGGATGGACCCTGTTGGGAATCAGGTACTCGTCCTGAGGCGCTGTACCTGCAATAATTACCCTGCTCTGGAAATAAGTTCATAAGGGACTCGCGGGCCCCGGCTGCACCCAGAGCACAGGCAGGACAGGCTCCAAGGAATCGAAACCGACGCCATTACAGAGTCTCACCTCGCTTCTGAGGAGACAAAGTTTTATCTCCAGCCACGGCAGGCTCTCCGGGCCGCACTGCGGAGCCAGACAGGCCGGGCAACGCGAGGACTGTCAAAGAATAGTGAGATGTTTTAAAAGTATAATTGGGGCGTCTCGGGCATGTAGAGGAAATTAGAAGCAACCTCGGCTGATGGCGTCAGACAAACACAGAATGAGATTCCTGCACAACAAAGGCTGTTTAACAAGGGTAATTGGAAATTTGCAAAAGATAAATAAGTAAATAAATAAATAGAATCATATCTTATGCATGCGCGCCACATTTAGGTGATGCTCGTTTGCAGCCTGCGCAATCAACAAAACTATTTTCTTTTGTGTGCTGTTGCTGCTTTGCCAACATTAGTTTGCGCCTTTCATGACAATGAACCTTGTTTAAATTTGAATGCGAATTTGAATTTTAGAGGATAAATGAGGGGAGGGCGGGATGAGGGGTGAGGGAAAAAGAAAGAAAGTGGGGAGAGAGAGAGAGAGGTTGTCAGTTGCCTGTCTGTGTTTAATGGAGGTCCCTGGTGTCACCCTCAGGCTCCTTCACTTCACAATTAATGGAGGATCTCTCTGGGGAAAGCCATGCTTCTCAATAACACCTACACACACACACACACACACACACACACACACACACACACACACACACACACACACACACACACACACACACACACCTAGCAGGGAACCTTCTGGTTGAGCTGAACTCTGCACTGGAGCGGTGCCTCGATGTGAGCCCCCGTCCCGCAGTCTGCGCTGTGGGTCCGGTGTGGACCCGGCATTTGTGCCAGTACCAGCAGCTGCCATGTGAGCTGCAGAGCTAGAGGAGGAGGAGGAGGAGGAGGAGGAGGAGGAGAAGGAGGAGGAGAAGGTGGAGGATGGTGTTGAGTTGAGAGGAGGTAAAGGAGGACTGGTAGGAAGGCGCGAAAATGCTTTTTCCTCAGAACTCAGGCTTGATTAGAACCCCGCTCTGATCTGTCCGCTTTGGTTTTTCTCCCACATCTGCACTGTGGCTTCACATGTCTGTATGCGTGTTTGTACGTTTGAACCTCTCCGCGCTGCGTGTTGCAGGCAGCGCTATAAGGGTGCGTTTACCCATACGGATATCTCCGAGCTCAAACTCCGGCGAGAGGCCTGGCTCGGTGAAACTTTGTGTAAACCACAGAAAACAGGAGTCACACAACAGCCAAACAGACACACGCACGCACGCATGTCAGTCCTGTCACCTCGGCTCATTACAGTGGGTCTGATATCTTGGCTCTGACAACAACCCCTCAGGATGCGAAGTCAAATCTTTACTTGTGCTAATTTTACAGTTTAGCGAGACGAGAACAAATGAAACTTTTTGTAGAATTTGCAGACTTTTTTTCCCTTCCAAAATCGTGCGCACAAACGGTTAAACAAACATCACCGCAGCCGTGATGCTGGAGCGTGCGGTTCTAAAAGTAATTTCTTTCAGAACGAGACTAAAATCAAGTGATGCATGAAGAAGAGATCATACATATGAACACTTTTATTGCTCCAGTTAATTCTGAACAGCAGCCTTACCTAAGATTTCAAGATTTCAATCATTACCTAAGACATACAGCTATTTGCAGTTCTGTATGTGACGAAGAAAGGATTGAAAGGACATCAAAGGTAACGTGTTTGTTAACTAATTCAACGCCTTACATAAGGGCTGCAGATTTAGAAACCATCTCGAACCTTCTAGAAATTCAAAATTAAAGGAAATATACTGAAATTATTAAATTTGGAATTCATCGTTGGGTTTTTGATCATCAAAACCTGGCATTACAGTTAAGCTTTGAGTTATGTAAGTTTCCGTGCTGGGGCTGAATTCTAGAGTTAAAAAGAGGGAGTTTGTTACTCTGATTAACAGATCAAAGATGGATTTGGTGAGAGATTTTGCTTTCAAAGAATCAATAAATTGAGGTCAGTCTTGAGGCCAAGGTTAGTCTCAATTTAGATCTCAGTGTTTAGGATGAAGATTTTATGTGCGAATTATAACCACGTCCACGATGAGTCGCCTTTGATGCCCTGAGATTCCTTTCCCTGCCACGTCTCCCACCCCTGCAAGTGGAGAGCGCACGGCGGCCTCTGATTGGTGGACTGCAGCGGTTCACCTGGACACCACCGCCGCCCCCCACCACCACCTCCTCCTCCTCCTCCTCCTCCTCTTCTCTGTCGTTTGCATATTCATCAGATGGCTCATGAATATTGATGATGCTGGCTGCGGGCGCAGTGGGTGCCCAGTGGCTGCAGGGCATTGTGGGAAATTAGCACCATCACTAATTGTGATCCGCCGCCCCTCGAGTGTGTCAATCAAAATCAGGAAGGATGATACTTTTGGGGGCACCTGTAGCTCCAAATATGCATGCATGAAGAGATGGAGAGGGAGAGAGGGAAAGAAAGGGGAGAGAGGAAGAGAGTATGTGTGCATGCGTGCGTGTGTGTGTGTGTGTATCCAGGGCCATGAGACCACTCGGTTACCATGGCAACCTCTACCATCGGAGCACACGAAGCTAAGGCCTCAGGATCTCAGAGAGAGTGATGGATGAGAGAGAGGAATGAAATGAGCTGCGGAGACGAGATGATACACATCTATCTATCTATCTATCTTTCTATCTATCTATCTATCTATCTATCTATCTATCTATCTATCTATCTATCTATCCATATGTATATATATATATATCTGTCTATTTATCTATGCATTGTTATGCTATAGACTGTGACCTGTGACAAAGGTGTCCCATGTCTCATTCAGAAACAGGGTTTACCACATTTCAGTCAGAGCGACTGTTTCCTCTTGGCCTCGGTCCAGGAAAACAACACAGTGCGACGGCGTGTGACGAGTCCACAACAGGGTCAATACTAACACATACCATAACAAATCCTGGTCTCAGGTGCTTAAATGTCCGGGAACACATATCAACTGATGGAAAACTATGATAAAATTCCCATATTGCAGTGAATATCGACTGATTTAAAACATGGGTATGGCTCTTTGATTGATTTGAAAACATCACATGAAAGTCATAATCTTTGCATAATCTGTTTTCAAGTTTGACGTCCCCTTCCCCTTCCCCTTGACGTCACTTCTCTTTGCCTCTAATCACCTTCTCTGGGTTTACATCAGGCAATTCTGTTACCTGGGTATGTAAGCCCCTGTGTGCTTTTCCAATCATGCCAACCAGGTAGCAAACATTGACAGCAAATGTCACTAGATGTGAGCCACACCCACTCATGCTAAGTCAGCCAACATGATAGAAGCTTGCAAGACAACGATACCATGCTGGAGCCATGATGGTCACAGCCAAGATGAATTCAAGTTCCTTAAAGCAATGCTGGTTCACTTTGTCTAGGTGGGGAATCCCCTATTTTCAACAATTCCAGTTGCTTTAATTGATTTCATCACAATATTGGCATTTGATTTGGATGCTGGAAAAGTGTTTTCACCTGTTTCCAGGCATCGATTCAATCTTTAAGATTTGCCTCTTCAGTAACAGCCAATCTACTCCCAGCTGAGTGCAGCAGACAAGAAAGAGAAAATTGACGTTAGTGCTTTTCATCTTTTCATGGGCTTTATTGACAATAACAAAACTATGGAGCATCGCCGACTTTTGCCTCTAATCCTTACGCCTCTTCCAAAAATGTGTATAAATTCGTCTTTGAAATCCCGGCTAACAGTGACGTGCGATGCAAAGAAAACCCTCAGAATTGCGGATAAGAACCTTCTGTTCCTGCTGCCTTCATAGTTAAACATATTGATTGTGAGGATGCACGGGAGTTCACGTGGGGCAAGATGCAGCACTTGCACTTAGGTTAAGCGTACACATGCTGCAATAAACAATATATTTAAATATGCATGTAATCATCCAACATGCATCCAACATGGCTATGACTAAGAAGACACCGGGATGATATATTTATACCTTGCGTTCGTCCTAATCCATATCTTTGTTGCACGAGACCTGCGTTGCATGTGAACACTATAAGGTCACATTAAGCCGTGCGCATTAGACATGTGATTTCATCATGTGAAACATGTAAATATACATGTGGCAGTGTTCTAAAACGCAGCATGAAGTGTTAGGGAAATGCTACAAATGCTGCACGCCACCTTGCATTTCCACCACTTGATGTGACGCTGTTCAACTGCGTCTCTGTGGGCGTGTGTGTGTGTGTAACTGTGTATGCATGTGTTCAGGGACATAGCATTCTGTATTATTTCACCATTTCCTCCCCTTTTTCTGAGTGGAAGTTTCCAGAACTGCGTCTTGATGAATTGCATGGCCCGGTGTTGGAAGTGCACAGAAGTGCAAGATACAACAGTGTATTGCAGGTGAGTGAAGTCATTAATATTTCCTCTGTATCAATATCACTGGTGGAATGGTGTGTGCAAAGTGTGTGTGTGTGCGTGCGGGTGTGTGTGTGTGTGTGTGCCTCAGATTGACAGGTGGATGATCTCAGTGAGTAGCGCACCCTGGGATCGACTGCATAATCAGGGAGACAAAGGAGCAGAGGAAGAGACGAAGAGAGAAAAAGAGTGTGTATGTGTGTGTGTGTGTGTGTGTGTGTGTGTGTGTGTGCGAGTGAGAGAGAGGGAGAGAGAGAGAGAGAGGGATGAGAGAAGCAGAGAAGTGCAGAATAGTAAAATTCCCAGAGGGTTGAAGGGGTTGTGTGCTCTCGTCTCTGTTTATTTCCCTGCATTCGTTTGAAATGGTTTGTGTGTGTGCGTGCGCGCGCGTGTGTGTGTGTGAGTTTCTCTAGGCCTGTGTCTATGTGTGTGTGTGCATGTGAGTATATGTAAACCATCAGTCTGTGTGTGTGTGTGTGTGCGCGCGTGTGTGTTTGGCAGGTGTTTGATGGTTTGCAGCGGTAAATGGGTTCATTGTGAGAACAGCAAAGGTTCCACATCAGGAGACTTCTCTGGTAATTATACAGGAGGAGTCACGCACACACACACGCACACACACACTTCCCAGCCTCCATATATGCTTATACGGCGTGTTGTTGTGGCGTGTTCCCTCTATGTTGCGGTGTGTAACGTGGGTGTTTGTCTTGGCGTGCTCTGTGATCTCAGGTGCGACGTGTGCGCGCCGCGGTTGACATCCACGCCGGCTGCTCCGCGGTAAACAGGATTTCTCTGGCAGCCGAGCGACTTAAGGAACCGGCGTGCGGAGCTTACGCCCCCGCCGAAAGGCTCAAAGCCGGAGGAGTCCGCGGTAATTGACCAACAAGGCTTTCGGCTCCCGGCCCTCGCTGCTCGAGCCGGGGCGCCCGCCGTCTCATCCGCGCCTCGCTTCCTGTTTCGGAGCTGCCTCCGCCGCGGGCCGGGCGCGGGGCGAGGCGCTTTGGAGGATACAAAAGGCAACGTGGGAGTTTCAAAGAGAAAGGTGGAGGTGGTGGAGATCAATGAGAGGGGACAGAATGGAGGCCCCGAGGAGGGACAACTCTACAGGGCACATTTACACAGTGGGTAGTGTGTCACGGGATGGTCAGACGTCATGTACTATGATAGCACAGACCTACCCCCTTTGAAATCAGGCTGAATTTCAATCCAACGCACAGACTGAATTGCCGCTGAAATTGTCAGTGGGTCCAGCTCTCTCTGTCGTTTCCATCGCCGTATAGCGTTAAAAATGGTGCTTCTTGGTCTACGTGTTGGACACATTGGATGTTGTATGCAGAAAAGCGTTCTCCTACCTACTTAATCATACAAACTCCAGCAGAGCACATAAAAAGGGAAACGCTCCTCCAACAGTTGCGGGAACTCAGGAAAATTCCAAATGGCGTAGAAACTATTCAGTGAAACAAGAAACCTCCTCTTTAGGTTACATATTCGATTCGATCCCACACTATAGTGACATCATGTGACATGTGACATCCTTGGCAATGCATCTTAAAGCTCACATTACCCACCAAAGACACCAGGTCTCTGTTTGTAGCCTCATGTTAAGCTAACTGGTTGCTAGTCTCCACATTCTCCAGAACAGAAATCGATCTCCGCATCTAGCAATGGCCAGAAAAGCGAGGAACGCGCTTATTGAACTATTCCCCTAATTCTACATTTTGGCAGTGCCTCCACAGCCTCATGATTAAGGCGTATAGCACCAAACATGTCAACAGGACTCCGTGTTTACTGTCTCTTCACACTCTTGTCAAATAAAGGCAAAATGCCTAGAAATTATGTATAGGTTCGGGGAGGCGTGTGTCTCAGAATATCAAACATTCACCCGTGTGGATGCTCAGAAAGTGGCTGTGAAAAGATTGAAGGTCTGTCCTTCAACTGTCGATTTTCTGGATTAAAATAAAGAAATGGGGGTTGAAATGTGAATGGAAAGCGACTCCCGCCGCATGATTCACTTTGGCTTTGTCCACCAGTTAAAAAATATCTCCGCTCCGCACCATCATCTCTTAACCAAAACAGCCAAATGCCTTGCAGTCATTCATTCACTTCCCGTGATCCCCGTTATAGCTCATTGACTGGGTCTGAAACTGCAAATCCGGATTATTTTTAGTATCAACTAATCTGTCAATCAGTTTGCTGGAGAGAATGGATTTTTTGCTGGGTTTATAAAATATCACAAAAGGGGCAAAAACAATGAAAGCGCATGAATCACCAAAGATATTCAGTTTACAGGCACCACTGACGCTAAATAAAACCCAACGGTATTCACATTGGAGACAAAAAAAATAAGAGAAACTGGCAACCCGTCCAGGGTGCCGCCGAAAAGAAAACCAAAATACCTCTGATCAGATCAAATGATCTGATAGCAAGTCGTCTACAACTACAACTATGAACCAGTTCTCCTGCTGATCGAACTGTCCCAAAGTCCTCCTTGGCAAGTCCTGCCACTCCACAGCCATCCTGGTTACGCTGCTAAGTGCACCAGGTAGTCCAGATCCCTATCTAAATGAATGGGGACTTGGTAAAAACCACTCTTTAACATGACAACAGGACAGAAAAAAACATATAAACATGATCACCAACGGAATTAGATGCAATAAAAAAACATTTACTCTTCCACAGAATGATATTTAAGATGGTCTTTTTCCAAGGGTAGCACTCAACAACGCCTGCGCACAATCCGTGAATCTGACGCTGGGCTTCTCTGCTCTTCCTGTATTTGCTGGGGCAGCAATAGGATTGGGTTATAATTTGTGAATTGGTTGTTTGTGAAAGCGGGCGGGAAAGGTGTCATCTCTGCCATTACGGAATTCCCCATTCAGAGTGATTTGAGTGCCCCGTCTTAACGATATAAAACGCCTCTGGTTGTCCTTAAGCCCCATTTGGTTCACTGTGTGTTTATGGGTATGAATGCAACACTTATCCACATAGGAGTTTTAAAAGCTTTGGTTTTATTGCATTTCCACGACTGCCCTGGACAAATCTACACATTTCCATCGGCCTTTTCAAATAATAATGAACCCTCAAACAAGATGGCGGGTCTGTTGGAGTGACATGAGTCAGCTGCCACCTCTCCAGCAGCAGCTCTGTTGGCTAGACACCAGGTTTCGAGGCTGGTGGCCTCGTTTGAACTCTCATTCAATTTTTTGAAGCAAAAACCTTTGTTTGAAGCCACAATTACACAATGGCTTGTTTCACCCGCCACGGGGAAACAATAAACTGCTAAACGCTTGATTTAAGCCTGACAGTGGGTTTCAGCAGTAGTTAGGAATATGGATTTTATGACAGCGTTCATGCACAAACAACACAACTCACAAAGTTCAGGTTTGAACGACTGGCATGAACTTTACATTCATTCCGTCCATTGTCTTACCTAATCTGTACCTAAACAGAGATGTGTTTTCTTACACTCATAACTAAGGGCAACTTAGAGTCTCCAATTGGCCAAAATGTCAATGTTTTAGAAGCGTAGAAGGAGGCCCCTGAGCAAACAGAAAACATGCAGCTCGAGATAGATGGTTTTTGGTCAGACTAAGGGCTGAAGCTCCAGTGCAAACCTCTCAATCACTACGTGTCTCTGGATTCATTCCGTACACACAATTGATTACAGTGTGTTAACTAATGAGGATGACTACTGATGATAATGGCAACAAAGGGGGTAAATATCCATAGGTGAGATGACTGGAGGCCTCCATTGCTCCTGCCGAGTAGCTTCTCCTGTGCCTGTTGACACTCACATCCACACCATAAAAGAAGACCTCCTCCTCCTCTTCCTCCTCCTCCTCCTACTCCCCCTCCTCCTCTTCATCCACCCTTGTTTTAACCCTTTCACGGAACTCAAACTGTGAATGTGGAGGAGGCTGTGGTTCTCGCCATGTCGGTGGCGCGCTCACAGCGAACACGTACGCGACGGAGCATCTGATCGTTGTTTTACGGCTAAAGATTTTCCTTTTGTTAATCCAGCGTACATGACGCACAACGTCATTCGACACGGACTCACACACATGCAGCATGCATTGAAACTGCCCTGCTTTACGAGATTACAGAGATTATACGGGAATTACACGATCAAAGCCATTGAACCTGCGTCGCCCACCAGGCCCTTTGCATGTGCATGCATACCAGCTCTGAAAGTGAAAGAGAGTGTGTTTCTGTATCTGTGTGTGTGTGTGTGTGAGAGAGAGAGTGTGTGTGTGTTCTCTTTTCTTTTTCTTGGAGACCTGCAGGTTAATCTCCCCTCAGGCTGCACTGCCAAAGCGGCGCACTCTGCTGGCCGGGACCAGAAACAGCACGAAGACAGAAGAGCGTGAGGCGTTCCTTCGTGCATGCAAAACAACAAGAACAGAACACTGGGCGCAAGATCACGTTTACACGTTTCAAACGGGGCTATTACAGATTGTTAAAATGCATTAAATATGTGTCAGGAGGACGAGAGACGCTCCCGGGGCCCCTGGCAAAAAAAAACTGTGATAAAACTGCAGTTCTGTTTCCTTCTGATCTGATCTCCTCTTGTCTGATTGATCAGAAACAGCTGATCTTAGTAAAGTGCGAAGTTGTGACATGGGCAACACAGTCTGGCTGCAGGAGATGGAAATGACTACAGACTGGACCGAGGAGAGCCTGCAGAGCTGGGAAGAAGTCTGCACCATGAAACAAGAGCGCTGCTGTATCATGTCAGTGTTTGTGATGTTTACAGATCAGACTTGTTGAACGACATTTACATTTTACTTTAGCACATTTAGCGGATTGCTTTGATCCAAAGCAAGTCACATAGGAGATAAAAAACAATCAAGCTGTGTCACAAGAGAGACCACAGTGTAAAAACAAATGCTGCCCTAGAATCTAGCACTCAAAACAAAAAAGATTATGTCTTTCTTTGGGCTATCGACTGATTAGAAGTGGATAGCCCACCCAACTTCCAGCAGCCTACATGTTAAGTTGCTCTTGGGCAAGATGCTGAAGGCCATACTACCCTGATGCTGTATGAATGCATCTCAAAACAACTGGTCGACGATAGCTTGAATAGGAGCGTGGTCGTCTGTGGATCGCAAGGTCAGCGGTTCCACAGCAGCCTACATACTACATACTGAACCCCACATTGCCTCTAAAGTGGTATCACCAGGTAGAAATGTGTGTGAATGGTTAAAGCTTCTGGTTAAAACAGGCAAACTGAGTGGTCATGAAGACTGGAAAAGCACTGTATAAGAACTAGTTCATTTTCCACTCATTATCTTATCTACACTGCACTTCAATGAATTCATCCAGGCCATCCCAGCATATATAGAGAATGCACCCTGGACGGGTTGCCAGTTTAGAGTGCTTTATTTGAAGTGGCAATTAATAACAAGGTTATGTCCATTTTACATTTAGAGCTGGTCTGAGAAGTCTTTATTCAACTTAAATAACAGATAGCCCAATAAGGAGGCCTGGAACTCTTAACTAAAGAGCTTAACATGAAGCTCAATTACATTTGATTTGCTTGATAAATAGGCCTCATTTAAGTGGCTCTGTCTGCCAGAAACAGCTGTGACCCACCGTCCTTAAGTCATCGCCGGGTCTGAACTTGGCCCAAGTGTGACAGGACAAGTCAATAGTTCAGTCAATATCACACAAGACCTACATCCATCCACCCATCCGGTATCTTACCAGCTTTATACCCACTGGTGTCTCTGGAGTCTGTTGGAGCCTATCTCCAGCTCACCAGTGCATCACAAGGCACACGCACACCACTCATTCTCACATTCACATCTAGGGACAATTTAGAGTCTCCAGCCAACCTAGCTCCTGCTACTGCACCGACGTATGACAGACAGAATAATAGCTATTTATCATAATAACATTGTCCAGATAATTTTACAGGATTAAAGCAGGGTGGATACATTTACACATCTGCAGTGTACAGTCTCCCACTGGAGTGAAAGGGCTGAGATCGAGTAACGCTGCAGGTCAGAGTCTCAGTTTTCCAGGGCGGCCTTGAACTCACCACGCAGCCCGCAGCCAGATCAGGACTAATCATACACGCAATTGACCAGTAATCCAATAATTAATCTACGTTCCTGTCTGATGCCATCTAAGAAGAAGAAGATGATGGACGGCATGATGATGATGACAGTGATGATGATGGAGGGGGCACGATGACAAATCAACAGAAAAAAACATAAAAAAGTGCAATTTGATTTCTTTCTCTCCCATCTGTGCGTTGCCGAAAAATAGGATCAGAAGAAAGAAGGGGTGCGAAATTGCCAGAAGACTTTAAGCTCTCGCGTGATCTTCAGGAACACTTCAGAAACTCCTGAAAAGAGAAGTTAATGAACATCGATCGCCACGCACGCACACACACACACACACACACACACACACACACACACACATACTGGCTTACTGATCCGACAGCTGCTGAAGTTAAGTTTTAAAGATCAATTTTTTTCCAGCATCGGTTATATGCTGTAATCGTCACATTTGAAATATTGCGTTACTCATTCGCCCGAGACGACCGTGAATTGATCGTTGGGACAGACGGAAGCCGCGCGCACGTCGCCTGTGCAAAACACTCATATCTGGAGAAATTCAAAGTTGGGAAGAAAATAGGCCACTTTTTTTTTTTTCAAAGACGCCACGAAAAAAAAGAGAGAGAGGAAAGAAAAGAAGCAGGGCTCCGTTGTTTATAATTATTATCTGCATGTTTGGCCCGAGGATTATATGTGTCCAATATGTTGTGGTGGCTGTCCGTTGGCAGCAGATTGGCCTTTTCTTCGCTGTTTTGGCAGCAGCTGACACGTGTCTGGACCCGGGAACATGACTCCGGGAGCAGCAAAGACCAAAAAATTAAACCCAGAACCATGCAGGCGATATCCCGGTATACACCCCCCCCCCCCTCACCCCTGTTAGTTTTAGTTTTAGGCTGGACCGTGCTTTTTAAAAATAGGCGCATATGTGGGTATCATCCCGGGGCTCTGTGTCGGGATAGCTGGGGAGGGAGGGAGGGAGGGGCGGGTGGGTGGATGGGTGTCGCAGTCACCTCCGGGGGCCATTATTATTATTAATATAACGCCTGCACTTGATTTATTTAACGTGATACGGCTGATACATATCAAGAAGCTGTGAGATGGGAGGGGGGCATGTCACAGTTGGGCGTGTTTTTTTTTAATATCGTGTATCTACTATATTGTATCATATTCATATTATGTCCCCCCTCTGGGTCAGTCTGGACTTTATTACTGGTCTGGACCACCTGTTTCCTGCCTCCTCACCTCACGCACTGCATGGGGAGAAATTAATTTGCTGCAAATCTCGCAGCTTAGACGAGGCAAGGAGACGCACCCCTCCCTCCAACCCCTCCCACCCCCCCTTCCTCCCTCCCTCCCTTCCTCCCCCTTCTGCAAACCGACAAGTAAATCCCCACAATTAGCAGATCCATATTAGCATATTAACCTGTGCTTCCTTTCCTATGTAGGTCAGACACCGTTTCCCTAATTGCTTCTGCAGAAGGACAAACACGTCCTGGGCCGTTTGTTACGGTTCGCCTTCATTGTGCCCCCCGGTCGTTATTTTGGACCGCAAAAAAAAGAAAAAAAAGAGAGAAAAAAGAAGAGTGAAAAAAGAAAAGAAGGTGCAAAAGGCCAGTGCACCCGCAAACACAAAGTTAACGGACGCGAGCGACCACAGGAAGATACTTAAAGAGTTCTGGGTGGATTAGGTTCCACTACAGAAATGCATGCCCTAAAATTCATCATTTGTAACATATTCTATGCTTGCTATTTGTGAGTCTCAGGAACACACTTTTTTTTATAGAAAATAGCCAGTGACGCCAAGCAACAACCCAGAAGGCCAAGATGCCAGATCACAAAATATACGCTCTTTGTCGTTACGTATTCTACCAGAGCATCAATCGTTTTTAACAATGTCGTTGTACTGGTATTACTTCAATTATAACAGCAATAATAATGTGTACTATGATCTGCCGCTGTAGTTTGTTACTCCCCAACATCCCACGTGACACAGCAAATATTCCTTATTGACAGAATTAAATACCATCTTTTACCAATTTTTTATTCCTAGAAAAAAACACAGTTTTACTGTAACAGGGATCACTTTTTTAAGCACCCTTTGAAACCTTAAAGGAAGAGTTTAACCTCACAGCTCTAGTCTTTAATGCCCCACCACCACCACCACCACAAAGTCCACCAGGCTGAAATCAGAGCACTATATGACGAGCCCTCTCCTGTCGTTGCCGCCTCCTCCGAGCCCTGATTGGTTTAAATGCTTTATTAACGGGCCACAACTTATGTATAATAGATCAGCGCATAGCCTGCAGTCATTTCCTGCTGCAGCGGTGCTGTTGTGTCAGGGTGCAACACTTTACAGCGCGTGATGGTGCGTTTAGTGGCTGCAGGAGTCCATGCTGAGTTGTAATGGGCCTGTGGGCTACACATCGTCTCCTTCTCCTCTTCTTCACGTGTTGCACTCCTCCCTCCTCCTTCTCCTGCCTCCAAAAAAGGAATAACATGAGACGCCAAAACAAAGTGCGTGTAGGTCCTTGTATGGGCCTCGTTTGTGAGTAAGCCCCAGTCAGACACCAAATTCATGCAGTTGTGGTCACTAGGCAAATTGTGTGTCAATTGTGTCAAAAAATAGTGTCAATTACGTGATGCAAAGTGTGATCCCATGATACAGGGTTTTACTTATTTTGCACAAATGTAGCCATTAATGTATGGTCTGTGATGGGTGTGGATGGATGGAGCTCAGCATCTATTAACACAGTTGTATATTGAATCATTTGTACCTTTACCTGTGGCTCTACAGGGCCATCCTGATTACAGTCCCAAACCCTCTGTTAGTTCTGTTTTGTTCAGCTCCATATTGTTTTATTATTATTATAGAATGTGTTACAGAGGTGTGTATGAATATCCAAAATAATTTTGCACCTTCTGTCCTTATTTCATTATTTTTTTCCTCGATGAGCCTTGAATTGCTCCCTAGGCACATAAAAAGTTCATTTAATCTGATTTTTAAATCTAGGGCTACTCCCCCATCCATACTGGAACTGGACATGTGTGAAATAATCATAATCTCTATGTTTGAAGTACACAAATACAATCTTCACAGACATGCTTGCTTTACACTATCAATCTCCTTTCATATGGGAAAAAAAACCTGTGGAATATTTGATGAAGGATCAACCTTTTATTTGAACAAAAGAGGTCAAAGGTGGTGTCAAAAATGAATACAACCTCTAAATTCAACAAACCCAAAGAAATCCAACCCGCATTTTTTCTTCCCAAAACCCATCGAGGGAAGAAAGTGACAGAAGTGTCATAACGTAGTTTTTGTGTTTCAGCGATGTACACTACCTATTCCATACCGTGAATACAAATTATGTATGTGCAAAACACGTCTTCATCCATCCAGCAGTTTGTTGAAGAGATTTATGGCCATTACAGAGACAGTGACACAATTTGTACCATGCCAAATACAAACACAACTATATTTTTGCCATCGAAGCATGTTTCCATCAGTCACATTGCATTGCTCAATTTTAAAGTCAACATTGTGAAAACATTGGTGACAATATCAGAGGAGTGAAATAACTCTTGCTCATGCAAGACAGTTTGAACAGCGCATGTGCAAAATGTTAGCATCTGTCCAACAGTTTGTACCACAGACGTGATATACAACACAACTTTATTTGAATTCAAAGTATGTTGATGCTTTTTATGTAGTAATGCGTAATATACAATACATTACTTATGATTGATCAGCAATATGTGCAGTACAAATAGCGTTTTCAGTACAAATAGGGTAGTGACACTTCCATACACTTCTTTTATAAACACAGTTCGAATCAGGCTTGTGCCAGGTGTGTCGACTATGCAGTTTTATTGGAATTCAAAGCATGTTAATACATTATACGTGATACATAATGTAACTTAGAAATGCAGAGTACAAACTGGATCCAGTAGTGACAGTGACTAACCAAAATATGAGCCATACTACGCATAAGCGAAATGTGTCTACATCTGTCAAAAAGTTTGTTGACACTATAATGGTACTATATGATACAGTGTCACTATAAAAGCATTATGGAAGACATGTATGACTTGAAATACAACACAACTTCATTGTAAAACAATAGGTTGGACAACGGAATTGATGAAATTCCCATGAATGCACAGTACAAATTGTGTTTCTGTTACAGAGACAAGTGGCAGCCTTAAAGATATAGAGTAAGGAGCTTTGAAAGGCCCAAAGTAGAGTTGCTGCTCCTCCCTGTCAAGATGAACCAGCCTCGGTCTTCCAGACATCTGGCCACCATGTACGCCACCATGCCTGGAGAGGTGTTTTGGGGTATATGCATCAGGGAGGAGACCCCCAGGTAGACCCAGTACACCCTAAAAGGATTATATCTCTGGCTCATGGGAATACCACCACCCAGGCCCAGATAAACTCACAAAAACGAACAGAAATTAAATAGTGAGCCCTTGGAAGGCCATGATACAGATCACCTGACCTCCCTGTGTCTAATCAGACATTATACACCTTAAATCCAGATTTCACTTCACGCATATTAAATGGAAAGCATTTTTTCTTGGATAGTTTTGTGCCAAATAAGAAAAAAAAACTTTATCATATGATCACATTTAGAATCATTTAATTGACACCAAAGCTCTGTTTGCCCGGTGGCCTTCCTCATTCATCCCTCCTCCTCCTCCTCCTCCTCCTTTTACTTCTCCACCCCCCTCCGCCCTCCCTCCCTCTCTCTCTCTCTCTCTCTCCCTCTCTCTTTCTTTTTAATACCTGGCGTGCGACAGCCGGCCTTCACCGGTCTCGTCGTGCAGTGTTTTTTTTCTCGTCGAGCCCCGAGGCAAAACAATCGGAACCGGTTAATTAAAGTATAAAAGGCCTTGAGAACTTTCTAAAGGAGGCTGTTTAAGGCACCGCCCGCGTCTCCGCCCGGGCCGTTTGTGTTTGTTATTAAGCGCACTTATTTATCTGTTGTGTGAAGCAGGACTGTAGGCTAAATGTTTCTTGTTTATGTTTTTTTTTTCCACTATCTTTCCACTTTTTTGAGCTAGATGACCGGAAATGCAGAGGAAGATGTATGTCTTTAAAAAACATATATAACAGGTACCTCTGAGGAAAAATCAATAAGAGGTGTCAGCAAATGCGCAAAACCCCTTTGCTGGATATGATATGATGATTCCAGTGATTAGGATCGTCAGTATTACAGTGTTGATATGTCTGTTGTTGTTGTTGTCGTGTTATTGTTGTTATCTCCATCTCTGCAGACGCCCGGGAGACGCATTCAGGAACAGATGGAGGGGAAATAGTTGCTTAATTAAAGTGCGGAGTCGATCCGGGCGTCCCGGCGTCTACAGCACGGCCGCAGTCTGCAGCATCACTTTAATAACAAAAAAAAAAAATCAGGGAGTCGCTGTGGTTACAGTTACACACACACACACACACATATACAGACACACACACACACACACACACACCCACCAGACCAGGAGCGCTCATAGTGCTTAGACATCTCTCTCCCCTCCTTCCCTCGTCCCCCCCCCCCCCCCCTCTCTATTCCTCCCTCCAGCATTTCTGGCCTTTACCTTTTTTCATTATTGTTGTTGCTTATTTGTTGTTTTGCATTCCAGGTTCAATGCAGCACAGGTGTAGCCATGCCACATCCACCCCACCTGTGACTACTATTACCACTACCACTACTACTATTACTATAATAGTAATAATTACTATGATTGGCATTGTTGTTGTTATTATTGTTGTTATTATTTTTATGAGGCGCGCCACCCAGGAAGGCGGCGTGTCTCCCGGTTGTTGTGATTGGTTTTTAGCCTTGAGCCTCAGAGGCGCGAGACCACCCCGAGGGTAGGGCGCGTGCTCAGGTGAGTTACAGGAGCGCGAGGAGCGAGGAGAAGAAGAGGGAAAGAGAGAGAGTGAGCGAGAAAGGGAGAGAGAGAGAGAGAGAGAGAGAGAGAGAGAGAGAGAGGGATGAATAAGGAAGGAAGGCTGACCGACTGACCGAATGAAAAGAAAACAAACGAGCTCCAGAATAGTAGTAGTAATAGTAATAATAATAACCTAATAATATTAGTAATAATAATAATTATCATAGTAATTGGCATGCACACACCTTGGGTCACACACATGCACATGCACAAGCAATGCTGATTTTAAAAGAGTAAAAAGCTTCCTCACAAAAGCAACATAGACTCACAATAACTCACCCCTCCTCCTTCTTCTCCCCTCCACCCCCCACCCCCACCCCCCAGAACCGTAAAAAGAAAAAAAAATCATAATATCGATCAAAAGCTATTTTCCATCAATGAGTTAAAAAAAATAATTTAAAAAATCAAGGAATAAATTAGAGATGACGGTCCATTTCGCACAGCACGTAAAAAGCCGACATTTCGAGGTATGGTTATTGTGAATATGTGTTTTTATTCGAGCTATTGATTGGTACAAACTCGATAAAACAGTTGATATTTGATCCGATCCGACTAGAAGCTCAGGAGTCAAGCTCCTGTCTGTGTGAGGGTGAAATCCTGCGCACGACGCCATCTTCTAAATGCTTATAAAAACACGCAATAATGCAAAAGAATCATCTTAAATCCATGCGCAGGGATCGTCCTCGGAGTAAAATGCATTACGGGCAAAAACGAAAATCCGTGTTTTATTCCGTTGGATAACGCTGGAAATTACCTTTGGAATAAACTCGCAATTCCGTGCAAAAATCCCCACTTTTTGGTTGCATATGCAGCCGATGTGCACGACAGCAGCAATAATAGCACGAAGAATAATAAGCAATAACGCGACAAAAACGAACGGTGCAAAAAAAAAATACCAAACGGGGAGGGATGATAAAAAAAGGGGCGAAAATGTCCAGAAAAAGCGCTGAAAATGTTGAAAGAAGCGCTGGGTTCCTTATTAAGGCGAAGATACAATATTTATTCCTTGTCTCCTGGGATGCTCCGCTCCGTCTATTGTCCTCCCCATTCCTCAGTGCTGATGCTTAATTTTCAAAACTTCTATATTACCAAGGGACCTACGACATCAGCAGAGAAATACCCTGCAAGTACAAAATCCGTGCGCCAGCCCCGTCCGCGCAGAGGGGAGACGCTGCCTTTTCCTGCCCGTACCCAGCGCGCGCCAGGCGGGCACCCGATTTTCTCCGTTATTTCTCTCCCTTTTTTTCTCTCTCGGAGGATTTTAATCGTTATTGTTTTTCCGATTTTTTTTTTACCTTTTAAACCCACTGCCCACATTTATTGTCGTTCCCGCGACCGCCGCCGCGAACACCTTCGACCGGCAGCCACAGAGCGGAGGAAAGAGAGAGAGAGGAGAGGAGAGAGAGAGAGGAGAGAGAGGGTGGAGGAAGGGAAAAACACCGGGTGTCTTTTGGAGAGAGAAAGCACAATGTCAGCGACCTTCCCCGGACTTGTCCACGACGCAGAGGTAGGGGTTTGCTTTTTTTTATTTTATTTTAACGCCTTTATTGAAAAAAGGAAAAATCGCGACTTCTCGCACACGCACTGAGGATGCGTCGCCGGGCGCACTTTTTTGGACACCCCGTGCGCTCTAACTGCAGGACAGGATATTGAAAACGCACGAAAGGATGGGGATTTTTTTTCATATTCTATGTAGAAATCTGGTGTGAGGGAAGAAAGAAACAGAGAGAGGGAGGGAGGGAGAGAAGTAAAAGGAGTGTGATTGGGACTTTTTTTTAAATCTCCATCCACCCGGGCTCAGTGCGACGGAGCTGGGACAGAAAATGTGCCAGCACCTCGGTGGCAGTTGTAGTAATAATAATAATATATAACAGCACGATTTACAGAAAGAGAGAGAGAGAGAGAGATGGTGGGGGAGTGACAGGCATGCAAAACGGAGAGAGAGAGAGAGAGGCAGAGATAGAGGGGGGAGAAAGGAGAAACACTCCTGTTGCCGTGCGCTCGGGTGGAAGTGACATCTCCTTCAGGTGGTTTAAGAAGATGAAGATGAAGAGGAGAAAAAAATCCCTTGCTTTGTGTGTGTGTGTGTGTGCATGTGTGTGCGTGTGTGTGTGTGCGTGTGTGTGTGTGTGTGTTTAGTGGGTGCTTGGGAAAGGGAGAGAGAGAAAGATGAGATATTTTGCACATTTAGTCATTTAGGAGATGCTTTTATCCTCACATAGGAGGGAGCTACATCACAAAATAGACCGTAGTCTGGCAATAAATACTACTCAGGACAGTATTGTAGGTACTATAGTACAATTATGCTTGGACTATGAGTGCACTTGAAGCACTGGTTAAAAAGGAGAAGGAGGAATAAGAAGGGCAGTGCTGGGTAAATGAGGTCTGGACCTCGGCCATTTTGTCCCCCCCAAAATATACGACAGTAAAAACTGATAAGAGATGTATTTGTGTAGGAGAGTTAGATAGCTCTTACTTTGAAGAGATCCATACAGGAAACACCCTGAGATGCATCTAAATTAAAACTGGATTAAAAACATAATTGGTGAATTGAAACAGGATTTTCGTTATCCCAGGTTAAATTGTAGGTGCCATTTTGGGGAGCAGTATTTATTTCTACACTAAGGTCTCTATTGTGATCTAGCTTGAGTTGCTTTTCATTAAAGTGACTGCTCATTCGACTAAAATGTAATACTTAATAGTTTTGAGGCACTTTAACATTTGCATGCCTATTACTGATATTAAGAAAAATATATCCTGCACGGGTCTGCAAGCCTGGATTAAATGAATTTATTTTAGTTCAACATTAAAGTGCACTTACTGATAATAATCTCTCTTAAAATCTGATTTTCTAATTTATATGGAATATATGGGGGGACATACAGTACAAGCTTGCAATTTTTTATTATTCAATAGATTTATTGATGGAGTCATGGAGTAAGTGTAATTTTCCCACTGCATCTCCTCTTAACTAGTAGCACTTGTACAAGGGTTTAGAAATTAGCAAGAGCCAGAATCGTTTTGTTTTTATTCATTTTATTTTGTTTTTGCTAAATGTGTGTTGTACATTTGGTATTCATGCCCAAATGACACCTACAAAAATCCAACTACACACCAACACAAGCATAAGTTTTAATTAAGATATGATTAAAGATGTGCTCATAAATGCACATCATAAATACTGATATTATGTTATTTTGGAGGGGGAAATTATTTATGTCACGAGCTGAGTGACCTCATAGCTGGTTGATTTTATAACATATTGTCATTGCTATATATAACATGACCAAATTGACATTAATTACAGAAAATTAAACCAAAAAAATAAAATCCATGTTTGATATGTTTGATAGAAATAATGTAACCACCACCGAATCAGAGGCACCATGGGTGGCTTCGAGGCATTCACCTTTCCTGTATGACTCTATGAAGTAAAAGCTATCTAGCGCTCACATTTTAACATCTCACTAATTTTTATTGACCTATTTTGTGGGGGTAAAATAGTCTAGACTGTGTCTCCTGAACGGCACCATCGTTATTCCACCTTCTCCTATTACAACCTCCTCCTACCTCTGTACCAGTGCATCCCTTAGAAGAAGCAGCCTGAAGAATAAGGTATAAGCCTAAGATCCCTGCCACATTATGCCGTGAATGTTTCTTCTCCTATGTAAGTCGTTTCGGATAAAAGCTAAATGACGCTAAATTTAATTTGTGGAGCTCCATGAGCGCTGAGGCGACGTGCGCCCTTTACCAAGAGTACATGAAGAAGAAATTCACTGCTTTGAGTCTGTGCACAGAGCGCCATCAGATGATATTTTTGTGTCTTACACACACACACAAGATGATAAACTGTGCGAACAAGTTATTATTTTGTGCGAGCAAGTCGACAAGTTTATATGTGCAAAGGAAAAATCTTGTGCGAACACGTCATTATAGAACATAATTATATCTCGTGTGAATAAGACATAATTATCTATTACACGAGATATATAATCATCTGTTACACACAAGATATAATTATTTTGGTCAAACAATTATCACCTTGTGCTCACAAAAAACATTGGTACAAAAAAATCTGTAGCTTTAATCTGTGCGAACAAGTTACTGTCTTGTGCGAACAAGTTTTCATCTCCTGCGCACAACACAGAACAACTGCTGATAATGTATTTATTTGTGCGCGTAAGATAGTTAACTTGTTCAAACAAGTTATTATCCAGTGTGATCAAGTCATACTGAAGGCACGCTTCCATTAATTATCTTGTGCGAACAGGTCATCATTTAACATCGTGCGCACCAGATGATAACTCGTGTGCACAATCTAATGTGAACAAGCCGTGTGAAGAAGAAAAATAAAGATTAAAAAAAGATATCAGCTCGAGACTGAAATCTGATGGGACATTAAGGGCTCCTTCATGGGTGTATGTGTGATCCCCGCAGATACGTCACGACGGGTCAAACAGCTACCGCCTGATGCAGCTGGGCTGCCTCGAGTCCGTGGCCAACTCATCGGTCGCCTACTCGTCCTCGTCCCCGCTCACCTACCCGGCTCCGGCGGGGACGGAGTTCGCCTCACCCTACTTCTCCACCAACCACCAGTACACGCCCCTGCACCACCAGTCCTTCCACTACGAGTTCCAGCACTCGCACCCGGCCGTGGCCCCGGAGGCCTACGGCCTGAACTCGCTGCACTCTGGCCAGTACTACCAGCAGCTGCACCACGGCGAGCCGGCCGATTTCATCAACCTGCACAGCGCGCGCTCCGCGCTCAAGTCCTCGTGCCTGGACGAGCAGCAGCGGCGCGAGCTCGGCTGCCTCGACGCCTACCGACGTCATGACCTGTCGCTGATGACGTCACATGGCTCGCAGGCCTACGGCGTCGGGGTGCACCACCCGGACCAGAGGCTGCTGCCCGGGGCCGGGCTGGGGCTGCCCGCCCCGGCCTCCGACGACTTGCAGGTATGTACACACACACACACACACACACACACACACACACACACACACACACACACACACACACACACACACACACCTCACACTCTTGTTCTGACAGACAGACAATTTATCCATCTATCTATCTATCTATCTATCTATCTATCTATCTATCTATCTATCTATCTATCTATCTATCTATCTATCTATCTATCTATCTATCTATCTATCTATCTATCTATATATCTATCTATCACCACCTGATGACCCGGAGATCTAGACACACACACACTGTCACACACAGATCCACATACACACACCTTTCTGGTTTATTAAAGCGTTAGATACCACAACAGACCAGTACCACTGCCCCAATGGCCCACTACTGAACCCCACCTCCCACCTCCTCCTCCCTCTCTTCCCTCCTCCTCCTCCCTTCGCCATTTCACCATCAATACCAACATATTGAACAGAGACAGAGAACCAGATGTCTGTCTGTCTGCCTCTTTTCCTGCAGCCTCTGCACTATATCTGCTGCTCTTCATCCTCATCTTCATCAGTGCCAACCCGAACGTGACGGTGCACGACTCGGAGTAAATGTCAAGTGCGCTGCGGGCCTGTTTTCTAAAGGTTAATTGACTGGGACTCCATTCAAGCCCATTGTCAAATCCGCCCTTTATTTCTTTCTTTCTCTCTCCCCCCCTCTCTCTCTCCTCACCCCCGCAAAACATACGTGAACCGTATTTTACATAAATCCTTTCGATGTAAAGAAATGGCCCCGGCGTGTGTGTGTGTCTGTGTGTGTCTGTGTGTGTGTGTGTGTGTGTGGAGGAGAAGAAAACCCTCTGGTTGCTCCATTCTCCGGTAAAGGGCGGATTAACGGATCGGGGATCAGGATACAATGGTCAGCTCCTGCACCACAAAGCACCGTAGTTTATCCAATTACAGACTTAACGTCAATCAACTCTGTGTTAGTTATGCAGCGACATCTGAGCTGCTTAACGACGCGTCTGTGGTTAAACACAGTTTTAAGACGGCGACACATAATTTCAGTCACGTTAAGGAGATTTAACTGCAGAGTTCAGCTGCACAGGATGGAGTTCCACGTCTCTATGCCTGGTTCGGTCACGTTTAAATACCATAATTCATGATAATCAAAATTATACTGTATCATAAGAGATAATAATGGCTGGATGGGAATTAATTATTGTAATAGAAGAAAATAAGGTTTGATGTTTCAGAGCGATAATTCAGTTTTGATTGTAATTATAATTTGCATTAATTCCATTAATAAATGAGAGAACACACACACACACATATATGTATATATGTATGTATATACACACAATGTATATACACAATGTACACAAACAGAGAGAGAGAGGTGATATTAGATTCTGCTATTGTAGATAAGCAATATTATAATTACACTGTAATAAGTGTAAATAAATAATATGGTTTATATTATGTGTCATTAAAATGAATGTGTAATTTGCTGTGGTATATATGGATATATATATATAGGTATAGATACAGCTGTAGATATGGATATATATATAGATAATCTAATCATAAATATAAACACGAACTACGATATAATACGGAATTAAGAATCGAATTTAGAAGTCAATGTATATAGGCTGTAATGTGAAATTTTAGCTTGCCAACACGAGGGATTTATTTGTTTATTGATGTTTGATGAGGGGTTCGGTACAGACTGGATCCAATGTAAAGAGACCACATTCGTGATAAATTTTCACTTTAGACATACTAAGACTGCAAAACATTGACATTTGGCAGCTCAAATGACTGCGGTCAAATCCAGAAAGCTCATTGTTGCACCGTGGTCCCCCCCATTGATCCCTCAGGTTTAACCCTTTATTAAAACGAAAGCGAAACCGGGGCTCGTGAACTGTGTGGCTCGCGCGCACCGAACAGATGCGCCCTCGCGCCGGCCGGTCTCGTGCAGCATCTTTGAGCGCCTGAGTTAAAGCGATTTTTCACGGCGGACAAAAGCAGCTGCCACACCTTTCTCCTCCTCTTCGCCGCCGATTCAGGCAGCAGGGCCGCGTTTTGTACATTGATCTGATAATCACTTTAGCTCCGCGGCACAAGAAAAGAGACACAAGAGCTGCAACAAGCGCCCTCTTTCAGGTTTATTCTAATCAGGAGGGGCGTCCTCTTCTTCTTCCTCTCCCTCCTCCTCCTCTTTTGCTGCGACCTCGAGGCTCGCACGAGAGGATTAAGTGTTTTCAGGATTAAACAAAAAGGAGAAAAAAAGAGAAGGGAAAGAAAAAACGTGCATGTTACCCCATTTTTTTCCTGATGACATTGTTGATAAGCATAAGACTGTGATCCGGACCAGAATGGAGGCCGGTAACAGGTCTACACAGACACACACAGACACACACATAAACCAACAGGTTGGGGGCTGGACACATACTCTCTCACTCATTTTCTGTCTCTGTTTATTTATTTTTATTTCATTATTTATCTATAAGTTTACCCATATTGATCTTGATCTTTCAATGTCATTCACGCGCGCACGCACGCACGCACACACGCACACACACACACCCACACACATCCACACACACACATACACACACTGTACAACAGGGCAAATACTTACAAAGAAGTAGTTTTGTATGTGTATGTGTGTGCACTTGTATAGCCCATGTTTTTATATATTTTTTAATATGTATACGTTTATACCTCTAAAGATCTAAAGAGGTCTAGCTAGCTAGCTAGCTAGCTAGCTAGCTAGATAGATAGATAGATAGATAGATAGATAGATAGATAGATAGATAGATAGATAGATAGATAGATAGATAGATAGATAGATAGATAGATAGATAGATAGATAGACTGAGTGATTGATAGGTTGGTTGGTTGATTGGTTGATGGTATATACATATTTGTGCTTGTTCTATACTTGTTTTCTAGTTTTCTATACTTGTTATGTGTTTTCACTTTGTACCAATTAGACAGTTGATACAGACTAATCAAATGCAGGTTTCCAAATCTGCAAAATGAATAACCAGTGCTTGGCAATGTATGGATCTTAATGCTTTGTTAAATTCTTTTGCAGTTGTTTGAATGTGAGCTTGTGGACTACACCCTTTATCTTGCTTCTGCAAATATGCATGCAACAGTTCCATAAGTGCATGGGGGGTGTCCTAACAGCCGCTGTTTGCTCTGCATGTGTCCAGGGTTCTGTCGAGGCGCAGTGCGGGCTGGTCCTGAACGGACAGGGGGGTGTCATCCGGAGAGGTAAGAGGACCCCCAGCCCCCACCTCTATTTGTGTCTTTTATTTTAATAATAATGTGAATTAAAATGTCAACAAAGTGAGGAATTAAAGCGGGTCCTGACACGTTCTGAGCTGTCAGAGCAGCTAAACTCCCCCTGTTTGAAGTCAGAGCTGCAGGCTGCAGACAGCAGTCATGTTTATTTTAGCAGCATAAACGCAATACAGCACGCAAACTGCCTTTATTACCGAGGCAGGGTGCCTATTTATTTTAAGTATGCAAAGTGTATATATTCTATAGAAGAGGCCATGGTGCATAAATTTAGAAGGAGGAGACGCCATTTTAAATGAAGAGGTTTATGATAAATAGCTGAAACAAATGGGTTTGTTTTAAATTTGGTACATTATATACAGTATTGTAGAATCTAGACAGTAAATTCAAGAACTCCTCTGGGTTGCACATTAGTTCAAAAGAAAGAATAAAATAACATAGTGATGACATTACATAAAGTGCAAATTTGCAGTGGGTATGAAACAACATGGATGCAGCAAGTTAACCTTGACAGACATCTGTAGATGTGTACATATGACACGCGTAAAATGTAACATATGATTTAGTGCAGCTGTTCTCATAATTATTATAACTCCCTATTACGATTTGCTTCTGCTCAAATTTCATTTGATTGTCAATTAAATTTCAGCTTTATGTTAAGTGCCACTTAACACAATTCTGCAACAGAATTACCTTTATAACACAGAGATTTAGTAATCATAAATTAACAACAAAGCCCACATGGACAGGAGCAATGCAGGAGCAGGTGGCAAAGTTACTTTATTTCCTTATGTCTATATATCGTGTGTTGATGAATCATATATCTCTGTAATAATAATTTGTTTATTGTAAATTATTATTTCCCATCAAGCGTATTCTTGTTTGTTCGCAGGCAATTTCCTGATTATTAAATATATGCCCTAAAATGTCAGTTCTAATGCAATCTGGTGGATTACTCAACCAAAGTTCTAAGTTTTATAGATACTTGTATTATTCCAATATTGTCTATCATTATATTCATCATCAACAACAATAACATCAAAAAGTAAGAAAAATAATAGAAAATTACTCTCAATGTTTATACTATATAACGACGCAGATATTTTGTGAATGTTATTACAAGCATTCATGTGATAAACAAACCCCTTATCATGTAACTGAATAGCATCTACTTGAATTGTACACAGTTCTATTGCTTACACATTTTACGTCTCTTATTAGATTACTCCATGTAAGCAACGTTGTATGGAGGGACCAAAAATTATATATCATTATCTAGAAATAAAATCAAGAATAAAAATTTGTTGGCAGTATTTGCACAATGTAACATTTACAGCGTAGTTTGAATTACTCAGAAATTGTTTTACGATTTAGAAATAGAATGAATACCTATAATATGATAAACATACGAAACCGACAAATCACTGAATGTAATCCATTACTTTTTTTTTTTTTAGCATAGCATGTTAGTTGCCACTGCGGATACAGTTACTCATGTTTTACAGTCCAGATATCCATGTCATGTGCGTGGGGCCGTGTGTTGGAGGCCAGGTCAGGCCGGCTCATGTGTATCCAGTTCCGGCCTCGCACCCACAGCAGCAGCCGCTGTTTGTGGGCCGGAGCCGGGGGAGGAGGGCCGCGTCTCGGCTTTAATTTTTCATCAGCTCCGCCGGGTTGTTGGAAAGGGGGGGGGGGGGGTCTTGGGGCTTTTCTCTCGGATTGATGCGGGGATCCCTCCGCTATCACTCCCGGTTAATGGTGCACCGTATTTGGCCCTGAGCTCCGCCGCTGCAGCCATCACAACCAATAATCTTTGCTTTACCTCGCACTCCCTGTATCGATAGCTTCTCTCGCCTCGGGCGCACGCTTTGATATGGAAATGCGGCTCGGGGCCCCGGATCCAGCCCAGATCATATTAATGTTGTTCTTTCTGACTGCGGCTTTGGAGCAATGAATATTCACACAGGCGCTTTCAAAAGAAAATCACTCCAGAAAAAGCGGATCCTACTTAGGAGGAGTCGTCTGTGTTTCTAATCACCCTCTGCTCCCCCCATCCTTTTTACACTCCATCCATCCATTATCTTTACTCGCTTTGTACCAGTGGTCATGATACTCTGATTTTGGATTTTGTTTCAACCCTAAAAAAAAAACAAAAAAAACCATAATATCTCCAAGCTCCTGGGATAGAAATTTGCTCAGTTTTTTGTCTGGTTGAAGAAGGAAGAATACCCAAAAGATACATTTGGTCACCAAGTTAATAGGAACTCATACTCATGCCATTCAGTCTCACACTTAGGGACATTTAAAAGTCTCTAATAGATCTAAATATGCATGTTTTGGGTCTGTGGGAGAAAACTGGAAAGCACACATTAAGAACATGCAAACTCTCGGTCAGACAGAATTTTGAACAGAGAACCCTCTTACTCCAAAGCGACAATGCTAGCAACTAATTCACATTGCTGCCAGTTTAGAGAGAAACAATGCCTGAAAACTCTGACCTTAACATCTAAACATAAAGCAAAATGACTTCTGTCTTATTTGATAATTAAACTGCATTTCTTTTGTGTGGGTCAACCTGCCAGAAACAACTGTGACCCTCTGTCTGACAGTGGTGTTACACGACAAGTCAATAGTTAAGTAAATATCACAGAAGATTGTGAATAAATGCTTCCTTGTGTTATCCAGATACCCTTGAAGCAGGATAGATTCATTCATTGCCACTGTTACTGCCACACATTAAACTGGTCTGTCTGAGTTACATCGACAGTGTAACTCAGATAGACAGACAGACTTTAAAGCTAAATATCTGGTGAAGCTGGAGGTCGGAGGTCAAAGTCCACACAGGAAACCCCAGGACTGAAACTCAAAGTCACAACCTCCTCATTCTGGGGCATTAACCACCGATCCATCCTGAAGAGCTTCTCTTTTTTATGTTATCTTATTTATTTTTTTACACAGCAGCTATAAACATTGTTGTTAAAATATGAGGAGAGTGACATTTGGCCCGCGTCTCTTTTTCTTTAATTTTCGCGGGAAAAACTGGTAAAAGGCGTTTGATTCCGCGTGTGATCCCGCCCGCCGCTCGCGCCGCAGCCCGAGGCTACTCTCCGTTACTTAAATACCGTTATCGCCTCTGGGCCCGCGCGCTCCACCGACTGCACTACCGGCAGTAGCTCTTTTCGATCGCCCTTGGCAACATAAAATACAAACTACTCTGAATCAAAACATTTTTAGGGGAATTAATGTGATGTGAACCCGCGGCTTTCAGAGGCGCGCGCCCCTGTCAGAGCGCGTGAGGCTGACAGACAGGTCTGCCCGGTTTGTGTCACACACACAGAGAGACACTCAAAAGACAAGCGCGCGCGCGTGTACACACACATACACGCACACACATACAAAGAACACAGACACGCACACAGACAGAGAGCGAGGGAGAGAGACAGACACACAAACATACACTGACACAGAGCTTGACTCAACACACATGCACACACGAGTCGGATGTAAACCAATACTATCAATAAT
Source organism: Karalla daura (assembly GCA_029224185.1). Classification (NCBI taxonomy): domain Eukaryota; kingdom Metazoa; phylum Chordata; class Actinopteri; order Chaetodontiformes; family Leiognathidae; genus Karalla; species Karalla daura. Next base: position 2,883,004 of record CM055206.1, read on the forward strand.
CTATATTATTATACTAATTATTATTATTAGGCTACTATGATTAATATCATTATTACTGAAACGTGTGTTGGTTGTTACTACAGGATTGTGACGTCACTGGTGTGTTAATCTAAACCAATCCACCTATCATTATTATCATTATTATCATTATTATTATTATCATCGGTAGTAGTAGTAGTAGTAGTAAGATGCGTGGCTGTTCCTGCTGAACCTATGTAGGATGTCACGGGCGCGAGCGTCTAATCCAGGTGTTAGGAGACATACAAACACCGACACAGCTGGATTTCAGACATACATGCACACACCTTTTATTATTGTTGTTGGTGTTGTTTTTATCGTTATTATTATTATCATTATTATTATTATCACTATTATTATTATCGGCGTAGTATTGCTGTTACACCTACGTGAAGTGACGTCACAGACGTGGAGCGGGCGCGAGATGGAGTCCAGGTGTTTGAGTGTGTGCGCGCGCTGTGCTTCTGCTCCTCATCAATAATTGATCCTCGATGGTGGAAGACGGAGGAGGAGGACGTGGAGGAGGAGGAGGAGGAGGCAGATGTAGGTCACAGCGGCTCGGACTCCGTACCGGACCGCACTGCCTCCCCCACGCTACGAGACCCTATGAAGATGGACCGTAGACGGTCCAGTCCAGGCCTGTAGACCGGAGGCATCGTGTTCCTCTCGGGCCGGTAACAAAGAGCCACACCCCGCTGTTAGATTTGATAATGAGGAAGATGAATAATAGAACATAGCCTGCAGTGCATCAGATACAAACCTTGCGTTTCAGCTTCTTTGGGACGTTAAGTTCAAGTGAAAGTTTAATCAGAATAGGCCCACATGGAGTCGGATCACGTGCAATTAATAATGTGAGGGAGCCTTCACCATCATCACCATCACCACCACCATCTTCATCACCTTCACAAGCAGAATCATGTATTTATTTATCAGTCCCACAGATTATTGGAGGGTTTTGTTTCTCACACACGTGGGATTAGACAGTTTTCTTGCACACAGAGAAACACACACACAGAGCTAAATATGAGAAAAACCATAATGTAATATTTAACTGGAGTGAAGGATGCTGATGGAGGGTGCTTCTGATGACATCTACAAACTGGAATGAGGAGTGTGTGAGCAGAGCTGAACCCGCACAGCTCCAGTTCATGGCCCACTCTAATACAATCAGAATCGGAATGCTTAATCAATCCCCAGGGTAAATTGTGTTTGTTAGAGTTGCTCCTTCAAGAATAGAAATGTAACAAAAATAGAAAAGAGAGTAAAAGCAGTAACATCATTTAAATAATATGAACAACAGGCCCCCCCGTTGCCAGAAATATGTTTATATGTACATATCTTTTACTTAGACCAGTGGAAGAATGATTTTTCTTTGAAAGATTGCCTAAATCCTCCATTTCAAAAAAAGGTTGATAAAAAGGATAATGATAATGAAATGAAAAATCATTATTTGACAGATGCTCATGATTGAATTGAACAAGGCCACCTTCCTGCAGACAGGGCAACAAAGCCTAAATAAGAAAGGAGATATTAATATAAAAATACAAAGCCCGATAAATAATTGTGACTATAATGCTTTAATGGTGAAAGCTGTTCACAGTAATAAAACCTCCACTGTGCGCATGATGTGATGCCCCATACCTCCTGGAAGTTAAAGCCATACATGCACATCAGATGCCATCGGTGCAGTCTTGAAGAACCTGAGGAATAGTTTTGTCGCAGAAAAAAACAGGATCCTTTTTTTTAACGTATCAAAATCTAAAAGCCTTCTAATATAGTCCAAACCCTTTTGCTTTTTGTGGCAGTACAACGACAGGCATCTGTCATCTTATCTTTTAACCCAGGGCATACACCCTGTGCAGGTTATTAGTGAAAACAGGACACACACACCCTCTGACACTAATAAGAGTGTTCTGCACTACTACTACAACTACTTAAAGAATTAGTGCAAAATAAACCCTGCGCAGAGTTAATATGTGATGATGTTTTGCTATAGAAGAACAAAGTGGCATCTAAATATGGATAGACACGCCTTTGTCTGCCGTTGTTTTCAGGGAGTAGAAGATGGAGGCTTGTTATTAACAGCGCTGACAACACAAATAAAGCCTGATGCCCTACAAACAGTGCTTTGGTACCGACAAGGCGGCACAATAGAGGAACAGAATAGAATAGGAAACAGTTGGTGAACAAAGCTGCCGGCTCGCAGCTAGGAGGTCCCTGGTTTGGTTTCTGGTTGGACTGAGGGTCTTTCTGTGTGGAGTTTGCATCTCCTCCCCAGGTCTGCATGGATTCTCTGTGTTCTCTGGTTTCCTCCCATAGTTTTCCTCCCGTATTTAGGTTGACTGAGACTCTAAACTGCCCCAAAGTGTGAGTGTGAGAGTGAATTCCTGTGATGGACTGGAGTCCTGTCCATGTAGAATCTGTATGCATGTTAACAGAAATTGTGTGTGTGTGTGATGAAGTAAAGGCAGGTTTCTATATATAAAATATTGACATTTTGCAACATTTGCCTTTAAAATAAGCCTGTTTCTGACACACAGCATACGAAAGCTGACCTATTCTGCGTGTTGCTGATTTGTTGTGCCGTGTTGTAACGTATGCGTGTGGTGAAAATCTGTGTGTGCGCAGGTGGGACATGCGTGGTGAACCCCACAGACCTGTTCTGCTCAGTACCCGGCCGCCTGTCGCTGCTCAGCTCCACCTCCAAGTACAAAGTGACCATCGCCGAGGTGAAGCGAAGACTGTCCCCACCGGAGTGCCTCAACGCCTCGCTACTGGGCGGCATACTGCGCAGGTCAGAGCAAACACACAGGCACACACGCGGTCCAAAATCTATGGTTTCTGTCATCACACTGCTCGTCCCACTGAGCTCCTTCCTTGTCTCATGTGGCAGTAGTGACGCTACAGGGTAAAGACCCGGCACAGTCTCAGCTGAAAACAGAGCAAAGACGATAGATTTAGTGTTTGACTTTGATTCCTGCAGATATCTGCTCAGTCTGTTAGAGACCAAACAAAAGGAAAGAGTCTGGGAAAGTTGTGTATCACTCCAAAACACCTGTTTGGATCATGCCACAGGTAAAACATAATGATCACAACATATATTCACCACTTTGAGGACATATAGATGTTGATGCTGCAGCTCAGGATAACTTCAGAACCACTTAGTGCATTTTGTTCCCATTATGTTTTACACAGCGCCCAGGTTTTTAAAAAGATTTTACAGTTTAATCGAAGCACAACTTGTACTGACGGGTGTCCCTGAAGGACGAGGGAACAGTTTCAAAGTCTGCCATGCTGCTACAGTTGCACCAGGCTGACATAGCAATGTAAGTGTAGCAATGCAAACGCATAGAGCCACGGTTCTCAGACTGGGGTTCCTGGACCCCTGGAGGTCCATGACTCACGGTTTCGGGTCTCCACTAGATAGTTTGCATGTTCCCGCCCGTGCTGAAGTTTTGTTTCTCTGGCTACTCCAGTTTGCCCCGCAGTCCAAAAACATGCATGCCTGTGTGCACCGGGCAATGTTAGAGCACAACTGTAAACTAGGTAAGAAAATGAATAGATGCATCTGGGATTGTAAAATGATATGAAAAAAAAAAACGGAAAAAAATGAATCGTGGACAACGTCATGAGAATTTCAGACATTCTGACTCTTTCGGAGGATCAAAATGTACTTTCCCGCATCACAACAAATCCCGAAGCAGAGAGAGGGGCGAGCGCGCTGGAGAGGAAACACTGGCTTTTAAAAAGCCAGGATCTGGCTGGCAAGCGCCGCCCTCAGATGAAACGGCAGCGGGGCGCACGGTGGCGTCCACAAAGACGGTTGCGGGCCAACGAGAGGGCCGGGGCGGCACGCGCCGCCGTGCCCGGGGAGCCAGGGGGAGGCGAGTCCGGGCCAAAGCACGGCAGGATCAGAGGAGGCAGAGGAAGGCAAGAGTTGCCAGTGCTGTATTATTGATGAGGTGGAGGGAAAGAGAACAGGAGTGGAGGGGGGGGGGAGAAAAAGAGAGAGAGAGAGAGAGAATATGGCGGTTTCTGCAAGATGAGGCGTCAACGGAGGCACTGATTCTCATCTGCAGCGGGATAAATCACAGATACTGACTGACTATCAGTTTGTAGATCCTTTACATCTACCGATGGACTCTGTGTGTTTGACGTAGGCCTACGATAGGTGGTTCTAGGCTCCCCCGTTCAGCTGGACCTTTTCCGGTTGACCTTTTTACATCACAGGCAGGAACAATTGTGGCTTGCAGCAAACTGGCACCATATTGCGCGGTGAATTAGGCAACCTCACCGCTCGATTTTTGATTTGAAAAATGGACTAGCATGTTAACGTGGTCTATGTTACATTATAACAAGAATTCCATCTTGCATGTAAACGTACCGCGTGACAAGCACTTAAGCGTGCAGGGACCTCGAATGTGGTCCACTCCTAAGATCCCGAAAAGCAGCTGCACACTTTTTGTAGTAGAAGATGCACATGTTTGATTTAGTTTTGCTCCCCTCCGTCTCACTCAGACGGCGAAGTAATGACAGAACGCTGCGTCTCTGCTTTCCAAAATAGAACTTCCCACTTTGGGCACAGAGTGAGAGATGACAGAGGAAACTCATGGGGACTCACAACCGCCATCCTCGCAGACGCGTAAAGTGCAGTTAATATGCACTAATGAGTTGATGCGTCTTAATTTCACACCCTTTGATTTTACGCCTTCGTCGAATCAAAGCGGATCCATACTCTTCCAATCTTATGTGTGGGACTTAATTAAAGGCAGGCAGCCGGATGATTTACTTTGATTCCAAGTCCTTGTCACAGAGAGAAGCGCGGTGACGTGCAACGTGCGATGTTGACTTCTTTCCCACAGAGCCAAGTCGAAGAACGGAGGCCGGTGTCTGCGCGAGAAACTGGACCGGCTCGGCCTCAACCTGCCGGCGGGACGGAGGAAAGCTGCCAACGTCACGCTGCTCACCTCCCTGGTGGAAGGTACGGCGCCCCGCCGCCCGGGACACGCGCCCGCGTCGCGCCTGAGGCTTTCGCCGCTCGTCGCTAACTCAGCCACTTCTGGCCGTCCTTTTCCCCTTGCTCAGGCGAGGCGCTCCACCTTGCCAGGGACTTTGGTTACACCTGCGAGACGGAGTTCCCCAGTAAGGCGGTGGGAGAGCACTTGGCGAGGCAGCACAGTGAGCCGAAAGAAACCAGCGCACGCAAGAAGATGGTCCTGGCAACAAAGTAAGAGAGCTACACGCACATTAGTGCGGTCCATAAAAGCCATTCAGAGCTCTTTGTTCCCCCTCTCTGTTCCCAATGCTGGTGTTTTCTCTGCTTCTCGACCGCGATGGAGCCATCGGATCGGAAAGGTCCAGGTTTGAGGTTAAAGTGGGTCTGCAGGTGTGTAGGTGTCAGTGAGACTCAGATTGATTCCAGCACTGCAGCAGGGCAAGGGGAAGAATCGATCGTTCTCCAACTAATTCTTTGATTGAACTGAAAGTTCTCAACAAGTTTGGCCACAAAGAAGGCCAGAGGTAGCAATAGGCAGGAGAGAGTCAGTTAGGTTTGGCAGACAAGAACAGGAATTATATAAGATTTTAAACTTTACCTTTCTCTCATCGCAAACCTCCTCGAATTGTTGCTCAACAGTTCTTAGGCTCGCTTTTTGACCAGTTTGTTACAAGGAATTTGCTTGTGCCCTGATCCAGAATGGAAGCGGACAGGCGCACGAGCAAAAAACTGCAGAAATGGTTGTGTTGGAGACAGATGGTAAAGCCTCCCTCCCTCCTTCCCCTTCTGTCTGTCAGGCAAATCTGTAAGGAGTTCCAGGACTTACTGAGCCAAGATCGGTCCCCTCTGGGCTCCTCCAGACCAACCCCCATCCTGGACCTGGACATCCAGAGACACCTCACACACTTCAGGTAACAGACTCACGAGCTCTTCATTCACAACCTGAGATGGTTTCACGATCTGTTACGTTTCTTTGACCTTCAAGTGAAACTCCGGGATGCAGACTCAGTCTCTGTGCTGGCTTGAGCTGCTTTGCCATTTTGGCCATTTTGGAATGATGCAGCTGTGCAGTTTGTCTGTCTGGCACATGCAACGAAGGAGGAGGAGGAGGAGGAGGGAATCTGCGGCTCGTTAGCAGAAATGTCACATCTGTGGCGTCATCTTTTGTAGAAAAGCTTTGTCGAACCTCGGAAGGGCAGGATGCGCTGTAGTGTGGGACAGAGAAATAAGCCACAAGCTTGGCTGCTTCTTAAGTGTCGGTTAAGGATCTGACAAGGCCAACGAACCAGCTGCGCTTTAACTTTCTTAGCTGGTTTCATAACTTCGATGTACCTCTTGGCTGGATTGTTAGTTAAGATGAATGAAACTAAAGAAATCGAGGTGGTCGACAACAGCTGTTTCTTTTCTTGCGCCCATAACAACCCATACTGGCCATACTTTTTTGGTTGAGGGTTTTGATCAATCAAACGGTCTTTAAAATGTCACAGGAAACTGTTAGCACTGTCACCTCATGGCAAGAAGATCCTAGGCTCGGCTCCTGATCAAACCGAGGCTTTTTCTGTGTGGAGTTTACACACTCTCCCAGTGTCTGCATGGCTTTTCTCTGGGTGTTCCGGTTTCCCCCCACAGTATAAAAACATGCATGGGTTAGGTCGATTGGACACTCTACATTGAGTCGGAGGGTGAATGCTGCGTGTGTGTGTGCGTGTTCCCTGCCTTTGCCTTATGTGTGCTAGCATAGCGTGTAAGATAATGGACGGACGGATGGATGGATGTCACAGAAAATAATCTCAAAAATGCCGGGTATAATTTCAACAGCCCGGGGAGAAATCGTCCTAAGCCGCACAATAAATCCAGTTTCCCAATCACATTAGACAATGAAAAGCTGCAAATCCTCTCGGCTCTGGAAAGATAACGAGGGAACTTTTGGCCGGCTCGCCTGAGAAGTTCCAGCTCGGAGCGGGTCTCAGGTAATTTGCCTGTTGTCGCCTGAGCCGATGAATCGATCTGTGTGCGATCTGCTCCGAGTTGGCAACGCTCCGGCAGGAGCCCGCTGGAACCGGCTGTCGTGTTCGCCGCTCGTTCCATAAATTACTGTAGCTTAAGAGCATCACAGGACATTAACGCGGTGCCGTGACAGAGGTTAGCCCGACTCAAGGAGCTCTCTCGGCGGGGGGATTAGAGGCGCTCACCACTGATTTCTAAAAAAAAAAAAAAAAAAGCTCTGTCGTCGTTCTCACACTCTCCCTCCGTCTCCGACAGTCTCATCACCCATGGGTTCGGCACGCCGGCGGTCTGCGCCGCCCTCAGCACCTTCCAGACGGTCCTGAGCGAGATGCTCAACTACCTGGACAAGAACTCGAGCGGGAAGACGAGTGGGCCGGGCGAACAGCAGATCAACAACAGCTCGGAAAAGACGCAGCTACGGAAAACGGCCGAGCCCCAGAGCAAAGACGGGAAAACGGAAAAGACTGAGTAGCACCCCACCCACCCGGTCCCCGTGCCTTGGAGCGCTGCATTTAGGAGTGTGTGTGTGTGTGTGTGTGTGAAAGGATTTGTTGTCCCACTCATTGCTGTGTCTTCTTTGGGGACAGTTCATATTTATTCTCTTTTATTTATGTTGAAATGTAACTCTGACCTGAAATGTCCCAAACAAGACACCATGATGTGTGCGTGTGTGTGTGGGTGTGTATATGTGTATGCGTGACAAGAAGAAGAAGAAGAAGAAGAAGAAGGAGGAGGAGGAGGAGCATTGCCACTGAAACTGCTCGGACTCTTTCAAGACTCTTATTTGTTTTATTTATTTCATTCTGGAAACAGGATGCTAACTCGGACGCGCTGACATAGTTTTCCAGGACGGGGGGGGGGGCGGGGGGGGGGGGGGGGGGGGGCTGGGCTGGGCTGGGAGGGGGAGGGGTGGCACACACACTTTACACACCCATTACACACACATCTGATCTCATTCCGGCTGACTCAGCGTATGTTTTCAAGACCAATCTTTGCGACAGAGCATCTGGTTTCCCTCAAATTCTCACTCATTAACATTACCATGAAAGGCTTCAAATTCCCAGCACAGACACACACACGCACACACACACACACACACACACACACTCACACACATACACTGCTCTCCCCCTGTACCTGCGAGAGCACTTCAGCTCCGGCGAGCAGACTTGGACTCATTTTCTATGCCATACAATCAATGCCACATTTGCTGCATCTCCTGCGTTTTCCATGTGGGCAGCAGAGCAAAAAAAAACAAGGAACTGTTTCAGGTGTGAGACCGAGGCCAATGGCTGGGGTAGATACGTGTGTGTTTGTGTGCTGTATGTGTGTGTGTGTGTGTGTGTGTGTGTGTGTGTGAGAGAGACAGAGAGTCAGAGCTACAGAGAGAGAGAGAAGGGTCCAACTCAGCCATTTTGTAAAAGGCGACTCCGCGGGTCGCCGCCGTCCCTCTTCCCTGTGCATGTCTATCTTTGTACACTAACCCCGCCCCCCAGCCCCCGAGATCGCAAGTTTAGCCGCCACACGCTCTCTGACTCGCTCATGAACATTTGTAAAGATATATATAAATATTTAAATTACTTTTCTTGTAGGCTTTCAACGATATATATGTTAAATCCCTACCTTCTAAAATGCTGGTGTTCAATAAAGACAGTTGCTACGTGTTCTACTACTTGCTGTGGTGTTCAGACTCTACGCACACACACACACGCACACACACGCCACACATACAGAGACACGAAGAAGCGCGGATCAAAGCGGGTTATTTGCACGAGTTCACAGGGAAATTACAGGAAGCTGGAGCTGCTCCGTAATGTAGCGAAAGGAGCCTCTACCTACAGAACGCTCTGAAGCCTCCTTTGTGCGCGCAGGCGTGTGTGTTTTCTCCCAGCGCCTGTGACTTCTGTCAGGTTTCTCCGCTTATTTATATTGTTTTTTAAAAAAAAGAGACATCTCCTTTTTTCTTTTCGTTCACTCTGATGATAAAAAGGCGGAGAGGAGCAGCTGCCTGTCGGCGTCTCCGTCCTCCGCTTTAACATCCCAGTCGTTTGAAAAGAGGTCGCGCTCGGCAAAAAAAAACCCCTCAGAAAACATTCGAAACACGCGACCGGTCAAGAGTCACGTGCCGCCACCCCCCGGATGGAGAGCGCGCAGCCTCGGGTGGGGAAATGACAGCGGTGGAGAGGGAGAAAGCGGCAGAGCGGCCGCTGTTGTTGTTGTTGGGCCCGCGTTGGACAGATGGCGCCGTCCCCCAAACGTGCGCACCTGCAGCCAATGTGGGGCTGCGCCCCTGACACGGCGAACAGCGAACGTTTCGAGGAGAGAGAGAGAGAGAGAGAGAGAGAGAGTCCGATACCGGTTCGAAAACGGTGGGGCTGCACGCGCGAGCGGGCTAGCGGCGAGCCGCTCTGCGTCTCCGTGAAGAAGTAAGCGGATCGAAGCGGGGCTGCAGCAAAGCGGGGCCGAGGAGAACGCTTCCCGAGCGGTGCGGCACAACCCGCCCCCCCCCTTCCACAGGTTTTTGCTGCCGAGGCGATTGTTCGGTCATTTGATTCCGACCGACAGATGGGTGTTGTCGACAATTAGCCGGCAAACATATCAAACATCCCGCGTCCGCGGAACAACACGAGGAGTTCTCCCTGCCTCTCTTGTTTCCAGACAAATGGTTTTTTTCCAATTTTTTTGGTTTGCGCAAAACATCGGTGACTAAATGATTCATCAAAACAAGGATTTACTGGAGAACCTTCGGCGGCTCGGAATCGTCTGTTGCACATCCACCTAGGTGTTACTTAATTTGAGCATTGATCATAACATTACGTGGCTTTCACCCCCTTTTGTTGCCACTAATGCTCACGTGACCATAGGCTCCTCGGTTAAGAAAGCGGCTTAGCAACTTTTCCCTGAACTAAGCTGCAACTGGAGCTATCACATGCGTCCACATCCAGCCTCATACGCCGGAGCCCGATTTAGAGACCAATCAGAGACCCAACAAGAAGTGCATACACAGGCATGAATGTTGCATGGTGGTCTCTAAATTGCATTACAGCTACCCCACACACACACACACGCACACACACACGCACATGCATATATATCAGTGCAGAGAAAGCAACTTCCCCGTTCAGCGCGATGAACACGTAATCCCTGAGCAAGGCGTCCCCCGTAGTGCTGGGCGGTTCAGGACTCATCCGGGTTAATCACCCGGATCCTTTAAATGACTCATGAATCATGAATCCGAGGTCTCCATTGAACCGGATCCGCCGGGTCCTAACTGACAGTAATGAGTGGATCCACTGGTTAAACACACCCGGGTCTGAAACAGATCCCGGTGCATTAATACGGATCCGGCGAGACCTGAGTCCTAAACCGCTAACTAACACTAACCCGGATCCGTGCGGATCCGTCGAATCCTGAGTCCTGATCCGCTAACCGACACTAACCCGGATCCGTGCGGATCCGGCGAATCCTGAGTCCTGATCCGCTAACCGACACTAACCCGGATCCGTGCGGATTCGGCGAATCCTGAGTCCTGATCCGCTAACCGACACTAACCCGGATCCGTGCGGATCCGGCGAATCCTGAGTCCCTAACCGTAACCGACAATAATGCGTGGATCCACCGGTTAAACACACCCGGATCTGTAAGGAGAGGGGATCCAGAGTCACACCAGGCGTAGCGCATGCACGCACATGAGTTCAATAAATTCGTTTTATATGTGCCTATCCACGAAAGATTTTATTTTATCCACGGAAGACATCATGTGATGTTAATGTTTTTGTCTGTGCTGGTAATGCAGGGAAAGTAGCCTACTGCATGATTTGGAAGCAATTTTCAGACAATGTAGTGTTAGGGCAATGCACAGATAATTACATTTGGTGGTGATCCGGGAACATTAATAATTAGTAATAGTTTGTTTACTTATTTATTCTTATTGTTTATTCTTATCCGGCTGCATTTTGCGATTTTGCTGTTATGCCTATGTTTAAGTTTTGTATTATTTTTGGTGTGTTTAAATAAACATTTCTCTTGTTTTTAACCTTAGTTTTATTTAAAAGTGATTCATTCCGATCACAAGGCACGTTACTTTCTATTTAGTAATACTGACTCAAGTGACTCAAGTGACTCGCAGATCCGGATCAGTTCAGTGAGTGACTCAGAGGGATCCGAATCCTTAAAAGGATCCGAGTTTTACAGCTCTAGTCCCCCGCTGACCCCACGAGCAGCGCGATACGCAGAAGGAGCCGGAAAATGAAATCGATTCATCGCCTGCGCCCTTTCCGCAAATTGACGAAAACGAACGAGAGTGAATCACAGGTTCGACACCAGCGGCCTGTGACGTGACGGGGCGGCCGGTTGCCTGATCCGCCGCGGGCCACGGACGGGGTTACGGCGCGGCGCTCGGCGAGGCATCCAGTTTCCTCCCCTGTCCTCACGCCCTCCATTGGCTGTGTGCAACGTGCAGAGCGTGGGCAGGCGATCCCACGGCGCCACGGCGCCATGAGAGTGCATCGATACCCAATTATTGACGTGTCCGATTCCGAGTATTTGTGTCATGGGATCGATTCTAACACAAAGGAGCGATACGGGGGTCACGTGCATGGCGCCATTAACAGCTACGCTCCACAGATGCTTTCGTTTCCATTTTACGAACACGTCACGCTTTGGTATCAGCACTGACTGGTATCTGCGTCCGCACCGGCGATACCAGCGAGCATCTGGTCGTTGAGGAAAACCGAACTCTTACTCTTCTAAACCCTTTCTCGCTCTCCAGCTAAAACCTCTTCCTCCCTCCACGCCGTCGTTTCGAACGTCCGTGTTGCCAAGTCAGAGAACGACACACAGCTATCGCTCGCTCCGGCGTTCGGGCGGACGCCATCGTCGGGAACCGACGCTGCCACCCGTCTCTCCCTCTCCGCGCGGCGGACATTTTGGCTCAGGGCAGAATGAGAGGCGCTCGGCGTCACTCCTGCCGACAGCGGGAGCAGCCTGCGCAGCACCGGCAGCCACCAGCCGAAGGGACGGAACGGGACTCGGCCTTCCGTTTGTTTCATTATTCGCAGCTTTAGAGTCCCTGCTATGGCACTATCCTAAAACAATCGTGTGTTTTTGCACGCGCGAATCATTGGGGATGGCGGCAGAATCCGCCGCTGGCGCCGTCCCTCCGTCACTCACCCCGCAGACAGCAGCAGGTTGGAGCTCTGGCCTCCATGTTGACGCCTTTGTCCCTCGGTCGGTGGTGCTGCAGCCCCGCCTAGTGGTCGACGGATGTACTGCAGAAAAAGAAGAAGGGGAAAAGCGGCTATGACACGGTGGACAGGACAAACTACTGTGTAGTTCATCTAATGGTTTAAATGTAATCTATCCATTTCAACTGATTAGTCTATTCGTTTACAATTAATCATGTACTTTGCTTTTACTCATTATGTGTTTGGCCCCATACAGTACCTGATGTTTCCTATTCCAGTAAGTAGGGTAGCACGTTCTCAGCTTTCAGTTTCCTTGTTTTAAGTATGTATGCATGAGGTGTGTGTGGGAGAAACAGTGTATGAGAATGTGGACGGTCAGATTTGCTTGCTCTTGTTCTTATATGTATAATGTAAAGGACTTCGAACTTCAGTGCTTGTCCCCCACCCAGTTCTCTCCAACGTGTCTCAAACATGTATGAAATACAGGCAGGACTTCACCACAACTGTGTTTGCTATTACAGAACGAAAAGTTGAAAGTTACTTTAGTATCTTAGTTTGCTTTGGCTGCTGATAGATCTAAATGGCAAATCACCCATGTGTTCTACGCTCTATGACAGGCTGGCTAATTTTAATAGGATCTGTGCATCCAGTTTTGGGTTGTGTCCCTCTATGATTGAATGGCAGTTGAATAATGTTGAGGACAAAGAAGTTTGAGAGAGAAACTGGAATGGTAGTCGCACCAGGAGGTGCCAAATATGCCACTTGACAAGTACGGTGTTTTGTACACTGCAGATCTTAAATGTTGATCGGTTTCATCTTCTGGCACTTGGCATTTAGGCCTTGGCACTAGCCATGGAGCTTTTATCATCACCCTTAGTTGCTGTGCGGTTGTTCTAAAAAGTGCCTTTTGTGTTCATGCTCAACTGGCCTCAGTGAAAAATGCAAACAAAGAACATTTTGTGATGTTGATTACCTAGATATTTCATTTTTCTTTTTCTATAATGAGACTCTGAACTCTGCCCTTCACAAGCCTGTGAAAATACGTCACTGCGTGAAATGTGAAGGATTGAGATGAAAAGTGAACGGGATGCCACAGAAGAGCCCCGAAAGATGTTAACACACAGGAACCACAGGGTGGGAACAGGTGGGATGAGTGGGAACGATGCCCCCTGTCTTCTTGACCCAAATCCTGAGAAAACGAAATGTCTTTGGGCGTGTTTCTAGCTGCGATGGTCTCAAACAAAAGGCACAAAGAGCAGAAAGGGAGAGCAGCGGAGAGAGAGGAGTGTGTGACATGTGTGTTATGTATGCTGATACATCGTGTGTCAAAGCCCTGCAGGACAACAACCACAACCATGCCTGCAGACTTCCAGACTGTCAGGACATCTGTCATCGCTGACAGTCATATGCCCTGCCATGTGCGTGTGTTAATGTGTGTGAGAGAAAGAGAAAGAGTATGAGGGAATCTTTGGCAGCAGGTCATTCCAGAGAACATGAGAACAGCCGTGCCTGTTAAAACATTCATGTCTTGTATTCTCAGTGGCGGTTTTTCCCCTTTCTTTTAAAATAATATTTAATAATATATATTTATTCACAGAGCTTTAATTCTGATCTGTATTTGTGAACTTGTCCGTGCCACAAAACCTGTCAGTGCTTTTAAATTATTTCCAAACATGAAACTAGTGATTTTTCTGCTCTAAATGTCAAGTTCCAACATACACAGTGGACATGTGTTAATGTCTCATTCTACAGATCAGTATTTAACTTTCTGTGAGCAGCCTCAGCCACGCGACTATCTTGATATCCTTTACGCCGTGGAGCCAAATCTTAATCTTCTCTGAAGCCTTTTATGTCGATAAACAACGGGATGAGAAGGAGGAGGATAGTAGAAATCGATGGACACATGCATGGACGCTGTGCAGACACTAGGGGGCGCAGTATACACACGCTTGGGTCAAATCCCACAACCGTCATTACTGATGAGTTTGGTTTGCGGGTTTTTTCACTCACTTCAAAACGAAATGCTGCAGATCAGAGGGAATCCTAAAGAAAAGGGGCATCAAACAGGGTCTGAATCTGCAGAAATGAGGAAACTCAGTAATAAGAAATAAGTTGTTTCTCCCGCAGTGTGACACACACTCTGCAAGTAATCAGACTCAAAGAGAGAGCTGAGAATTTGCTGTGTTCCTCTTTCTGAGATGCCGAAAGTGCTGGAGGAAATGCTCGAAGTGAAAGTACAAATACCGGAGTGTAAAGATTCTTTATGCCAAACTTACTCAAGTCAAAGTCGATTATGAGGATCAAAATGTGCTTCTTTTCATAGCTGTTGAGAGGAATCAGTCTCTGCAATAACATCACGGCTTGCAACATGACATTTACACATCGCTAGTCCTATTAGATCAGAATTAGTCTATTGGTTTGTATTTGTTTGTATTTTGTATAACTGAAGCTGTTTGAAATCAGCTTCTCAAAAGTGTAATCAGCTTGTGGAAGTATAAGAATAAACTATAAGTGAGTATATCTAAAAAAGTGTTACATTAAAGCAGGACGTTTATTATTGCCTACGGGTGAAAATATCAATGGTGTTTTGAAGCCGTTCTTTTGTCTTAGTGGCTTAATATTGAATAGCATATACATCTAAAAATCAGACTTTTCATTCACAGTGGAAGGCATTTCTTATCACAAACATCATCTCATATTAAGAGTGAGATAGCATATTCTGTAACATTTGGTCCATCTCAAATGTGTACCACCGTGACCCAGTCTGTCTTCACTGTTATGAGTTTATTTATTTATATAATGTATAACATAGACTGTGCGAGGAAGAGAATGATTGCGAGTGATACGTCCTGTGTGTCATCTGTAAACTTCACCAAGCATCCATGTCGATGTATATATGAATATATTCATCTATCTTATAAGTACAGTACATATACATATAAGACCGCCCTGTGATATTTACAGATGTAAAAAAATCGGAGGCATTGCAAAGCATGTATGCGGGTTTCAATTTCCTGCTCTGAGCAGTATTTAAAAGAGTATTCAGACATGCTTTAGTCGTTAATAATTGCCCAAAATGACTGATAAATAGCCAACATATAACAGCGATAAAGACAATTAATGTAATTGATAAACAAATGTGCCCCAAGTATACAGCCTTGAGGAACTCCATGTCCATTTAAAGATACTCACTGATCTATTGCCACAAAGCTCATCAATATCAGTGCCCTGAGAGTCCTCAGTAAATTCCAGGACACCAACGATGAACATATTGGTTGTCCATATCGCCCAAAGATGAGTTAAAAGGTTGCGGGAGAACCACACATTTTCAGTGAATATATTGGATTTTACAAAACCGTCCCAACGGGGCATTCAAATATCCTTGCAAAGACTAACTATTAACAAACTTTTGGAGGGGCAAAGTTGAAAAAGTTTCTTACTTTGCAGCATAGACATAGGTCACCGCAGTGACAGAGAGGCCCCATCAAATCTGAGAATTAGTCTGAGAATTCTCATTTTCACATGTGAAGTGAACTTGACCAAAAAGGTTTTTCGCCATTAAAGTAGTTTTGTATTTGGTTTTCACAGATTTCAGTGCAGCGGTGAGGTGGAATCAGCAAACATCGAATCGATGAACTGCACTTAAAGTTCAGTTCTCAGGTGTGTTCTGGGGTCATGCGAACTTTTGCACCCCACCCATCGGTCAGAAGGCGCCAGGAGTCGCTCACAGCGATCAATAAAGCAGGTTTACAAAAACTAAGAAAGTTCGGGAGATGTCAGAATTGAGGACTGGTAACTAACACACACATACATAAACACACTCACACAATTGGACTCTCTGCAGAAAATACAACAAGTAAATCGATCAAAATAGTGAAAACATAAAGTATTTGTTTTTCTCATCGTTGGTTTATATGTGCTTGGGTCATGTTACAAATATTTAAGGTCTCATCTATATAAAGCCACAGTTTCTTGG
Organism: Karalla daura; assembly: GCA_029224185.1. Classification (NCBI taxonomy): domain Eukaryota; kingdom Metazoa; phylum Chordata; class Actinopteri; order Chaetodontiformes; family Leiognathidae; genus Karalla; species Karalla daura. The sequence continues at coordinate 2,899,187 of CM055206.1, forward strand.
ATATTTAATACTCTTGGCCATAAGCTTTATTTTTGTATTTATTTTTCTTCTTTATTGTAAGTTTTATTTATTTATTAGAAATTTACCCTGTAGACATTTGCACTTTCTTCCTCTTGCATTTCTGGTCACATGTCAGAATGTAGTCCGTTGCCCTGAAAGTACCTGCATTAAAAACAAAGTTGCATCTTATCTAATGGCAGCAGCCAAATGACATCCCACTTGCTCTAGGAATGGCTTTGGCTCCTTTGTGAGTGTGTTGTGCAGCACAGGTAAAACATTAAACATCAGTTGAAAATATGCATGCAAGATGCATCTATCCTTTTTACAGTTGGTTTGCATGTGAACAGGGTAAGTAGGATGCTGCAAGACACAAAGGAATCTATTTGAGAGGATAGCCGCTGAAAATATCCTAATTTTGAGCAAATAAAAAGCCTAAAATGTCACTTTAGTATAATATATGTAATATCAAAGATATTGTAGAGATTATTAATCCTGTTTTTTGCATGTGTCCGTGCATGCGCTTGCATGTGTGTGTGTGTGTGTGTGTGTGTGTGTGTGTGTGTGTGTGTGTGTGTGTTCATGCAGTAAACACATTACAACATTAAAACATGGCTCCGGTGCATGTATGTCTTGTATTTATTCGCTTATTCTGCAGGTTGGTACTGCTGTCAGCCCGCCCTCACAGGGTTTCCCCATTCACAAAGGACTGTAAAGAGGGCGGAGAGACAGTGAGAGAAAGAGAGAGAGAGAGGGAGAGGGAGAGAGAGAGGGAGAGAGAGAGGGAGAGAGAGAGAGATGAGAGCGTCCCTTCCTCACTTGGCTGCATTCGGTTTACCGACACTGGAGAAGCGACCATGCTGTGGAAACTAGTAGAGAATGTCAAGTATGAAGATATTTACGAGGTAACGTGTCCCTGTGTGTATGTGTGTGTGTGTGTGTGTGTGCGTGTGTGGTGGGGGGGTTGGTTAGACTTGCTGTTACATAGGAGATAAAGGTGCTGGACTTGCACCAGGACCAGTGCAAGAGGAGGCTATACGGGCCTGTATTCTACTTATTCTCACTTGGAGGAGGAATTTAAGAACATCTGAGTGATTTTGTATTCTATCTGTGGCTGTGGTGCCATTTCTTTTTTGGGGGGGGTGGGTGTGGGTGGGTGTGGGCAGAACAAATTGGGAGAACAACAACACATTGGGAAAACAAAAAATATATTTTGCACTCCATTTCGTAACTTTATTATTATTTATCAATTGTTATTATTATTATATTTTTTGTCCACATATCCCACGACAAATGAGGGAATTCCTGTGCTTTTTCCACAGATCCAAATGCAATTTCAAGTACAACTTTTTAGGGCATATTTTACCTCTTAAAATGTGGCCAAAAGATGTTGGGAAATTATAATGCTGCAGAAAATGTGTCAGAGCCCCAACCCAGTATTACCAGGGGCGTGTGTGCCTTTTTTTAAATTATTGCGCCGGGGTCAGAGGACGATGATGGTGTGTGAACTCGATGTAAATCAAACTGGCTTTATTATTGGTATTATCATTACTCTGTTTTCAAATCGGAGTAAAACACAAAAAGACAGAGAGAGAGAGAAAAGAAGAGGCTAATAAAAGGGGGCCCCGGTGGGACACCGCAGTCGGTCCCACGCCGCACATGGCTTTTCTCCCACGGCGCAGGGTGATGGAGAGGAGAGAGTGCGGGTGAGGGTGAGGGTGAGGCTGCGGAACAAGCGAGGCCGTCTGCGCGTCTCAAAGTGCGGCTAATGGAAGGCAGCTGCAGCTGCAGCTCTCCGGGAGTCAGGCTTTAAGTCCACCGAGTGAGACATGACGGGGAGGTTAAATTATGAGCTCCGCAGGGGAGCCTGTCTGCGTTAAAGGGCTCCAATTATTATTATCATTAATATTGTTATGAATAACATTCACTTTTGGATGAAGTCGCAGCTTGCACCGGCTCTTACAGCGGACTGGGGTTCTGTGTCGCTTCTGTTATATAATGAGCGTCTTCTGCAAATGATGCATGATACAAATGTATAGAATGATATCAATAAAGATAGATAGATAGATAGATAGATAGATAGATAGATAGATAGATAGATAGATAGATAGATAGATAGATAGATAGATAGATAGATAGATAGATAGATAGATAGATAGATAGATAGATACAGACTGTATAAATTCATGTAAATAAGTTCCAGACCATGTGAAAAAGGCAGAATCGCTCTAATTATGAGAAGTGAGATTAATTTAGCTGATTTCCATTATTGATATGCTTTTACTTTTGAATGATTTACCATACATACATGTATGGTAAATCATTTCAATTTTAAGTTTCATATTTATATAGGTGCTTATTTTAAAACGGGTAAGCAAACAGGTTTAATTTTGAGGAGTAGAAAATTGTTGCCACCTGTGCGTGTAGAATCTCCTGGACTTCTCGTTTCTTTTTATGCGGCTGCATTCATTTCCATCTGTTCATCGGCAGTCAGAATGAGAATCTGATTTATTGCCCGGTAGTTACACGACTGTTTGAGGAAGTTTGCTTCGGTGGTTCGGCCAGAAAACACACGACGGCAGTTGCTTAGTTGATTTCGTCTCTCTTTAAGTGGAAATGAAGCGGCGTGACAGCGTTTTTATGTATTTTTTGTAAGGGAAAAAAACATGTATTTTATCCTCTTTTTTTATTCCACGCTGGATCTCTTTGGGGGAAAATCTCTGTACTGTCTTTGGAGACGCCGTCTTCGCTCTCGGTCTGCGCAACGCAGAGAACCGTAAAGCCAGACACTTCTGTACCGCATCGCTTTTCGAACATCAGACACACGATTGCGTATTAAAAAAAACATTTGGGCAAAAACGTCCCGAAACACCAGAAAATACGCTTTTTTTTCTCCTACCGTAGGATTCGTCCATAAAAAGGCCTCATCCTGCGCTCATACATGTATATTTTTCCAGCCCTGCGTGTGTGCGCGCGCGCATGTGTGTGAACACGTGTGTGCACGCATGCATCCCTGTGTGCGTGCGTGCGTGCGTGTGTGTGTGCATTGGGGAATTCCTCGCGGCTGTGCGCACCTCTCCACGGACTTTAAACGTCACTCACGGTTTTACGCGTGTCGCCGGTCGCCCCCTCCCCTCCACCTCCACCCCCCCCTCTCCTTCCCCTCCTTCCCCTCCTCCTCGGCGCGAACATTAATATTCCGGTAAGTCTCGGTCATGAATAACAATCACGGCGAGCACCGGGGGTAGAGGCTGCGGCGCTGGGTGCGCACAGTCAGAGCTGCAGCTCCGGGCAGGACGGAGCGGAGCCCCGGGACGCGTCTGCCTGCCCGCCCGCCTGCCTGCAAGCCTGCCTGCCGCAGCCTGGCATGAGTTTGTGCGTCTCCGCACACTCCTTGCTGATCCGCACCGACGCAGACTTCACACATGTTGGTTCACTCCTACTCCTCCGCGGTGAGTCCCCATCCCTCTCTCTCCATCTCGCTCTGTGTGTGTGTGTGTGTGTGTGTCCGTGCTTTGCAACCAGGCCGGGAA